>JAUCMO010000501.1:10240000-11440000 GCA_032399605.1 Melipona beecheii
GTTTATAACTTTGAAACTGTTAATTTTTCTCATTTTTCGGCGACTGCTATCTACTCTGAGAGTCACAAATCTTTTTTTCGTATTATCTACGTTTTTAAAATTCTGCTTTCTCACGCGTCTCTCGTCACCGATTAATGATCTAACATCAATCAAATTTTCCAAAAAACCAATTCATCTGCCCTGGATCGAAACAATTTTCTCACGCGACAAAGTCTGTTTCAACGCGCCTTACCTCGTCCTGAAAATCGAGAGAGAGAGAGAGAGAGAGAGAGAGAGCGACGAGTAAAACGCGAAAGGGGCCATTCCGGTGGTATTCGCGTAATATTCCGCGCGGGTTGCTCGCAGCTCGCGCCACTACCGGTCTCGCCCGGATCGTACAATGATCGTTTAATCGGCCGTGCGAGCGAACAATCGCGCCCAACCGATCCCGGCAACGAGTCCGTCCCGATTCGCAAACCGGCGCGTCCGCTCGTCTTCCGCGCGGCGAACGCTCCGGCGAGCATTTGATCGGCCGTGCTGTTGCTGGCCGCCGCCGTGTTCCGCAATACGCGACCCGTTTCCAGCGAAACGAGGGGCGAACTATCGACAGGAAGCGCGAGATCGGCAAATCGCCGCACCGGCTGAAAACTGTACCCAGGCCGGACAAAGGGGCGACGATTGATCATGCTAGCCGAATGTCTGCCCTATATACCGTTGACAGGCTACCGAAACAGGCTACTGGCGCGACAGAAGGGATTTTTGAAGCGAAAATCGACGAGGGTGATGGAATGCTCGATTGCGAACGATGGCGACGGCGACGAATGGAATGGAATGGAATTGCCTTTGGAATTTGAGGAGGGGAGACGTAGGAAATCTTGGGAAGATTTCGCGGCACTGTCCAATTACCAATATCTTGCGTCCCGGACGCAACGTGAACGGACAACAAAGTATAAAAAGTAAGAGATTCGGGTGAACCGACGAATATCACAAATACAGATAAATTGACGAATATCAGAAACAGGAGATGTGGATGAATTGATTTTGAAGAAAACTGCAGAGGATCCAGGATGTCTTCCAAACTTGCTCGTCGCCGTGCTTCAGGCACTTTCCAGATCGACAACCGTTGTTGACCGCTTTTGAGACGACGATAAATCGCCAGGTATGCAGCGCAGTACGTAGGATTAATAAAATTAACATATCGCGGGAGACGGTTCCTCGGAAGCGGCGCCATATTTCTTCGGGCGTTCCGCGAGAGACACCGAGCGCTGTGGCAGCGTAAGGTCGCGGCCGGCGTATCCGCGTTTCCGGCGATGTGTTCGAGCGGCGGCAGAACAACGAAGGGCACCGACGATGATTCAGAGATATTTATGGGGTGCAGAGTGTTGCCGCGCGAGCCAGAAGAGGTCATATCGCGTACGCTCGAGCAGAATTACACGATGTCGGCGATGATATAACGCGCTTCGCCCCGTCCCGCTCTCTTCCCTCAGCCGCCTTTTCCTGCCTCGACAGGAGATGGCCGTTCGAGGCAAACTCCAGCAACAAGAATCCGCCGCATTTAGGCTTGTTCCATGCGCGCTAAATCATACATTCAATCATTCCCGCTTTCTCGAACTGTATTTCATTCCTCCGTGGTTATTTCTTGATGAAATGACTTGCTGAAATGTTAGAAAGCTGTCGTAGCGCTCATCGACTCTGGCATACACGTTGAAATATATTGCATTTGCACATTGTGCTTGCGAGATTAAAAATACAGAATGGGAATTCAATTTTGTTATCCGCGTAAAGTACGTGAAACTACTGGTTTCGATACTCGGGAAACTTGAATGTTGACAACTGCTTCGCTTCGCTTTGTAATTGCAACTTTCGTAACAAACAGTCGAAATTACACCATCGAACTAAATGAATTTTAGAAATACTTGAAGTTTCGAAAAAAAAAAGTAGCGAGTTATAGACAGCGTATTTGCACGATGTACATTTGGATGGTAATTCATAAGAGCAGCTCGATGTAATATTACAAAATTCGGCTCGCCGGAACGATGCGCGCAGAGGCGAGCAACTCGAGTTGGAAAAGTTCACCTGTTCACCAGATGGTCGAATAAATCTCCCGAAGCGGGTCAACGTCCTCTCTGCTGCTCGTCATACGGCTGCCTGGAATGCTCTCCGCTACGCTCCAGCGGAGGAACTCCAATAACTTTGGTACCGAATTCCTGTCGACCCACCCGCCGCCCTCCCGGAACGAGGCTTCTGTCGGTAGATTTGATCTAGGAAATTCGAACAGGGCTGAAACATGCTGAACCGCCGGATTAAATTAATCCTGCTGGCCGGCTGCGATCGACACGCTTGATGTTTGAACGCGGGTTCTTCGAGCCGGCGTATTCGTAGGTTGCGCATTCGGAGACAACAATAGCGAACTAATAAATGACTGATGGCCGGCCTTGGAGAATCGCGTACAATAGTAACGACATAGGATTTTGGCGAGGGTAACCCTGAAAATCGGACCTCTTCAGACGCAACGCTGATGCAACGAAAATTAGCGATTGGTTCATTCGAGTCACGTGATTCGCGACGGGGGCGTGGGGTAGACAAATGTTTGCACATCGACAAAATTTTATCGTCTTCGTTTCCTAGTGAGAACAGTTGCTTCTGGGCCTTTCAATGGGACGGGGTACAAGTCGGGGTGCAGTTTTTTTACAAAATCGATTTACACTTCATTTTCTAAAAATGCTCGTGTAAATAAAGTTCGCAAAACTTTTGAACACACTTTAAAGTGTGCTCGCATAGTTTAACTTCTATGACAATCTGTGTACGTATATTACACGTCAGACTGAAGTGAGAGACGATATTTTCAAACAGAAAATTCCACGAGTAGCGAGGATCGAGTCGACAGCCGAGAGAAATGATAAATTCCAATAGAATTCCAAGTAATAAACTCTCTCGAGGCAATCACGGAAAAGACGGAGGGTGGATCGCAAGGTAGTTGACGATTGGGAGACGAATCGTAGATCGGCTAGGGCTAACGCACGCGGGCGCAAGGGTCGACCACTGACTTCCTTTATCGACATTTTGATATAAAATGGCTGCTCGCCGCGGGGAGTCGCCGCGTAATCTCTCTCGATTCAAATTAACACACGCAGCGCTCGCCGGGGGGTCGAGGGAACTTGCACCGCGGTATAGAAGAGATAATATCGCCGTGGATCCAGCGTTTCTTTGTCTTTCTTTTGGCGAACCCTCGGTTCCATCCTTCTCGCTTTCTTTCCTTTCTTTCTTTCTTTCTTTCCTTCCTTCCTTCCTTCCTTCTTTCACTCTCCTTCACCTCGCGCCCAGTAAAGAGACGAATGACAGGCGCCACGCCGGTTTTGACAAATCGCTGGCGACGGGGGATGCCAGTCGGTGGATATTCCGAGAGTGGGCCGCCTCGAAAAAGTACGTCTTGTTCCGTGTGTCCGTGGGCCACCGATCTTCGCTCGTCGTTCCTCCCTAATTTTTTCTCTGGGAGTCGGGACTGCTACTTTGCGCTTTTACACGAGAGATTCGGAATCTAACAAAGCTGGCTTCGAACAAGCAAGATGATAGAATCAGATTCGAGCGATTTGTAAATACCCTGTGAAACGTCTGATAATTATTTTCGATTGTACAACAGGGTGGAATTTGGCAATAGGGAAGAGAAACATTTCTGCGAAAACTTGATCGTAATTTTTTATATGCAATGTCGCATCGAATCGAATAACTAAAGATTGCTTCTCCCCTTTTGTAAATGAAAAATGTTGAAACGCGCGAGAGAGAGAGAGAGAGAGGCTCGCACCACGCGTCGAGTGTTCTGTATTCAACACTTGTCGGTGAAAATAAAAGGGAAGAAGCGGAAGAAGGCACGTGCTCCGACATAAATCGCCAGCGTTGGCGGTCGTTTCGATGGTTGCGCGGAACGTAGCCAGGCCACGTGGTTGTTTGCGCTCGCGAATCGCGTAAATAAGATCGACGCGGTAAAGATAAATCACGTTTCATAAACTGCACCTGCAATCACACCGCGCGGCGTCGGTGTACACGCGGGTGATAGATCGTCCGCCTGGAAGAACTGTCCGGGAATAAACAGCGACGTCAGCGTGATTCGGCTGATTTCAGCAAGCGAGTTTCTTCTGGCTGATTCCGATCTGTGATCCGCGCGGTAAAGGATCCCCGGCGCGGTGAATTGATTGCGACTGCCCGGACACCCCGTAAGTCAACGCGGATTAATTTTCGATCCTAACCTCGTGCGCGATTAATTCCTCCTTTCCTCCCGTCTTCCCGCTCTCGAGTGGGATTATTTTGTTCTTGCACTTGCAGCACGTAGATCTGATATCACGCGGAATTTTTTTTGTCCAACAAAGTTAAAAAGATACGAAGTGTATTGCACGTGTATTAAAAATTCTCGCGTTGAAAGGATGCCGTACTTTTCCAATATTCTTTTAAATTCGAGGGACAAATTGGTGACCCAAACAGTCCGTTTCTAATTACCGAAAGAAGTGAAAAACAGTGAAAAGTTCAGCAACTAGGTTGCTGATGAAGAATGAAACGGCACGCCGCGCGCCGGGTTGGCTCGCTTTCGAAAACAGGGCTGGGCGCAACAGCGGGAAGAGATTTTCAGGAACAATGGAACAGAACTGTTTTACATCCGGCCGGGTAGATAACGATTCCCTGATATCTGTTTAATTATCTAAATTGTACTGCCCCTTATTCAAGGCTGGGAAGCACGCGACTGGCTGCCGCGCGACGTGCTCTTTACTTCAACCGATAGGACCGGGACGACACGTCATCCCGTCGTTTCCGTTACTTTTTCCAATTCTCCTCTCCTGGCTGCCGCTAATGATCGCCGCAGGAATTAAAAACTTCACCGTTCCGTCGAATTGAAAAGATTTCTTCCCCGCATCTATCGCGAGCACGGATCTCTCGCGGTTCGGAAAATCGGACCTGCCTGCGAGGGGAGGAGGTGGAGGGTGCGGTATATCGAGACGGAAATTCCACCTCCGGGCCGGGTTATAGGACGGCCGGATTTGTAATAAGAATGTCGGCGTATAAAACTGTCAATAAGCGCGCTGACCCCAAACGTAATTTCGGAGCGTCTCTCGGTTGCAACTCGGGGGGTGGTGGCGCGGTGGTGGCAGTTGGCCGCGGGGATGAGAGAGGATCGAGGACGAAACGGGGGGCGGGAAATGGGAAAGAGGAGAGCATCGTGGACCTATGGTGGTTGAGAAAACGAGAAAAGCGAGAAAAAGATACCAAGCGGCGAGAGAGAGAGAGAGAGAGAGAGAGGGAGAGAGAGAGGAAAAAAGAAATACCGAAAGAAAGAAAGAAAGAAAGAAAGAAAGAAAGAAAGAAGGAAATAAAAGGCGGCGTCGGCGTCGGCGGCGGCGGCGGCGTTCCGGGCGAAAGGATGGAACGAATCGTCGGAGAAGAGGAAACGAATCGAACAAATCGAAAGAGAGGAAGCGGAGGATAACTGGAATGGAGGACGGACGGGGATGAGAGAAGCGGCGGAAAAGGGAGAGAGGGAAAGAGGGGGGAGGAGGCGAGGAGAGAAAAAAAGAGAAAAGGGAAAAGGAAAAGAGGGAAGAAGGAGAAGAATCCGAGAGTAAGAGAGCGGAGTGATGCGCGAGAGCGCCTCTGCCGGGGTTATATGGAAATGTTGGTCAAATATATCATTCCGGCTTGACAGTGCAATTCTCTTATCTGCCTCGCGCCGCCTGCCGCTCTCTACCCCAAACCATCCGAGCTCCAGGGGCGGATGGAGCTGCTGGTGGAGGCGAAGCCGGGCTACCGGGAATGGGGATGCTGGATCGGGGGCTGAAGCGGCCGATAGAGGATCTGCAAACACGCTGCCCTCCTCTCTCTCTCGCTCGCTTATTCGTCCTCTCTCTCTCTCTCTCTCTCATACACATACACACACTCTACCTCGTTCTCGCTCACCCTCTTACCCTCTTCTGCCGGCATCCTCCGCCATCCCTACGTTCCGTCCGTTCAACCTACGCTATCCACGAATCTTCCCCACTCCTTCGCCGCCACCATTCTGCTTCTAGCGTCCTCCGTCACCGTTCGGTATGACGGACTGCGAAACGAAACTGGAATGTGGAATTTCGGTAAACAAACGGAGCACGTACGTACGTACATACGAGTCGTTAGAGTTTCGTCGAAAGGTTTGGAAAAAAGGTCGTTCAAGGGAGTGTTATTTCGAGGAGGATACTCGGTTTTTCGCGTGTCTTGATATCCGCGCAGCGCGGAATTACGAGGACGCCGCGTGTTTCTGGAAATTAATCCTCATTATTCGGAGACAGCCTCCGGCGGGAAATTAAACCGGTGCTAATTTTGAGACAAAGCCCTGGCGATTTGTCTTTTTTCTTCCGGGGATTACGAGCATTGTTACGCACCGGTATTACCGTTCTAAAACGTTGCCGTTTCAACTACGCGTCTCGTCGAATTCGTAATTTGAAGGTTTGAACGTCAAGGAATGTTAATCTCTCGACTTTGTTTCATATTCTCAAAAAAAAAAAAAAAAAAAAAGAGAATTCAGTAATTCAGTAACGTGAAAATCCATTGATTGCGACTTTTCCCTTCGCAATGGTTTCACACTTTGCTCTTTAATCAATCACGAAAACGCAAAGAGTCAATCGAACCGTGCGAATCTCCCTGCGCTGCTTCTCATCCAGCATCAGCCACGATCCAAATTCTCGCCAGGAGAGTGGCCACGCGAGACTTATACATAAACATGGCTGCACGCGCGGCGTTTCAGCCTGATGTATCGCCGGCACTACATCTCCTCGCGAGTAAACACGAAAAATCGGTCTACGCCGATAAGGAGCAGGGCTGAATTTCAGCGCTGCCTTTTTCGCATTTCCACGGCCCAACGAAGAGGGAGAAAGAGAGAGAGAGAGAGAGAGAGAGAGAGAGAGAGAGAGAGAGAGAGAAGGGAACGACAGGGCTAAAAGCCTGGGGCTCGTTTCAGGGGCCGTGGAAATGTATGCACGTGGCCCGTGTTTGCCGGGCTGGAACGTGACGTGATCGATCACCGGCTTGTGAAAATTAGGCCCGAAACGTTGCCGAGTTCGGGGATTCGGCGAGTAGCTAGCCAGGCTACCGTTCCTCCACCGAGAAAGCGTACGGTCCGCTCGTACGGATCTCGTTGACAAATAGCGCGACAGTAGGGAATGCGTCCCGCCGAGACACTGCACAGTTTGCTGGAAAGCAGACGTGCTTGATTTCCTCTCCACTTGCGCTCATTTTACTTGTAGATTTCGGTAGAAAATTTGCAACGGTAGAATTCGCGACGATGTTTCTTTTTTTTTTTATCACTGAAAGCGATTTTAGCGGGGGTAACCCAGAAAATCGGGTGCAACGCTGATGCAACGAAAATTAGCGATTGGTCGATTTGGGTCACGTGATTCGCGAGGGGGCGTGGGGTAGACCTCGAGTAGGAGTGGCGTTGTCCTAGTCGGGCGAATCGTACCGGGATTCTTGTTTTTAGATTTCCAGCCGTTTAACTGCTTACGAGTCCTACCAAAATTTTATTCTATTACGTTCGATTTCACGTTCGGACGATTGTTACGACACGCACACGCGCGAGGCACTGTACTCCATATTCCACGCGCACAGCGAGACGAGAAAATACGTGCGTTCCTTTGTCTTTCTCTCAGGGAGAAAAAAGGCAGAGAAAAAAGAAAAGAAAATTACATAATCCGGCACGTCGAAGAACCCGAGGCGACAAGGAGCGACGCGTACAAATCACGCGAGCGTGCCCACGGATACGCGACGGTGGTACGTCACTTTCGATTTCCCGCGTAATTACCTCGCGAGCATAGTTCCGCGACAGTCTTGTTATCTCGGCCGTGATAGATCGCGCAAATAAACATCTCACGGTTGAACCAGAAGCCGCTGCGCCTAAGATGGCTAACGGCAGCCCGGCCAAGAATAGAAACCACTATTATTGCCTGGGCTGTGACGGGATAACGGGGGAAGAGAGAAAGAGAGAGAGAGAGAGAGTGGAGAGAGACGATGGGGCGCGGCGAGAAAAGAGCTTTTGTCGCGGTTGCAACTTTGCCTGCTCGACGTTCTCGCCGCGCGAAACACCGCGTTGCCTCGGCACAAAAGTTCGTCGTTTAAGTTGCAGCGAAAGAGACGACGCTTTTACAGCCGCCGGAGATTGTTCCTATTTTCCAGTCGGCGAGACCGAGTGAAAAGAGGGAGACGCAGAGGAGAGAAACGAATAAAAGAGACGGAGGGAGGGAAAGAGTTGAAGCGAGAGGTGAAGCGGAATGGGGGGGGGGGGGTGCGCGATCAGTTTCCCCCGTTATCGGTCCGTTCGTATCTGCGCTTGTAGTCCGTTCTATAATTGCCTCTTTTAACTAAGATTACGGGATTTAAGTTTCGGATGGATGCGTGGCGCCCGGTTCCGTGGCAAGTGGACGGGAGGAAAGATAGAGTCTGGGATTTTTAAATTGGTTCTTATAACTTTGAATAGGGAAAGGGACAAGGTCTCTCTCTCTCTCTCTCTCTTCCTGTCTCTCTTTCTCTCGCACGCGCGCGAATCAAATCACCGCCGTCTTAAAAGTTTCGCGTTATCTCGATCCCCCGCCAAGTGTTTCTTCCGCTCCCGGTGACCCTTTTTATCGCTCCTTTATGGCCGCGGTTGGCCACCCACCTTCTCCGCTGGGTCGTTTAATTGTTTCACTCCTCCTCTGCTTGCCTCGTGCTTTGCATTCTTAGTGTATTATATCTTCCGTTGAAACGTTAAACAGTCAATTGCGAAAGCGTTTGTTCCGAGACGATCGTCGTCGATGATCAGCGAACGATCATCCAAAGCGATTTCCATCGGGCGCCCCACGATTCAGATCGACAGGCGTGGCGAAAGAAACCTGTTTCCCCGATCCAACGCGATCCGTGGCTCGTCCAGGATTGGCAGGGATCGGCCAGTGTCGGTCACCGGGCTGACAGATCGCTGACGCTCACGAAAGGGTTTCGTGACAGCCGCGTTATCGTGATTCGATTCCACGAAATCACGTTGATCCACGTTCTCACCCAGTCTGTTTCGAGAATCCTTCCAGCCCTGTCCCCTATCCTTGTCCGCTATCTTGCTGCACGATGAATTGCCTTCCTACCAATTTCCTGCACCGGTTCGGGTCTCGGGCTGCAATTAGAGAGATACGTTCCCTCTCGTGCATGGTAATTCCGATCCGACTCGAAAGAGAGAGAGAGAGAGAGAGAGAGAGAGGAGGGGCAGAAGAGAAAGAGGACAAAAGAAGAGGACAAGAAGTCAGCGAAGCTCTGGTCGAAGAGCAAAGAAGGAAAAAAAAAAGAAGAAAAGAAAGAAAGACGCAACGAACGAAGCGCCATCCTTTTACGGTCGGGGGGGGGGGGTATATCGGGCCATTATTTTCCGCAGTATTTTAACGTAAAACCCTCCGGATTCCTGGAGCCATCGTATCGATTCTCGCAGAAGGAATCGAGCGGCGCGAGGGTGCACGGGGGTGTGGCAGCAGAGACGTAGGGGAGGCAGTTTCGCACGAAGCTTTTCCTGCGATGCAATCTTTGAAAGGAGAGCCGCGTCATTACGTCGTGGCGGTGGTTCACGGGCCATTGCCCCACCTCCCCTTTCGACTTACCCCCCGCACCATTCCGACCTCTCCCCTGCCCAGCCGGGCTTTTCCTTTTCTTCTTTTCGCTGATCGCGAGCCCTCGTTCCACCACCACTCTCTCCATGGGAGCGAGGAGAAGGAAGCCCGTGCTTACCCCGGTTCTCTCCCGATTCCGTACGGCCCAATGACACATGACTCGATATGCAACAACCCCATGCGTCAACCAAAGCCCCGTGACGTCGTTTAACCTCCGCTCTCCTCTTTTTTCCCTCTGAAACTCGAATACTTGGTCGTGAGAATACTCGTCTCGGAGAAGAGTATTCTTCTCGAAATTGTGACGGGGTGAGAGAATGTTGCAACCTCGATCCGTTATAACCTCGCGAGCATCGAATTCGATGGAGAAACTTCATCTTCTTGCACCATATCACTGACCTATTTTTCAACCCGTTAACGTCCATCACATCGCGAACCGATCACAAAGCTACGGCGTTCGCCTCCAGCGTCTACCGTTTCATCCGCGAACGATACTGCTCTCACCCTCATAGGAGAGGCATCGACTCTACAACAGACTCGGCTCGCCGGCTCGATCGCCTCGCTGGCTTTATCTCGATAATGAAGCCACAGAGGAGAATCTCTATTTACCCGGCGCGGACCATCCTCCTCCTCCTCCTCCTGCTCCTCCCTCCTCCTCCTCCTCCTGGCTCTCTTTCTGGTTATTGTACGCACAGTCTCGGCTGTGCATGGCTCCTCCGGTTTCTGGGTGGTGCGTCTCCAGGATATCCGTGCTAACAAGGTCCACTTGGGTGGCGCGGCCACGGCTTACCTGGTCGTTTGCTTCGGGTAATATTACCGCGAGACGTTTCGCAAGCCGGCCGAGAGATGTTTAGCCGCGGTGGGTGGAACGTACACGGGCGATCGTTCGCTCGCTCGATCACGGCTTCAGCTTTCCGAGAGAGAGAGAGAGAGAGAGAGAGAGAGAGTTTGCAAGCTATACCGCGACAAAGATATTGCCGGTATTAGTAGGTATGCGATGATGGTTTAAGCTTCTTCTTCTATTTTTTCTCCTCTCTCTCTCTCTCTCTCTCTATGTCTCTGTCTCTGTTTCGCTATCAGAGAGAACGGCGCGTACAGAAGTAACGAGCGCATGCAAATCGCCGCGACGATCGCCTATCAGTTATTTTTTAATGCCGGCTTGATGCTCGACCGCCACCGGTCGGATTTATCCGTCTCCGCGGCGCGACCACCCCATTCGCGCCCCTCCGAATTTTATGGAATAACGTTAACGATTCCTATTGAAAAGGACCCGCGTCGATTTATGGAACGCTCGTCCCACCGCTCGTCATTGTTGTCCCAACGTTTCGATCCGCGGCTCTCGAGTCCGCGGTTTCACGGAAATGATCTATGGAAATGCGAGTCGCCGCGAGGATTATTTCACCGGACTGGCGTTCCGCTCGGTTTATCCCGAGCGTGGCCAAGGTGGCGTACGGGCGAAGGATGTTACGATCGAGAGGGAAAGAGAGATTCTGTTGCGTGGAGATGACGCAATAAGTGGCGGCGAAGGGATCAGAGATCAGTTTGAAGAGGAGTGTTCTTTTAATCCTCGGTTCATCCGTTCCATTACGTCGTAAATGACGCGAGAAACATATGAAAATTTCACGTAGTTCGCTCTGGTCATTCGAAATTGTTTCTCGTGTGCATTTTTTGTCAAAGAACAGAGAAACTTCTCCCGAGTATAACCTAACCTAAAGCAGAAAAGGGATCCTCCTGTTTCTAATATCGTAACACACACCTCCGGGTTACGTGGGCGAGAATCAAGGTCAGACTCGTAAAAGTGAACGCGACAGGTCGCGAGGGAGGAGGGTAAAAAGCTGGTGGCGGATCGATGCGATCGTACGCGAAGACGTTACCAGAAAACTCTCTCTCTCTCTCTCTCTCTCTTTCTTTTCTCTTTCTGACTCTGCTCTCTGGCCGGAGTTGCAGAGTTCGTCGTAGAGAGGCCATAAACGCAGTAGTGGGCCCTGGGTGCAAGCTCCGGGGTTTATTATCAGGCTGGGCTCCCAATTAAGCGGCAGCAGCTGTGAAAATTAATGGAGCACAGCTTTTAAGATGTAATTGGGCACATTCATAACTCAGGGGTGGAAGGAGACCGGGAGAGAGAAAAAGCGCGGTCGACGGGGAGGAGAGTGGGCCAATCTACCCCTGCGCGCGAGAATACACCGTTGTAATTGATACAGCTATATACGCGTCGCCATTTTTTTTTTTTTTTTTTTTTTTTGTTGTCGTTGTTTCACGCCGGAGTGAGACGCGCTGCGCCGGTGAGTTACAACGAAACAGTTCCCCAGTCGGCGCAACGTTGGCGTTCGGTCTAACAACGGAAGCAACGTAGAAACAAGCGGCGTGGTTAATTCGTCAGTAACTGGATTGTGGATTCTCGTAGGTCTGATTGGTTGAAATTCGGCGTGTCTTTTAATTAACACATGTATACACTGCTAAAGTTACATCCAGTGCGTTGGTAAGGTAATAAAATGTGTAAGAAATTCGCATAAACTGCAAACAGTAGTTCAACACGCACGATGATTACTTGTAAATTTTAAGAATTCGAATTCGTACAAGTGTTCACAGTTCGAAGCGAGTCTAGAGTAACACATTTATGTGACATTTATACGTGCGTAAAGGTACAATTGTACCAAAGATAGGAAAAAATTTGAACGCGACACTTTTTTTTTTTTTTTGGATGAAAGAGCACGGATGGAGAAACGAGACGGAGATCGGAAAAGAGTGGCTTCGAGGGTGGTCGTTGCCTCCGCGAGATGGTGATAGCGACGATGTAATAACACCGAATGACGCGACGTTGTACCATCTCTCTCTCTCTCTCTCTCTCTCTCTCTTTCTCGTAGGATACGTTCCGAAGGGGGTGGCGAGGACTTTGTCGGGGTTGGACGCCCCTTCAGACGCTCGTAAACATTTCGTAAATTTGCTCCACAGGTGTGCCATCGCGGCAACTAAGCCATCCACGCCCGACCGAATTCGCCTATTTACTTGCACGACGCACACCCAGCCGCTACACAACCACCCCTTTCTGAAGATCGTTATCCCTTCCGGTCTGCTGATCTTTGTCCCGTAATTGCGACGTCTGGAGTTTTTCTTTTCCCTCGGCTATCGTCCGTCCGGGACACTTTGTTTCCGGCTTGGAAAATTGCGATTGCGTCCGCGACTCGTGTTCCTCCCCCTCCTCCTCCTTCTCTGGTCGATGTCGCGTTCAAAACAGCGTTTCCAAGTCGCTAGTCGTTTCCGAAAGGCAACGGCCTTCGGAGTATTCGATGAAAGGAATTGAACGGGGAGAGTTTTCGCGACCTTTTACGTTCTCGCAACTCTCTAACTCATTTCCTCTCTTTCTTTCTCCCAACCAAAGATTCTTTCCCCCGGAGGAAGATCGTGAGTCTTGGCTTCGAACGTTTCGTTCGCCAAGCCAGTTCAAACCAAGCCAATCATCTGCTCTCGTCTTTAGTCGAATTCCGCTCGATCCTTTTTCGCTCACCTTCGACCGGGGATACGGTCAGGCGGGGTATGCCATAGATTTGGTTATAGGTGATCCGTGACGGTGGTGCATCCATCGGTTGGGTCCGAAAGTGGTCGTAGGAGGAGTGGGCAGAAGTGGTGGAAAAGGACGGCGCGGAGGGCACCGTTCCGGAAACTGAGCGCGGATGTTTGCTACGTACACGTCGTGCGAGCAATGGCGGCGTAACCCGCTCCACGCGGAGTGATGGAGGAGCTTCGTGCCCGGGATACCGGTTTCCGGTTCGGTTCTTCGCCGATAATCTCGATCCTGCTCCGCCGCACCTGCGTCTCTCTTTCTCCATATATATTCTCTCTCTCTCTCTCTCTCTCTCTTTCTGCCACTCTCTACGAACGAGCCACGTAAAAATAGCGCGAGCCTCCGGGAAGAAATATGTAAAACACGGGAGCACGAGGCACGTACGCCGCTGCATTTTTTGTTTCCCGTTTCCCTCCTTGGAAAGGTTAGCTCGGTTAGATCGCCGCCCTCGGACGAGATGGCTGGAAAAATTATGATTTCGAGGCCGCCGCGGTGGGACCGTAATTTGAAATTTGATTCGTGAGCAATCGTCTGCGGAGGTTGCAGAGATTTCTGTACTTTTTTGTTTCAATCAAACTTTCCTTCTTTACCCCGACTGAATATTTTATACGCAATAATTTATTCTCAACTATGCAGTTCCTTTGTACGAGTCGCGTTTCGTCGAACGAGAGAAAGAAATTCCACGTCGCTGAAGAAAGATATTCTCCGCGCTGTGCGAAGCCGAACTGAACCGAGAGCCACCGTGCCGTGACACAATTTCCTACGGAGGAAATCCTCAGCCCCGGATGTATTAAGAACCGGGGTATAAAGCAATTTTCTATCCATTGTTCCCCTTTCGTCGGCCATTATTCGAGAACGCGTCGGCCGACACCTATCGCACACACGAGCGGAGACGGCGTAACGGCTTGGCAGCGAAAGGGTTGAACTCCAGTCAACCCCCTCTCTCTCTCTCTCTCTCTCTCTCTCTCTCTCTCTCTCTGTTCAATCTCCCGGGTCAACGAGGAAAGAGCGAGACAGCACGAACGCGGAGCGTCACGGTCAGGGGGATAATTCTCATTTGTGTGTAATCGCGCTCGCAAAACTCCATCACACTTTCCTAATAGAGGCCATGGGGGAATACGCGGCTCCGAACGACTCCTCGGACGCAGTCTTTATGCTTCGACATTACGTTGCTGTCAACGTGTTGCGTGCGTGTCACGGACGAGCCTCTGCATCCGGGGGAAGGCGTAATAGGGGAGCGCGCATTGATAATAGAGATGACAGCCGAGATGCTCGTCCAGGGACCGTCCAGGTCCGATTGTTTAAGTGGCGAAAACTGTTTGCGAATTGGCCCGTGATTTTTTAACGCGATCAGCTGTCGCAAGACGTCAAGGGGGGGAGTGGAAGCGTTGAAATTGCCTCTGACGCGTTCTTCCTTCTTTAAATCGAGTATCGCTTCGTTCTTCTTTTTATTCCAAACGAGTTTCGGTAGAACTCTGTTAACATTTCTTTTCATAAAAGATTTGCAACCGTATTTTTCTTACATACTATATATAAAAGCTACTTCTTTAGGCATTCGCCTTTCATTTTAATACAATTTTTACACGTGTCAACGTGATCAGATTAGATGCGAGATTAGAAATTGTTCCTTCTTTAAGTCGAGTATCGCTTGTTTCATTTTAAACAATTACATTAATAGCGTTTCTTTTATTTTCTTTGTTTAATAGTTTATTTTATATATTCCAAAGCAAATAAAAATTTTCAAATTTGCGACTAAGGGCAACCTCTTTTCCTTGCATTTTCCGAGTATTTCATTTCGATACTCGTGGTATGCAACTTTTAACGCATACGTATCAAAGTGGTGTTTTTTTCCTCGCGAAAATGCAGAGATACCGCAGACGCGCCTCTTTCTATTTCAAAAAATTTGCATTATTCGGGAAGGAGTATGTTAGATTTACGGCCGACCGATGCAAATATCGAGCCAGGGCAATTCTTCGTCGGCGTTCGCCTAATCCCTTTAGGATGCTCGAAGAGGGCGGGGGAGGAGAGGTTGGTCATCGACTGCTTTCGTTCCAATCGCCTCCGTCGAATCTCAAAGGCTTTGGCCCGCATATTGGCCCACTCGTAACTCTCGTGGAAGCTTTTGTTGTCCCACACACGCTCACTTTGAGCAGCAGCAGGGAACACGTGGGACAGCCACGTTCAGAAAGGAAAGCGAAGGGTGGCGCTCTTGCTCTCGCGCGTTATTTAGCGACAATGTGTCGCGCATAGAAACTGCCCTCAAGCAGCCAATAAACGGCGTTACGTGGCTGGCCCCTTCCCTCGCCTTCCATTCACGGCCTCTGGGGCCAATTTCGTCAGATTTCAGGAAATTGTTGTTGCGTCCAGGAACGGCGTCTGGTGCCGCGTGCTGAATCGACAAACACCGAGTCCCGTCGCCCGGGATCGGGTCACGAACGCCAGTCTCGATCGCTGATCCACGACCACGCTCGCTATCTAAATTACTTCCACCGGGTTCTATTCCTCTTTTACAATGCTCCGACACGAGTGAATCGTGACACGTTGAATCTTCGATTTCTCAAATTGAGGGAACGTATGGCGCAACTTCGAATTGCAAAAGTTCGCGCCGAACTTCCGCCGAAGAGTGCTTGGAACAAGCGCCGTAACTGGAAAAATGAAGCAACACTTTATACTTTAGGACGCGGAGAACGTTCTCTGCGTCTCTTTTGAACAACAATTTCTAAATGAAATTCAATCCGCAGATAGACGCGACAATCTCGGACCCTCGAATCGCTACGTCTAACTTCGGATCGTACATTTTTATCGCTCGCATCTCGTCCAGTGTCATCCAGACGCGATCGGTAGCTACGGTAAAGGGCAAGAACAACGCTCGTCAGAAGCAGTATAAATTGACGAATCAAAGCGGTCGCGGTATTTCCCAAGGAGAGCCATGCATCTCAGCGAGCCGGGGTCGAATTATCAAAACAGGAAGCGATCGATCTCCGTGGCAGGAAGATGTATAACGAGGATCGAGCAGCGTGCAGAATCACCTGGCCACAAAGAGAGAAACAAGAGAAACAGAGAGAGAGAGAGAGAGGGCACGTCGAAACTGCGAGAGGCGAACACCAAAAACGAAGCCCGCGCGCACACACCCCGAAGGGCCGGTTCTCCTATTAACTCCCTACGTGCCGCGACGGCTAAATGTTCCCCTTTACGCGGAGATAATGAAAATTACAAATAGCCCCGCGTGTACGTGCGTGCACGGACGTATGCGCCCGGCGTCCATGCCCGGTGGAATTTCCACGTCGAAAGTTTCCCCAATGTCAGGAGAGTGGACCGTGGTGGTGGAGCGCGCCGCGCCCTGGACTTGTAGGAAATTGTCGGCCGTTATATTTGTTAGCGGGGGGGGGGGGAGGGGAGAGGGGGGGGGCGACCGGTGCCGGGGATTGGGACGGCAGGAAACAAGTCATCGCGTGGAATACATTCGAAGTGCCGATAAGTAGATTGGTTTGCGGACCGACTCTCCTTCTCTTCCGACTGATTCCGACCAATTGTCACTGCCCCCGCTCCTCTTTCCACCGCATCGCACTTCGTTATCTGGCGACAAACGTCTCTGACTTGCGAGTCAAATCTCGCGGTGAATGGAGCGATCCGATGGCGAGAAGGGTGGAAGTTTATTTCGATGGACAAATCGATGGATTGAAGTTTGGCAGGATATTAGGATATTAGGATAGATGTAAGACTTTGAAAGTGTATCGGGGAAACGATTGCAATTTGAAATTGTATCGTAAATATGTTGCGAATCAAATTATTGAAAATTACATGTCGATCGCTTTGATAATTTCTCTGTTCTAAATAGTTGCAATTGAAGTCGTACGGATGAAAATGAAGCAACGGTTATATAATTGTCGATGGATCTCGATAAAAATCTATATACATATTAATTTTGTTATGTATTAATTTTTTGTTAACGAGCGCCATAGAACGCGAAACGGAGAACAAAGGTTAGTTTCAGGATTAATAACTTCTTCTTTCTCCGCAATGCAATGAAAACAAAACCGTCAGTCTGACACTTTCAACGGCGCGAGGGATGAAGAGCAACGCGTGGCAGCAATAACGCGCTCGCGCGCACGTTGGTGAAATTAGTTTTCCAGATAATCATCTCACGGCATTGTGCGCTGCGTCTCGTAGTTTCCTGGACGAGAGAGCAAACGGGCGGAAGGCGCGAGGGAGTTGGAAACGGCTCGGAAACGCGGCCAGCGAGTGCAGCTTAAAATGTAAACGTGGATTAATGACGAGTTACGAACGTGTGCTCGACGATCGAGGCAATTTTCTCGTACTACTTGCCGTTTTCTTTTCTTTCTTTCTTGTTTTTGCTTACGATTTGGCCAACTTGTAAATCATCGCTTCGATACTTTGCCTCGTAGTTTCGAAAAATGGAAATTATCGTAAAAATAATTGGCTCTCGGTCGCTGAACGCTTCCGAAACGTGTAATTAATCGGAAAAAACTTCTTCGAAAAAAATTCGGTAGAGGACCGAAGACGGAGAACTGAGAAAGACTGAGACGAAAGACGCGAGACACCGCGAGGTATGCAAGGCGACGATTTCAATTGTGCGACGTCACGGGGAATAAAACGACCCTAAAGCACGGGGGGCGGATGGTGCGCGTCATTCTCGCGAGAGAGTCGACTAATCGGCGATTCGTCGGCCGTGTCGATGCGCCGCGCGTTCCTCCTGCGAGAGCGCGGATAAAGAACAGGAAGCATGACGTTCGACCGTGCATCGACCCCCTCGGCACGCTCGCCCGCACCCCTTCGAGCATTTCGTGGCGTTCCCGGTGATTAATGTTGCCGAACAAATTGTCTAGAAAAACATGTCGTAGCCGGGGCATTTCCCGCGCGTGCACTGCACCCTTTATCTCTGCACCCCCGGAGTCACCCTTATTTCCCTCGAGCGTGGAGGAAGCGCACCCCTGCGCCACGCCGCCGCCCCCTCCTCCTCCCTCCACCTCCTCCGTCTCGATTTCTAACGCACCAAACCAAGCCCCGTTGTATACACGGCCGCTGTGTATACATGCCTGTATACATACATTACGCAGATGATATCCAAGTAATCCGATTTACTTCGACTTCGCTATCAACGTCACTACCTCCGCCCCCTCCCCCCCCCGTTTCAGGCTAATTATACACCGGGCCGCGTTTCCCGCACCCTCCTCCGGGCTTAACGGAGAGATTAGACGAGAGCCGATCTCGTCGAGGATCGCTCGCGACGATCGATTAACCTTCGACGTAACGGATAACGTTGAGATGTGTTTTACGCGTGTGGTTACTAAAAATATAAAAAATAGGCGAGAGCATTTTTGATGGATAAATCGACATCTTTTTTTCACGAGAGCTTTTTCGAAAGCTTTGAATCTTTTATCGACGCATCAGGCGTTTTAGGCATTGAAACGCAATTTTACCATTTTGAGGTAAATCGAGGAGCGATTGAATTAAATGAAATTCCGGAGCGATTACTTCGATAATTTCACTTCGATTATATCCCGTGAATTAATTTTGAAATCATTGCGAAGCTATTGTTAACGTTATTATTCATACGATATAATACGTTGCACGTTAATACAGTGTTATTATTGATACGACGTAATACATCACATACTGATACAACGTGAAACGACGTAATTTTTTTAAATTTTTAACTCCATACTATACTCGTTGCATCACGAAACGCGAAGCATAAAAATTGACCGTACTCGGAGTACGCGTTTAAGGTTGAAGACCAGACACGGTGAACGAAACAGGAATTTCTCGGGATCGCGGCGAACCGCGCGGGGGAAAAACGGCCGGACGGAAAAATCCCAGCCGGCGGATTCTAAATGTCGTCTCGTTACAGTCACGCACGACATCGGTACATCGTTTGCAAAAAGGCCGGACAAGCCACGGCGGTGTCTGTTGCTTCGCCGTGCTCCTCTCCACTAAATCTTCCCCGGTATCTCGCATCTCTCCGCTTCCCACCTGCGAATTACAAATTACCGGAGGACTCGTACGAGTGAACTGGCCCCGGCCTCGTTTGCTCGCTTCTCCCTCGCTTCTCCGCGAGCCGTCGGCCGCTTTAAACGTCGCGGGTCCGCACCGTGACCGAAACTGACACCGATACCTTCGTTTCTCACGATTTCACCTGCCTCGCCAACGATACTCGCCTTTCGAGATCTACGAATACGAGCAGCAGCCTCGTATGATTTACGTGCGACGATATTTGGAGGAGAATCGCGATCCCTGCTAAACTAGTTCTTATTTGTTTGAACTTTTTTTGTAAATATTAACGTTAATAAAAAATATTAACACTCACATCTTTGAGAATTGAACTTGTATATATTTTCGTCCACGTGTCTGCATCATTCAGACATTTTAATCACTTTAATTCTACAAATCCAAGCTTGAAGCAAGCAAGAACAACTTCCTCGCAACAATGTCAATAGTTGAATAATCTAGAAAGAAAAAGGAACAAAGAAAGAGAGACGATAGAAAGGAAGGATGCGGGGGGAGAAGGAAGGATGAAGGCTGGGCAACGATCTCGTGGCGTTATTTACACGTTCCGTGATCGGGACACGGTGGTCAACTCTCGCTGGCCAGCCACCGACGCTTTATACCTGATCAGCGAACTATGTAGGCGGAGGAACCTGCCTGTACGTACATACGTTTCACCTTTTCGTGGGTAAACGCGCGCGGGCTGCACGAGCGTCGCATAAAGCCCGGATTTTATTACGAGAGGATTCAAATTCCGCGCACACGGGCGAGCCCCCACGGCGTGGCTCGAGGGGCGAGGGGCGAGCCAGCCGAAGAAAACGAGAGAAAGACCGTAGGAATATAAAAAATACCGGCCCCGGACCCCGTGAATCCTCCCGCGGTGTAAACCCATAAACCACTCCCGTATTCTATTTTCTCGCGGATAAAAATTTTTTCGATCTCTCTTCCCCGTTCTCCTTCCCTCCTCTTCCTCTCTCTCTCTCTCTCTCTCTCTCTCTCGCCGTTGTTGGCGAAGGAATGTTAATTTCAAACGCAGCCGAGTTCTCGTTGTTTCAACGCGCAACTCGTAACTCAAATTTTCCTGACAATCTTTGACAAAAATTTGCTACGCGCGCATCCCCGACGGAGCTTTTATTCCAATTTTGAAACAAACATCGTGTCAGAAATTTCGACCATTTGCACGTTCGCACCGATCGTTCCGTAGTAGTCGAAATATTTCTTCATCGTTCCAGAGCTCGCATCAATCTAATCTTCGACTTTGCAATTTTAAATAAAAGTCGTCGAATTTCATATTTACGAAAACTTGCCAAGTTTCCTCTTCACCTTCCACTCTTCCGCGATCCTCGAGAATAGCGCAAACGTCCGAGTCGCGCGAAGGAACAAAAACCTTCCTCAGGATGAGAAACGTTTGCCGGATGTACAGGCAACGTTTCTTCCACGTGCACGACCGGGCGGAGATGTAGGGAAAAGATTCCACGGCGCGGAGAGATGGTAAACGGGACGCTTTAGGGCCATCCGGAGGACGAGCGGTCAATCTAAACGACCCGTTATCTCAGCTCCGCGAAGCTGGCCCTCTCCCTCTCTCTCTCTCTCTCTCTCTCTCTCCGAGTGTGGCTGGCTTTTCCCTCTCGCTCGAAATCTGAATAACAAGTGGTTACTACTGCGAGTGAAACGCAGAGATCGCCGAGATCGGGAATAATGGGTCCCTTTTTTCTCCTCCGGGCCACCGGGTCCGGGACGGATGGCACCGCCGCGGTTTTAGAAGCCTAAACAACCGCATTTGCCTGGAGAAACGACGCGCCCGACGCCGCGTCTGCTTTACCGCCGCCGGTGTACCAGTGATACGAGTCGATCTTTGGTCCGACCTCTGGTTTCTATCCGCCCGTCTGGCGCGAATTTCAGCGCGGAAGTACGGGGAGTACACGTTTCGTCGGTCACCGAGGTCGTCGGAGATTATTTTCGTTTGACAGGTAATTACGCAGAGTGCGAGACGCGGACGCACGGAGAGTGAGAAAGAAAAATTGAGGAGAATGTTGGAAAGTCGCGCTGTGCTTGTTTAGCGCAGGAACGACACAAAGGAACTTCATAAAAGACAATTTACGATTTACGTTTACACGATAAACACCGCGTTTTATGCCGGTCCTCCGGTGCACTGATGCACGAAGCACGCGGAGGTTTATGGTCCGTCCTGTAAATAATCCAGGACGCGGCGCGTAATTTCTCGATTCGAAATTTTTCTTAGATCGCCATTTTGTTGACACGTTCCCAATAATTTACCCTATTTGACTTTCGACCTTCGTCAACAAAGTCTCGCGATTAAGAAAATCCGACGACGAGCTATACTTGACAGACTTTAGCGTACGCTCTCTCGGCGGAGAGAGAGAGAGAGAGAGACGCGTAAACGACGTGCTCGCGAAACGTCTGATCGTTACTTTGCTTGGCGATTGCTAAGGCCACCGAAACGACGGGAAGGGGGGTCAGGGTGTAGGTCGGCAGTTTATAACGGCGTCAGCAGTTGGTACATATATAGTGGGCCCCGGTGCCGGAGAGTTTAAGAGACTGTTACAAGCTGACGCCTTCGCCGGGAACGACGGAGATGGGGTGAAAATCAGGCTGTGGGGGGAGGGGAGGAGGGGGTGGCAGACGTGGAACACAGAAACGGGGGAGGAAAGTAGACGGCCGAGGGGGTGGGAGGGTGTTAGGCGCGGCGCAATCGGGTATCAACCCTCGACCCGGCGACGAGATGAGTCTGACCCCGACGACGAGGTGGCCGGTGACAATCGGCTCGAGTATCCGCTACCCTATAAAGGAGGAGGGTTGCGACAGCTGTGGACCCAATAACTTGCCTCCGCGAGCCGGAGCCTCGAAAGGGCTCGGAATGGCGACGATCTGGCTTCGTATTCCTCTGTTTCGCTGTTGGTTCCTCGAAACCGGAGGAGCGGATCAGTGGATTAGTTTCGAAGTAATTCCCAAGCGGTGGTTACGACTTCTCATACACGTTGAACACGGTGAATTGATTTGTGGATAAGTTTAGAAGGTTCGCGACGATATGAAAAAAATGATCGTACGACCATTGCCAATTGGGTGTCCAGTTTGATAACAAGCGGAACGTCCGGCATGGTGAAACGAACGAGACAGCGAGCCCCGCGTATGAAAATCCCCGTCTCAATTACGAATCTTTAAACCCGGCATCATCGGGAAACGACAGCGTTTCATTCAATAATCTCGCCACGCTCTTTTCAATCACCTGAGACCAGCCTGATCCCCTCTGTATCGACGGGGAAAAAAAAAAAAGGTATCGACGAAACACGGCTCTGGGAAAAAAGCCGGCTTCGAAAAAAAAAAAAAAAAAAACAGAAAAAACACGACACAAAAAAAGAAAGAGAGAGAGAGAGAGAGAGAGAGAGAGAGAGAGAGAATCGGTCGGGGGAAAAGCAGGAAAAATCGATCGTACGTTAAAAGTCAGCGAAAGAGCGGCGAAAATCGGGCAGGCGAGTCGCGTCGGACGTCGAACATTTTTCCCCGGATCCTTTTATTGGCGGGATCGTCGAACCGCCCATCAACATCAGCGCGAAACGACGCGCCGGCGCTATCGCGCTTCGGAACACGATTTAGTGGCGACCCCGGCAAAACAATTATATAAATTCCACTGGCCGGGCGGCTGAGAGGCAACCGAACCGGTCACGGGCCGCGCGACCGTGCACGCGGGGCTGAAGGGTGCAGAGAAGGGCGCGAGGGTGGGAGGGAGGGAGGCAGGCGGTGTTCGGCCACGGAGGTCGGAATTTTCGGAAAAAGCGTTGCGCCACGGCCATAGATTAAACGCAGCCGAGCTGCACACGTCGATGCGACGCGGCTGTGCGGCTATAGTGGCAACGAGCGGCGGGAGCTATCAGTGACACGTCGCGTGTTAAATCGCTTTGTTGACACACATAACCTGTCTACGCGTATCCGATACGCGCGATCGCCGCGCGCTCGTTGCGCGCTCATAGCCGGCCGACACACAGAGCGCCGCGCCGCGCCGGCCTTCAACCCCCTCGAGCTACCAGAAATTCGGCCCGCGCGCATTTTTTCCGTCCCATCTTTTACGCGGTCGTCCCCTCACCCTCACCCTCCCCTCCCTCTCCATTTCCACTCTTTTTCCCCCGGTATTTTTTATTTCTGATTTTTCGGCGTTCTCTCGTTTTTTGGAATTTCGCTCGTTTTTTCTTTCTTTCTTTTTTTTTTTTTTTTTGGTATTTCAGCGAGGATTAGCTTTTTTTTTTTCATCAGGTTTCTCGTGGTGAGACGTTGGATCATTAAGTAGAAACCAGGGAAAATTATTGCAAGTTCTTTCGACATCTTTTATTTACTTCGTACACGTTCATCTTATCCTTTCGCGTTACTACTCCTATCCGTACGATACGAATTTCGATTCGGCAAAACACACGACAAAAAACAGCAGCGGAACCTCGGTCGAAAAGCGTCACGCGTCATCGTCGATGAAATCCGTTGTCCGCGGATTCGGCGATTAAACAGCGGCCGAGCGAGGCCGTGAAAAGCAGCGTGGACGGATCGATTCCGTTTAGCCGGCCAGAATGGTGGCGGCGAGTTTTTTCAATATCCGTGGGCGTGAGTATCGGCCGCTAAACAGATCATAAAGTATTGATAAAATCGGGGATGGCAGCGGCGGCGGCGGCGGTGGCCGCTCGGATACAAATTTTCGGTGTGGCCGCGCCAGCCAACCCCTAAATTCGACGGCCGCGATTTTGGCCGCAACGCCGCCAGGAAACCCGATTACACGCTGGAAGGATGCTCACGGTCTACAATGCTCATTGAATTTGTCGAACGGGGAATTATGTATCGCGCGGGCGCTGCCCGAAGGGGGAACGGAGGAAAGGCGAGAGAGCGAGAGAGCGAGAGAGCGAGAGAGAGAGAGAGAGCGAAGAGCGAAGAAAGATTCGGGGGTCCCGGGCGCAACGGCGCGAACCGATCGCTCGAATGCATCACAATGAAATCGCGGTGGCGATCGAAAAAAAGGCGATCGAGAGCGGAGCAGAGAGAGAGAGAGAGAGGAGAGGAGAGGAAGAAGGTTGGACGAGGAGGCGGAGAGGCTGGGGTGGAATGGCGCGCGAATCGAGCGTGCATTATATTCGGATAAAATGATTTTATCGATCGTAAATGCGGCGGTTGGCATCGCCGGCTTATGAGCGTTTGGATTTACAACCGGCGGCTCGCTCCGTGGTGCGTCCTCCGCGCGCTCTAGGCTCGCACAAAATTGTCCCGAGAGGCGTGCGTTTCTAATGGCCGCATAAAAATTCCACGCGGAATCGAGCCTGCTTTATGACTCTATCGCTCGCAGCGTCGCTGGTTATTGGCGACTTTGCCTCCTTTTCGTTCGAATTTCGCCAACGTCTTGCCTTGACCCGGCGTTGCAACTTGCACTCCATCTGTCAACGATGCGCTTCGTCGAACAACTGTTGTTTGCTGGATATGGGGCACTTGAACTGGAAACTCTTGCATCGAATACAAGTACTACGGAGAAATCGTCATATTGATAAATTCTATCGAGGTCTCGTCAATTCGTTCAATAATAATTGTACAGAAGAATCGAGAAATACTCGACTTTTTTAGCGTTCACCGACACACAAAAACGTTCGATAATTTCGTTCAGAAGTAATTAATTGCGAAATATGAGAAACTCGCGCGATGATAATTGTTGTACAGAACGAAGGAATATTCGACTCGTTCACCAACGCCAACGTTCCGCGATCCGCGCAACGTTCGCGAGAAACACGGAACAAACACGAGGATTTTTATCGAGCGTGACACTCGAAGAAACGATCCTTCGGGATATCAACGGGGAAGCATTCGCGGAGCTCTGATAGGCGATTCGATTCATTCTCTAATGGGCAATGATCACGGGGACGGCTGTTCGAAGCCCGCTAATGCGAAAGCTCGCCGTTCGCGTCGCATTAGTCCGCGGTTCTCTGTACACCGGCGAAATTGATTACCAATACCAGCTCGCTGGCTTGGCTTGGCTTGGCTTGGCTTGGCTGGCCGGTTGGCTGGCTGGCTGGCTGGCTGGCTGGCTGGCTGGCTGGCTGGCTGGCCTGACTATCGCGCGCGTTCTCTCGTGTCCGTGCAGTAATGATGTTTTGATGCGAGGACCCCGGTGCACCACCGCGTATCGACTGCAGTTAACTAATGGAAGCTCTCCGATAATTGCGACCGCCGCCGGAGAGTAAATGTTGCCAGCGCGACAGTAATCATCGTTACCACCGCTGTTCTACCACACCGCGAAACGAATTCGAAACGCCGTCGAGAAACTCTCGATAGCACGGGGTTCGTTTGACGAGTCGAAAACCGAGCGATTTTTCAATCGAATGCTATCGATGCCTGGTCATCGACGACTAGCTTCGACTTGTGAATTACTTTTTGGGGAATTTTTGGCTAATTCAGTTAGTATGTTCTACGCACGTGTCGAAACGTTAAACTGAACGTTGTTTTTTCTCTTCGATAATTCGAACGTTACACGCGCGAAGAATGTTTCGAATATCGCGTTTCCAGGAATTCGAATGACTTCCTAACAAAGTGGAAATTCCACGCCGTGGAAAATAAAATCTATCGAACGTTTCACGCTTTGGTTTTTACGCGTTCCGATCGTCCGCCGCTGGAAAGTTATTCGTCTCGAGAGGAAGGGAAGTTACTTCATTTCCGCAATTCGCTTCGATGACGGTGCTGTTTCTTGCCGAAAGTCGTCGCGCAAATGGCCGACGATTCCGCTCGATACTCGACGACGACGACGACGACGCGCGACGTTGGATATCCGTGAAACCGTACGAATCGAATGCACGCCACGCGTATAAGCAAATTCGAGCGTTATTCATGTATGCGCTCGGTATGCCCACTAAATTTCGTCACGGCGTTGGAAGGTCATGCGGGAGACACCCTCTCGTAACTTTGCCTTTTATGCGTTTTTCCGTCGTAGAACCGTCGTCATATGTTCTTGCCCCTCTTTCTCTCTCTCTCTCTCTCTCTCTCTACCCCCTTCCCACGCATAAAAAGGTAACGACGAACTTGAGCTGTTCGGCCATAGTCGAGCATAGACGATTTGTCAATTGGCTCGGAACGATTTGCGGTTACGTACTAGCGACAGCTTGATTAATCTCCGTATTATTACACATTGCGTTAGTCGTTTATTCGATTTTTTTACGAATATGAGAGATGAAATACTGTCGGACGAGGACATATTTTTACATACATAATTAAAAATATAAATTTTGGACGTTGTCGTGCGATCGACACTTTCAAATTCTGTAAATTTTTGTCACTGCATAAAATTCGCAAGCTGCTTGCAAGCGAAACATTTACGCGTTTGTTTGTTCCTCGATCTAGCATTGGTTTAAAAGTTAAAAAACTCTGAATCTTCCAGATTCAACAAATTCTTTCGTTCTGAATTCTTGTCGTTCCAGTAATTCCCACCTATTTGTGAATCCAATTTTACATTTACAAAGATTCAAATTAGGTAGACTCGATCAAGCAGGGTTCGTTAATAAACGCGTTTATTATTAAGTATATCTTTGATACGTAAAGAGAGAGAGGGAGAGGGAGAAAAGACAGTGTGTTCCACGAAAAATTCAAATTCGTATCCGGAAGGATGACGAGGCGGCGAGAGCCCGGCCCGCTTTTCATCCCCTCGCGTGACGGGGTTTGTTTCACGCGGCGAAACCGAGATGCCCCCCTCCGGCTTCATAATCAAAACTGCATTAAAATCCTGAAAGCGGCGACGAGGGCGCGGTGAAAAGTGTTTTGTCATCCCACGGGGGTTGGCGCGACGCAATATGCCTCTCCCTTTTCCGCGTCGCGAGCTCAACGCCGAGCTGTGGATCCGCCGCGTCGTAAACCGATAATTTTACCGGGCCATTACGATCCGTCCGCGATAACGAACCCGTAAAAAGCGCATCTCCTCTCGCGACGCTTTTCCGCGAAAATACTAGCGAAACCGTTTTAATCTCTCTCTCTCTCTCTCTCCGGCGCTATTATCTCCTCGCTCTTCGATGCATCTGCAAGTGACGAGATTCCGACTGTGTTTGTGTTTCATCGAGAAACTTTTACTCGTCTCTGAGGCAGATGCTTTCGTAACTTTTTTTGAGTCAACGAGTCGTTTTTTGGTACTCGGATTTACATTCGTATTTATTTATCTGTAAAAGAATCTGGGGAATTAAAGATTTACTACACGGACAACGACGAAACAACACTGCTGATTTGAAAATGTTAGAGGCTCTCTCAGCTGAAACCTCATCCCATCGGGACTAACAAAACCACCAGAATTGACTGAGCGAAGAATTAACGGGGAATTCGCGAAACCACCCTCGCGACGAGACGGTTGGAGGGACGAGGGATGACGGAGAACCGTTTGCCAGCCGCTACTTCGACTGTAAAATTTCATCCTGTCCGTTCTATGCGCGGCGGGCTTAAGTTTTCCGATGGCGAAGATATTTTTGTCGGTTTCCAACAACCCCCTTCCCACATCGAAGAACGAAAGGAGAAAAGAGAGAGAGAGAGAGAGAGAGAGAGAGAGGAAAGGTTGGGCAGTTGCCACTGCTTCTCTTCCCTTTCTAACTCTCTCTCTCTCTTCGTCTCTCTGTTCTTCCTCCGGTTAGGGGCTGTACGCCATTGTTCGGGCGATATTTCAGCCACGGGGATGGTTGCCAGGAGGGTGGCGCGGGGGTTGGCGGCAGCAGTCAGCTGGCTGTGACACGCTGCCTACGCCGCCAAAGGGGAACCAGAGGCGTTTAGGAGTATTTGGGGGCTGGAAAGGGGCCCTCGGTTTATACAAGCAGGGATACTCTTTCATCCAACGATAGCCAAGGCCTTGACTTTGAGGGGAGCCGGTGTTACGATCCTCCCGCGCGTTTACACACCCGCTGCTCTCCGTTCCAACTACCACCGTCTATACCATCCTCTATCGACGATCTGTGTTTCGTGTCCACTTGTCGTTTGTTTTAACAGCCTGCCAACCTCCCGACTCTTCTCTCCTTTCTCGTTTGCCGTTCAGAAAGAGTTCTGACTTTGGAATTAAATTAAAATCTTATCATTCGCATTCGTCGTTTTTATTTTAGAACATTCTATTGTCATTTAGTCCATAGCATCGAACTTTTCGGAGTTTTCCGAACGATGAATTTCTCAAATTTATCCGAAATAATCCCTGTGTATCCCTGTGCTTTCGCCAATTTCGTACGTACCCGATTCTCCGAACCCGCTTCTAATCGAACCAATGGAGGTCTCCGATGGCGCTTCCGCTCGAGTTTTCGACCGGCCACTCGCGACTGGCTCTCGCGCCGCGTCGAGCTGGAGTTTAATAATTATTATTCATAAGATTGCCGAAGCCCGGGAGAGCCCGGCCAGGCGTGAGACCGAACAAGAAAGATGCGACGCGAAACAAGAGGGGCTGCAGCTGCCACCGCGCGTTCCTCCTCCTCTCCTAGCTCATTCCCTGTGTTCACCGAACGGAACCACGGTTTTCCACGACAAGAGAGAGAGAGAGAGAGGGAGCTCTCGGGGGGTTGGAGGAGGAGGAGAAGGAGGAGAGAGTGGGGTGTGCTCTCGAGTCAGTCGAGCAGAAACCCAATCACTTCCGGCGTCTGCGCCCATTAGGGCGCCGCGACGCTGACGTCGGCTGACGTACGCCCTTTCGCCTGTCTTCCTTTCTCCGCCGCGTCTCCCTCTCACCCTCTCTCTCTCTCCCTCCCTCCTTCGTTTCCCTCTTCGTGGCCTGCGCAACCACCCCTCAGGTTGGACCTCTACCAAACTCGAAATAGACCGCAGATCTATTGTTTGGAAAGCGCTCGCACGGAAGCTCCTTCACCGTGGCTAATGACGTATCGAGAATCCTCTCTCTCTCTCTTTCACCTCCCTTCGCCTGACGGTTCCGTCTTCCGTCGACAACACGCCACCCTCTTTTTCTTCGTTGTTAGCCAGAGATAATAGGCGTCGCGAAGCGATGGAGAGGAATGTGCTGCCTTAGGATGTTTCTCGAAAAATTTTAAATTGGCGTTGCGAGTGGGCGTTTCGCGATGTGTTCGATGTGTAATTATAGAAAGACACTTTTGATCGTTACGCGTTGGGAAAAATATTTTTTATTATAACTGTGTTGTTGTATTTTTGTATCTGTAAATCTAACGTAAGGCAAAAGTCAAATTTTACAAATTTCATTCCCTAAAAATTTCCTTTTCTAAAGAAAGGAGACTTTGAAAAATAAATAAAAAAATTATCGTTTCAGCGCAAAGGATTTGAACTTTGAAAAATTTTGAAACTCGACACCGCAGTTCCCGCGTGATTTTGAATTTGCGGTAAAAATGTCCCGATACACGCTGCGGTTCGACAATCTCCTTCCCACGAAAGGAGACGGTAGTTTTGGAACGAAAGAAGGACAGAGGGCGAGGAACGGTGATCGATGGAACGGGGACACAGTCCGATTCCGGTCATTGCGGCGCGCACCTGTAGTTCTCTTTCGGGCGTGCATTTCGCTCGGCCACTTCGTCAAATTAACATACACGATTCGGCCGGAAATTACGTCCGACAATTACCGACCTTACGCCGATGAAATATCGACGGTGCGCCCGCCCCGGCCGGCCAAATTGAGATGAACGATACATCGACGTACGTACGCGCGTTCTGACCGAGCTTTCGACCTTATCGCGCCGATCGCCTAATGCCCGCTGTCCATGATCCACTGATCTACATAATGAGTCATGAATACGTCTGGCTACCTGACTGCCGTCGTTATCTCTGATTACCCGAATAGATTTCTTGCCAGCGACGCTGCCATCCCGAGCAGATATCCCCGAGCAGCCTAAAACGACCGATGTTGGTCGCCGATTCGCCTCCGCGGCTGTCACGTATCATTTTCTTCGTGCCGTTCTTCGCGTTTCACGTGGCAAATAAATCGAGGAGTATTTTTAGAAACGAGATAGCAGGTTGAGTAGGCTAGTCTGTCTCATAGTGTGATAAAATTTAACAATCAACCCCTGATCAAGTGATTTTGGCTGAATAAAATTCAGCTGCATCTTTATCACTTTGACAATGCAGTTTTACATAGCTGATACTCGTCAATGGTTGAAACAGGTTGAAACCGAGAAAGATCTTGCACGATCCTGCCAAGCGATCAAACGCACACCAGAAAGGTGTATCTTTCACACTGATTCTAACTAGAACGTTACGTTTGTTTCAGGTTCATCAACGCGAGGCGTAGAATTGTCCAGCCGATGATCGACCAGAGCAATCGAGCCGGTAAGACGAGCTCAATTCTGTCAACAGACCTTCGCACACACACACACACACACGTTACACCGAAGACGCGTATAATTTCATGTCACCTGAAATGTCGCTGGGCATGCATCACGAATACGTTTATCCGGCTTATCACGAGGGTTATTATTACACTCCCGGTCCTTAGGTTGACGCAGATCGATGCGTCGTAACGAAGGAATCCTTCTCGGAACGATTCGACAACTCTTGCCGAAGCTAACATCGTCTCAGCCTGTTTCCTCTCCTCTTTGTCTTTACGTCGTTTCACTAAACTTTTGTTACACTCTTTCCCTCGATATTTCAGAGTGTTTTGAGAAAAACAATTTCTCTCTCGTACCTTCGACTCGTATCTTAGTTCGTATCTTAGTTAGTTCCAGTTAGCTAATTTTCTATCGATGCGTTTCTATTCGTGAAACTGTCATTTCATCGAATGATACTTCTTTCTTTGACGTGTTACTTTGAGAAAATTCCTTCTTACTCGCATCCGTAGAGATTTTAATCCGGATAATTCGTCACGTCCTTTTCTTTTTATTGATGAAATTCGTGACTGTTGAATCTAAGATTTCACTCTCGATGCGAAATCGATTTTGACGTACAAGAGGATTACGTTCGCGAGAAATCGAATTTGAGCGCCGGGCAATCACGTCGCGCGGTTGATTCATTCCCTTTCTTGGCGTAATTCGACGAAGAATTGTCCGTGCGCGATTCGTGTAATTTTCGGTTTATTGGAGATGCTCGTACACGCCTCGATCATTTATCAATAATGAAACGAACAATCAGAATCGTATTAGCCGGTGGCTCGTTTTGCTTCTTTGCCGGGAGCCAATTATACCCGGTGACTCGATTATCGTTGATCGCCATCGCGCGTTTCGTTCGACCTCTCCATTTTCTGTCTCGTTAACGCCTCCGACATCGTTCTTTGTCATTTCCTCCCCCTTCCCGCGAACCGAATCAACCGAAACTCTCAACCCAGCGAAAATACAGGTACCGATACGCGAATTCTCGTCTCCGACTTTGCACTGTCAAACGTTCGTTTGATTTTCGCCGCGAGCAGGATTTTGCGCCAACAACTACGGGAAAGCAATTTATTCCAAAGAGATTTGCAACGCTTTTTTTTTTTTTTTTTTTGATATTTTGCGCAAAATTTCTGCGAATATGGGGCGGAATGAATGGTGATTTCAAAGAGAAATGAAAGAAAGTACGTAAGAGAATTCAAGTTTTCTCAATTTGAAGTTAGTTACACATTCTCTACGTTCTGTCTTCCACGACTTTTCAACATTTTGTCGCAAAGTCCTTCTGTATATTGCAATCCTACGTTGCAAATATATAGAGCAAACAGAAGAAAAAAAAGAAGAAGAATCAGAGAGGAAAAGACGACAGAGCAAGGAAGAGGAGAGAAAAAGTTTCCGAACCGAGTGTAATCTGTAAAGACGTCGCGTTTACGAGGAGGGAATCACTTCGTTTGCAGTAAAAGGCGACAACAACGGTTACCTAGCCCCGATGGCTGGGGGATCGCGAAAGTAGCAGCGTTGCTCTTTCCCTGGCCTTCTCTGGTCCTCTCCTCTAGGGGTTCAAGGGTTCGCCTAGTGATTCGGATGATGGCGGAGAGGGCTGTTTCGTGAGGGCTGTTCCTGCTCCGGCAAAAGGTGGATAACGTTCCGGATAACGTTCGGATAACAGCCGGATAATTGGTAGCGGTGATCAGACCGGGTTTTACGAGCAGTCAACGTGCCTCTCGCTCCTCCGCTCGGAACCGTGTCTTTTTTCCTCCACCCGGCGGTTTTCTCTCGTTACGTTTTTCTTTGCCTCGTTGTTTCGCATCCGCCCCGCGACTCTCGGTTCAAACGCTCGACGCAGCTCGTGTTTCCGCGACACGTTCCCTCGTAAACACCCCACCGAGATACGGATTGTCCTCTCCAGCTGCAGAGCTTGGCTTTCCTCGCGTGATCATTCGTCGTTATTCACGTTAGAATTCATCGTGACGACGTTACGAATTTCTTCAGCAAGTTTTCCACGGATCGTTCGATCGAACCCCATTCGTTCGATTCGCTCGATTGACTCTTCTGACACGATTGGCACGTGCTTTCGAGAAATTCGAGAAAATGATCCACCGTGATTTCGAGTTCGACACTTCCCCCGATATACCCGCTCGAAACTTGGGAGTATCGTCGGGCGAGCCAACACGTTTCACCGGGAAGTCGCGACAGACCCAGGGCAGACAGGGAGCATGCGTGCACCGTCGTGTCGTCGGGGTAATTCCAGCTTGGAGAAAGAGCAGCCGTGGTCGGTGCGCGGAGGGAGCTAACGAGCCAAAATGTCGCCGTCCGTATTGGGAGTAAAGTGGAAACCCGTGTACGGTTAGATTGTCATCCCGAGTCAATCCCGATCACGGGCCACCTCGCCAACCCCTTTTCCTTCGCGTGTACCGACGTGTTTCTCCCGGCCTCTTCTCCGAACGGCCAAGCCTCGCCAACGGCCAATTGAAATCGATGGCGTTACACGATGGGAATTTTCGCGAGCCGCGGTTCTTCCGCCGACAGTCCACTCGGCGATCTCGTCTCTCCGACGAGAAAAATTCACGAGAGCCTGCGATACTTGCCCTCGTTCGCGTCCATTTTTTTCCCCCTCCTCCCCGGACTCCCGTGGGACTCGATCCCCTCCCTCTCGCCCGCTGCTGGGACGATCAGCAGTCCATTAAACCTTAATAGCCGAAGCATTAGGCCCCTGGGCAGATTTTGCTCCAACGGAAGCGAGATAAATGTGTCTTTCGAATGCCGCCGGTCCCCCGTGGATCGTCCACCAGCCACCGAGTCCTTCTCGGTTCTCAACTTCCGTCGCCAGGTAGACCTCGGATCGATAGTCGTCTCTGCGTAGATCGTTTCAGGATCAACCTGCTTCGTCGTCCGCGGGATCCGCTGGAAATTGGATAGTTTGCGATAGTTTTTCCTATAAATTTGGATGATTTTTCTTTTTTCTCTTTGTTTTTTGCAAATTTTTTGATACAAAGTAGCACACAGTGTACGATTTATATATTGTCGTGGATCGCTTAGATTTGATACGACAGATTTATATAAAATAATAAAAACAAAGTATTTGTAGGAAATGAGATGGTTTTCATGTTCTTCGTTGCTCGTGTATCACTTGCACATTCTACTGAATCGCATTTGATGTACGTACGTAAATGCAAACAGTAGATACGAAAGAACGAAAATTGTCACTATTCCACTTCGTTACTATCTGCATGCATTACTCTGTACTGTGTCTGAAGCGAGCAAAGTCTACAAATGGCGATCGTCTTATCGTCATCTTTCTGTTTCTCTCCGCAGATAGCAATCACTTCGAAATACAAACACAAGTGCAAGCGCAGCTCGTAACTGCTTACCAATCGTTTCTCAAGTTCTCACATCCATCGAAATATCAGACGAAAGTACGAGGGACGAGCTCGTTCGAATCATATCGGACCAGGTGTTACTGTTCCAGAATCCACATTTCGCGGTTGCAACGTCGTCTCTTCCTCCGTAGCTAACGAGAGAGAGAGAGAGAGAGAGAGGTACAACGCGCGCATTCTCCGCGTCGCGCTTCTTCGGTGTCGAGCTAATGACGCGCGTCGGCTCGATCATCAATCATACTTTCATTACGCGAATCGCAGCTGCTCCGCATTGACTCCGCGTGGCCCGCGGCCCCATTGTTATTATTCCCAGCTTGCATCCTCGTCTCGTCAACGGGCCGTGTTCTTGCTCCGCGATAACGATGCAACCGGCGCAATCAGTGATTTCATGCCTCGCCTCTGCCGCCCCGATCGCCATTCGTCCGAACGTTCGTGCGAATCCAACCGGAGGAATGAAGCTGACGACGAAGATCGCGAGTGGTTCTTGCTCTAGCCTGTTAATTGCGAGGTAACGCACGCGCGGTGATAAAGATAACAAGGAGTTGTCGCACCTGATGACGATTGGTTGAGACTTTGACACGTTGTTTCGCCGAACATGGATTTTTTTCTATTGGAATATTAATTTTCTATCTCAGTAGCTTCTCGACTGAGAAAAGAAAAAGCTGAAATTGAAAAAAAACAATAGTTTTTTGAAGATTAGTATAGATCTGTGTAGTCGAATTCCACGACAACACGTGGAATTAGAAACTGATGTTTCTTTAACAAGAACAGTGGGTTTTCCTTTTTCTAAGATTTGCACAGTCCTTTTTTGAAGGTTCCATTCCACGATGACGTAGAATTAGTATCAGTTCTTCGATAAAAAATAGTAATTCGTACAAAACTGGATTGACCTTTTTCGAAGATTTGTACAGATCTCGGTACAGTTAATCGGTAGATAATTCCACAATGACACGTAGAATTAGGAACTGACGGATCAGTTCTTTAATAAAAATAGCAATTTCTCCTTTCTCGAAGATGTAGATCTGGTTTAACAGAATACAAGACGTATAATACGAGTGAAACGATACTTCAAGAAAGATCAACCGACCGGTTGATTTCACTTCGAGCATACGTAGAGAGCTCGTGTGACCGAGTATCGATCGTAAATTGCAACGACGATCGACTTCGGGTAAACGGTCTAAAACATCAGCTTCTTATCGCTGTTTGAAACTTGGCTCCGTACGAAACTTATTTCCCATTGCTAAACACAGCAGAAAAAGGCAATTTTCCAAGTAACAGGCTCCGATGCCCTTATATTCATCCGGGCAAGGAAATCCCCAACGCGCGTCTGTTTGATCGCGAGGAGGGTACGATATAAACCTAATAGAATCCGGATCCGGGGAGACACGCCGGCAGCTTGTACATCGTAAAACGGTGCGTCGTGGCTTTATACTTTATAGTTGGAGCGGCTGCTCGTCCGTGTATCGCGCTCGCCGTCGAACGGGGAAGGATTTAAAAGGGATCGCGGTTTTACGGCTGGTATTGGGAGACCGGTAGCGTTAAAGTCGCGCACCACCGATGCCCGTTTCTGCGCGAACGTGGCTAATTTCGCGCTAATTTCTCATTTCCGCCTTTCGACTTTTCCCTTTTTATTCGCGATATACGAAACGTGAAAAATTAAATATTTCGTTTTGGTTTCGTGTGACTGCGAGTAAAACTATAAAGTTTCAGGGAAAAATTTGTTGAAAGATCACGTGACGGCGCATTGTGACAAACTCTGTTTTCAATCATTTTCGAAAATCGTAAATTACATTACGCGCGAAATATTACACCGCGGCGTAGACGGGATACTTTAAACGCGGCAAGATTTACGTCGATTTACAACCGCGTTTCTATGACCGTCAGATTTTTGAAAACGTCGGACAGTTTGTTGCTAGCGATCGCCGCGCAACGTTCCAATCAGCAGATTGTGCAGCTAATCGAATTCAATTTACGCGCTGGCCGTCCGTGATTCGAAAGTGTAATGTAATATTTTGGGAAGTAGATCGGGAAAAAGGGCGCAGGTCCAAAAGTTTGGAATCTAAAGGATTCCACGCTATCTATCTTCTCGCTAATAGTAACAATAATAACGACAGAAGAGAAACTTCCTAATCGGTCGTCGGTTTAGTCGTCGAAAATTTCAACTTGGACGAGTGGAACGACCGAGTGGTTGTTCGGCGAAACATCTTCCGCCGCGTTTTTACCTTTCGCTACCCGACGATCTGACGTCTCGACGCGAGCGCGCGAACAACGAGAAACACAGGCCGGAATCGTCGTGGCTTGTTCGCGTGCTCGCGAAACGACGCAGTAAAAACGTAACAGCGACCCCGAAGTACCGTAAAGCTGCGACCGTGCCGTGCATTTCGTAACGACGCCGCGATAAAACGCGTCGGCCGAGCTCCGCCTTGGCAACCTCTCGCCGGCTGTTTCCCTTCGTTCAACGTTGTTGAACAAGTTGTTTCTACAGGAACAATCCCGAGATTGGAACTCCGCGACGACAATGATTGATAGCGTTTAAAGTGCCACCAATCGGGAGGGAAAATTTCTTCCTCTCCTCGTTTTTCGGGTATTTCAAAGGTTCTAGAGATCAGAGTCTCGATATCTTGCAAGTTCTGCGTTTCTGTTCGAAAAAACGCATCGCAGGATCGATATGAAGAAAGTAACCGAGTTGTTTCGTGCGTGTGAATTTCTTGCGAGAAACGAAAGCTTCATCGGACGATATTTTCGTCCGTTTTGTGGCAGTAAAATTAGGCAAACCAATTGTAACATTAAAAACATTCCTCTTTGATTCTCCTTCCTTTGAAATCGACGCCAGACAGACAATCGTTAACGAGATCGTACATTTTCTTTTTCCAAAGCAAGCCGGTATTCACGAATGCAATGAATTTGCGGTTTAAAATGATAGCTTGGAAGACTGCTATATTTCAATGCTCGAAGAACAACACGTTTCTGGAACACTCCTACTCTGACAATTTAAAAAAAAGGTTCATCTCCCCAAATTTAGAGCGAAGATTGGAATTCCGACAATTAAAGAATTCTTCGTTCTCAAACGAGGACTATACAGAAAACTAAAAATCTCAGCGGTCTGAGAAGAGAAAGAAAAAGGACGTTAACCGTAGAAACAACGAAAGTTGTTGGTCGTTCAGGACGTACGAAAAATTCTAAACAACCCCCGAGAATCTTCGTTTCCCAGTAACGGAGAGGAACGACTCGATTTCCAAGGAGTCGGACGATTTATCGCGAGTCGCCTGCCGGCACAGTCCCGCAAACAAACGCACCGCGCGTTCAATTTTACGAGACGCGTTCGATTTACGCGTACCGAGAAACGGCGAGAGGGAAACCGCGTCGACCAGCCACGATATCTTAATTGCCTGTTTTGCTTATTATTCCCAGCCATTGGTCGGTAGCCAGGGGTCAACGCCGGTCCGCGCGAGTTCAGAGTCATAGATCACGAGGAGAGGTGGACTTTGCGCGTCGAGACTGCGTTCCCTCTTTGTTCCGCCGGACGATTTCTCGCTCTTTCCTCTCGTCTTCTCTCTCTCTCTCTCTCTCTCTCTCTCTCTCTCTCTCTCTGTACGTTGGCTCTCACAGAAGCGCCCGACTGTCGTTTACGATCGCCTGTTCGCCTTTTCCCATGGCTGTCGGAGATCGACGAACGAACGTCCGTGACCGTCGATCGTTAATAGCTGGCATCCCTTGGTGGTTCGATTCCGCGACGCATCCGGCGATTAGTGTTTAATTGGCCGGCTTGTTTTTAATTCGACCGGTCGCGTGCGTGCGACGTAATCGCGTTACCGCCCGATCCTAATCGGATAGGGTTGGCGCGGACGCTTTGGACGGTCGAACCGTTGATCGTTGAGAGTGGAAGGATGTTGTTTCCTCTTAATCGTTCCGCTCTTCTGGTTCAACTACAGCGAGACGGAAACTTTTCGAGCAACAATTGAAATCACCGAGACGAAGGGAACGACATGGTATTTTTTTCGTAGGTCGTAGAATGACGGATAGATCTTATTTCTACGTTTGAAACAAAAATTGGTTCGTAAATTAATTAAAGCGATCCGCTGCGGGTATTAAGCTCAAAAAGGCATCAAAAAATGATTTCGATTGTGACAGCAAAAGATCTCTTTATATATGCAGCACGCTGTTTTTCTTAGCTGAAGATACTTGTCTTAGTTTCAAGATATTTGGAGATCCAATAAATAAGTCAAAGCCAGCGGCTCGTCAAACTGCTCGAAACGAGTCGGTTCGTTCGTTTCGCGTATCAAGTTTCCACCCTCTTGAAAATCCACGGAGTCTACCCGCCTGCGTCGACTCCGCCAATCCACTAACCTTTGACCCCCGGGACGGCCGCACGGTCTCGGGAACGTCCTAACGAAAAAACGAGCGGGATCAAAGATCCCGCAGCGTAGTTCATCGAATATTCGGAGAGACCGGTCCGCGAGAAACGGCCCCTTGCGAATCAGCTCGCGGACCATTCGTCACGCACTCGCCGAGAGGTCTCGGTTGATAACGGAGGGGGGGGGGGAGCGACCACCCTGCGACCATCCTCTCATCGTTTCCCATTGCACACGCGAAACGGTATCTGACCGAATGGGAGGAGAGAAGGTCCCTCGGAGAAGCGGAGGAGCCTCGGGTCCAGTTTACTCGGCCGCGCGTACGCTACGGTCCACTCGATCTCGCTTGGCCGGCATCCCCCTGACCCGTCGCAACCCCCGTCGGTCTCCAGGCACATCCGATTCCCCTTTTCAGCGTTCGTCCTTCCCGGCCTAACCTTCGTCTCTCTCTCTCTCTCTCTCTCTCTCCACTTCTCGTCCGGGTCGAGCGGATCGGCTGGCGTCGTCCCTTCCGCGCTGACCATCAATCAAGCTTGTCAATTTGTAATGGCGATTCTCTGTGTCCATCTCGGGAGAGCGGTCCAGACACCCCAGTCCACGACGCTCTCTTCTCGTTCTCTTCTTTTATCTCCCTCTCTCTCTCTCCACCCCGTTCGCTGTGGTTCGATCTCCGCGCCACTCTATATCTGGCTAACTCGTCGAGAAGGGGGATGAAGAAGGTTCTTTCTCTCTCTCTCTCTCTCTCTCTCTCTCTCTCTGTCTGTCTCCCGGTTTCTCTGACAGTGGCTGGACACCAGCCCGCTGTAAACGTTCCTGCTGGCACTGATGGGATATCGGTAGATGGAGAAAAAGAGAAAGCCCCTTGGCCGTCGAACGTTCACCCCTGCCTCCCCCCCCCCCTCAGCTGCCTCGTGGTCCATCGGTGCGCTAAATAAAATGGATGTCCTGGGGTCGGGAATCGGGAGAAATTGCGAACACACCCCGTACGTCACCCCGAACCGCCGCCGCCCCCTCTCCCCGCAGCCACCCTCCGGCGGCGGTGTCATCGAAAGCGCCGACGTCAACTACTTTATGCTCTCTGCCGTATACTTCGCTGTCGATCTGAAGCGCAACGGTGACGCTTTCGTCGAAGCGACAGCAATGAGATGAGAAATTTGTAAAGTGCAATCTTGCAAAATTGTAATTCGTATTGCAAGTGGCTTGCGAAACAGACGAAAACTGATTATTAATTTTTAATGGCACCTGCACCGTGTTTGTTCAAGCACGTACGCGTACAATTTTTAATCCATGTAACAAATATTTGTAGCTTATTTTCGGTCGAGATTCTGCTTTGCGAACTTTTACTCGTGTCCGTCCAAAATGGCAAAATGGCAGACGTAACCTCGCGCGTGTTATTTCCGCGCGACACATCGAAGAACAACGAGCGATATTTCACTCTCCGGGGTCTGCGGAGAACAATCGGGACGAAGCTGGGGGACAGTTAAAGGAGCGCGGACGACTCTTTGCCCTGGTCGACCGTATAAGATTTCTTTTCCTTTTTCCTTCATTTTTTTTTTTTCTTTTCTTTCTTTTCTCTCGACGTTTCGTGTCACGTAGACGTGATATAGAGTTACTTAGAGCGGCGATCCCTGACGCATTACGGCCCCAACGTTTGAAAGGTGCTGGATACGAGGCTCCTTATACGACATAGATCATACGTTAATTGAAATGGGGTGCATGAGCGGCAGTCGTCGAATACAAACGACCGACTTATAGAAATGTTATTATTTGCTCGTGGTAGAGGGAGGGGGGTGGGGGGGAGGAAGAGCGAGTGGAACTAGGACGGCACAGAACCACGGCTTAGCCGAGGAAATTGCATCCGATCGTATTAGAGTTTCGATCGACGCGCACAGTTTTCAGTGGTTAAACGTAATATCGAGTCGACGGAGGCTGGCCGTTCCGAATTATTCGATAAACTATCAATTTCTGAAATTCCTGTTCTCTCTCCCTCCATTCCTGTTTCTCCCTCGCCCTCGTCTGTCGATATTAAGACGCGATCGATAAGTGGCCTCGTTTCGCCGAACGTGTACAGATGAATCTCCTACGCGTTATACCGTGCTAGATTTAATTTTTCAGTTTCTCGCGGAAAATAGATTTGCCACGGTGTATGTTGTTGGAATGTATATTAAACTTTCCTGTAAACTTCTTGTTATAAATACGTGTTACAAAGTGTTATCCGTTCTTCATTTTTACAGCCCAGTCGTCGATAATTAATCTAAAAACGTGCAAAAATAAAAATCTCCACTTCGTATCGCGAGATCCGAAAATACCCGGTGTCCGTAAATCGATTACGCTGCGTCTGAGCGGCATTAATAAAGCCGGCGTGACGGCATCGTGGGATCGAATACGAGTGCGACGACTAATTTCCTCCAGCCGAAATTCGTTTCCATGTAAACGAGCCAAGAGGTCCATTTCGTTACCGGTTACGTACGTGTATAAACCAACGTTGGGGTGTTTCCTCGAGCACGGAAATGAAGTCTTGGACGGTCACGATCGCTATGAAAAGATAAGGTCCGAGTTCTCGGGGGCCGCTGGACACCGCCCTCTCTCCCTCTCTCTCTCTCTCTCTCTCTCTCTCTCTCTCTCTCTCTCTCTCTCTCTGTTCGTTCACCCCCTCGTCCCATTCTCGTCTCTTCCACCTAGATTTTTCATGCCGCGGATCGCGTCCGGTGTATCAAAACCCGGCTCTGGCCGTGGCTACCACGTACGTATCACGAAGAGGGTGGACCTATCTTATCGGCGTAGCCATAATGGCCTGTTCTATCTCATCTCGAGTCTCGTTGACCGTTTGCCCCTAGACCACTCTCGCCATCAAGGCTCTACCGCGGTAATGGCAAGCAGGAAGAAACCTGGCTCGCTCCGAGGGACAGGGGAACCGGAGGGGGCGGTTTCCACCGGTATCGTGGAAACGCATCGACGCCGTTCCCCGGGCTGTTAAGTCGTTCTATCGTTCCATCGGGCCGTTTTTCGATTCCGCGACGTGAGATCGACGCGTCACGTCGCTTTCTTCTTTTCTTCTTTTCTTCCACCAGAGGAAATACTCCACGGTGTTGCCTTCACGGTGATGTTTGCATTTCTCCGTAATTGTCGTCTTTTTTCAGTCATTAATTTCCGATTTCAAAAGTATAAAAAACTGCCTCGTACCCCAGTACGATTCGAAGACGACTTTTTCGCCATAAAATTTTATCATAATCGACACAAAACAAATTACAGGCACGAACGCTCAGTACCAAACAGTACCACCTCCTACTCGAGGTCTATCCCACGCCCCCTCGCGAGTCACGCGACCCGAATCAACCAATCGCTAATTTTCGTTGCACCTGAAGAGGCCCGATTTTTTGAGTTACCCCCGCTAAAATCACTTTTAACGATAATAACGAATAGAAATCACCGTGTAAAGTATGCAGTAAGCCATAGATACTGTCATCTACTGTTTCAGCTGCATAACATAGTAAGACACGAGCTCTCTCGACAAGTTCAATTTTAATTTTAGACTCACCTCGCGTTCTAAACAAAAGATCTCTAGATCGACGATCTTTAATTGATCGTAAGGCGATCGCGATCACGAATGAACGATTGCCGAAAAAATGGCAACTAATAATAGGAGTAGGACGAGGAGAGTGCAGTGTTCCGTTACAATGTCCTCGAATTTTAATACCTCGTGTCAACTCGCAAACCAAAACTTTAATATAGAATTTTCAGAAGCCAGAGCGTCGTATAGAATCGAGAGCGTCAATTTCCTTCGCTTCTTGTATTTCCTCCAGTCGATAGCCTCTCCTCCAGGAATTGAACTCTACACCGCTCGATACTCCTCGAACGTACGTACATAGGAGCTCTTCAAACTCGCGAGGAACGCGAGTAGCCGGGCTTGAAGCGACGCGTCGAAGCAAAGTTCACCCGTGCCGGAGTCATTTCGCGACATTTAAACGACCAGCCGGCCAGCCAGCCAGCCAGCCAGCCAGCCACCCGCTGCCTCGGCTTTATTTATGCCCGTCGTAAGGAGAGACACTTCCGACGTTTGTGGCGCTCATAACCTCCGTTTATCGACACTGTTAAGAATGCTCGGTGTAATCCAGCGGACGGGGGTGCGCTCCCCACGGGGCTGTTGCATCCGCTCGCCTCGTTAAAATCGTAATTCCTCGTCCACCTTCAGCCGCGCGTTATTATTTCAGTGCGCGGCTGCCTGTATATGCCTGTATGCCCCGTCGGCCCGTCTCGCACGCCACTGAAATTCAATGGGATCGCGACGACGACGACGACGACGACGACGACGTGAACGCTCTTCCACGGGTGCTTGATTAATCGAGGTGGCGAGCGACGCGTCTCTCTGTTTGCTCGACGTCCACTTTGATTCCACGCGGGACTCCTGGTAAATATTCCAGCGGTACGGACGTTGAAAGACGTCCCGCTTTCGAGAAATTCTCGCGTCCAGAGTCTCACAGACTGGGAACAAATTAGAGAGGGATTATTATCGACTAGCTCGCTTTCCACGAACATGAAACGACAACGTTCGAGCAAAGGTCCGACCAAACGATCCCCTTTTCCTTTGCCTTCGACGAAGGCTCCGCATTTGCCATATGGCGGTACGACCACGATAGCGACCGCCGCGTGGGAATTCCAGAAACGTTCCTAATCGCCGAACGTCGAGTCGAGACGAGACGTTCGCCACGTCGTGCACATGTTAAACTCGTCGAGCGGCGAGAGGAGGAGGGGGAGGGGGGCAAAACAACGTAGGCCAGGTTCTGCTTGATTATCATAATTTATAGCCAATCGGTTAATTAAAATATCTAAATACCTTACAGGTCGCATTGAGGTCCGATAATATATATCCGAGTCGGCGGTTGTCTTGCCTCCCCCTCGACCCCTTCACTCGCCACTCGCCCGTTTCGTACCTTATAAATATTAAATGTTTTATGGACCGGCAATACGCGGCTGCTCCCTCGCTCTCCCCACTGCCCCCTTCTTGCCCCCCCCTCCGTTCGCTTTTCTCCTCATCCAGCGCTGGTCGTTCGATCATTAATTATTTATCGCGTCAACTAAGGAACGCAGTCAGCCGCGAGCGCTTGCCTTTGGGGTTTTATCGAATCGCCTCTCCGAGGCGGATTTAGCGAATCTCCGATCCGTCTGCGCGTCCGGTCGATAGAAATTTATGTGGACCGGCAGCACGCAGAAGAGGGCGGAGAAGGGTGAACGGCCCGGAGGGGTACGGGGTTGTCAGAAAAAAAGAAAAAGGAAGAAGAAAGAAAGAGAAAACAGCGGAGTCCTGAAGAACTGGGTTAAAATATGCCAACGCTCCTGACCGGAGCCCACGAGCGGTGGTAGGGGGTAAATTAATTTCGACTTGTCACGGGGAGGACATCCATAAATGCAGTAGCTTCTTTGCTACTTCCCCGCTACCGTCCCGCTTTCCTACACTCGATCTCTTTGCTTCTTCTCCATTCTCTCTTCTCATTACTGTTTCCATCTCTCTTCTCTCTGTCTTTCTTCTCTCTCTCATATATATATGTATATATATATATATATCCCTTCTCTCCGTACCTCCGAGAGATTGCTCTGCATCTTGTACGATAAAGATCTGTCTTGTAACGCTGGTTGCTTATGCATTCGTAAATAAGCAGTTGGCTGAACGTTGCTCAAGGCGAATCGATACTGCTCTCCGCTCTGTGCTACCGCCGCTTGCGTACTGTTCGCAGAAGCATAAAGTTGTCGTTGCTCTTGTTCCTTCTTGTCGGTCTTGCAACGTCGCTGCCCTTTGACTTTGAGATTCTTGCGAAAGAAATTGACATATACCGTAACAAACATTCGTCGTCTGTGTTTTGCGAAATTGAGAAACATTTACATCGCATCATTTTAATTGGCAATTCGCAGTACGCAATTCGTAGTCCTTGTATCGAAAAATACACCCGCGTCCAAAAAAATTCTAAATTTCTGAAAAGAAAGTTCAAAATATACAAAAACTCTCTCGAAGAGTTTTCCCAAAATACGAAAATACACCTTGGCCGTTCGAGTTACTTCGATTCTGTGTTCCGTGGGCAAACAAAGGCTCGATTTCCCGGAGACGATTCGGTCGACGTTCCGTTCGGATCTCCTGGTGCAACGGAACAGCCGGCGATCGATGTCCGCCCGTTGGATATCCGAGAGCAGAGCAGCGAGCAGAGCAGCGTAGGAAACTACCGAAACGGCCGGGCGGGGAAGGCACGTTAGGAAAGGGAAGTTGCTTGCTGGAGACAGCGGAAGAAAAATAGCGGAAGTCATCGACCTCCAAGGGGCTATATATCAGAGGGTCGCAGGGGGAGCCCGGGGGCTTTGTGTGTGGCCGTTTCCACTCCCGTGTACACGCTTCTGGGCCCCCTCCCCGCCCTCTTCTCGTCGAGGCGCGTGGACGTTTCCGCACGTACGCGAGAGAAGAGAACGAAATCGAGCAAGTGCGAGAGGAACGAGAAGAGAAAAGTGGATGTTGGCAAATCTAGGATACTAGTCCCAGCGTTTCATCATCGGTTCGCAACGGAGGACAACGATGACCCGAGTTCACCGTTCCACTCGGTGTCGCCGGCTTCTGAGTTTGTCTCGAGCGAGATTCCCTCGGGGTTTAACTTGGTTCGGCTCGGCTCCGCTGTCTCGCGATACGGTATATTTCTGATTGATTAAATTCCTGTAATTGCATCGTGTCGTCTATCACGAGCCGCGCATCTATCGCGGCGTATCGAGCGTGACTCAGTTAGTGGGCTTAGGATTCTTGGATGTTCGTCCGACTATTCTCCGCAGAGATGTGCAAAAAAAAAAAAATTGGTCGAATATCAACCGGTTGAGACGCGTTCTTTTGTGCGAATTCCGCGATATATTCTCTTCGCGTCAACGATCGTGCCTGTTTGGGTTTTCGATCATCCAAATGTTCGACAACACGACGGGTACATTTCTGATATTTTCAGTTGGCCGCGATCAGTGACCCCGATATCCGACGTGAATTACCGGCCGATCCGCGTTTTGACAACACGACGTAGAGGCTGGCGGGCCGTGACGATGTCAACCGGCTTCCGGAATCGTTTCCATTAGCCGTTTTAATCATGCCATTTGTACAATGGCGCTGCGCCGCCGATTCGCCAGAAATTCATTGTTGCAATCGTCACGATACACACCGGCCTCCGTGACACTGATATTATTCTCTCCTCCACCGACGGCGCTATCTTCGATCGCCGTCGAAACGGAACAACGCTAGACGACACGACCGAGAGAAAAAGTGGGGACCGAGAAAAAAGCTCGTCGTCGCGAGAAAGAAAGAGACAGTTGCGGATACCAAAGGAGAAAGAACGTTGAAAAGAGAGAAGGGGGGCAACTCTAAAAAGGGAGAAAGAGGAGGGAGAGAGAAGGCAAGCAGGCGGATGAGTTATTAGATCCGGCGTATCCGGTATTGCGTCGCGGATGACCAATAGTTTCATCGAGGGATTGTTGAAGGTTCCGGAGCACATTTCCGGTTTCCGCTCGACGAATCACTCCCCCCCACCCCCACCCCTCTGTCCCGTCTTCTTCTTGCCCGCGTCTCGACTCCGCAACCTCTCGGAATTTGCTTGCCCGTGGAACGACAAGGACGGCACGCGAGCGAGGGAGGTTTTCGCTCCCTCTGCTATCCACCGACTGTGACGAGTATCTCTCTTCCACTGTTTCGTCCCTTCGACTGTAGTTTGCTTTTTCGCTGGGCACACGAGTGGGTAGTCGCGTTAAAAATTAAAAATTAGTCGAAACCGGAAAGCACACAGTCTTCTGCAAAATTCTTCGTACATCGACTCCTCAAGATACACCGGTTCAACTTCGCTTCGAAGAAAACAGATGTACGCGATATCGGCGGAGCGTAGGTTCGCAGTTGGTTCTCGTCGCTAATTAAGTCGTCAATTTCAGCCGGGGCTTACGCCGGAGGGGAACGGGGGGCGACGGCTGGAACTTGCCGGCTCCTTTAAATCTTGCCGGAAGTTCGTTACCTACACTCGGCCACGGCGCGCGAACTCCCCGGGAACTGATGCTTGTTACTTAGACTGCTCATATTTATCACGGTTCTCCTCAGGCCGACGGTGGTGGCCGCCCTTCTTCCGCGGGTTTCACACCGCGTTCCACCGCTGAAAGCCCCTGCTGGCAAACTCCGCCGAGCTGCCGCGCTCGCTCCAGGGTTGTGCCCTGTACGTGGCTGGAAACCAAGGGGTGGGTAGAGGGAGAGGAGGATGGCGGCTCTTCGAACTGGAACTCCAGTTGAAACTCACGGTGTCGCCGGCAACTAAGTTCGCAAGCTCGGTTCGCCTCGGTTTCGTTCACCTAGCTAGCCCTCCCTTCCTCCCTCTCTCCTCCGTCTCTCTCTCTCTCTCTCTCTCGCTCAACCCTCGCCGCAAAAGGATTCCACGCTCGTCTAGGTTGCAGCCGGTCTGGGTCTCTCTAGGCTTCGACCTCTTCTACCACGGTTCCGTAGCTGCGGATCTACGTCTGAAACGCAGCCAGCCATCCAGCCGCTGGGCCGCAGCCATAAGTTACTAATGTTGTTCCCGTGTTGGCGGGCGAACGCGCCACCGAGAGCGACCGGCCGCCACCTCCCAACCACTCCCCCGCACCCGCAAAACGGATTTCGAAGTTTTACCTCGTTTCCAAGGGGATTATCTTCGCCGGTATAATAGATACGCTTTAGCGGCTGCACCAAGGTGTCTTTCCGTGTTTTGCGGTTTGCTCCGGCGCCGGCTGATCAGAGGTAATCGCCGACGAAACTTTCCGCCGCTGCTTGCACGCGTTTCTTTTCTTTTTTCTTGCGGAGGGGGCGGAGAGAAAGAGAGGAATTTGAAAGTTTTGGAAAATATACGGAACGCGTGTCACTTTGAGGGCGCAAAAGTGCGAGGAATATCGGTTACGATGTTCGCTAGACGAAACAAATTTTTGTTAGTCCCATTTCTTTCAGATTCAGTTCGCAAGTCTAGCGCGATGGGTGAATAAACGATTTATATTCGTACTTTTGTGAATTCTCGTTGAAATTTGTACAAATGTTTCGCGCACAAACTCTAAATACTTTAAGTGCCGGAACAAACATTCGTTGGGCACTGAAGAAAGTTCCAAGCCCTTTCCCGAAATATTTGAACATCATCGTCACATTGAATATTAATTTTGCTATCGAGTTAATCCGCGTCGATACGATACTGCAGTTTGTTTCTCGTAACTTTTGCGATATCGACGATCGCCGATTCGTAGCAACGTGCCTCGAGACAGTTTATGTTCCTGGTGTTCCTTTTTTTTTTTTTTTTTTTTCGATTTCATCGACTCTCGATACGTACCGCTCGGGAATCGTCTCATAAATTCCGCCGGTCGTCCCTGTATCCGCGGTGGTTCCCGCATAATTTATCATCGATTACAACGATGCACAGTTTAACACGTCCTTATTAATCAATTCGCTGGCTATTTATTACGCGGCCGGCCAATTTGTAATCGTCGCTAATTCAGCCATTAGTCAATTCTATAAATCGCCGGACGTCGAGGAAACGGAGTGAGTATTGGCACTTCCCTCGCGCGATCTTCGCTCCTCGATCTTGCAATCTCCGACGACCAGCGTTTGCCTCGTGCATCGTCGTCGTCGTATCGATAAACACAATGACTGTAAAATCCGAGCGACAGAGTTGCGAGACCGACGCGCAACTCGAGATTCGAACGTTCGAACCTGAGAGATGTACGATGCCACGCACCGACAATGCATATTTGGCCATCGCCGGAAAACGAATTCCCCTTTTCCGCCGATTTTCGAGAAAATTGAATTTGGAAATTTGTCAAGCGCGCTTGGCTACTTCTCGATTGGAATACGAGGGGACAATAGTTGTTCCACGCAGAAGTAAATTGGAACCGTGGAACGGAAATCTTTTCACTCGAGCCGCCGCCGCCGTCGAAGAGGGGGGTTTTCGTTTAAGAGCGCGATTGAAAACCGAACGAATTTTATACGAGTTTCGGCTTTCGAAAGAACCTTTCGTAACTCGTTTATTTCACGACTCTGCCGAATAATATCGCGAGCGCAGCAGTTTCGACTTCGGTTGCAGCGAGATTCAAATTCCTGCTCCCCCCTCCCTCCTTCCTTGAAATCGTCTTGACCTCTTAAACGACACCTCCAAGTTGCTCCCAGGCGCATCCTCGACATACTTTCTCGCAAGTTGCCGCGTCTGCAATTAACCTCCGCCTCCGAGCGGCGGTTCCGAAATAAATGACCAGCCACCACGGTATTGCGCTCGTAGTTTCGAGTGTTAACCCTCCTTCGTGGAGGGTCTGAAGCCGTGGTCTAGGGGCCGACGGGGGGACGGGCAACTTCACGGATTTACGCGCGTTAACGACACGCTCGCAGCTAGGTTATCGAGCTTTATTACGTTACCTCGAGTTTCTCTTCGTCGTTGGTCATCTGTCGCTCGAAGGCTCGCACGTCTCGACCCTGAGGAAAAGTACGTAACGCGTGACGTGATCTCCGCGTTGTACGAAGCAGAGAAAGAGAGAGAGAGAGAGAGAGAGAGCTCGGTTAACGAACTCCCTCTACGACTGTGAAGTGCTAGCTTTCACGAGACTCGAAGGCGCCGTAAGAAGTGCCATTAACGCAGCGATCGTATCTCCCGATAGTTCTCGTCCTCGTTTATTAAAGCGCGATCAAAGGAACGAGAGCCTCCCAGATGCTTTTTGCGAATCGTTCGAGGCCCAGTCGTTGAGAATCTGATAACGACCAGATATCGTCGATCCTTTTGTTCCTCGCTCTTCCTGCGTCGTTGATCTCTCGCAGCGCGAGGCACGTGACAAGTCACTCGTGGGATGTTTGTGAATTTGAATTGTCGAAGATACAAAACTGGGCTTCGCCTCGTTGTTCGACGTCCTTTCACATTCGTTCTCGTACCGTCCGCAATTGCAGCTCACAATTGTATCTCTCTCTTCGTTAAAAGATCTTTCAGTTACTTCTCTCGAGTTGTTGATGAGCAACCCATTAAAAAGATAGGTAATCAGTCAACTTACAATTGGTATTACAAATCTTTCTGGAATTCCTCTGATTACTGAGGATATTGTCGTTTACAGCTACTTGGTTACATGTATACATTTTATACTTCACATTTTATACACAATTTCAAAAGATACTTCTCGATTTCAGTCGCAGCTGGTCTCTGATACCATAAACAGAGTTTATCACTTATTCAAACTAGCATTGCAAATTTTTTGGAAATCCTTACTACAACACTGTCACAATTGTGTATTGTTAAAAGAATTTATCGATTTTCTATCTGAAAGATATTTTCACAGTCAATCTCTGAACCAAACTTCAAATATCTCGAGCTTAAAGTCGCAGTCCTTACTGACTATCGTCGCAGGATTGCAACATCCAACAAAAAGTCGGATCATAATCGGTCCGCAATCACGCCACGTGCTTCGCGAACGACGAGCAGAGAAACGAGGGGGGGGGGATTACTCTCCAAAGACTGTTGCAGCAACGTCGGATTCCTCCGCGGCGAAAAGGATCGGTAAGAGGCGTTTTCCACCAGTCATCGGTGCGCGAAACGACTGCTCCGAGCTTCGGCCGCGAAGACCGCGTCGTGGAATCTAGTCTCGCTTCGTTACGGCCACCGCGATATCCCACTAACGAGAAACGCGCGCGTTCGTCGCGTGATTAAACCGCGCTGTAACGCAGCAGGACGCTCAGGACCAGCTGCAACGCGAGAAATTAAGGAATCGGCCGCGCGGGGGACGTTCGAAGAGATCACGTGCTGCATGCTCGGCTAGTTGCCTCCTTCTCCGATCCGCGCGCGAATTGCATCGTTAACGGGCAAGCTGCCCCTTCTCGCAAGATCGGCCTCGAGCCTCGTTGCGCTTCGCAATTGAGAAATGGGGAAAGAAATCGGTTAATTTCCGATTGTGGATCCTGACGTTCCCCTTTATTCGTCGGCTGCGGGGGTTGGACAGATTTTTCCGGCATCTATCGGAGATAATGGTCCAGATTAGGTTAATGGTTCTCTGTGTCGGTTCCAACGAAAATTGCACGTATTAAATTCTCGAGGGGAGGGTTCTCTTTCAATTTCAAAATTCAAGTTTCGAGTTGAAAAATGAAGAGCACTCGGTAAAAAAATGTTCAGTACTCGAGTAAAATTGAAATTGAAATTTCTACAGCTTCTCTAATTGTAGATACATCGCTGCGACTCATCTTACGAAGATGAGACAGAATCTACGTACCGTTCAAAGAAATTGAATTCTATTTTGTCGAAACCTACTGAAGTCTGTTTGTTCGATAATTTCTGAAACTGTTGCGTGAACGTATAATAACAAAAATTGAACGAAGCTGTTTAAATGAAAAACTTGAATAAAGTTTCTCCTTCTCGGAGTTTCAATATCAACGCGCAGTGTTAACTAGTGTGAAACGCGATGGATGAAATTACTTGTCGATCTGCAATTCCATTTTGAATTCGCGTCCGAGAAAACGGAAGAAGTCGCAGAGAATGGCAAGACAAAGGGAAGGAACACTCGCAATAATCGTGATTTACGAAGCAAAGCGCCTGCAACTTCTCTTTTTCGAACGTGGACAGAGAACAGAGACAAATATCTCGGCCAGTTTATTTATTATTTTTGTTACTCGCCTCCTGCGATTGCGTTTATAAGGCGAATTAACCTCCTTTTCGATTCGAAGAGTAATTCTTCCCGATTCGCACGAACGGCGTAACACCACGTCAAACACTGAATGCAAAATGCTGAAAAATCGCGCGTAGTTAACATCCAGCGAATTCTACGAAGAATTAAAGTTACAGCTGGAACGAAAGACGAAACTTCGGTGGATCGTGGACCCGTAATTAAGCGTGTCCGACTGGCGCAAGGAGAAACCAATGGTTCGAGGAACGCCGCTGCACCGTGCAACGAACGCGTCTCGGCGAGATCCGCGTGTTCTAAATTCCGAACTTTCAAATTACAATAACCGTCCAGGCGAAGATGAAATGATTCCCCATCTCCTCGAGATAAATCACGAGTTACTTTCGCGCTCAGCTATCCGTCCAGATTATCGCAACGCGCGCACACGCATACGTGCATACGTACACACGCTGTACACCAGCGCTATTCATCAACGCGCTGGAACAATTACTCGCGTTCGTAGAAGCATTTTACCGAGAAACCAGGACCTGGCGCAACAGTCTGACCGGTACTCGCGAAACGAGCTCGCGTTCGACAGGCAATAAACGGCCATAGACGAGCAATATCGCTCCCTGAGAGATAGCCCCGGCAAGATTTAGCATAAGAAAGGCTTGGAAGAGTGCTCGACAATGACCAGGCACGGCCACGAGATTTCGAGATGACTCTCTCGCTTTCCTTCTCTTGTCCCCGTTGCTCTTCTCCCCGTATTTCTTCGCGTATTGGTGCCCGAGGGTAGGACGCAATCAGTGGCCTTGATTTATCGCGGCAATATACATTAAGATACCGACATTAAAACTAGGGGAGCCTCCCGTGGATTCCTGGCTCCATTACCGCTTACGAAAAGAGAGAGAGAGAGAGAGAGAGAGAGAGAGAGGAGCTGTCGTCGCGTCGACCACTTTCGATATACGAAGACGAAGATTGAATCCCCTGATGTCGAGACCCGAGTGAATTGCCGGCGTCGCTTTTGCTTCCGATCCGTGATCTCTTTGCCCGTGTCAGGGATGATCACCCGGGGGGTGGATCATCCTGCTTCGGATGGACGAATGTATCGATATTCTTTCGGGTGAATCGCACTCTTCGAGTGGGAATGATGAACTTTTTGGCTGATTCCGTGGGCTAGCAGGTGACATGAACGCGTCGACGTAGTCGATGTCACGATGATTCGTTGCGAGGGAAATTGTAAATATAATTCACTGTCGCACGATACCGTGTCCATTGTCCTGGTTTTGTGTAAGAAGCTGAGACATGGACGGTTGTAGAGAATAATTAAAAAAATGTTGTTTGACACTTTATCGTCTAAAAAAATTAACACGACTAAGCAAATGAAAGGATCTGTCAACGTTAGAGCGTCAGAATGAATTATTATAATTTAAATGATATAATTGAGACAGATCGATTTGTATAATTGAGATAAACAGATTATAATTTAAATGATAATTGAGATGAATAGATTTATACGATCTCTGGTCAAACAGAAATTAATATCAATTTTGACAAGAATAGTTTGAACGATATTAACGAGTTTGACTGTTGCAGTGTTAAAATGATAAAATTATTCCTACATGAATAACGACTGTCATTTTAAACATCCCGCCAGGAAAGTGTTAAAACATCAGTTTCAAAGGCTTCACCGTGCTTTGCTCTAAAACATGAGAAAAGTCCAAAGAGCAGAATCTAAGATCTAGATTTTAACGAATCAGTCTCTAAATTGGGAAAAATCTTGGAATTTTCAAATCTGTTCGAGTCATTTAAAGTGACAGAAGTGACGTCAATTTTTTGCCCATTTCATTCAACAACATGTTTCAAAAATTAGACATACACTGGGAGACGCGCGTTTCCTAACGACTGTCGAATTGTTAATTCGTTCGTTCGTCATTTTTCATTTATTTCGTTTACGAGTATCGCGTTTTCTGACATTTTGCAGCACAAGAATGATTTTGAAACGCGTGACATCGGCTGTCGACCAAACAACACACAGCTGGTTGGATCCCGATTTCTCGCAGCGTGCCCGATTTCTTTCCCCTTCCCCTTCCCCATCGAAACATAGAAAGAAAAGTCGCGACGCTTCTCGCAGGGATCCGACAAGCTTTTCCAATGCCTCCCCGCCGATCGCGGGACAGCGATCTAACCGTAGTAACGTGTAGTGTTTCCACCATTGTCCGCAGGTCCGAGCGGGGCGTACAGTCCGGACGCGACGATGGGATACATGATGGACGGACAGGCGGCGAGCATGATGCACCGGCCGCCTGGTGATCCCACCTTTCACAATCAGTACCATTATCCGCCAGAGTACTACGGACATCACTTATAAAGGTACGTGGGAAAGTAATTTGGCTGGTTCACGTGTTGCGGCGTTCAACACGACGACCCCCTCCCCCCCACGCTTGGCGGCCATCGTTGGTATTCGATGATCGAGTCGACGAGAGCTCGATGACGATGGAAAGATTGACTGACGGCCGACTCGGACGAAGATCGAACGGACGATTAAATTGGTCGATGACGCACCATGTGCATGCGTGGTGCAAAAAATTTGAAGAATTTTTCGGAACAGAGACGTCGCTTCTCTCGTCGCGGAGAAAAAAAAGAAAGAAAGAAAGCACTTCGCAGTAATCGAGCGAACGCGACATGGTGAGGTCGTGAATTAATAATAATACGTCGGAGAGATTACACTGCGTGTCTCTTGATTTTTTTTTTTTTTTTTTTTTTTGTGACCTTCGCGAATCGATCCTCGATTCTTTAGTAGTAGTAGTTACTGCGATCGTTTAACTTTTAAGCGAATTAAATTTTATATGTAAAAATTCAACTCGGCTTCATGTTTCTTTTTTTTTTTTCTTCTTCTTCTTCTTCTTTAACTGTAGATGATTGTAAATAATTGTACGGTGTTTGAATTAATGCGGATATTTTTTTTGGAATTCAACTCTTTTACCGCAACGGCTCGAATACGCGCGGTACACGCGAAAATCGTGTCGGGATCGGTTCGTCGCGCTTTGACGACGAATTTTATTTATTTTACTTTACACGTTGACCAACTTTCTCTCTGTTCGTCGATGGATTTCGTTGATCTCGTTTCAATCGAAACCGCGTTCGAACGGCGATCCGCAGCAGATCCGCGGCGAATTTCGTGCGTGTGCCTAGGGCCGCTGACGATGAAAGGGTTGATTCGAAACGAATTATTGGAAAAAAATTCCAAATGTTAAAATAGAAGAAAGCAATGAAATAAAAAGTTATCAAAAATCACAATCTAATCTGGAATTATTGGAAATAATACTTCTCTCAGTTCCTTACTTTAGCCGAAGTAAAGAGAAACGACTCTTTAGTCGAAAGAAACCCGTTACCCGTTGTGTAATTTCCATCCACCTTACCGTTTCTCTCCACCAAGTGTAAAACTACCAATAAAAAAAAAATGAAACGAAAAAAGAGAAACTCACCTGTCACTTCAAAATTACCATCGTTGGTTATCGAAATTTCCGTCATCCTTCGTACGATGGAGAAAAGACGTTCTTTCCATCGTTCTCGAGGCGTGCCCGAGAAAATTTCTTACTAACGATCTGCGTTCGATCTGTCGCCTGTTCTAGCAGTAGTCGCAAGCGAAGGTGTCGCAAGTAGACGACGTTGGTGGAACGATGGTTCTTGCGGAACGGGAAACGCAGCAGAGTGCTCCGGCTGCCGTTTAAGAGTTCATGGCGCAACGGGGGCAATGAGGAGCGTGGCGAACGAGAACCCGTCGTCCTTCAATTTCCTTTCCCTTTTTGATAGATGGTTTCGCTCCTACATCCCCGGAGGCGAGCCGAAAGCAAGACGGCTAGAGGAAAACGCGTGCAGCGAGTGGAGAAAAGCGTGGAGGACGCGCGCGGCGGCTCGGTGCGAACTAGAGATTTTACGTGGAGCCGCGCGCGCGGAGATTGATTAAGAGGAAATTCACATGTGATTGTTCTGTGTACAAATGTCGCGGTGTAATATTGCGATCGCAGTGATCGAAGAATTTAAATGTTAAATTTTAATACGGTCGCGATTACGCTACCATTAATTAACGGTTATATAGAAAGAGAGAGAAACAAACAGGGGGTCTGAGGGGGGGCGGGGTGGGGCGGGGCGGGGCGGGGGGACGAACTACGAACGAGGGTATTACCTCGAGTAAGAGTGATATAGGCAATTTATAGCGGGCATGTGTACATTAAAGTGAAAACTGGGCGGTAGAAAGCGCGGGAGGGGGGAAACCGAGGCGGACCCGGTGCTCGCAAACTCGGTTTATCGATAGGATAGGATTGTCCACGTGCTTCTCCGAACGAGAAGCGGGGAAAACGAGAAGAATTGCGGGGACGAAAATTGAAGGGACGAAAAAGAAATCCGAAGAGATCCGACGCGACAGGAGGGTGCAGCATGTATGTATATATATATACACACACGCGCGCGCGTAATTAAAACACGCATCCATGTGTATAGATATATACGGGTATATAAATAAAAAAAAAATATATATATAGAGAAAAGAACTTTAGATGCGCGGTGGGTGGCGTTTTTTTTTTTTTTTTTTTTTCTTTTTTTTTTTTTTTCTCAAAAAAAAAAAAAAAATCGCCTATGGGGGAAGAAACTTTGGGAAGCGAACGTTTCGAACGCTTAAGAAATGGGGCACGCGCGCGTACGAAGCGCGAATCGCCGAGGGTGGAAGAGAGAGGTAAATGGGGTAAGAAGAGGCGATAAAACTTTTTTTTAGAGGACAGAACGGCGGAAGAGAGTGAAATCGACGCGTGTGCCGGTCTCGAGCGTCGACCACATTCACTTGCATATATATATACATATATATATATATATATATATATATATATGGTGACATTGAAATTTGTACAGTTATTAATTATAAATGAGTTTACCGATTAGGAAGAAGTAATTATATATTAAAAGTAATAACAGCACACACACTGAAGCAACGTGGCTCTCCCCCTCCGGTTGTAATATATATATACAAGCGAGCGTTTTAATAATTGGATCGACCTTGAGACGATAATTATTCTCGTGTGTGTGTGTGTGTGTTGTGCCGTGTTCGGTGTGTGCGTCCTGGACTGGAGAAGACGCCGACTCGAAAGAGCGAAGAAACGAGATAAAGAAAGGGAGAACCGGTAAAGAGAAAAAACCGGAAGACAAGAGCGAGCAAAATGTGCAGAAATGTACATGTGCGTGATACGTGCGTCTGGAGTGTGTGTGAACGCGAGAAACAAGGTAGCATACGCGAGCGATAGTGGAGGATTCTATATATATATATATATATATATATATATATGTGCATGTATATAAAATCCCGCACCGAAATAAGCAAAAGAGAGGTAAACACGGACGATTGAATCCAATTAAAAGAAAGAAACGGATAATCACCAGAATCTAAAGGAACAGGCAATGTACAACAATTTAACGAATATAATATATTGTACATAATAAAGATAGTTAATTGAGCCGCGGTGAGCGTGAGAAGGGGGAAAGAGGCGGGGGGGGGGGGGGGCAAGGGGAAATCCGAGATTGGCAAAGTTCCACGAGAGAGACGCGAGAGAATTTTTCGTTTTCCTCTTGCCGCGCCGCGGGGAGAAATGAAAGGGCTTGGTAAATAAACGGAGAATCTGTGGACCAGTGGAGAGATCCTCGGCGAACGGCGGAGGGTGAATCGAAGAAAAAAAAGAAAGAAAAGAAAAGAAAATTAACGAGCGACGACAAGGATATCGCACATATTGGAACAAACATTGGTTTCGTTTCTTTCGTTCTCGTCTTCTCTCGATTTGTGATCCTTCCTTCCTTTCTTTAGTCGCCCAACTATCGTGTTATTTCATGAAAAAAAGAAAAAGAAAACGAAAAAAAAGAACAATATCGAAAGCAATATTACAGCGTCGATCAGTATTCTCCAAAACAGGCGTAGAATAAATATCAAAACGTAAACGTGGAAAGAGAGAAACCACCATCGGCTTCTGATGTTTCGCGGGTCAACGGGGGAAGATCTCCGGGGAGATGAGATGAAAATTTTTTTGGATTCGAACGAACCGACAAAGTTCCGGCTGGCTATTACCGGCGATTCAAGCTCGGCTGTGCGATTCGTCGAAATTTCCTCGACGAATCTTGGAAGCGAGGTGAAATTCCGGCTCGATCAAAGTTCTGTCGGATCGTTGAAACGACGCGCAGCTCGCGTAACGTAATCGCCGCGTATGACTCGCTGGAACGGGTCGCTGGGAAACTGTCGAAACTGATCGAAACCGGTCGTCGAGTAAAATCACGACGATAAGACGGGTGAAATTTCGTTGCAAATGTCAGTTCGTTTTTCGAATGTTACGTTCGAATAAAAAAAAACTCGTGTCATCGACTCGATGGAGAAGAAATCGACGAAAGAGGGGGGGAGGGGGGAAGAAAGAAACGCAAGTGAAGCGAGTTTCCATCCAGCGGAAGAAGATTCGAAGGTTTGATCGAATCGACCGGAAAGAAATCGATGAAAGAAAAAAAAAGAAAAATAGGGATTCGAACGTTAAATTCGAGATCGGGGGGCAGGGGCAGAGGGTAGGCGGAATCGAAATGAAAAGAAAAGAAAAGAAAAAGGTAGTCTGCACGAACGAAGAGGAAGCGAACGCAGAGCAGACGAGAGAAAATTTTATCGATATTTTCAATACGCCCACGTACACGCAAAAATCTTGTACAAAAATTTTAATGTAAACACACACTGCTCTTGCCGCGAGCCGCAAGACGTTCGACGAGAAGCGTCGACCTCGTCGTTTCGCGTTCCGATCGGGGCCCGCAAGACGCGATCGCGAGGAAAGGTCAAGCATCCTGCGAGGCACGAACAACGCGGAACGACGCCTCGATTCTTTTCTAGTCACGGTGCAACGGCGTACTAGTATACTGAAAGGAAAAGAAACGTAAAAAAAAAGAAAAAAAAAACGATAACCGACGTATACCGAAAGACTCAGGTGCGAGAAAAGTCAGTTGTATAATGTCCTGCGTAATTGGTGAAAAATTCCCGACGCTCGTCGAGATGCGTCGCGACCGCCGATTTCCCCGTCGGTGTTACGCGAGCGAGCGCGCGCGTAGCTCCTCTTCGCGAACGAGACAATCGATCGTGCGATCCTCCGCGGAATTTTCGAAATTTCAGTCTCTATCGCATCGCGATATCGCGATATCGAAATATAAAAGGGAAATAAAAGTAAAAACGAAAAAAGAAAACGCGTTAGCACCGTCTCGCTTTCCCCGTTGAAATTTCTCGACGACCTGGTTACCTGGATACACGGTATACGAGAAAAAAAAAATAGTAGAATCTCGCGCGTTCGAAATCGTCCCGCGGCTACGACGTGTTTTTTTTTTTTTTTTTTTTTTTTTTTCTCTCTCTTTTTTTCTTTTAACGTTTTAACGCGAATTCTCCCGATGTTTTTTCAGCGAATGCCTTTCACCATAGCCGGACTTTTCACCATTTTATCGAGCCAACGGCGTCGTTTCTACGAACGTGGTGTTTTATTTACTTATACATATATCTCTTTTTTTCCATTTTCTTTTCTTTTGTTTGTTGTTTTTATCGGAATTGGAATATCTCGATGTCGATGTCAGAGGGGACGATCTCGCGACGCTCGTCGAACAATCGTACAACTCATAATCGATTATCAAGTAAGAGACAATCAAGTAGGAGAGAGCTGAACGCGGGTGGCGGCCTGGAACGATGAAGAGGGGCGCGATCGTGGACGATCGTGTCGGCGGAGCGACGCGTTTTTACAAATTCTATTTGTTGAACGAATATATTGTTTAATTTTGTTGAGGCCCGCTCCGCTGGCCGTTCGCGATCACGCGTCGATTCGCACGCCGCGCACGCGAGAAATTTCCACGTACGGGAATCTTTTTTCCTTCTGGCGAACAAACTCGGCGAACAAAATCGGACAAACATCGGCCCGGAGAGAAGCGTCGCGAAAGCAAGGAAGCTAGAGATGGGTCAGGGGCCTGCGTCGAACCGTCGTTTCTGTCTGTGATCAATTTTTCAAACGATTTTCGGTATACGAGATAGGTCCCGAGATTCGCCATCGGCCAGGGGCCTGCGACAACGACGATTAAATTATTTTTTCATGACGAAGAGAAAACGACGGTCCGACGGAGGAGACGCGACGTGGAAACGCCGGCCGGTGCATGTCCACCGCACGGCGGGGGTGCGAAAGTGCAACACGTCCACGGGCTCGCGTGGCTCTCGCGTACGAGCACGCGACTCCGTCTTTTTACCCCGCTGGCTGACACACCACCCACCCTCCGCCCTCGGAGGTGGAGGGCACAACGCGATCAATATTTTCGTGGAAAATGCCCGGCGACGCGTCACGCGGCGAAGAAAAGAGGAAAGCGAAAGAGTAGAAAAAAGAAGAAGGAAAGAAAGAAGCAAGGGAAAATAAAAGTAGGATCGCACGAACGATTAACGAGAAGAGGCCCCTGTGCAAGGGGCGCGAGAGATGTATATGGCGTGATTGAAAAAAGAAAGGAAGAGAGAACGAGTGAAGCAAAGGGAAAGAAAATAGAAAAAAAAAGAAAAAAAAACAGCGTTCCGACGGTTGCGGAAGGGATGTGAAGACGGCGGCGAACGGACGACGTTTATTGGCTGTTCGTTTTCTAAATGAGTTCACCCGATTGAATGAATCATCGCCTTAAAAATGTATACGAAGTAACAGTAAGGTATCTAAGTAATAATCATGTTAGAGGGTAAAGAAACTTAAAACAAAGATTTTATGAGCGACGACGAGAGCGCGGCTATAGGGCAACGAGAGCACGAGAGAGAGAGAGAGAGAGAGAGAGAGTGTGTGCGTGTGCGTGTGCGTGTGAGAGAGAAAAAAACGTGTGTGATCGAAAAGGGATAAATGTTGTCACGCATGAAAGCAATACGCGAGTGAAAGGTGAACGAGCGAACGAATGGTACGAAGCGACCATGGGACAACGCGAGTGTAAAAGTGTAAAAGAGGAAGAGGAGGGAAAGTAATGTATAATTATCGTGTAATTACGGAAAGAACGACGATGTTAGTAAACCGCGTGGCCGACGTCGGCGACGATGATCGTAACGACGACAACGTAACGGGTAACGAGAGATCGCGCAACGAGATGGTTGATTCGTTCGGCAGCCCGAAGATCCCGACACAACCCCGTCGTCGTTACGATCGTCGGCTGCGGTGAAAAAAACGACTACGATAAACGCTGATGACGATGCGCTAATAACCACGATGATGATACTGATGATGATATATGATTATGCTGATGATGTGACGATGATGTGTATAGTAAGCTAAAAATTTATTATATCGGTATGGAATCAGATTTTTTCAACTGTTTGCGTATTGACGACCCATTGACACCCTTGAGCCAGTGAAAAAGATTTTTAAAAAAGTGACCGGAAAAAAGAAAGAAAGAAAGAAAGAAAGAAACAAGAGGAACGGCAAATAAAATTGAAAAAGAAAGAAAGGGAAAAAAGAAACGAAGAGAATAGAAAAAAAGAGAAAAAAAAAAAATGTTGAGTCGAAAAAAAATCAAACTGTGTTCTGTGTTCGTGAGATCGGGACGGAAAGAGAGGAGACCGCTTCTTCGATCGTTGTTTCCCAGCAGCACGATTGTGATAGCGCGACGACGCGGAAATTACGATATACGACGCGTGTGGTCGTGCGGGGGGCGATGGTTCCTCCTTCGACCCCTCGAGAAATCCCCCCGGGGGCGAGGATGTCCGTCCGATCCTCCGCGTCGATCTCACGTATATTCTCGCTTCTCTCTCTCTCTCACACTCTTTGAGAGAGAGACGCGCGTGAAAGCGAACGGGAAAGAGCGCGCGCAGTCAGAACAGAACAAAAACACAGTGGAAAACCGGAAAACTGATACCTGTCGATGTAAAATATTAGTATTAAACGTATACGTGGGACTACGTGCACACACGCGTCCATCCGTTGACGAGAGAATGAGCCTGGACACGCGCGTACACGCGTCCCCGGCTTGCGTAGAGGCGCGTCACGGCGTCTCGGGCACGCAGAGGGAACAGAGTCGATCAATCGCGTGAAATTGGCCCGGATCGATTGTGTTCAAAACACTCGCGGATCGCAAACGTGATGACGATGAAAGGAAGGACGATGTCAAAGGTGGTCTATGTTAGAGAGTGTCCATTGTATAGTGTTTTTTTGAAACGTGAGCATTAAATGCTACATCTTGTGTACGTCCTCTTGTGTCCAGTCTTTTATTTCCAACTCGCTCGCGAGTTGACACGTTCGCGCAGGCGTGATGCTCGTTTCTTTCATTTCCGTTTTTTCTTTTTCTTTTTTTTCCTTTATTCTCTGGCTATTTTTGTCGGTTCCTTCGAACGAGATTCGAATATCCCGAAGGAATCGTCCTTCGATTTTATTGGAGCATCGCGCGCGCATTGCGTTTTATCACCGAGTGTCAAGCCTTCGCTCCAGCTCCTTTTCCCGCCCGCGGGAAGTCTACTTACGAGGATACTTGACTGATTCTCCGATTCTCGATTCTCGATTCTAGATTCGCTCTACAGATATATATATATATATATATATGTATGTATATCTTTACGAAATGTCAGCGTCGTCTCAGATTTTCACGCGAAAACTTGAACAAAACTAGCCAAGTATCCGCTTGGAAGTGTACCTGCGCGTAAAACTAAAATCAGCTCTGTAACAACCGCAGCCTTTGAAAATTCACCTTCCTTTCTCTCTCGAAGCAGGTAAGTTAAGTTACGATACATATTTTAATTGCACACCCTCGTCGATCCCCGAAAACCACGGATATTCCCCCATCGCTTCGCAACCACGGCCGCAGCGATTTCACAGTTTCGAAACGCGCGTATTAAACGAAACGAGACGAGATCCCGACGTGCCATGGAATCGCGTTGCACGACGACGAGCACGAGTCGTCGAATCCTGGCAAGGTGGACACGACGGAGAGTCGTTAGCGAGCTGTCGATGGCTCGGCTTTGTTATCCGCGGTGGTGCCCCCCCGCCTCGGTCAGACAGAAAAACGAAAGGGTGTACGCCGCCGATGTATAAAACATCGCGTTTGCGACGATCCTCCGCATCCCCCGTGGACCGTGCTCTTCTCCCACCCTCTCTTAGTTCGCCCGTTGTGCTCGTTCTGAAATATGATAGGGGGGAGCCGCGCATCCACCACCGTAGGTGCCAATTACCGCTGATGGTTATTCCATGGAAATGGACCTTGTTACGCGAGTGTCGAGAATCAAGGGGGAAGGCACCAATTATTTTCGCTGCCGTCGATGCTTTCTGGCGGGCTTTCACACAGCTGGGAAAGCGCCGACTCGACGCTCTGTCGTCGACGTTTTCCACCGTCTAACGAGACAAATCGCGATCCCGCCGTATCACCCCCCCCTTTCTCCTACCTTTCTTCCAACCGTCGCGACGCTCCGTTTCGCCGCGTCGATTGTTTCCTCTTTTCTTTCCCCCTTTATTCCTTCGCTTGGCAAAGTACAGTTTCGCCGATGCGGTAGCGAAGCAAGCCGAATTTTACACCCTCCGTAAAAAAAATCTTTGCCAACGTGGAATGGAAATGCTGTCTGAAACAAACGTGAAAATACCGAGATTGTTCGAACGAAAAGTCTTGATTGAAAGTTTGCAAAGATTCTTCTGGGAATCGGCACTGGACTCCGGCAAATGGACGGTCGAACGAACGTCAGACACGGGTGATCGCGTCGAGGAAGTCGGCAATACATTAGACGAGAGGCCCCGCGAGCAAACAATCTCGTAATGGCAGCACGGTACGGCTGACTAGTGGCGCGGTAATGAGATATTAGACTCGAGGCTGGCCTGCCAGAAGGGAGTGGCCACTTCGGGGTAGTAACGCGCGATAGGCGGCCGTTTATGCCGTACGAGCTCGAGGGTCATTATTAGGGAGCGCTGGTAAGGGGCTGGTATCGTTTTCTCTCCTGGGACGCGATTAGGATGTTGTTTTCTTCGATGCTTTGCGCGCCAAGTTGCCAATCCGAGAGCCACGGAAGTCGAGACGAGCTCCTCCGAGAAGAATGTCCCGACGAGACGATTTATCATTTACCAAATTGATACGTTCTTGCAAAGTTGATCAAAACGGGCCAAATAAATTCAGCGTGCCGTTTTAATTTGTCTTGTGTACATAATTTTGACATAATTTATCGTCTTTATTTTTTTCATTTATTTCCGCAATTTTATAACTATGTAATTAGCGAAACATTATATCACATTATATATAAATATGTATTCTCCGATGATTGGTCGCTGACTGACTGTCGCTCCATCGAGACAGTTGGCAAACGTTAAATTCGAATTTACCCTTTCGAACTAAAATTTCAAAATTTGCTAACCTTCCGCCAATTTCCTCCCACGAACGTCCGAGCTGATTAATTGTCGTCAAAAAATTTTTGATACGCTTCTCTCTCTTCATTTTCGTTTCTGTTCTTTTCGCATTTATTTTTACTACGAACGCGGCGACGTTGGAAATTTAGGTTTTTACACAAATTTATTGATAATACGCGTTAGTGCAAAATAAACCGAACAAGGAAGAAATGAAACCCAGAAAATGAAAGGAGGCCCTTATCATGCAAGACACCATCCTTTGTTACGTTCAAACAGGCGATGTTTAGTTGACGATTCAGAGACAGACTGAGGCCACCGATGTTTACATCTCCTAAGTGAAAAAATTGTTTTTCCGTTGAACTCTACGCGTTCGAACGCCCATTACAGTACGTCCGTACAGTAAATACTTTATAAATTCTACGTATATAATTCGATTGACTTGAAATTTTACATGTACTTTCGCGAGCCACTGTATCGATGTCAACCGTTCTCAAAGGACGTTAAACGTAACAGGGTATATAACAATAACCGTGATCTAGCGTTAGGACTTTTTGCCAGCATGAAAAAACGGACGAACCGTTTCCTACAGTTATAAACAGGGTTTGAATTTAACTGTAAACTTTTTTGTAAATACAAGTTATTTACCAACCTTCAACTTCTACATTATTCCTTTTTCTGTTTTGAATTAAATTCTAACGTCAAAACTTTGATTCTGCTATAAAAGTTCAATTTTAACAGTTATTTGGTATTTGATTAATAAACGTTCCGAAGGAACATTTATTTCTTAACGGATTTCTTTTAAAGTGAAATATAAAGGTTTATGCTCTTTTTCACTTGCAATTTAACATTTAACGGTAAATTTGTTTGAGAAAATTTAATTTTCAGTTTCTGTTCAACTAGAACTTTTTCTCGCTTCCGAAAAAAATAAAAGTTTTCTATCTGTGCATATATATGAAACTAAAAGTAAGAAAATTAGTTCTGTTATATCAGAACTAATTGAAAACAGTTTCGGTCAAGCCCTCGTTATAGATATTATTCCAAACTTAGAAAATAGATTTCTTCGCAATGACGAGAAAGCCTAACGGCGCCGATGTTTAATTAGGATTAACCGCCACGCGATGCAACGAAAAATGCCCCGATGCCGACGATTCGTCGTTCGTTGCAGCTTCAACAGTTACAAGTTTTACTACGAGTTACTCCGTATGCCCGGTTCTTTCCAGATGAGAAAGAAACAAAAGCTGCCGCGAAAATGACGTTCGACAAAGAGGAAAGAGTCCAAGACCAGAGAGAACACGTTTCATTAAGGATCGTTGGTGGAAGGAACTCGGCGGAAAGCTGAAATCGCGAAAACTGCGCGCTTCGTGGCACACAGCGGAGACGATTGGATCAGCGAGCGAGCGTCAGCTACACGTTTATCTCTTAAAGCGACGTTCACGCTCGATCACGGTGAACATATTCTCGCTTCGCCAGCATTATTTTTCACCGTCCGTCTTCCCGTTCGGAATCGAGAGCGCTGCGCGAGACAATGGACAGCTTCATCGTCCTTCGATAAACATCAATTTTCCCATTCTTTCTGTCCAACGAGCCGCGCGAACGAGACACACGCGCATTAACATTTCACGCGAGCGTGGTTCGACGGTGTGTGTAATCCGAATATTTCGATCGATAGAAACGCGCGGTAATTTCGTCAAAAAAGAAAAGAAGAAAAAAAAATCCAACAACGCAATGTCTCCGCGTGGAAATCTCCAGCGGGGATCAACCAGCTCCCCAACAGCGACAGGAATTTCCCCATTTCGAGCACGTTCGTCCCACCCTGTCCCCGAAAAATAACGAGGTAAACAAAACTCGACGTGGCCTCGTGCGAGCCAGCCAGCCAGCCAGCCATTCCAAGATTAAATTCATCCCCTAATTCATTACTCAGCGGCGTGCTCGCTCGCTCGCTGGCATCAACATTTTCCACGGATGTGTCGCGCGGCGTATCAATTACAAAAGATTAACAGTCAACCGACGGCGGCGGTATCGGGACCAACCGATCGTCGTTCGACGATCGTTCCGCCGGTCCCACGGCGAACGGTAGAGAGTCGCGAGTCGGTTAGGCGACGCGCAGCGGTCGTAGGGAACGATCGCGGCGGACCGCGGTCGTCGCCGGCGTGTCCTCACCCGTCGGAGTTTCTTTCTCCGTTCGCCAACGTCCACCGGCCACGTCGCACCCCCGCGCGGACAAATGGGTGTCCCTGCATATGTAAAAGCGGCGCTGTGTTCGGCTCACCCTCGGTCAGCCATTTGTCAATGTCAAGGCGCGAGCGCCGTATCCATGGAAACACCCCCGGCCAGCCGATAGCGGCGTAAGCGAGCGAGCGAGCACGAGCGAGTGAACGAGCCGAGCGGAGCCGTGGGCGACCCTCCGGTTTTGCGCGACTACCACCCCCGCCGGCGGAACGCAACCCCCGGGCTTCTACCACCACCGCTCCCCCTCGCCCCACCATCGGCCACCCCGCCGGGCTATACCACCCTTTCGTCGTTCCTCCGGCGCCCTCCGCGCGCGCGACCACCACCCCTCCGGCGGAACAGACTGGTCGCGCCGCCAAACCTACACGCATGCCCCGCTGGCAAATCCGCCACGGTTCGCCGTTTCGCCACCCCCGCCGCTGGTGGCGCCCGAGGACGCGTGCCGTTTCACTTGGCCGGAGGTCTGTCTGTCGCTGAGGGTTGTGTTTTCGGATGGCACGCTGTGATTCGTGACTCGAAGATCGCACACCGTGATGCACATCCGTAAGATGTGATAAATTCAGGTTCAGCCTCTCGCCGAGGTTTCTTCTCCATCTTTTTCAGTTCCATCTTTCGCATCTCCTCTGTTCGCGTCTTTCGTCAGTCGGTGTCGGAGGGTGTCGGTCGGCGATGGTGGAGAACGGTCGTCGGGCGGTCGGGCACGTAGGTGGTGGTGCGGATGGCTGCATAGCAAGACAGCTCGCTTAAATATGCAGGATGGGCGGCGGCGGCGGCGGCGGCGGCGGTAGCGGGCAGCATTGTAGCGTGCTTGTAGCACGGAGCAACGGAGTGAATTCGCTACTGAGGGAAACGAAGGGGAAGACGAACGAGAGAGAGAACGAGAGGACGATTCGAAGGAGAAGCGAGGGACGCGGCTGGCGGAAAGAGCAAGAGGGAGGGAGAGAAACGAACGAGGCGGCGAGAGGGCTGAAGGGCGAAAAGGGTGGAAATGGAGGAGAAGGAAGGAAGGAGCGGGTCGTAGGCGCTTGCGCAGCCCGTAATGATTGACTGGCTCGCTGGCAGCCAACAGACAGACGTTCGCCCACCAGACCAACCGACTCACCCCCGCCGCGACTAGCTCTCCACCCCTGGTGCCCTCGTCCTCTTGAAACACCCTCTGCCGGCGCTAGCACGGCCGTGGCGTCGTCCCTAGAGCAGGCTCGCTCAAAAAGCTCGCGATACAATGCACGACTGCCACCCTCTCGACGCCTCCAACCCCTGTTTAGCCAGGCCAACCTCTCCTCTCCTCTCCCTCCCCCTCTCCCTCCCCCTCTGCCCACCCAACCCCGGCCGCTTCCTCTTTTCTTCTTTCTGGACCGAGCACTACGGCCGGCTATCCTCTCTCTTATCGCTACCCTTTCAACCCTTTTTCCAGCGAACCGGCGTGTCCCCGATGTTGTGTTTCGCGAGAGAGCACTCGTGTGCGGGCTTCGTACAAAAGCCAACCACCGGGCAGATAGCTTCGGCCATTGAATCTTTAAAGGTCGACTTACCAGGCCAGTGTATCGAGGCACCGGGAAAGAGCGGCGTGGATTCTTTCTGGGAATTTCTCACCGTGCCAGGAATCGAGGCGGAAAGGTTCTCGACCGAGGACCGCTGGAATTTTTGAATCCACGGAGTCGATGCGGATTTGAACTTTTTTTTCTTTCTTTTTTATTTGTCACAGACTCGACGGTTATTGTAACTGCAACAAACGATCGCAATAACTGTGTCTCCCTCTCTTGGAGAGGGACACGTGTACGATATTTTGTACATAAATAAACTTGTTGAAAAATTCAGTCGTCGCACGCAGTCGTGTTACTCTCTTGTTGAACCAACGGCAGGTACGTGTCCTTTGTCCTTCCCTGTAACGACTCGTCGTTTGAAGATACAAAACAGGTAAAACCCGCAGCGACGCACACCCGTTTCCTTCATTTACATCTGAAAGGCTCGAGTTATCGGCGACACGGTTTATAATTAAGAAAGCGGCCGATTGATTCTCGCCGAAGATAACTTGGTAGGGATCCGCGACGCAACGTTGCACTGCGAAAGCGCGACTGCGTTTCCGAGTATTTTAATTGCCGAATATCCCCTTTTTATATTACTCCTTTCCTCTAACCCGTTATCCCGTGGCAATAAAATACATTCTCTACCTTGTCCCTCCTTTCGCTTCCTGCTGCAAAATTAAGACTCGAAAGAAACCAAAAAGAGAAAAAAGAAAAAAGTTAGAAAAGATATATAAATTCAGCGCGATAAGAACGCCGATTTTAAAGCGCGTCCGGGGCCGAAGTTTAATGAAAAATCGCCGACGGATTTACAGTGCGCGATTTGTTTGTTTTTTTTCTCGCCGCGGAGAGGACCGGACCGAAATTAAAATTTAAAATAACTCGCGCGCTCGCGTGCAATACCGACGAACCGGCGCGAAAGCAGCCGGCGAATTTATCGTTGGATTACCGTGTAAATATAAAAACGGTTATTCGCAACTTTTCGATGAGAGCAGGCGCGCGCGCGCACCAGCGTCACACGTTGCATCCCCCCGTTCGGAACATTAGCGAAATTTACGCGCGTTTAACTATGAACGCGTTCACATAATAAAATCGACGAACACGCGGCCGCTGGAACGGCAGTTTACAGAACAGATTAACGCCGTTCGTTTAAAATCGCACGCGTTATTCCGGATTCACGCTTCTCCCCAACTTCCGCCGCCCCTCCGCCCCTCAGCTCGCCCGACATTTTTACAATTACGCGTTCAACGACGAAAAACGGACTCGATGCCTGACCCCTCGCGGATAAATTTTGATCCTGGTTTTGCAAAAATTTGCTGAATTTCATAAACTGTGCGCCGGCGTCGGACGGGGTTGATTACGGTTCGTGCAACGATGCTCGCTCGTTTGTTCTGAAACGATAGAAATTCCTCGAAATTGCAAGAAAATCTTTGATTTTCTTTTTCTTTTTTTTAGAATTGCGTTGATTTATCTCGCAACGATTCGTCAACGATCGAAAATTAAAAGTCTCTCTTTTCGATTTTCTCATCGACACGCGGTGAAATTCGATCGACGTAATTAAAGAGCGGATCTACACGGATGAATCCGAACGTTTAAACGAAACTGTTCGTTAAACCACCGCTTCGACGATCGATCGTCTCGTTTATCTCGCCGTCTCGATATTTCCGCGAACGCAGCAGACGCGAACCGACACTTTTGCCACGGCCATCCCTTTCGAAACAATAAAAATCCACGTCTCTATCGTGGAAGCGGCACTGGCGAAAGAGAAACCACCAGCCAGGCGCGCACAAAGGTTGTCTGCATATTTTACCATTCTTCCATCCGGCCGGGCGTATCGCGATCGGCGTGGCACGGCGCGGCGAGAGACGCGGCGAAAAGTCTTGGCACGGACGGAGAAAAAACGAGGAGGAGGAGGAGGAGACAGAGAAGAGCAGTGCGAGCAGAGAGAAGAGAGGGTTGCACCGCTCGGCGGCGCTCGTTTTGTTATTTCCTTTGCTCTTTTTTTTTTCTCGCCCCCCTCCCTCCCCCCAGGCGTTTAATCCAATACCGGCCAGGCGTCCATCAAGCCGTGGGGGCTTGGTCGCAAAGGTTTTGTCCGGACTCTGCGGCCTCTAGCGCGGCCGTGGCCTCCCCGTAAATTCGCGCGCGCCGCGCGCAATGTTCTGCGTGTCGCATAAAGCGTAAAACCAACGTGAATTACGGTAGGATCGCGTTACAGAGGCCGCGGTACAACGCGCTGCAGCCGGCTGGTACCCCGGTTCGACAATTCCTCGCGTCCTTTGCCCTTTAGAAATTCATGTAATTTTTTGCCCGTTGCTGCCTCCTCCAACCACCTCCCTCCCCCCACCACCTCCGCCGGACACGCCAATTTTCCCACGGACCACCGTCGCGACGATCGAGAAATTTAAGGCCGAACCGGCGGACGCGACGCGGAGCTGTAAAACACGCGGCTGTAATGTTGTAACCAAGCTGCCCCGGAGGCCGCCCCGCTCGATCGTTACCGGGCGTCTGCGCGCGATATTCTTCCACACAACCGACTCTCCGCGCGCTTTTTTTCCTTTCTTTCTTCTCCCCCTTTCTTTTTCTTTTTTTCTTTTTTGTTTTGTTTCGTTCTCTTTGCGTTCTTCCGCGCTTCTCTCTCGTCATTCTTTCGTCTTTTTGCTAGATTGCCTCTTCTTTTTCTTCTCCTTTTCTCTCTCCGATCTTCGGCGATCTTCGTCGCGAGATTCGACAGTCGTTCGAAGGTGAAGTGGAAAGTCGATCTGTATCCGACTGACGTAAAAACTTTGGGTATCATTTCGACATTGGTATTCTGACCAGCGGCGATGATATCCACATTGTATATAATTGTAGTATCCAACTCGACAAACATCCTTCCCCGGAAGAACCGTTCAACGAAAAAGAAACAACAAACCATCGCCGCAACGTCAATCAACGACACGAACGAAATTTCTCGAAATTTCTCCGTTGGCCAATTCCGTTTCGTCGACTCGATATCGTTGCGCTGCAGGGAAGGAAAGTAGCGTTGCTCTAATCCCCTGACAAAATCCGGCTGATAAAAACGACGCAAGCTCCACCTTCTCTCCTCCACCATGCTCCAAGATCCGCCAACCCGAGTCACCGATAAACCAACCAGTCACGAGTTCCTCGAACGAAAAGAATCAGAGTTCCACCGGGTCCCATTTCATTTACGCGTGTCCCTCTCGAGAGGACAGACGCAGCCTGTTCTCCTTTCTCTCTCTCTCTCTCTCTCTCTCTCTCTCTCTCTCTCTCTCCCTCCCTCCCTCCTTACTTTAATCCAGCTGGCCTTCTCTCAGCTGCCCTCGCTCGTTCGCTCGCGGGCAATTTCTTGCCGCGGCAAGACACGGGAATCAGGCAATGCTCTCACTGCGAGCGAATGCAATTCAAATGCCGTTTCCGTGGCCTGGTACTACGTGCTGGTTCGCGCCGTGGAGGCCTCCGAGTCAACGAGAGGTCGTTGCTAATTGCGGGCTCGATCCTCGAACACGGTCGGACGGAAATGGAGAAGAGTTGTCGCGGGGACGAGTTGTTGCCGCGGCCCGTCGCCTCGCGTTTCTCCGGTTTCCGTGCTCGTTTCGCTGAGTCGTCGTCGTCGTCGTCGTCGTCGTCGTCGTCGTTGTTGTTGCCACGGCCTCGATGCAAGCCTCGAGACTTCGTGTCCAGCAGTCGTCCACGATCCACTCTCTCTCTCTTCGCACGGGGGGGGGGATCGTCGTCGCGCCCGCCGTTTCCGCGGTTCCTCCCTCGGCTCGGAAGCCGCTGATAAATCGGGCCCTCGCGGAGCACACGCCGCCGCGCGAGTGGAATTCGAGTGCGAACGAATTTGTAGGGGCAACCGGCTAACACGGGCCCCGAGCGCTGCCCGTAAATGGGCTTACAACCTCTCGCCGAGTAGCCGGCCGGCAATTAATCGCGCGGCATTAAGCGCAAATGAACTTTCGCCCCTACCGCCCCAACAACGCCCCCTGATTCGCAGCCGAAGGGAGGAGCGAGCGGCTCGTTGAAAATCGACGGCAAGATTGGCGTCGCTTCCGGCTAATCGATCGTCAAGTATCCCCGGGCCCGGCTACTTCCAACGATTTCCGATAACAACACCGCGCTCGGCTCGTTGCCTCACTTTCCTTTGATCTGCCCTTCCGAAAGGGCACCGCGCGACGCTACAGTTTCCGTTTCCTTCGAGAAGTCGATTTCGCTCGATCTTCGCTCAGTTTCTTCGAATTTTCTTTTTCGATTTCGAAAATTTAGTCGGCCTCTACTTTCCCTCGAACCGAGTCTCGAAATCCCTAAAATGGCAGAAAACACCAAAGAAAGAGGTTAATAAAAAAAAACACAGAAACAGAGTTACAGAGTTTTTTCGAGCAATCTGAGAAAATAAAGAAACAAACAAACTTTTCTGATGGCAGAGAGTAAACTTACGCGAGGGATCCGACGATCGCCTCGAAACGACGGGTCGATCGAGAAATACACGCGTACAGAATAAAATCGCGATACACTGGGATTTGGCGGAATTACGTTGCTGATACTTTCCGCTATTCGACGGAAGTCCTCCGAGGACCCACGTCACGGATCTTGACAAATCGTTCTATCCGTCCCGGTGTTCGAGCCAACGAGGCCTTAACGATCGTTTAACGATGCTCTGGTGTAAATATTCCAACGACTTCGCAACGACAGGTGAGGAAATCGCAAGGTCCCACTGACGGCTGAAAAATAGCGCGGATAGTTATCAGTCGTTTTGATGGATCTAGAAACGAAAAACCTCTCGCACTGTCCTCGTGCCTCTCCGCAGACGAAAGGAACTCTCACACCTCGCAGGAACTTTTTCGTGCGAGAATAAACCTACATTTGTTCCGTCAATACCACCGTTTTTTTTTTCTTTTTTCATGGATTTGTAGAAAATTTAAAAATACGAAATATCCAAAGCACGGCGAGATACAATTTTCTACCAAAGTTCTGTACTTTTTTTACGAACTTTGAGAGAACTTACTACCATTGCCGATACAACCGTTCCGCCGTTCCGTTGAATTCTTGCTTCTGTCTTCGAAAGTCAAGAAAATCCGAGGAAAGTGCGGTGGAGCGAGATCGGAAGGAAAAGAGAAATCAGAGGATCGTCCAGCAAGTTTATGGTTCTCCGTCACCCTCGACGAGGAGCCACCATTCATTAATAGCTGCAGCCCGGCCCGAGTTAGCCTGCTACGACGTCGTGGCAGCCGCCCGGACCGTCGCCAAAGCTCGGCCGGCTTTATGGCCGTTTAATTGGCCGAGATAGACGACGATATATTATTATGCTAATTTTCAAGGAACTTCGCGGCCACGGGAATCGTTACCGGGAGATTAAAGGCCCTGTGTGACATCGCGCCGTTAATTACCGCATTGAACACAGACCGCACGATGTTAGCGGCTTATCCGGCCTTCCTGGACTATTTGTTGTCTGTTTACACGGGACACTCGACGCAACGCCTACGTGGAAAGTGCAGGAACGCCGGGACTTGAGACCCGTCTCGCACGGGGACAGGGGAGACTCTCCTTCTAATTATCCGTGCGTATCCGCCTTGTTCCTGAAACTTTGACACCAACATCGTCATCTCGCGCTCCGCGTCGGCAGCATCTGGGAAACGAAGAAACGTTTCAAACGGATCAACCACGGCTCGGAGAATCATTTAGCGTTTGTAGAATGAAGAAGAAATTTTCGAGAATCTTTCTTCCTCTCTCGAGTTGGGATTTGGAAGCGAGACACAGTTCAGAGTGTAAGAAATTTTTACGAATCCCTGTCTTTCTTACTTAGAGCGGAGCTCAGTTTTTTATTTCAATGCCAGTTACGAGACGTAGAATTCTTTTCTCACTCCTTTTAACACTTTATTAACCGGTCAACGGTTATAGATCGATCGTTTATTCGTTTACCGATCAGATGGACCCCGTTTTTCTTATGGTTAGAGAAGCATTCGAATTTTTACGTCCAATCTATGACAATCTCCATATCTTTAGAAATAAAAAAAATTTTCACCCTGTGAGAGATGATGGAATCGAGATTATGGGATTAAAGAATTTTGTTTGGACAATTTGCAACGATTCTATTTACTAACTTTCTCAAGAATTCAAATCGACGACGTCTAATTGACTAACTTCAACGTCGCCGGACGATTCTTGGCGATCGTCCTTGTCAAAAGTGTCCACCCCCTCTGCGAATTTACGTCCCTCCGATAAACCGTACGCCGGCGGCAACCTTCTCGGCGTTAAATTCCTATTAGCCCGGGGCTAATGGTAATTTGTAAAAGCCACTTTTCTTCCGGCCACTTTACTCATAATCAACGCGCAAAGTCCGGCCAGCTCCCGCCCGACCATTATCGGTTTACGTTCTCGACCCGCTTGCTTGCGCCCGGTGGTTGCCGGCGCAAACGAACGATCGCGTCTATCGAGGTCAACGATTGCCGCTCGTTTCTCTCCCGCGGGAATTGTTCCAAGAGGGTATCACGCCCCCGTCGCGATCCGGACGATTTTTCGAGCCACGAGCCACCTTTTCCTCTCGTCTCGCGCGACGACGCAACCTGTGTTCGCTGTTTCGGGCAAGAACTTTCGCCAACTCGCATCTGTATCAATTTATGCCGCCGACAGCGCGGCCGATGACAACGGAAGTATCTTGGCTATCGAACGGAAGGGAGATAAACCGCCTGTGGAGTCTCGTTGTGTTTGTGTCGATGTTCGTGACGAGTTTCCTGGAGCGTACTAACGGGATTATTTAGATAAATACAGTGAGAGGTGTAGTTCTATCAACGTTCAGTTAAGAATTGTCGAAAATGTCAACTTTCGACGTGACTTTGTGAAGAAGGACTGTACGAAGCGATCCACTTGGTTCCATTTTTTCAGCTTCGTCGATGGTCACGACTGTAGAAAAGTAGAAAAGAGCATACTCTCGTTTCTCGAAATTTGCGAGAATTCAAACGCCTGTAAAGAGATTGAAAAATGCCACTTCGCAACAAAATTCTTACTTTCATGTAATTTCGCTGAAAGTGATTTTAGCGGGAGTAACCCGGAAAATCGGGCCTCTTCGGGTGCAACGCTGATGCAACGAAAATTAGCGATTGGTTGATTTTTGGGTCACGTGATTCGTGAAGGGGCGTGGCGTAGACCTCGAGTAGGAGTGGCGTTGTCTGGTATCATTGTTTCGTATCGATTCAAATGTTTGCACATCAATAAAATTTTATGGCAAGAAGGTCGTCTTCATTTCCTAGTCAGAACGTTAGGATTTCTTAAACTTTGTCGTTCAACTTTATTATTCAACGTTCAAGAAAATAATGAAAAGAGAAAATTGTGCTTTTACACGCATTTGAATTTTTACAGCTTTCGAGAGAAAAGCTATGTTCACTTTCCCAGCCGCGTCATGTAAATTCGTCTTTGAAAAAAGCGAACTCACAACTGCCAAAGTAGAGGCTTCATACTTCAAAACGAGACCATGCAGATAATTTTCCATTGCAAAGTTGTGTCAGTTTAAATTAACAATAATTTTTCACTATCGTTGGTGCAATTATCTCCTGTAGAATATTATTCAAAAGTTAGTGCGTGTTGAGATTTCAAAGGAAATAACGACTTTTTAAAGTGAATAAACATTTTATTCGTTGTTTTTTAATTAAATGTTTGTGAAATATTTTTGAAAGAGAACATAAAGCTTCTTGTTTCGTCCAAAGTGAAAATTTAGGATGCATTATATGCAAAGTGTACTAAATTTAATGCATCGAGAGTGTGGATAATTTGATAACTGCTTGCCGAGAAATAATTTAGTGAAGCGAATTATTAAATTCGTTAAATAAATCTCCCGTTAGGACAAAGTCAAAGTTAAAATCGTATAATTACCTATTGCTTTCCATAAGCGGAAACTCGGAAATACTTCAGGGGTGTATGAAGTATTCAGTAATTGCTATATATAATAATAATACTCGATGATGCGTTTATATTGGACGAATGAATCATTAAAACTCTCAATATCGGGGTAGTTTGCAGTTTGTTTCAGATTGCACTTAATATTCAGAAGCCGTAAATGATTCAACACAAATATATTCGACTCCCTTGCGATCAGTTACAGCATTAAAACAAGTCCTTGGAATTCTCGGTATTGGGAGAAACTTGAAAATTTTACAAGAACAGATCAATAATGAAATTCTCAGTTTCAGCGCGAACAGAGGACGACACGTCGACTAGCTGAAGATTCTACTCCTTTCTCTGGACCAATTAAATTTTCAGTCTTGTTGGAAATAAACAATATTTAAATGTAACCACTCTTGCATTAAAATATACCAATAAATAAATTTTCATTAATCGAATTTAATTCACTGATCGACCTTTTCTCTCTTCCCTCCACCATCCAAATTGCAATTTCAACAAAATCTCCAAGCTTCTTCACCAAAATGTACGTACTAGAACGTCGATTATTCGAAACTATTTATACCATGTGTTAAATACGTGTTGAAAAAAGAAAACCAGTAGTGCTATTATTATTAAACGTTTCAAAAAAAAGCGTTAAAAAATGAACAATTGGCTGCATTGAAAACAGTTGATCGGTATTAATGGAAATTCAAAATAACTCGGATAGCAAGAGAAATTTTCATCTGAATGGAAGCTTGAAAATAGCAAACGACGACAATTGGATCAAGCTGTGCCGGTAGATACAAATGGACCTTGGATCATTAATTCAAGAGGAAGCTCTTGAATCGCGTACCAGCTGAAGAGATCGTGAAACCGATTATTATATACCTATATATATATATATACAGTACTCTTTTACGTAACAAACATCCATATTTGAAAACTGAAATTTGATTCGAATAATCGGACGTAGTTTCGCACTTGGACTGTCGTCGCGACTATCACCTTGCTCCACGAGCAAATTCCGCGAAGACAGCGGGCGGCGGCGAATTCCGTCCCTCCCCCCCCTCGTTTCGCGATTTCGTCGTCGCTTTCGCGCGACTTGCACCCTGCCTCCCCCCTCCGTTGAAACAAATTGTTTGCGCGGCGTCTAGGGTGGCGTGTATTCGCGGCCCCTCGAATGAGTAATGGCCGACCGACCGAGTGAATCTACGACTCCGAAACCCTTTGGAAACGACCGTACTGGAACTGCCAACTGGAAACTGGCTGAGGGGCTTTAACGCAACGGAGTAACCGCGATTGGCGCAGATGGCGTGGCCCTAACGCGCGCACGCACACACGCACGTCGCCCTTTTGCCCGAGTGTGCAACGCACACCCTTGCAACACGCACGGAAGGCTTCGTCCCCGGTAAAGCATCGTCCTTCGCGAAAACTGCCGCGCGCTCCAAGTAATTTACTTCGACTCTTTCCCGATCGGTGGGCAGCAGGTGTTCCTCGTGAACCGCGGCTTCCTATATATATATGTTTTTTTTCTTTTCTCCCGTTCCGATCAAGCCGGGATCAGCGGCCCTTTTCATTGCCCCGAATTTGAAATTAGCATTTTAAGCCAAAGACTCGCGCGCGCTCGTAGGGTATTCGAACGATTTATGTCACGTTCGACTGATTGAACGAGATGTTGTCCAGAGGATTTGAGTCTCTGTGAATTTCATCGGCTAATGACGCGTGCCCCGATGCGAGCCAGGACGAACAAGTTTGGATATCATCGAGTTGAAATTCAACAGATTCTCCGAGTCTTGTGATTTTTTTTTACGTTTTTCAATCGTAGCGTCGACCAAACAGTCGTAACACGCAAGGACGTGTTTTGATATAAAACGGACAAAAGTGGAACGTAGTCAAAGACGCAGTAGTCAGAGTTTGACGAGAAATTTCATCTTTATATAAAAAAAAAAATGCAAAGAGAAGAAACTATCGGAAACAATTAATTTCATTCCTTTCGAAGAATGGACCGGCGTGTCAAAAATTTTGGCATATCGTTTTCGGCGAGTCGTCCGATTGCTCGCGATATTGCGGATATTACAGATCGAGGAAAATCGGGGATCGCCGCGAACGAACGGACGGAATCGAAGGCGAGGAGAAGGGGAAGAGAGAGGGGACAGGTGATGGCCGGTGAAATTAATGGACGGGTATCACGTGTAATCCTGTATAGGACAGTAAACAGTGCCAGGGACTCCCTTTCGCATTCTTATATAACCATAAATTATGATCAAAGCCTATGGGGGTCGTGTATTCCCCTCCGGGGGATTACCGGTGGCAAAACGAAAGCGACGCTGTTACGTTACGCAGCCGCGGACCGAGCTACCTTGCTTTACCTCTCTCGTCACTTTCTTTTCCCCGTCCCTCGTCTTCCTTCTCCCTTTTTAATTTTCCTTTTACTCGCATTTCCCGCCCGTTCCCTCGCTTTAATTACCACGACGGATAGGCAATTACGCCTGGCACGATTTAAACGAGGCTCGACCGAAAGACATTTCTAATTTCAATCCAGATAGACAGATAGACATTCGTATCGCGTTTAATCGAGAAATTAGTCCGTGAATCGTTCGAGGCTGAGACGTTGCAGCTGCAACTCGGCTTCTCCCGCGACTCGTAACTCTCGCGCGATTTTTTCGCGCTGCACGGGCGGCACGTTTTCTATCAGCGATGGTCGATGCGGCGGCAGGAGATCAGCGGCTACCTGCTGAACGTTATATCCGTTATAACGTTCGCTTCGAATTGTCCAACTCCTGCCCGCTGCCCATGAATCAGACATCTGACAGAGTCAATTTAATTATCAAGCGGAGGTCGGTACTCTGTGTCTTAATTCCATTAATTCTTGTTCCACTGTATCTTATTCTGCTGTATTGCTTGACTTATCCAAGTCAAGTGTACATATACACATTATATATGCAGATACATTCTCTCTCTATTTAAGCCGTTCCACGCGAATGAAAATCGTTATTTCACGTAGATTAACGGATAGATGATAATAATAATATCAATGACATTTCAGGAAACGAAAGAAATTTTTATTACAGTCACTGTCGCTACTTCGAAACAGTATTTTCTTTTCAAACTGGCACAAACTCGCCATTCTCATCCTCGAAAAGAAGAATTTCACGACTGTCAAAGTAGAAGCTTCGCTCTAAAATGTTAACCGAGTTGTATGATTTTTATATCGTTGACGATCGTTGATACCATCTTTGTTTTACAAAGTTGCATTTAACAGTTGAACAAATCATCGACAATTTTTCATCGTCGCTGTTATGCTCTTCGTTGTACGTATATCTTTCCAAAGATGCCGAAAATTTGCCCGACGACAGGGAAATGCGAAATTCGTGGCCAATCGAACGCCATCTTCGGATCTGTCCATTTCACATTCGAACGTAGCGCCGAGGTCACGTAGGACGTCGGCCGGAGCATCAACCAGAGCGCATTGGTACGCGCGCGGCCATTTACCGCGCTGCAAGTACCCGGTCGCGTATCTTTTGACCACGACAGGCCAGTATCTCGCAGTTAATGAACGCTCAGCCACCGACAACGGTCTCTGATAGACAGAGACGACGATACGGGATTATTAAACGCTGGTACGTCATTGCGTGACGTCGGTCTTGCAGCATTGGCGCGTGGCGCCTCGGGTTTCTGCGTACCTAGCCCGGTGGTGATACCCGGTGAGGTAGGAGGTAGTAGGCGCGCTGCGAACCGACGATTATGTCACTTCGATAACGAGGATGGAAGGCGGCCGCAGTCATTTGTAACGTGACTCTGCGGAAATCACGGGGAACGAGAGGAACCGGGTAGCTTTCTCTCAACCCCCCGTTCGCCTCGCCCCTCCGTCCGCTCTCTGGATACAACCTGCTCCCTCTCTCTCCCTCTCTCTCTCTCTCCTCCCTCCCCGTCTTTCGTCCATCGACACGACGATTTATACACGCGCGTGCTGCGTCAGGTCTCTGCTAATGGTATTAGCGTCGTAGCGATGGTTGATGCGCTGTGTGTCGAACAAATATGTATTTATTGATTTCGACGCGTACGTACCGTACCCCCCAGAAATGGACGGTGACGAAAATGGTCGAACGACGAAGAGAAATGACAGAAGAAAAGCAAAAAGGGGGAACGTTTATCCGTGGCTCAGACGATTTCAGAGAATCGGGAGCAAAGGGTTGGCTGTTCTTGCCGGCCGGCTAGAAGCCCGAGTTGGCTTTCACGCTGGCCGATATTAATGGCTTCTAACCGACTCGAGCCAAATGGAATGGCTAACGTGTAAATCGAGAATGTTTGCCCTGTCCTCCGAAAGATAGAGAGAGAGAGAGAGCGATCTTGTATGGTCACACCGATACGTACACGAGTTGTCATCGGCCGCGAAAAGGATGTTCGTCTTGCTATCCAGTGTGTCGACCACGGTTGAACGATGGAAAAGCTCGACGCTAACATCCAACCCCAGTATGTAACGCCTGCCGCGTTATCGATAGTCAACTTTGACACTTTATACATAACTGAACGATTTGCAGATGAGAAAAAAAAAAGAAATGATATTTTTAAAAATATAATCAATCGTCATCGCCATCGCCACGATCATCTTGAAATACGATCGAATCGCAACACCTTCGAATTATCCCTTGAATCGAGTTCGAGGTCGAGTTCGAGGAGTACGAAAGGCGCGACGATGAACTCGACAGAAAAGGGAAGACACTTTGGCGGAGGTATAGAGTGGAAAGAAGAACACAGGGGGAGAAGGGTCGAAGAAGCACTTTGTTGTTCCGACTGCAGCGACAGTATCCAGAATGGTAAACGGACTCGTGTCCATTAATCACGTTTATAGCGGGCCACTGACGCGAGTCACCGTGTGTGCACGATGTGTAAACGTACGCGTGTTCCCTTTTCGTTTCGACCTCCTCTCTTCTCTCTCTCTCTCTCTCTCTCTCTCTCTCTCTGGTCCTGTTCACTTTCCGCGGGTTCGAGGCTTCAATCGGCCGCTAATGCGAGTATTGGTTCTCAGGTCCCATTCAAAGGAGAGCGCGAATGGTTGCTCGATGACGTGGCAGGTAATAGTCTTCGGGGTTCCACGCAGTCTCTGCATGACCGTTGATATTTCTCTTGGAGTTTCTTCTCCGTGCGCGAGCTCCGTGGCGCAATGCCACTGCAAAATTATATTCTTATCGAGAGAAATCGAGAGAAGGAGAAAAGATAAAGAGTGCAATATCAATGGATTGATGCTTAAAAAGGCAAGGAGGAGGAGATAAAAATAAAAGGATATGAGGGTGAAAAGATAAAGTAAATCCAAGTGAATTCTGCGATAACGTAACACAGCAGGACAACTTTCTACGTGCATTGTATCGCGATTAAAGAACGAAAGTCACCCTCCACCTACGTCGAAAAGAACCATCCTCGAAGGTTACTCGCTGTTGCTGGAAACTCTATCGAGCTGGACGACAAGTGGCCCGCTGCCTTGGCGGTTGTCCCGCTTTGGAAAATCGGGATCCGACGACGGGACTCGTTTCCTTTCCGCCCGGGAGGGGGTTGGGAGACGCGCGAATTTTCCACGCTCGTCGACCCCGGACAGAGATACACGCGTAACACGGCTGTCAGTCGTCGCTTTGTCGGCGCCGCACCGATGTTGTTTTATTAATAAAATTCATAGAGAGACCCCCAGGCTTGGGGGTTTTAACCACCCCAAGGTTCGAGAGAGAGAGAGAGAGAAAGAGGGAGAGAGAGAAAAGTTTGACAGCCGTGAAACGAACAAACTAGTCGAAGAAACGAGCGGGACAAGGGAGAACGGCGAGAAGGCAACAATAACAGTGACAACTCTGATTCAATAAAGCATAATATCTGGACGAGGAGGGTGAGCGGAGGACGTCCTTTCGACGCAGAAGGGGAGAGGGGAGGGGGGCGGACGCCACGACACCGAGGGGTTGCCATTGATATCAACATAAATCACAATAGGAATTTGTATTACAGTTACAGAGGCTGGTGGATAGGAAATAAGGAATGTAATAAAGAAAATGGCCGACCCGGAGACGGGGGTGGCCGAAACCGAGTCGAAGGGTGCGAGACTCGGGAAGAAGGAGATCCTCGAGCAGTCGTCTCGATTTTGCCAGGAATATTTTTCCGGGATGACTCGTTCAACATCCGCGTGTATTGTGTGCTCCTCTGAATGGAATCGTTTCGAGCTTTTTCTTCGCTCTCTGCCGATTTTTTTTTTTTTTCGACGCACTCCCCGACGGTCGACGAATTCGTACTCGCTGAAGCTTCCCGACGACGACGACGACGACTCGGAAAGAAAGGAAAAATCTTTCTCTTCTGATCCAGAGGGAAAGCCTCTCTTTGTCAAAGAGAGAAAGTGCAATCGACGCAGCACGCGCCGAACGGGATTTTGATGTATCTGCGGGGGTGTAGGATAAACGCGGGATTTATCGGTTACGCCGGTACATTTATAATTTACGAGAGAGTGTCACAGCCGTGCCGGCGTAACCTTCGAAATTTTGCGCCAATATTTGACCGCAGTAAATCGCCGATCGCCGACCAACTTTCCTTCAAACATTATCCCTCATGCCGTCCTCCAACCGGCCCGTTGTCGACGGGATAAAACTTCCCTTATCCTCGCCTGCAATGCGAAACGAACCGCATTGCAAAAGGGGTTACGGATCAGGGTTGAATTACGATTCGATCACACGCGGGATGAAAGACGATTAAACGGACGATTAAAAATTAATATTTTTATTAGCCGGTTTCTCTTCTTTCTCCGCTGTTCGCGAGAGAGGATGATCCCACGGGGTGGTAAAATAGGTTGCGTTTGCGCACAAACGTCGGCAGAAACGAACGTGCAGAAGAGACAGAGAGGAAGAGAGAGAGAGAGAGGATGGAGAAAGCGAGCGAAACACAAACGGCAGAACCCTTCGTTGCCCCCGCTGCAGAAACGAGACGTTCAGGAGGGCAGCGTGGAGAGGGGTTGGAGCGCTCCAAGGGTTGAGGGGGGGGGGGTTAGTTCAGAGGCGAGGAATGGGGAATTGTAATGAGCAGCCCGACAGTTACAAATGACAGGACGGAATTCGCGAACTGCGATAGAACCCAGCTTCTGCCTAAAGGCCGCTTTACACGCTCGGACGGAAATGTTTCGTCCGTTGCAGGGCGAATTCGACCTTACCCAAGGTCGTAACTTCATCCTCTTCAGCACGTTCCATCGCTAATATTTTCACCTATCTCCCTCCCTCCCTTTCTCTTCCTTGTTTTTTTCCTTTTTAAATTGATAATACGTACCATAAAGGGATATTATAAAATTCGCTTCGGGTAGAATTCGTTCGACAGGGGTTGATTAAACTTCGGGGGCTGAGTTTCACTTTGTATTTTGTATTTTTTAGCAGCGTCGAGCTGGTTATTTACCAGACAAAGTTGAACCGCGTCGATACTCGCGTCGAAACAGTGACAATTTGGACAATATATGATCAGACATCGCATTTCCATTAATCGGACACGTTACAAATTTCCTTTTCAACGTCGATTGCTTTTAACCCAGCTACAATTTGTCAAATTTTCATCTTTCACCGCAAACGAAGAAACTTTGATCCTGCTCGAACGCGGTTTGTCAAACGCGGGGAATTTTTTTAATAGACTGAGAGGGGAACGCGAGGGGAAGATGCGTGGCACGGTTCGACTAAATCATTCAGCAGTGTTTCTCGTCGCAGCGTAAACCGACTTGTCCCAATATACAAGAGCCCCCGTATACCGGGGGAATGAATTCACGGGCGTATAAATCGCGGAAACTTGGGATGATTCACGCGTTCCCCCATTGTCAATCTTCTCTCGCGTAGACTCAACGAAACGAGAGACAACCGCTCCTGCGTCGCCTAATACGGCTGGAGTAGGGCGTACGAAGAGGAACCCATCCTGGCAAGTAACGGACTGGTGTTTGCGCATTCCAAACGGCTGGATCCCGTGCTCCAAACGATAAGGTATGCCGCTAACGATGCCATGGCCGCGCGAGTTAATGCGACGAGGAGAGAACGACGACGACGACGACGACGACGACGATGACGACGACTACGCTGTTCGACCTGGCGAAACATCCTGGGTCCCAGCACCTACGAGGAATTCCGCGATTCCGTCGGGTGCCACAGCCGGCCCAGACATTCCGAAACTGTCGGAACGAGCCGTGGAACGCGCGCTTATACGCGATTAAACTCCGGATGATGGAGGGAATTTCCGCCGGATTATTTCGTTTAGTCGTACAGACGATCCCGCCCCACCCGGGGCGAGGATATTCCGAGAGTTTCTTGTTACGGATTGCTGCGAGGACTTTTCGAAGGACGAAGGAAGATTCGAGGCGTTTGCTTCTTTCTCGGGAAAGTTGGTGGTTCGTTGGTCGAGCGTCCGGGTCGAGGAGAACGTAGATTAATGGTGCCCGGAAGAAAAGATCCGACACTCTGAATCGGTCCATTTTAACGAATCATTCGACCCCCACCAGTTTTCATTGAAATTAAAACTCTTCGCTCTTCGAGTTGATAAGACGTCAACCTCGTTTCGCAATTTGTATTATATATAAATCTTAAGCATCCAATCTTTAAAATAAAACTTGGTCGATATCAGCTTCATTTCGCAATCATCGTACGTACGTAATCACCCTGATTTTACACAAAGGGAGTAGAGATTTCGTCAGAGAAATGGGCGAATAACGATGAAGATTGTATTAGATAGATGAAAACTGTATCGAAACTCTTAAATAAAATAAAATTGTATACTGTATCGAAACATTCAGCGATTTATAAACGATACCGCGTGTATCGATGTACGAGTCCAATTCGCGTCCTCTGTTATTGGAACACAATGGTTCCCTGAAAACCGTATCCTTCATCCGAAATAGAGGAAAATTCTCGATAACCTACCCTACTTTTCCGGCCGATCCGGAAGCGTTCCTCCCCTGGCGGAGGGGAAGCGAGCTCGAAGAGAACAGCGGATCTCCTTGGCAGAAGAGCAGGCGAGAAGGAGGCGAACGAACGTCAAAGTCCCTCGGGGAACGGAAGCGACGTCATACGAGTGGATCCGGGATCTGATTCGGAATAACCGGCGCGAAGAGATATTTTGCGGGCTGGCTGGGGAAGAGGGGAGAAAAAGAGAAAGGAAAGAAGAAAGGGCCAGACACGTTCTAGATCCCTGTACGCGCTATCACGGGACGTCCCGCGAACGCTAAGAGGTCATGGTTACCCGTAAGGGTTTTATCGGCCCGGGTGCTTGCGGCGACCCCATAATGCGCCCTCGCCGCGGTTTCCAAATAACTTTATTTTCCCAATTGGATGCGTCCTGTTCTGCGGATCTCGCAATCGTGTACCTCGGACACCGAGGGTGCGTTTCCACTTTGACGAACGACGCGTAGGGATTTGTTCCAGTTCCTCTTCAAACGTTTCTCGGCCTTCGTCTTTTATACTACTTTTCTGTATTTTTTCTTCATTTTCTTTTCTTTTTTTTTCCTTTTTTTTTTTTTTTTGCGTTAGAATGTACGTAGAATTTCTCAGTGAGTTGAAACGCAGTGATACTCTTCGAGTATGTTCGAAAAGTAAAAAATAATTAATCCTTTCGACGTTTATGTCGAGTATACTCGTCATGCGTCAGTGAAAGAAATTTGCGTTCGCTACGAAAGTAAAATTTAAGTAAAACAAAGAAACACATTCGTAATGAGGTATTGTTATCAACTGTAATTATATATAATTAATTTTTTACGAAACAATGTGATTTGAAAAGACTAGAAAATTTTGCCGTTTCGTTACAACTTATTTCAATTTTACAGCAGATGCCACTCACCCCGCAGAAATAATCGAGCACGTTCGATCGAAATGAAACGAATCGCTCGGAGGATTAAACGAGAAGCAGAGGTTCGATGAATAGAAACGAAGAGACAACAACGGGACTCATTATAAACAATTTCATTTATCTCGCGATATGCGCTTCCTCGGTGTAGTTGTACATTTTCGCGGAAAGTTTCGTTCGACGGCGAAAAGTCTGGAAGAAACAGCGGGGCGAAACTCTTTCGAACAGGCTCGCGTTTATCATTCTGAAATTCAAACTCCTCAACAGTCAGCTGAGCAGCGTTGTTACTCTTTAACGGAGCACCTGTTAATAGCGTGGTAAGCCGGTTTCCCATTTAGCTCGATTGCAAATAATACGCGTAACAGACGGAAAAGGAATCCCTTCTACGATTGAATCTGAGAAGAGAATTCTCTTGTACGATAAAAAAAAAAACGATCACTGCGCTGATCATTGATCGATTCTAAATGTCTTTTGCAAAAATTTCCATTTTGTAGTTGGCGCTGATCCTCTCAGAAAAAACCGGGCAATTTATTTATTATCAATAAACGATATAAATAGTCATAAATTCTACGATTAATTTTAATCCCTTTTCCAACCTCGCAAATCCCAAGATTAATTTCAATCCGGCAAATTATGCCCGGACGAGATATCTCACGTCAGACAATACGTACCTTCGCGGTACGCTGTGAATATTTTTCAACTGTTTCCAACGATTTCGACAGAAGGTCAATTCGTTGACACGAGCTAATCTTGAACCAAAGTTCACCTCGCGAGATATCTCGTCGCAGCGAAGGAGTCGAAGCAAGTTTCACTTCCGAGTTTGCGAACGAGTTCGTCGAACGTCAAACGTAATAATTCAGAAAAGCTTCGTTTTTGAGAGAGAGAGAGAGAGTTGAAGGTAAAGCTGGGTGCAAATGTAGAGAAACCAGAGGCCAGAGCACAGGGTGGAGGAAGATCTGGCGTTTAGCTCCGCTGGAAACGGAAAAGCTCGGATGAAAGCAAGAGCAAAGAGAGGAGGGAAAGAGAACACAGAGCGAAGCTCGCGGACGAAGGAGCAGGGTTCGGTAGCTAGCAATATACGGGAGACTTAGCCGTGATAAATCCTTATATATGAGGCCGCACCGCGGCGGTCCTCTATATGAAACTCCCTCCGGAGCACCCCACGGGATTACCCTTATACCTCTCTCTGGCCGACCTACACCCGACGGGACCCGAGAAAACTCACTGCCGCTGCGACGTGGACTAGCGGCTAGAAATGGAAAACAAACGACGAGTCAACAATTTCGTTCGCGTCTGTGATGGCGAGGGGGAGGGTCTCACTCGGTGGGTGATCGGTGGAGCCGATGGCTCCTGCGAGTATCTGCATACGTCCAGGAGGGTCCAGCGCAGCGTTGCGCCCGAGGCATGCGAGCCTCTGATAAGCCTGGCAATGGCTAGTGAAAAATTCCGAAATAGATTTCAGGATTTTCCTTTCAGACGGCTGTTCCTCAGGGGCTTTGCCCCGAGGACCCCGAGGAATGTTCATTGAGAACGCCCGGGGATTCCCGACGAATTTTTCAACAGCGATTCCCTTAACAAATCACTGCGCGAAAGTTTCGAGGATGTCGAGCCATCGAAGCAGCGGGGTTTTGTGAAAAGATGAGCCAGAGATTTGCTGTCGGCGAAACAATGGCACTGATGTTACTTTATTCCTAACGGGTTTATATACTTCTCGTGCATCCATAGAAGATGTAATAGTTAGAAATTAATACGTTTCGCACAACTATAAATATAATATGACGCAACAGTTACTACTTGACAACAATTAAATTTCTCGCACATCCATAAATATATATATACACGATATATACCGCACAATATTTCACAGACTAGATGACACCGCCATTACTGAATTTAATCAATTTGGCTTAAAATTGCCTTTTTCGATATTAACAGTTGGTAATAGTTGCCACCGCAATGTAACAGTTACTGCTCAATATTTCACAGACCGGATAATATTATCGTCGCTAAATTCAATCAGTTTGGCTGAAAATTGCTCCTGCAGTATTAACGCCGCGCTTCCTTTCCTCCTGCGAGCATTTTGGCAACGAGAAGATTCGGCTGGAAAAAGAGGAGAACCGGCCGTGTGCCGTTTCACTTCGGGGCTTAATATCCGCGATTCGTGGAAAGTGACGGACATTTGGTACATTCTCGTCGGCGAAACACTCCGGCAGCGTGTTTCCCGGCGCGTTTCAAGTTATAAAGATTCGTATCGGCGGCGATAGTGATTATCCCGGATGGCGACATAATCGTTACGTCGTTAACTCTTAACGGCTGCGTAAGCCGGTAGCATCGCTGTGCCAGCACAAACACGAGGCCGAGTGGTACATATTTTGTTTTATTGCGTCGCGCGCAAGTAGTCGTGCCAACACCCTAAAGAGTGTTCTCCTCTCTTTCACCGTCAATTAAGCGCGACGTTTACGCGCCCTCTAATCAATTCCACGGCCCCCTCGAATAGCCGCGGGAGAGAGAGAGAGAGAGAGAGAGAAGTAGAAATAAAAATGGAAAAAGCCTCTCACCGTTCTTTCCAGATATTTTCTATCAAAGCTGGATAGAGCCCCGGCGATTTTTCTCTCTCTCTCTCTCTCTATCTGTCTATCTATGAAAGAAGAATCGCTCGCTGGCCTCTCCGACTTTGTTACATAAAATCGTTACAATGAATCATCCGCGTCCATTTCATTAACCACGCCACGTCGCTTAACGCACACGACTTTAATATACGAACGTGTAAAAAAATCGTCTAATTGTCTTTATCGCGTTTTTGAGAAAAATTTACACGTTCATCGACAACCGATTCCCGACAGTGGTATCGGGAACAATGCGGGGATATACATTAAAGAAATTTACACGATAATACGACGGTGCGGAGTGGGTGCGGTGGGGCTCGGCTTTGCAAGGATTAACAACCGAGCACGACAAAGAATTTCATAAATATTTAAACAAAGCCGAGGACCTCGGCTTCGAAGCTCGATGTGCACCACCGCGTGTGTGTGTGTGTGTGTGTGTGTGTGCGTGTGCGTGTGTTCGCGGTTCAAACCGATCGGAGAAACCCCGGGCGAACCTGCGTTTTTCCAGTCGCTGACCACCACCGCGTCACCCGCTGCCCCTTCCCGCCGCCCCGTCGAGAACGCAGCGACGCGATTAAAAATTAGCTGAAAATCCGATATCGTTCATTACATCATATCCCCGCGACGCGATTGTTTTTATTTGATGCTTCAACGCTCACGGTAGCCGTTTTAAATTATAGAGGATGCATTCGACGCGGCCGCGCGTGTGAATTCGACGTTTTTATTTGAAAGCTGATTCGCTTTTCCGTCCACCGCTGTGTGCGCCCCGCGGCCACCCGCCCCCCCCTCCCCTCCCTTACGACCGTGTGTGTGTGTGTGTGTGTGTGTGTGTGTGTGTGTGTGTGTATGCAACCCCTCCGGCTGGCTGGTGGCACCGTTGAAAATTTCCGCGCTCGCTGATGCGTATGACGTGTACGTAGAATATAAAATGCGCAACGTATTACCGAACAATTGCCAGCCGATAATACATTCGAATAGACGTCAGTGCGTGTCATTATTGGTTTCGCGATTTACCCGCAAAGTTTTCCAAGAGTCGTCGTCCGCCGACGAGCCGGCCCCCGCAGGCGCTTGTCGAACGAAACGAAACGAAACGAAACGAAACGAAACGAAACCGCGGTCGTCGAGTCGTCGCGCGATAGAAACACGGGGAGAACAAAGGGGAGATCGAGAAACGGAGAATAGCGGAAATCGGCGAGAAATCGGGGTTCGAGAAACGCGCGGCGTTTCCCACGTCGGCGGGCGGGGGGCGGGGGGGTTGAATCGCCGGAGAGGAAACCCGGAATTAATCGTCGGACATTATCAGAAAAATTACCAAACTGTAAAATTCACTCTGCGTCCGCGTTCGAAACACTTACGGCTCGTAAAAACGCTCTGTAATGGGATGGAAGAGAGCGATCGCGGGGGAGGGGCCTGGCCTCGGACGTGAAATCAAAAAAAAGAAAAAAAAAAGCTGCGTGTTTCGACGAGAGCGGAACAAACAAACAATAGAAACGGCAAAAAATAAAGAGAGAGAGAGAGAAAGGGGGAGGGGAGGGAAAGAAACGAAACGGAGAAAAAAAAGGAGGGCAGAAACGAGCGCGGGAAAAAAAGGACGGAATGAAAAAGAAAGAAAAAGGGGGGGGGAGGGAAGGGAAAAAAAGGAAAAGGGCGGAGAACATCAACGCGTAAAATGTTTGCCGTTGCGACGGACGAACGGTTATCGCGCGTTGGCTGCGATTTTTGGTACACGGATCTCGCTGGTGATGGGGGGGGGGAGTGGAGAATCAGCGAGAGAGGGGGACGCGGCAGCCGGGGCACGGAACAGAGAAGACCCGTGGAAAACAGAACGGAGCGACGGAGTAGGACAGAATCAGAGAGAAATCGAACGACAATAATTATCGTGAAAACGGAATATCTCGCTGGATAACGAAGGGATGCGTCGGGGATTGGCGGGGGTGGGGAAGGGTGGGCGGCTTGAAGCAACGGGGTGGGACAGACCAGCCGGATGTCATTCCCGGTCGCGTCGTTTTGTGCTGCGAGCGAGCAACAGAGACGGCCAGAGGGGCCGTGGGGGAGGTGGGCGTGGGGTGGCAGAAGGCGGAAGGGAAATGGAAAGATCGGCGAAGAGAGACACGGGGAACGGTGGCGAGAGACGGAAACGGGAGACGGAGCGAGACGGAGCGAAACGGAGCGAAAGAGACGACGAAAAATCGCTGGAACCACCGCTCTCCGATTCGAGAGCCGAGGGGGGTGGGATGAGTTGCGCGCGATAGTAGTAGGTGGCAGGGGAGGAGGGGGTCGGTGTGCCGTTCGGTGCACGGCTGCCATTGTGTTCGTTATAATTAAAAACGCGATTCGCAATTGCAAATTGGAAAATGGGAGAGCGCGTACACCGGGCAGTCGTGTTGTTTATGGGCTGTTCATTGATTTTTATGCGACGAAATTAATGACCGGCCCGCGATTTCGGGGGCGTCGCCGTATAATCGGCGACGTGTGTGTACCTATGGGTGCCGTTACGCGTTCGCTCGCTCGCTCGCTCGCTCACTCGTTCGTTCGCTCGTCCGCTCGCTGGTCGCTATCCCGCCGCTTGCTCGCGTAAAAAGGCCGGAAGGGATTCCGGACAAATGCAAAATTTGCAGCGCGCCAGCGAATAACGCAACGATCGCCGTGCCGAGGCCAACCGGTTGCCATCGATACCTTATTTGCAGATACACCGGCCGCTCTCTACCCCACGGGAACCCGTGGGCCAGGCCAGGGTTAAATGATTGCCGACTCGTTTCCGGCCAGCACTTGCCGCCAGAGTATTTTTGATTTCACGGTTTGATAGAAAATTTGAGTTTGTTCCCAGCGCTCGGCTCGCCCCGCGAGATTTTTCTCCCTCCCCCTTCTTTTTTCTCTCTCTTTTTTCTTTTTCTTTTTTCTTTTTTTTTTGTTTTTGTTTTTCGCGGGCAATTTCGGTGAAACGATGGCGAACGAAATGTGAAATATCATGATTGGAATATTTGTTCGTCTATTCGCGCGTGCACGTGTAAATTCGCGGACTCGGTTAAATATTTGCGTTTATATTATTAAGAGGTGCCAAGTTGAGTTTTATCGTCGGCAACTGCGCGAAAAAAAAAAAAAAAAAAGAACGTTCACGACCCACGGGCGATAAATAGCAAACCAGTAGCGACAATTTCACCGTTATTTCGAGTACAACGCGATTAAAATGACAAAGAGAGGAAATCGACGAGTTGAGAGATACGACTCTCCAGAGTCGAGCGAGGAGCACCTCGTCTTGTCGGACGAGCTAATTTATCGAAAGTAACGTCTAATTGGCAGAATCTGTAATTTCGACACAGAGAAAGGGAGAGAGAGAGAGAGAGAGAGAGAGAAAGTTGCCAGCGTACAGCTAAACCCCTTTCGGAATTCATCAATTTCGCGGAGCTTTCTCTAGTCACTGGCGGACTCACAACACCCGGATGAATGTTTACTGCGCGCGGATTGCGTTTGGCACGAGGCGGAAATATTACACGGGCGTGCATTGTGCCACAGGCTGCTCGGATATCACTTAACAAACGTTACGCAGCGTGCGATAAGTTTTTATGGGAAACGGCCGGACTGGAGCGGAGCCGGGCGTGACCGTGTTGATTAATAGAACGGGACTCGGCGGAGTTTTTATTGGCTGAAGATGAGCGCGTCGATGCGCGATAAAAACGCGATAACGCCACGGTTATTATTTCCGCGAGGAAGATACATCTGCGCGAAACGCATCTCCTCTCTTTCTTCGATATTGCTCGGATAAATCGCACTCTTGTCTCCCCCCCCCCCCTCCCTACTGTCAATTCAGTTTCTTTCGAACAATATTTTACCCCAAAAGAAGAATGCTCGATCGTCCCTCTGTTCGTAGCTAATTTATCAGAAAGTCGAGTGCTCGTTTCACTCGCTAAATATTCAACGGATACGTTTGCCTTCCTTCGTCGCGCGAAAACTTTCTCGAGTCTTGGCTCGATGAACCAAGTCGATGCTCGAGCAACTTCGAAGCACCGGGCCGAGAGTTCGTGATTTTCGCAACCGTGCGTTTGCTGGCTTGACAGAGGTACAAATTGATAATCTGTTTCAACTGTTGTTGAAACACTTCGATTAATTATTCATTTGAACTTGGGTTATGAATTCAAACGACTTCCAGTTAAGGAAGTTGGTACGTACGATCAGAAACTCGAGGACGAGCTGCTTGAATTCATGCGACTCGACTAATCCGAGCCGCTCATTGTCGCGCGACGACTTCCGAGAATACTTTACGCTGCGGAAAATCGAGATCTTGAATTCCATTCTTGACTTTGCGCCGTTCGTTGCCGTTCGTTGCCGTTCGACAACCGTCCCAGAAGAGACGCTTCGACTCGCGAAAGGCCAACTCGAGGTGATTTGAATTCAATCCGAGGCTCGCGCCTGCTAGACAATCCCCGGAAGAGAGGTGCTTCGCGCGACAGAGAGACGGATAAATCATAATCGTGACACGCTAAAGAAGACCATTTCGGGCCTGTCGCGGACGAGCCGTCCGTTTGAGATCTCTATTCCCGTGGACGGCGAGGACTGCTGGCGCGCTGGTAGCGGTTTCCAAGTAAGCACAAATCCGGACGATGCGCTCGTAAAGGCGACGCTCGGACCCGAAAGTGTCTCAAAGGGAAAGTGGAAAACCATGGTCGTCATCGAACACGCGTGATTCTCGTTCACGTGTCACGTTACGCCGTGAATTTACGTCCGGATGGACAAGTTTTACGACTCGCCCTCACCTCGCCTCTTCGCCTCTCGTGTCCCATGGCTGGACAGTACGTCCGTACGTACGTGGGGCAGGCCTCGTATAAATACTAAGAGCTGTTTGCTCTCGCTTGCTCTCGGCCCGTCAGGATGCCTCGTTTTATTATATCGTAACCCGTGGTGGCGACCTTACGGTTTTCTGATTGATAAAACTGCCGGCGAGACCGGTCGTTTCGCTCGAGATCGACCGTGTCCCGTGTCCCGTGTCTCGTACCGACGGACGACGTTCGGTTGACGTTCGTGCCGACACGGAAATATATCTCTTGCCGAAATACGTGTCCGGATCGATTGGAGGTACGTACGTTTGAGAAACTTTCCATTTTCCAGAATTCTCCTAGTGGATTGTTAGAGTCGTGAGAAATTCTGGAAAATCATCTTGGCTGATTTATAATCAGAATTAGTTAAAACTGTCTGATTTTTTTTCTTATAATTCATAAAAAATTATAAAGCACGATCTAGTTTCTTCTCTTGTTTCAAGATGGTCAATTTTAAGTCGAGGTTTCGAGTTTTTGGGATACCGGTGATCAGCCATCTTAAATTCACGCCACAGATGTATCTCAATTGCAATACTTTCCTTTATGTCAAAACTGTTGCGCTGAACCTGGGTATCGAGATGTTCGCCTTTCGTCGTGAGAAATAAATTCTAATTAACGCGAGTGACCGCGATATCCGTCAACGGGGAAATCACTTTCTCGCGAAATGGCTCTTAACGACAAATAACGAAAGGACGAAGCCTCTGCGACAACGTCGAATATCGTTTGCCGACGCGACACGTTCCACTCTCGTTCAGATTCGTTTCGAGCCCCCGGCCCCGGTGAAAAATATATCGCGCGGCTATCTGCGGGAAACGCGAGCTCCTTTCTCGTGGCGTGACGCCGCCGAAAAATTCGGGATCACCGGAAGTGAAAGGCGACCGAAGACGCGGCCACGTTGAAAGCACTTTTCGCGGCAAATGTCCCGTGACGGCGAACGGTTCGCCACCACTCGTCCCTTACATGTCCACCCCTAAACAAATTTACGTTCGGCCGGGGAAATAAATGTTCGCCGATAGCCAAGCCCTTGCGTATTCCATTCGCGGGAACCTGAAGAGAGCTCGCTGTATTTTCCACAACTTGCCGTTGTACCGTTCTGCTCGGTTAACCTTCGTCCGACTCTCCATCGTGACTGTGCATCTGATTTCCGTCAAGCAAATTCCTCTTCTTCTTCTTCTTCTTCTTCCTGAGGAACTAACGATCTTGTGTACCGTCGAAGAAATCGTTCGTTCAAAGATCTTCGCGACAAGCCAGCAGCGGTGTAAAATTGTTTGTTCCAACGATTCTAAGATTTCAGAGATATTGACACTTTCGTGCATCACCGTGGCGAAGAAATAATCTCTGTTCTGAAGATGTCTTCTCGAAATTTTCTATCAATTACGATCAATTACAACGAGCAAAGTTTCTGAAAGTCTGAAGCCAGGGACGAGTGACGATTCCGTTTGAGAAAAAAAGAATCATGATTCGAGCGATTGGGTAGACGGATCAAGTTGATTTCGTACCTAAATCAGCAGCTTCAAAATTCCTGGCATGGGAACCCTATCTTCGTGGGACGCGTTAGGTCCCTTCAGTCGATGGTGATTCATCTAATCTAAGAATCTCGTCGTCCATATAGGATTTCTCCCGGTGTATCGGATGTTTTCGACCTGTTTGCAAGAGAACGCGTGTTTTCACTCGAAATCGTACTTTAAACCTTGAAAAAAATTAATCACCCTCGGATATGCGAAATCGTCGCTGACGATCTTAATTTCACGTTACGTAAAAATAACTTTCAAGAGAATCAGTGCTGGAATTAAAAAGAAGGACGAGTCTCGGCTGTTCCTCCAAAAGACAAGTCTCAGCTGTCGCTCGTCTACGTGGAACGATGTTGTCAAAGTCGAGGAAATTCCGAGCGATCGGGATCTAATTTATGTCCGCGAGAGGCAGAAATTTTCGACAGGCGAAACTCCATTCCTCGCGGGATTATAATTTTAAAAGTTAACGTGCCCCCGATCTCCGTCGTGATCGAATATTTACGTGACGACCGATTTCGATAATTTGATTAGTCAATCTTTTCAGTACAATCGCGATCGTCGGAGAGAAATCAAATGTACATTGTCGCTCTCCTATATTTAACGCGACAGTAATTCTTTAAACGAACATTCGAATTTCCCAAAATCCACGGTGACACTTGCCCGACACTTACGTCGTTTTGCTGTTCCGACGATCGAACGATCGTTTTGCCAACGGTATCGATCACCCGGTGACGAAATAAAAATTCCAAAATAGAAGGGAAGGAAGGGACAAGAAGCGCGCCGCAGTAGAAAAGGACAGTCGGGATCCGGCGCGAGTGGTTCGAGACGAGAGGCGCAACAGCAGCAGCAGCAGCAGCAGCAGAGCCGCACGGACGATTAAAGCGTAGTCGCATCGGCCCGGTTTGAAAAATACACAAAGGCCCGGGTGACAAGCAGTCACAAGTGTCGTCGTTGTAATGCAGTCGGCCCGCGAAGTATCGGCGGGGAGGGGGGCAGATACCGATTTTAATTTGCCGACCTGCCTGTCCGCCCCTGCGAACCACGTGGCCCACGATTCACGTACATACACACACACACACACACACACACGCACGCAGCCTCAAAAAGAATCGGCCGAATGGACGTGATAATTATTATATCCTCGAGACAAAGAACGGACACACCGATGCCAGAATCCGTTACCAATCGACACCGATCCGCCGATCCTCCAACGTGCGCGCACACGCGCAGAAAACTAGCCCCGTATGGACGACGTGCACGTCCAACGAACGAGGCTGGACTTCTTTGATGTTACACGCAGCGATGCGAGGCTGCCGGCAAACTCATTTTCTGAAGCCTGTCCTCGGCTGTCCGCGGACCCGTCGGTCGGATTACGTATTTTCCATTTACCGATCGACTGGCCTTTTCTCCCTGTCTGGTGGCGTCGCTTGACGTACGTACGTACGTTCGGTTACTTTATAACGACTACAAAAAAGCGATTCCAGACACACGGCCGTCCAGGTGGAGAGAGAGAGAGAGAGAGATAGAGCGGCACTGGCAGAGGGGAGAGAAGGGAGAGAAGGGGACGGGGGTCAGATCGGTAGGGGTGGGAACGGTTCTCTTGTCAGGAACTAATTAACGGTAGACGTCGACGGTTCTCCATCGGCGGAAAGGAACATGTCACGGTTTATATTCAGACCGCCAACGGGTCCAGCCGGCCGGAAGATTCCTATCGTCGGTATATAGATTTATCGGGGCAATTGTTGTGTCTCCCGCGAACGATGCCACCAGCCAGACCGTTTTCGGTCTTCCGCGGCACGGGCTAACATGTTGCGTTTGCCGCGGAATTATTGGCGGTCACCGAGGATCCGTTGCAGCCTCCGTTTCTCGTATACGCTTCGATTAAAGTATCGTTTGATACGTCATTACCTGGATGGATAGAGAGATTCTCTGCTCTGATCCTGTAAACATACACACTTTAATTTACTGTTACGTAACACCGTATATTATGATTAAAGTAACAAAATTTCCAACGAAATTTCCAATTGTTTTACACATTCTCGTGTTTCATCTCGAGCGTATTAACTGTTTCTTTCTCACTTTGCTAACGTCGTGCTGCTCCGATGCTCTTTCTGCTCTCGCGCAATCACGGTTCCTCCCTCGACGAAAATGACTGGTATTCGACCCACGTCCGGTCGTTTTTCCCACCGCATCGATTAGCGCCTATTTATAGTAATTTGGCGCGGAGCCCTCGGAGTTCGCAGAAGAGAAGCCAGCCGAAGATAAGGGATCGTCCTTGCCTCTCGGCGCAAACCGAACCGTCCACGCATTCGCAATCGTCCACAAGCGATGGATCTCTCTCTGTTTCTCCCTCGTTGCACACTGTCTCCGGCGCACTCTCACCTCGCCGCTCGATCTTTCTCTCCTCCTCGTTCTGAGCACGCACGGACACCGCGCGACTTGCGGATTCGCGTCATGCGGCTACCGGGAAGCCGGCCGACGTCCTGCATTGCGATGCGACGTGGTGCACCGTCGTCCGTCAATCATCCAGAGACACGTCCCCGTCATCGCGCACTCTGCATGTAATGTAACCAAACACCGGATCGTATATACTCGATCGTGTAAACAATCCGTGTTTCTGCCGCCCTTTCGAATTTTTCTTTTCGCATTTATCGGGGCTCCGCGCGCCGTTTGAAACGGTGGTTCGAAAACCGACACCGATTTGCTCCTCCGAAGAAAGTTGTCTCGATCTCTCACCAATGTACGACAAGAATACCGATCGATTAAATTCATCGTGCAAAATGCGCAAAAGCAAATCAAAACTGAGAAAAAAAAGCCTAGGTTCTAAAAAGTACAAGACAAGAGTCACCGTGGTACAGGCATCGTTGGAACAACCGCGCGGTATATTATACATTGGTACATCGATTAAATCCTCAGTTTCTTTCGTTTCATTTGCTGTAACTTTTAATGGCGTTAGAGCCGTTTCCTGCCTGTCCGGCACGAGTCCGGGAACGTTTATCTGTCACTTTGTATCGAAAAATAGGGCGAAAAATAAACCGGCGTTTTCACGCTCAGTCGACGTTTTGAGAACACGCGTGTCTATTGGGCTCGACCGATCGGCTGGCAGGAATGAAAAAGGACGAGGCAGGTGACGTACAACGCTCCAGGTAATTTTCCATCGCAACCGGGGAGGGAAATAGCAGCAGCAGCAACAACAACAACAACAACAACAACAACAACAACAACAACAACGTATTCGCCGGGCGACACGGGACCATGTGTAACCGAATATTGTCATGAACGATCGAGCAGCCCCCGGAGCGGGGAGGGCTACGTTTCACCCCTTTTCATCATCCGCTGCTCGTCTTTTTTTCGTCGATGCTTCGGGGATATAATACGCGGAGAGCAACAGCTCCACCAGAGGAACGGAAGACTGTCGGCCCGATTAAACACGGCTGACACGAATCGCTGCAGGCAACATTACGGTAAATTCGTGCGACTCGTTCCCAGCTCGCGCGTACTCGCCTCCTGCCTTGACACAATCGACGTGCATTTAATTCGGTACCTGTCGTATTTGTACGCTGTAATCGGATATTATGCCCGTGGACGGGGACAGACGGTAAGCCCCGCGCATGTTGCACGCGTACGTTTTATTCAGACGCTCCGAGGCTTGGTGTGTTTGCAACGGGAACGGTCGACCGTTCTGTTTCTCCCGTGAACCGATCGCCGCGCGCCCCGTATTCGTATCTTGCGCGTCAGACGTGCACTTCTCCGTTCGTTTTTCCTGCGATAATTTCGCCATCGCTCGTTTTTACGCCGGCCTCCGTCGCGCTTTATTTATAACGATAAATAAAGCACGCGCGACGCGGCAACGTCGTCTATATTTGCACAGAGACGACAATTTTGATCTGGCAAAAATACGACGAGAGACGAATCGTGTTATTACTCTCGATTGATATTGCCGTCTCAAAAATGCCGTTTCAAAAATTTCGTCACACGCACAAATCTGAAAACTCAACTCTCTCTCTCTCTCTCTCTCTCTCTCTCTTGTGATCTCGAGCACGAAATCATCGTCGATCCGGTAATGATACCCTTTGTCCGCGATCGTAGCGGCGGAGGCGAACGAGAGGATGCAACGACGATGCAACGAGGCAAGGGGGTAGGAGAGGAGAGAGAAAGAAAGGCGCTGGTCGTAGCTACGAGCCCGGGAGAGGAAGAGAGAGCGCCTCTCTCGGAGATGGTATCGGATTGCGGGCGAACGGAACGTTGTTACATTCAAATTAGAGTGGACGACGGTATGCGTGGCGGAGAGTCGCGTCGGGTCGTTGTCGTCTCGATGGTAGGACGGCGGACCCGGGCGGTTTCGCTTGCACACAGCGCGCGCGGCGAACACGAGGACTTACGAACGGTGGATCGTATTCAAAACAGCGGGAGGCTCCCAAGCCCTCGAGCCGTCATGCGATCTTGTCCTTCCACAACGACCGGGTCCCATCGCGCTCCGTCTCCAGGCGGAATTTCAATACACTCGTATATTTAACGAACCCCTCCCCCCTCGCCCCCCCTGCCCCCTCCCGTGGCCCCGTTCGCCGCCGAGCGTATTCCTTATCCTCCAGGCTTGGGTCCTTTCCTTTCCTCTCCTCTCGTCTTCGAGAGTCGCGCACAAACTGTCCCTGTTCCGTGCTCCTCCTCCTCCTCCTCCTCCTCTTCTTCTGCTTCTTCTTCTTCTCGTCCTCTGTTCGCCTCACCGCCACTTCGGCGTCTTCCTTTTTCCCCTCTGCGGGCTCGGAGTTTCTCTTCGGGATCGCCCGATACCTGGAGAACTCGTTCGCTCGGCCGCGGAATCGACTTTTTATATTTCCCTGCCGCGAATCCACCACACGGCTGCCCCGAGCCGAACGCCGCGATTTATCGCCGGTTAAACGGCCCTGGCCCACGGCCACCTTATCCCCTGCTGGAGCAGCTCTCGATGCGAATCGCCGCGCCGTCCCGGTCACTGGTTCCCCTCGCGAACCGAACGTATCCGACCAGCCGCTTTTCGACTGATTCGACGGAAAATTTCACTTACTCGAGGGAGTGACTGACTACTCGCGCCACCAACGAAATAACAAACTTTGGGCTCACGTTGTGTGTCTTAAAAACTTGAAAATTGACTGAATTTTTCAATTTCGATGTTCCAAGTGAAATTTGCCAGGGCCAAAAGTGCGTATCAATTGTGACACGGATGTGCCTCGATGCAGCGCGGTCCAAATTGTAAAGGTCCAAACGTTCATGTTAGAACTAATAGATACGGGTCGTTAAATACCCCATAAATCTCAGTCGTGATAAATGTGTGCATGCAACAGGATCGTTTTCACGAGATAACCATTCCCTAAAATGCCACCCCACCTGAGTCAATCTAACGGATGGCGACAGAAAATTCGGAAACTTCCCCTGACACTTCCCAATTGACGTGTCTCCCGCATTGACAAAGTCACTCGGAGATTAGTAAAAACAGTTAAACAGTTAGTCAAAAACGTTGCAAGAAATTGTAGCAGAAGTCTGCGAAGTATAAGTAGTTGGTACAGGAATATATAGTAGTTGAGTTAACGATAAGTCATAGGAGTGACAAGATTCGTCATAGGAGTGACAAGATTCGTCATAGTTGTTCATTTCCCACATCAGTCTGATTAACACGTTGCCAATCTACTGCCAATCTCGAGTCTCAACGCCGTTAATTATTTCAAGCAATCAAAATAAAATCCCGAGTTCGAAAATTCGTTCGATCTTCGGATCCGGCGAACACGGCGACGTGTAAGAGAGGAAAAGACGCGAAGAAATAACAAGACGCGACGAGCAGAGGCACGGAGGAACGTGATCGCAATGCGAAGGCTCTCTCAGAAGAAAGTTCGTCGCGTTGCCGTCCTGCTATTCGGCCATTATCCGTGCGTTGCCCTCCCCCGACAATTAACCTGCGCGCGTTACTTTGTCCGTCTCCTCGTAAAATCCGTCTGCTCCTCGCGTGCCACGAATTTCCGCGAAATGGAGGACGCGGTCTGCATGTCGTAGATCGACAAGGTCGTTCCTTCGATCGACGTTCTCGCCTGACTCGTGTTCGCCGTGTCTCGCCGACGCCGCCGTCTGCGATGTTTCCGCTCCTGGCATATTTCTCGATCCTCCGGCCTCCGGCCTCCGGTTTCCGCGCAGACACCGTCGTCATCCGATGACGCTCTCGCCATCGTCTCGTTACGCGTCTCGTTGCTTCTTTTTTCCAACCGCGACGATACGTTTACTTACGAGCCAACGTGTTACTCGGAGCGGCACCAAGAGGTGTGAACGAGCGTGAATCATCGCGGATGGAATTTGTTGGGACAACGTTGATTTAATCCTTTCGCTACGAGAGTAGCGAACGGGACTTCGCGCCAAAAGTGTACGCATCGATCGAATCGTTTTCCGAGTCCGTCAATCCCCAAGAGATTTTGAGACGGAATAGTACCTCGAGAGTTTGGAAATTCTTTCAAACGAAAATCTAACCTCAAATTTTTTTGAGAAATTGACAGATACATCTGTAGTCCAGTCCTTTTCGAATTGCAATAGATCTTTTTTCGAATTTCCTGGTACAACATTTTGACAAGTACCAGGAATGTTTTTTTTTTTTTTTGTGACGATGTAACAAACGTCTCAATCGATAAATGGAAATTGGGTAGAAAAATAAATGAGCAATTAATTTAAAAAAGTAAGTAATCAAATGAAGTTTGATACGTACAGAACATCTGTCATTTTAACATTTCAACAAACTCAATAAAATTAATAATGAAAAAATAATGGAAGAACAAATTCGTAATCCAATAATCCTCAGGAAACGCTCGAATCCTCTCTTTCAGACGCCATTACACGTCAAGGGGTTAACAAGAGTGAAACTTACTTTTCGACTGCCCTTCGTATCGTCGCAACAGGATCAAACAATCTGTCGTCGAACAATCGAGAATCGAGCGATCGTCAGAAAGTTCGGAGCAGCTTGAGAAATGCAAAACTAAACTGAAGTGCGCTCTACGAGAGTTATAGTTATTGCCCGATATATCACTGATAACCAGGATCGCCAGAAATTTGAGAAGATTCGGTCGATTCATCGAAGCTTCCCTCCATCGATCGCGACGACGCGAGAGAGAAATATCCTTTAATTATCGACCTGAATTCTTCGCTTCTGCCGAATTAATGGCACCAGCCTGAATCGAGCGCGATCGCAACGAGCAAAAAGCACGAGAAGAAGCGGCGAGAGAAGCTCGATCGGAACAGATACTTCTTTTGCGGATGATAGAGAGGATAGGGGAACGGGGTTTGGCGTTTTTTTTTCTCTCTTTTCTCTTTTCTCTTTTTGCGTTTAAACGCGAAAACGAACACACAGTTGCCGCCCCGACCTCGGAGCGTATTTCTGACAGAGAACATTACGAGTTTCGGGAGCAAAAACGAGCGGAATCGCGTCGGAGGAAGAGTGACGCCCCTCGAATAAAGTATGGCTCTGTTTACCCGGAGCTAATGGCCGTCGGATCGACCATCGTCTACCGCGTAACCCGACTCACTACTGCGGTTCCTGCACATTTTCCACGTCCACTCGGCAACCAACCAACCACCAACGAACGTTTCGTTCCTCGAAAACAATAGAAATTTCGTGTCACGAGATATCCTCCGTGACGCGAACTTGCAATTCCTGCCTTTGCCTCCGATCGCGTTTCATCATATCCATTCGTTGTGATTCTACAGAATTTTTAAAATGTACGCTCCGCTGTAGATAAAGATAAAGGGATTCGCGAAGATTTTCGATTAAAAGTCGACGGAACGACGTCAGAGGCGATAAATCGCGATTGAAGGTATCTCGGAGATCCTCCCAGCGAGGAGAGTACGTCACGTTCCAGGCGTTGTGACGTCTCTGTCCAGCGGACACCGGCGGCGCGCATTGTCTTCGCCATCATCTGGTCACCTCTCGACCCGCGTTTCCATACGATCACGTTCGTCGCGTTTCGCTGCTTGGTAGCTAGCGAAAGTTACGAACAGGAAATCCTTCGCGCAGGTGCTTCGAATCGGCGTGTCGAGTTTCCACCCTCCTATTTTTTTTTTAACAAATTTTTAATTTTCATCGCTTCGGCAACAGTTTTCACAAATATATCCCGCGATATATTTCTGTCACGGCAAATCTACCGCGTGCTCTTTTTTAAACCGACTCTCGTACGTCTCTCGTCGGAGGTGGCAAGAATTTGCATAATTTTACGGCGTGGACACGCGCACGCGCACGCACACACGCGGGGCGATGATAATTTCTGGACGGAACGGCGACCACAAGTTCCTACTTTCGTCGGCCGACGAAAAATTCTCAAACATTTATAAATTCGGGGGGACGAAGGTTGACCTTGTTCTCGCAGTACGTCACCAACGCGTTCCGTCCTGGCGGTGGCTACGAGAGAACGAAACAGAGGGAGAGAGAGAAACAGGACAGGAAGAACGAAGGCACGCCGTTTGTTTATAACTTTCACTGGCAGTACGGGCCGAGTCACCGAATGGCAGAGGGCTCTTTGCATAACACCGGCTGCGACGAGACAAATGGCGATCGTTTGGACGCGAAACGTCGGAAGTAATGGTTGCCCTTCTGGCCCTCTTTTTCAGCTTTTCCAGGCCGGCATTATTGTGTCCCACCCCTACACCTCTCTCGTTGTTCCCAAGCACGGAACAAAACGGCGCGGCCGCGCGTCCTGGTGCTCGCCCGGTTGCGAGTTCGTTCGTCGTTCGCGTTGCTCCAACGGTCCAAACGGCCCCGAAAAAACCGTGCAACAAACCACCAAACAAACCATTTGTTATCTATAATTGCGAAGGTAACATTTTTCTCGTTACGCCGGCGCGCAGAATTAAAAATATGGAAATACGGTGGACGTATAACGGTGGTCCCCGCTGGCGTAATTTCTCCGTTCTCCGTTCAGCGGAGCCCGTCCACGGGCAAACCGTGGTGGTGATTCATTTCGTCCGCGGGAAACACGGCCAAAAGGAAGCCGTTGGAGTGCCTTCCGGATTTCAACGTATCTTTTAATCGCCGCGAGATCGCCGTGTCTGTTCCTTTTGCCCTCCCTCCCCTCTCCCCCGCATAATAACGCGTTTTCCCGCATTTTCGCGTTTCGTTTCTCGCTCGTGCGGCCGCCCTGTAAAACTTGTACCTGTAGATTTTTATGAGATTAAATTTGTTGCGGTTGGATGCGTTCAAACGGATTCGCGAACGTTTTCTTTGAAAAAAAAAAAAAAACGTGCAGATAAATTTGTGGAAATGCGTAAATGAACGAACTGCGGATCTTTGAATAAAGCGATTGAGTCGCCAGCGACGAAGATCGTTCGTTTCGATTCTACACCCACTGCCCTCATTTTCATTCGGGGAAATTTATCAAGCTGAAAATTTCATTTTTAATTACTGCAACAGATACAATCGCACAAGCATCGAGTTATGTAATAACACGGTCCGTATGCCTCAAAAATTGCTCAAACTCTTTCTCACCTGTCTCACCCCTTCGTTCTCAGCCCGTTCATTGACGGCCGCGATAAATCTTGTCAGAGAACGGGCGCGTGTCCGCTTTTCGCGGCGAGGACGCATGGAGATGAGGACCACCGTGAGGCGCGCGCGAAACTCTCTTCGACGGTGTTTCGATGGTGATTTAATGCAACCGCGTGCAGGTGTGTCCCGACTGTGGCCCGGTCCGGCTATCACGCGCTTCGTGACACCGTCCCCACAATGGGACTCGAGAATCGAGTCTGAGAGGAGGCGCGGTGCATTTTGATGGAGCCGATCATCCGGCCCCCGTCGGTTGGCCGCGGCGGCGGTGTCTTCTCCTACAATGAGACACGTATCATCCTTATCCTGCCACATCTTGTCACGGAGCCGTCGTACCGAACCGGAGTCGTGTCGATTATAACGATTTGTTCGCACCGCCAGGGCATGCCTGACCGGATTGCCAAACTTTGTTCCCAGAAAAATCGACACCCGAAATCACCGATTCCGGTCAGACACCGACCGTTTCCAATACCGATCGAAAGTAATCGCCCATTCGCTACGTCCTCTGCCTTCTAAGTATCAGACCTTCGGTAATTTGGCCGTTCTTTTTGCAACCGGGAGTAATCGTTTCCCCTCTTTTCAATTTTCTTTCCTGTCTTCTTGAACTGTAAACTTTTTCTCACAGGATTTTGCGTGTTTGTACATATATTTTTAGATAATTGGATTTATCTGTTACTAAATGTCACCTCGCAATTGGAGATCGAGGAAAAGAATTTTCGTATCGAGTACAACGAACGTCGAACCCTGTCTACAAATCGCCTAAATAAATTTTGTCCCGAATTTCTTCCGAATGAATTCCGCAAACGAGCCGACGTGTACCGCGATAATGTAACAAATCCCAACAAAGCACAACAGATACACTCTTTATCACGGTGCGCGGTGGAACGCAATAAATCCCAGGCATCGGACCCCTCGGCAACTATTTACCACCCCGTGGTTCTCACCTAAACCATCGAGTTGCGCTAGGCGAGCACGCAATTTCCAGCGCTTTTCTCGCGCTGTTTCGTCTTGAGGGGGGCGAAGCGTCCCGCGGCGGACCGACACCGGCCATCAATCCTCCGACTTTTGCCGCGGGCACAAAGTCGACCCGTTCCGAATATTCATTCATTCGTACCGGCGACGCCGTGTCCCTCCCCCCCCCCCTTTCCCCCCGCAGTCAACTGTCAATGCGTCGACAGCGGGGACGACGACGACGGCGGTTTAGGCGAGCGCGGAGGAGAGCCGAGAGAACCCGGGCTGAAAGAGAGGCAGCTAAGATTCGCGGAGGCTGATGTATTTATAAGGAGAAGGATTTGCATACGATGCAGCAGATCGTCGATAGCGAAGACCAGTGCGGGGCGGCGAGGCTCTAAGATTCAAAGAAGCTTTGTGCCATTATATCCTGCCAGGCCTCTCCCCCCCCTCTCTCTCTCTCTCTCTCTCTCTGTCTGTCTCTCTCTTACGCTTTCGTCGTGGCCGGGCGTTCTGCCAGTTCTCTCTTAGCGGGTGAAATAGCGGCCCCCGTGCTATATTTCTTGTTGCGCCGCGATTCGCGGCCCCCAGACGCTCTCTCCTCTCTTCCGAGAGCCGGAGCCGGAGCCGGAGCCGAGCCGAGCCGGCGTCCAACCTCCGTCGCAACGTTTCCCTGATTGGCGTTGACTTATGAAGCGATCGCTTTTCGCCCGTTTGAGCTCGACCGCGCTCTGTCCTCGGCATCGTGGAACCATCCTTCCTCCGCTTTCTCCCTCCCCGATCTGTCTTTTCCCTCGATGACGAGTTCTTCTTGCGGACTTTTTGCTTCAGTTTCTTCCTCCCATTTTCACGGGAAAGAAAGATTTAAAGACCATAAAGTTTCTCGTCTAACTGAATTTTCTCGAACGATTGTAATTGTATTCTCAAAATATTCCAGATCCTCTTCGTCGAAGAAATTGAAGAAACGATGACGGCCGATCACAAAGAGGAACAGACGTGGCCTCGACTAGTGCGCGGCCATGCACGGTCACTGGCAATTAAGGGACGGCTAATTAATGGGTAATTAACGGTAACACTGCGAAAAGGAGACGTCGACGAAAGGGCCAGGCTCCTCTACACGGGCCATCGGGTCCCCCGAGCCGCCTCCTCTTCCTCCCCCCTCCTTTCTATCTGTTCCGGTGCCGGTTTCTATCTCTCGACTCGCTGGATCCCCTGCATGATCAAGGTGCACCTCCTGCGTGCCGGTTTCTTCTTCGTTGCCGCTTCGCCTCTACCACGGCTGGCATTGTTAATTGTTTGATCGACAAGATAACGGCCGCGTCTTACATGCACCGCATCTCCTTAACTCTTCCACGCTTCCCTTCGACCGACGTTACTCCCCACCATTTGCCGCTCCGTTGCTCTTGTCCGAGGCTGGCTCTCCTTTGGAAACCCGCCCTCGCGATCCTCCGTTCCTTATCGATCCGTAGATTCCATTATTCGCCCGTGTCGTTCTTTCGTTCGACTCTACAGGTTTTTAACGCGATAGTGTCAGATGTGTACAATTGAGGAAAGAATCTTGGAATTTTCATTTTCTTTTAATTTTCCGAGATTTGCCGTTACTGTGCGGAGCTTCGGTACCACATTCTCGCAGGATTCTTCCAGATCTTTGAGTTTCTAATGCTTCGTTTCTAAAGTTCGATCGAAACTGGTCTCGTTGGTCTTGGCCCTTTCTCGCGTATATCGTCTATCGTTGAGTTCACTCGGTGAGATTATTAAAATCATCTTCTTTCAATTTTTCCAGCTTCGAACGCTGTTGCTCGGAGCTTCGTCGAAAAGCGGGCAAATCTCGAGACACGACGGTACAAGTAAAATACCTTGGAACATAAAATCCTTCGGTTGCTCCGGTGTCACGCTCGACTTACATACACACCGTCGACTTTTCCGCCGTTTGACGTCCCATCGGATAATCGAGCTCCGAGATCCGTCGTAACTTCTCCGATCAATTAACACCGCGAGCCGCCTTTAATTGCCGCCCTTCGGTTTCCGCTTTCGAGACAAAAAGAGACTCGGCGAACGATAACGAGGCGCGCTACCGCGAGTAACGTCTTGCCGTGCACGCGCAAGATCGATTGGCCAGCGTTAATTGGCAGCGTCGTTCGAGGGAGGGGAGTTGGATCAGACTCGCGACGTCAACCGGAGAGAGAGACCGATACCCCGCGGTGTAAATAGATCCGGCCGCGGTTAATTAGCCAACGTGAAATGCAAACAGAGGGGGGGAAAGTAGGAGGGGGGGGGGGCGAGGGGGTAGCAGGCCGTGTTCGTCGGGCCGAAAGACGGTGGGCAACAAGCAGCGGCCGCCTCTCCACGGGCGACTCTCATTAAGATATTCGACGGACCGTTTCTTATCGGGCCAGTGACAGCGCTCAATCAAAGGATCGGCCGGTCCCTGGCCGTGGCAGCCTCGTTGTCAATCACGACAGGGGCCCTCTACTGCACACGTCTCGGCGCTCCGAGTTCGTCTGTCGTCCGAGAGCCGCGACGTTCTCTCCCGTCGGCGTCCGTATCTTCATCCATCTAATCGCGGAGTAATTGATATGGATGAAGATATCCCGACCACGATCTTCGGTACCCTTCCCGATCCAACCAGCCGCTTTGTCCGCCGCGCCGGCGGATTAGCCGCGACGTTTTCTTCTTTATGCGAGATCCGTGGCCGAACCGTGGAACGAAGAATGGCGAAAAGGGATCGCGGCCCGATTGATGGATTCTAAGCGGTAATTAGGCGAACGCGGATTGATTGGTTGAATTGTCCGCGATAATGTATGGGAGAGCGGGTTGATTGTTGCGAGGATCGGAGACAGGATCGCAACGAGTTTGCCTCGAACAAGTAAAAATTTCGCCATCTTCTCGCGATCTTTCACATTTCCTTACGCCTATTTGTATATTTTTCCTTAGATCGTGCAATTTGCTTCAAGTTGCATTGTTAAATTTCAATTTTCGAACTGTTCGTTGATTTTTTCTTTTTTTTATTGCGATACAATCGTTCAAAAGTGTATCAAAGTCAAAAGTTTCACCGAGACAACGGATATTCCGATATCCAAAGTTGGAGGAGTCGCGACGACTTTACGGAGGCAACCCATCGTTCCGAGTATTAATTAACTTTATCGTCGAAGAAACGCTTCTTCGATCGTCACCGATCTCCGGCGAGAAAATAAAATCGCGAGCCGAGTTCCACGAATATTTCTAGAATGGCAATAACGTCTCCGCGGAGAGGTTATCGCCGAAGGGGCGTTTCCCGGTTGCAGTCGTTAATTAGACGAAATTTAATTTCGGCCTCTGCGATCCCTTAAGTTCCCGAAGCCCCGAACGGAGGACCGAAACTTGCTACTCCGCGAGAATCGAACCGAGCTGGTGCCACCAAAGAGAGGGACAAGGGAGAGAAAGAGCGAGAGGGGCTTGTTAAACAAATTTAATATTCCCGGGGCCACGCGTTAAAATTTCTCCGGAGCTCTCCTTCCGTCCGACCGACCGACCGACCGACCGACCGGCCTGAGGGGGGGAGTGAAGGGGGAGTGGAAGAAAACTTCTTGGGGAGGGAAACTTGCATCGCAGCCCGGAAGGCACATCAAGTTCGTCGTTTCGCCGCGGCGCGACGTGGCAACCCGGGCCACGTTGCAGGTGCTCCGGACGAAGCGAAAGCGGAGTCAACCCTCAAGTCGTACAAGTTGTTCCCTCGCTCCTCCTCCCCTTCCAACCTCTCCGAGTAGTAGGCTCGCCCCCGTTGTTCTCGGGGCCTAGCGTCTAACGTTTCGCTACGCGACGTGAACGACGGAGTAGCTTTAACCGGCTGGAAAGCAACACCTGGGCCACGACTAGCGTGGATGCTGCGAACTGAAAGGGGATAGCTTGCGGCGGAGAGCCACAGGGATACAGGGTTAGACGGCGGCAGAGGTAAGGTAATGCCGAGCCAGACTTAGGAAGTGGCGTCGTCGAGACGCCGTAATTTCTGCCACCCTTGTGCCAACCTGACGCCGCGCGGCCTCCCTCAGGATATGCATGTAAGTTTCCTCCGTGGCGACGCGTACCTTTCACGCTAGCGCGCAACCCCCGCAACTACCCCCCCCCCCTCTGCCCCGTTCTGTTCTGTCCTATCATATCCTCATCCCGCAACGTCTCCGCTCCCAGAATCCCGAGGATGCGAGCTTGCTACCGGAGACTCGCAAAGACCTTTGCAAGACCTCTCGAACGTAGCGTTGCGAACCTGCTGATGTTTGAGTTTGTTTCGCTCTCTAAATTTCACGAGAATTATATTTTATGTGTTCCATCTATGCATGTGTTGTTTAATTCAACGAGTGCGATGTAATAAACAGAAGAGAAACCTGACGGAGCTAAGACCCGTGCCATAATTATCACAATTGCTACGTACGGAGATCGGATTCTGACAGTTTAGGTAGAATGAGCCAGCCTAAACGTAGCTCAGTAGCCAGGCAGTAACATTACATTTCTTTGAACCTCCGACGTTCGATTCTGTTCTGGCGTTTAGGTATTGTAGAACAGGCCAATGTCAATTTCCTCCGAAGCTCGAGAAAAAACATTTTCTTCTTTGACACCGAATGACAATGACAGATGCTGCCGCCGTTTGGTGCGCGTACCACGACCGAGTGAAATAAATAAACGCGAAACCGTTAATTTTCCCCCCGTATTGTATCGCGAAACGAATCTGGAACTCGCGGATTGGCTTGCGGAAGAGCCGCGCCAAGAGGAACAGGTTTCTCGATCGCTCTCTCCCGCTCCCGCGGCGTCGGCCGATCCAATTCGTAAATAAAGCTGGCAAACGGCGAATTGCGATCGTACACGCCCACGTAACTTCCATAATGGCGCAACAATTCCGTCGGGGCAGCTCGCGATCGTTGCGTGCCGACCGGCAGTGAGCTGTTCCGTGGACGAGGAGACAGCACGAAATACTATTGAAAAAGGGTGAAAAGATGCGGGATGATGGTGTCGACGCAGGGCTGTTGTTACCACCAACATCTACAATTCCAACAGTTCCATCGGTAGAATTACTCGCAGAAAATGATCAAAGAATGATATCCTTACGTGACAATTACGCAACGTTGAGATATCGCGTACGTATGTACGTACGTAAAATATCAGAGAAGAAACGAATCTGGTATAACGTAAAAAATTATAAATTCGTTATTTTGACATTGTTCTACTAATATTAATATATATTGAAGTTTCTGATACGATTCTCACCAAAAAAAAATTAATCTCGTTGAGGCGCTGAGACAAAAAATGTTCGGTAGGAAAACAAACTAACAATAGAGTATGCAACATAAATATCAAGTGACGTTAATAAAATAATAAAATCAAAAGTCAACTTGATAACTCGAGAACTCGTGGTTCGCTTTCAAATATTTTACACCCCTCGTTATCGTTAATCACCTATTTTCAAAAGACTTGCGTATCAAACTCTTCTTTCCAGCGTCATTGAAAAAAGCGCGTTCAAACATCTTGCAACAAATATTCTCCGTATAGGTTGATGCCTGTCAATTGTCACTTTGTCCGTCCAATTATTCGTAACCCGTGCGCGCAATCGAACGCGTGTCAACGACAAGTGTACCGAGTGTAACAGCAGACGCCCGTTAAACTGCGTCGAACTATCGACCACGTTGAGAATATCTACCACTCGGCGGGTCGGGACTAGGTCTGACTATGCGAGGCACGCGAGAGAACGGCTTGTAAATTCTGCCCGAAATGAGAGTGTCACCGCGCTGCTACCCTCATCCCTTTCTCTTTTCCCGCTATCTCCCATCCTTCCTCGTTCTCTTATTCTCCCGACGCTCGGGATCTTTCCCGACACACACACACACACACACACACACACACACACACACACACACACACACACACACACACACACACCACATGGAGAGAACTCCTCGCCATCCCGATAGGACGATCTACTCTCTCCTGGAGTCCTCCGGTCATACGTACTGCATGAATTCTAAATGAGATTCCGCGTCCCGGGCCAAGCGAAAGAGGGAGGGTCGCTTTCTTTCGCTCGCTTTCACACGGTGTTCACCCGCGAAATCTTCGCTACGTTTCGGATACCCAGCACGATAAATTCGTCGAAGAAAAGAGAGAGAGAGAGAGAGAGAGAGAGAGAGAAGAGAGCCTGTTGGATACAGGAGAGATCCGTCGATGAATGCAGAACTCGGGGCAGAGAGGGAATGGTCGCGGCCAAACGACAGGAAATCACGAGAATGTAAAGTGCTCCGGAGACGTTCCGTGCATCGGTAAGAATATTGTCTGTTGCGTGCCCGGGCTGATATGGCCAGCCAGGTCCACGTGATTGTCGTGGAATTCTTAAATGGAACACGTAGGGTGAAGTTTCGTACGTGGCGTTAGAGAGGTGTCGCATTGTCTCGGACAATGGTCTTGTTTCGGATTTTGTATCGAAATTCTCGGGAGCGACGCCAGCGATATTCATAATTATGCCTGATCACGAATGAAGTTTGAAAGTGGCACGAGTGTGACGAAAAGCGACTGATTCTAGAGATTCTACGCTGACAGAAAGATCTGAAAGTAATGAATTTCATTGCAACGCAAAAATCAGCAGTCCCTTTCATCCGTGATTGTTTAAACGAAAGGTTAAAATGATATACACCGTTAAAAAAGACGTCGTTAAAAAAACACTAATTTCGTCAATTTACACAAAAACGGTATACTTCTTCTATTATTTTCTTGAAGTTTCATCAAAATCGGTAATTCACACTTTGGTGTGTTCCCCTGTGAGTGTCCGAGAGAACGAGTACAGATAAATTTTCTCGTTTGTTTCTAGGCACGCAAGTCTCTCGAACGAGGTAAAAAACATATTTTCAAAATGAAAAATAAAACGAAATCTCAACTCGTACGATTGCTTCAATTTCAAAGTTCTCGATTCGCTTTGTAAAATGGAAAGCAAAATCGAATATCTCACACGCTTCGGGCAACCTGACATAAACTTCTCTAACGCGAAATAACGATCCAAAGCGAAATTGGTCAATTTCGTGCAAAAGTATACCGCGCGCGATTCCGTATTCTCCGCCGGAGAAGGCAAAATGGCTTTAGCACGGTGCAAACAAGTTCTGAAACCCATTTCCCTGTCCCCGCGTTGTCGCGTCGCGTTCTCCAAGGAGTCATGAATCACCAGAGTGGCTTGTACTCAACCTCGTATGATAAACGTCGGATGGCCCCCTGTTTCCCGTGAAAAAAGAAGCGTCTCCGAAGCGAGCAAAGTCTGGGCGAGCAAGCGGCCATCTCCACCCCCGCGCCGTTGTCGTCGACGCGTTTCCACGCATAATTGTGTATCAACACACGAGGCGTGTGCCACCAACTTGATAACGTGACGAATGCCGGTGTACCGACCCCCTTTCTGCCCTGCTCTATCATCCTGGCTGCCGATGAACGCGACGAGTATCGAGTGTCTCGTCAATCGACATTGACGAGATGATCGATTGGCCGGCACCGGGACTCGAGGGAAACGCGTCTCCTCTCGTTGCACGCGCGTGTTGGGAAAATATTCGCGGACCTCCTTTTTTATATGGGTCACCGTGTTACCGATCACGTCGGATTCAGAGAAGACGTTCGCTCGTACGAGTTGTACATCTCGCAGAAGGAAATTAGTCTCGCACTGGAACTACCTAGACCATTGAAACGTGAAATTCTCGCCAGAGGTGCTCGAGTGAAAAAAAAAACGGAGAAACGTAAATTTGTGACGTAGCAATGGTAAATTTTGTACCACAGCAAAGTATACACGAGCTTCCACTCGTACGTTTTACGAAAGATGGTCCAAATCTCCAAAAACACACCGTTTTTCGTCCATGGAATATCTGACAAATTAATTTTGAATCTTTAATTAGTTAACTAGTTAATTAGTCTCAATCGTTCTTTACGTAACTCGTAGTTGCTTTCAAAATTAACTAACCGATACGAAAGAGACTCGTCGAGCATAATAATTTGTCGTTTCGGCGAAACGAAATTGCAAAACAGTTACGACGATTGCGTACACGTTGACGCCAAATTACAGAGAATCGTCGCGCGCACGATTCGGTCTCGTGGCGGTTCCCCGATTCTCCGAAACTCCCGCGATAAGTCGAAACAAATAACCTAAACAACTTGGCGCGATATCGAGAAGAGTAGGTAAGCGTAGGTGGTGCATACGCGATGGGTCGAGGGTCGCGGTTTCTGCCTTTCGATCCTTCCTCCACGGATCTACAACGGTGGTGCCCGGTGAAAAGGCCCGGCTGTCGCACAGCTACCGCGGTTTCACCCTCGGCGAGCCACACCGATCCAAGATCCGTGCGAAAAAGAGGAAAGAGAGGAAGAAAGAGAGAGAGAGAGAGAGAGAACATTTCCCCGGCGCACACTTTCTACGGGGAACGCCGCGGCGCAGCATGCGGCCCACGTTTCCCTTATTTATCGTTTCCCGATGCTTATGTTTTACTAGGCCGGGCGGTGGCGCGGTATACACGATAAGGCTGGCAAGGGTGGAATCACTGAGAGAACCAATAACGTGATGTATTATACATAATGCATGGCCCGTCGTCCCGCCTGGTCGCGGTACCCCTCCGCTACCTGTGGGCGATGTAGACGTGCGCGTACCACCGGTTTTCCTACGCCGATCGGAGAGGGTAAGTGGTACGTAGTAAGAAGAGGTCTCGAGAAAAAGGTTGCGGACGGAGGGGGGGACGTGCTCTCGATAATGGATCGTCGCGAGAGACAAATTCGATTTCGGCTGGCTCGCGTACCACCGGCAGATCGCGGCAGCCGCCGACGATCGGACAAACGAGCGTCGATGTTCACCGACGTCCCCGTTCTCGTCATCGGACCAGATCGATCTTCGTCGATGGGCCATCTACGCGAGGAGGAGGCGAGGGGAGCCAAGAGAAGCTACTTCTGGATGTTGATTGTCAAGACCGGCGGGACGGAAGCTTGGATTATGACGTTATCGAGGGAAAACACGTTGTTACGGTGGATATCGGTCGTTGAGAGGCTGTCCAAGTAGATTTTAGTCGTTCAAATGGTTAAAGTGAGGAGGAGAGGAGAGAGTTTCGTTGCGAGAGAGGGGGGAATGCATTACGCGTGATTACTTTGGCAGGGGTTGACGGGGTACCCTCTATATATATAAAAGTTAGTGGCTGGAATTGTTACCAACCACTGAAATGTTATCAGCCGCTTCGAAATATACGTGTGAACGATATCGATTTCGGCTGTGATTCGGTGGTTTATTACTGGTATCTGTTCTGAATCCTTCGTCGAATCCATTCCTGCTACTTTCACGACTGCTGAATGACGCCGAAGGTATTAGTAGAATTCAATATTTAATAAATGAGAGCAAACCATCGTTTCGATCGAACGTTCAACGTGGAAGGAGGAATAGTTCCAATTGCTCGAAGAGTATACTAAAAACGAACGAATGGAGAAAGGAACAAAGACACGAAGAAAAAATTCTAATTGCTTAAAGAGTTCTAATTGCAGACGGATAGGAAAGATGAAGAAATTGGGGGAAAAAAGTAACAGACTCTTGACTTTTCCTCACGTTATAAATCAGAATCCGCGGTTCGATCAATTTTCGTTTATCCTCTTACGTTGGAGCGGCTCGGCTGCTTCGAAATTGACGCGCTGTGAATCATTGATAGATTTATATCGACCAGCGTGTTCGATACATTAATATCGTAAGCTACCCTCTAAAAGATTCACCACCGGCCTCGGATTCCTATTCGATCGAGACTGAAACGCTTTAATACCGTCCTAATAACTTACGACGTGCAATTCTCGACATGGAGCCATCGTGTTTTTCAACTGATGGAACGTCAACGAGATCTATAGAAGAGAAATATATCTAAGAAAACACTCTGCGCAAAATGGCTTTTGCGTTTGAAATATTTTAATACGCGAGAGAAAACGCATAACTCAAAATCCCATCCTAAATCACGGTCTCGATTCGCGTCGAGGCGGTGGATGTTTCAATTTCCTTCAGGTGCAATCTGATGGCCCCCGTGCCGACCACTGGGGAAACTGGGGAACGAGGAAAAGGAGTCGCAAGAAGAGAGAAAGAAGGAAGGACTCGCGTTAATTCCTACCTGATGTTGTATTAAAGATACCTACAAATGATGTCCTTTCTCCGATACTGTACAATTTTATTTTATTCAAGAGTTAACAACCTATAAAAGTTTTAACCTATAATATATAATCTTCATCGTTGTTGACGATGTTTGCCCATCTCTCTGACAAACTTTCTATTCCCTCCCTTTTTCCCCTTTTTGTAAAATAAAATGAGGGTGATTTCGAAGCAAAAACAAGCAAATCTTCCAGATTTTACACCGTCGAAAAGAAATCACCGTTCTGGTGGTCCAATGATAAACAGCATTAATGACGTTTGTGGTATCATTGGCATCGTTACGCTTTCGATACTCATAAAACAACAAATGTCTAATATGGAATTTATCCACACTTTGCTCAAATTTTTTCAAAATTTAACAGTAAGCAAACTAAATGTCCAGGTTATGTTATGATAAGTTGAATCATTGTCACTAGACTACTCCCAACACTATTAATCTTTCAGTTTAACCAAGAAGCCAAACAGACCAAATCGACTAAAAACATTCGTCTGGATCATTTTTACAGCGCTTGAAACATCTTGGCACGATTCACTCCATCTAACTCCAGCGCAACCGTGCGATTCCCTGCAAAACATCATCGCCAATTCCCTTTGTCAGCAATTACCCGCTAATCACAGTGTCCGACTCCATGCCGAAGAAGCAACGAATCGGACGGGGCCGCGTCATTAGCATCGAGACGAGCGAGTTTCATACACGCGTCGAGTATAGTTACTATCGAGTTGGAAGAGAGTGGACGCGCGCGCGAGCGCAAGAGCCAAGATCTCAGTCGTCGCGTAATTACGTCGGGATGATGGGGCCAACGGGGGAGGGCAAGAGGAAACAGAAGCAAAAAGTTGTACAACGGTGGAAACGAGGAAAAGCCGGAGAGAGCCTTCCATTAGCGCACCCTTGATTACTTTTTCTCATCTCGGCATCTAAATAAATAAAATATCGGACTCGCGCCTCGGTCGGCCGTCACAACGGCGACGGCGGCATCGCGCCACGCTCAGATAAGAGATAATGGAGAACGGAAGAAGGTGACTTTATTTAATTACGCGCTCCTCCTCCTCCGCCGCCGCCGCTGCCGCCGGCACACCCCTTCCCTCCCGTCGCCCAGGGAAACGGACGCGCAGTTATCTCGTTTCTTTTCATTATTAACGTCGGAATCGATGATCCCGCACGAGGCTTCGTCTCGACTCTCGAAATACCACGGAAATATGTATGAGCGCGGCACGAGCAGCGCGGATTCAACGGGCGAGCGAGACAGTTCCAACGTCGCGGAACTTTGAAAAAGTAACGCGTTCCGTTTCGTTTGTTTCTGTAGAGAAGAAGACGAGCCGAAATAACGATCAGGAACAGGTACATAATTTTAAAGCAAGTGTTTCTTTGAAAATTTACATTCGTAAGAAGCAACTCTTCTTACGGGTAATTCGAGGTCTGAATTTGTTTCGAATGATTATTGCAAAATTAACAAAATTTTCTATATTCCGGTTTCCCAATTTAGACAATTGTAACATACTGCAACGTAAACGTCAAACATTCGCGTTTGAAATGCCAACTACGTGGTATACGTATCAACAGCAAGCTATATTATGCCGTGTTACAACAGCAGCCAATTATTTCATTCACAATTGCGCGTCACAATTATACAATCGCAAAAATAAGTCGAAACAGCGGAATGAGAAACAAAACCAAAATCCCTCAACAACTTGTTTCTCGCAGCACTGATTCGTCGTCGGCAGCACTCGCTGAGAGAAAAGGGCCCCGATCGATCGCGCGTTTAATTATCCGGCAATTTTTTGCACGTAATGCATGAATCATTGTGGGCACCTCCATTGACCGTCCGGTAATGGGGCCGCGATTTCGTCGATCGGTATGCAAAGTGGCGCGATGCCTATGCCCGTAAATCACGAGCGTGGCCATACGATTCAGCATTCTTTCGTTCGGCCGCCGCTCCGCCTTTCCCCGCCTCGCGTCCGTTCAACCCCCATTATCACGCCTGGCAAAAATAAGGCGGCGAGAGCCTTTTCCTCTGCCCGGTTTTAACGAGGCCCGGGCGATCAATGTAGACTCTTAAACACCCCGATTAGCTAGCTGTCACGAGCAGCCCACCCTCGGCTCCCACCTCATTCTTTTCTTTAATTCGTTTTTTTCTCTCTATTTTTTTTTTTTTTTATCGAGTCAGGGGTAATTAGGGTGGCATCCCTACAGTCACTACTCTCCCTCCGTACGTCGTCAGCCGACGACGGTGAATCGCCTTCTCACTTTTTCCTTCCCAATCTTCGTTCGTATCTCTCTCTCTCTCTCTTCGTCACGTGACACCGCCGTGGGTTTTCTCTTCTTCCGCATCCCCCTGGAAACTCCGCGTTTTAACGAGATTTGAAACGCCGATGTTGTTGGCCAAATTTCCACGAGGTCCCCCGTGAGAGGCGGGTTTTACTTCCCAGGCCTCGTTTGCCTGGAGTTTGGCAGTAGTCTCGGCGATATTTTGGAGAACGATTCGTTAGTTGTACGATTAGGTTCTCGTTGGAGTTGAATTTCACGATCTACTTGTCAGATTTTTTACGACTGAAACATCGCCGGTGGTAGATTTCAACACCTAGTCTTGAACTCGGAGCTCGAGAATTGTTTCGAAACCATAAAATGCAAATCTTGGTTTAGAGTGTTGCCTGGAGCAGAGAGTTTATTGCGCGAAGTACTTTTTCTAGAGTCGATAGCTTCTGACAGAAATTGAAGTGAATGCATTCTCGAACGAGAACGAGACTGCCATCACGTTAAGATTTCGCTGGCTGTCCTCGACTTTCGCTCGTACAATTCCCCATTTCGTACTGTGTTTAATATTCGTGCAATTCGACTATCTCTTGACAAATTTCTAAAGAAAACCCCGGATACTAATCGATAAAGTGTTACTTGTTTACATGCTGGTGCGTCTCGTTAAAAAATAAATATTTTAAAAACACACTTTTCGACATTTTCTTTTTTACGTTGAAACGTACGTCAACGTTTTAGAACGCAATTAGGCACGCCTGCGTATGAAAAAACAAAACCGATCTATCTTGATGTCCGAAAGATATGCGAAATGAACGCGGAATCTCGTCGAATCGGGGGATTAACGCGAAAAATCCGATGGTCACTCGGTTGGTGAACGGACACACGCGGCAGATAGCCAGGCGCACGCTAATGCACCGAAAAAGCTTTCCGCCGAGGCTGAGGTTCTCGAAGCGAAGCCGCGCAGCCCAGGATGGAATGGATGAAGCAAAGGCGAAAGGCAGATTAGGGACGGCGTTGGCATTAGCAAGAAACGTTCCCGTCCAGGGGAATTCGTCTCGCGGCTTAACAACCAACCGACTTAAGGCAACCGCGCCGCGACAACGGATTCTCTTCACCCTCTTCCTTCCTTCCGCTCTTCACTTGGCCCTCAGCCGCTCTTTCCATCCTCCGTCCGTGTCTCTGTTTCACTTTGGCGAACGCCTCTGGCTTTGGCCTCTGTCTCCGTCTGGTGCCTCGCCAGAAACACAGAGCCGTGACAATCGGCTGCAAATGCATCTCCCTCCCCAACCGACGATGGCGGCGGCGGCGGCGGCGGCGGCGGCAGCAGCGGCGGCGGCGGTGTTCAGCCCGATGCATCGGTGATGTGTCACGCCGGATTACCGGAGGACGAAGCTCCGCGCGACTGCCTCGTGAACCGCAAGCATTACTCCCGGGTTCCCGTGGCCGGGCTGCCGCGTGTTTATCCCACGAAATCTCCCGATGAAAATGTCACGCTAAGTGGCCCCCGCCACGCTTTAATGTCCATTAGGAAAATTAAAGGACGCGCCTGTTCCTGTATCGCGCTTAATTCCGTGCGAATCGTGCGTCTCCGAAGAACGACGACCGGATCGTCGAGCGACGACAGAACCGCTGGACGGAGTTTTGAGCACTCCGGTGAATTTGTTTCGCGTTGCTTTGATTCGACGGCAGTGTTCGTAAAAATATTGCGAGGAAATTCAACTTGAAACATCAGTCTGGCGCCAGGTAAAGTGATATCAAAGTCGCTCGATTCGAGCAGCGAGGGTGCTGCAGGAATTTTACGCAGCGCGTGTAAATCCCCGGGGAAAATCTCGCTGGAGAGAAAAAAAAAAAAGAAAAAGGGAAAGAAAGGAAGGAAAGAACCCAAAAGACAGATGAATCGGCACGCGAGAGTACTTTCGCGAGAGCTGCGAAATTCCACGACTTCCTTCCTTCGAGAGAGGGTGGTTCTCGCACCAGCGGCGGCGCGGCCGATTCCCGACATTATCCACCCAACCCAACCCAACCCAACCTTTCCTCGCAACAGTTTCGCGCGGTTGATCGTCGCGGACGAGAGCGTGCCTTTCTTTTTGTCAAGCCTCGGTGAAAAACGTCGTCGCAGCTGCGGAATGCTAATGTACAGCGGCGTGGTTCTGTCTTGCACTCTTAAACTGTCGTCCCGCGAAACTCTTCCCTCCGGAAGAGAGGGAATACAGAGCCCTCCGGGCTCTGTGGAGGGTGGAACGGGTAAAGGAGAGGAAACGAGAGAAGAGAAGGGGGGAGGGTGGGTGGTGGCGTTCGAGGGCAGGAGGGTAGAAGGGAGGAACGGAGCCAAGGAGGAAAAGCTTTCTCCGACGATTCCAGCAAGCGGTGCACCGTGAAATTCGAAGCAGTAAATTCCGATAGCACGGTGCAAGCTCCGGCTGCTGCTAGCTGCCACTGCAACGCTGTTCCATTTCGGATTCGATATCGGCTATCGACGAGCATTGTTTCACGTTGCGACCGCGCCGCGCGTTCTTCGGGATAAGCTAACGGCGACACTGGCAAGAGCCAGGAACCGACCGAGACGCCCGAAAATAGCTACACGAGAATGTAGTTCCGCCTGCTGATCTTTGATGTAAAGAACCTCCCGCCTTGAGAATCCAAATTCCATACGTGCGATTGCAGCCAATTCTCGACTGATGTTTTCCCAAGTAGACTGCGTTTACAGGAAACTTGACGCAGATTCTGCAAAAATATCTAAATAACTGCTTAGGTTCTTCCACTTCTTCGAGCAGATTTCTGAAACTTTTTCAATTTTAAAATATCTTCACGTTCACTGTACAGAGTTGTACAGAATATCTAAAAATTAACTACCGTTGTCACGTACGGTTTTAAAATACCAATCGAAAGTTAAGAACTTTGTATCATCGACTTGATATATTGTTCTCTGACCATGAAAGAACATTTTAAACAGAAAATGTATGTTTTTCATGGTTTTAGTTCGTTATATAAAGGATTATGTAAAATATCCGAAAATTAACGATTTCGAAATACCAAAATTGAGAATCAAGAGTCTCGTGTCGTTACACTTGACAGATCGTCAATTCATTTCCGTAATAAATTCGTCGGAATGTCATTTTCTCCGGTCGTAAAAACCGAAAATTTAAATCGGACAATGTTACACCAGAAGTTCGTTTGTCGTGATTTTCCGCCGTTGGCTTCGCGAACACGCATCCGCGACATGCGTGAAGACGAGAGACAAGAGCGTGACCGCGAGAAGAAGCGGGGAACCGGGCCGAATTTAAATTCGAACTTCAACGACGACCGTGGGACCACGGGCGTCATACGTGCGCGCGGTGAAGCCTCAAGAATCGGAGGATCGGGCACCGCAAACAATACACGTTGTAGGCAAGCCGTGTCCATGCATAATTCAAATAGTCGCACAGCCGTCCGTGGAACCGCGGAACCGAGCGAATTTTCCCTTCCGTTTCTGCCTCCGTTCCTAGTAAATACGTAATCAGACCTCGCTATCATCCCGCGGCTCGTCTCCTCCCCTCCTCGTGTATCCAACCCCGTGAGCCGTCTGTATTTCTCGTTTCAGTCTCGTCCCGTACAGTTCCACGGAGAGAACACGGACTCCATCGTCGTAGACGCGGTTTCATCCCATCGACCAACTCTCTCTCTCTCTCTCACTCTTGCTCTTTTTCCCTCTCCCCGCCTTGCCGCGAACGCTTTCATACCGATACGGGGTTTACACAACGACGCCCATAAAACACGTATGAGATCTTCTGTACCGCATTGCGACACTTTGACGCTGCCGGCTGTGCTGGCTGGGGGGAATGCTCGAGTGCCGTTTTGCACCGAGTGGCCCCACCTGTGTCGTGCTACGCGGAAAATGGCAAAGTTTCCGGCGATACCGATCCTCCGCGCCAGCCGTCCATTGGGATCGTCCGTGCGACGAGTCCGAGACTGATCTTCGACGCGGTTGACAGGGGGATGAAGCGTACGGTATAATTGCGGTCTTTGTTCATGGAGTTCTTTCGGAATATATTTCCAATATTCCAAACGTGTAATTACGTTATGTGTGTACGATGTCATCGATGCTTGAGGAGTGTTTTTTTTTTTTTTTTTTTCTGAACAATTCAATTTCATCGTATTTGGTAGAAACTAATCTCAAAAGAATAATAATTAAAGTACAGTGTAAAAGACGTGTAAAGTCGATGAATTTGCGATTCAAGCCAAGAAAAATGAAATATCATTAATCAGCACGTGCAAACACGAACCTAAATTCGTAGCGTTTCGACGTGAATATACATTCACCCGTATATACAAATATAAAAATATCCCGCGGCACGTCGCACGTGCGCGTAAATTTCGTCAAACGCGCCAATTACACCGAAGAAAAGAGATCTGTAATTGCACTTTACGAGCCTATAAACATATTACGCGCAGAGAAAGCGTGCTCCACGCTGTAAAATTAACAAAACGCGTCTACCTAATAATTCCCGTCCTCGCGGCAGCCACGCTCCATCGCCAAAAACGTAAAACATGCAGCGCGATGGCGCCAGCCCGATTAAGTATCGTCGATGAAATTTATAAAACAACCGTTCCCCGCGTATCCATCCAGGGGATGGAGCAATTTCGTTTCAAGCACTCGTTAGCGGCGTCATCTGCCCGGCTTCCTGCCGCTGTCGTTACCGGATCGTTCGTTCGTTCGTTCGTTCGTTCGTTCGTTCGTTCGTCCGTTCGATCGTTTGAGGTGGATCGAACGACGTGGTACCGGCGCGAGATCCACGCGGCGCGGCTACCGGATCCATAATTCTCGGCCTCGCATCGGGACGTTTATCCGGTCTGCCGGTCTTTCGATGCAAAGGTATTAAACTGCCGGTAGGTGGTCTCCTGGCACTAGAAAGAAAGAGAGAAAGAGAGAGAGAGAGGGAGAGAGAGAGGGAGAGGATAAAAATGTACACGGTCTCCGCGGGTTATTGGCGAACGTATATAGGAATCAGCGGCCGCCTTTGCTTTCCAGAAATTCGTCCCACGCGTTTAAAAATACCTTCAGTAAAAGTTAGTTGATTGAGTCAACGTTCACACTGTAGTACTACAGTGTAGCTTCGAGATCGTACAATGTTGCATTCCAAAGTCGCAATTTTCACAATATACATTGCACGATACATTGTAGAAAATGAAAACTGATTCTGATTACGACTCGAAAAAGTTAGACGCAGAAAAGGTTCAAGGACGACGTAAAAAGATTCGTTGGTTAAATAAAAATGGACTCGAGCTTCGAAGAGAGAGGATTCGTCCAATTCCCATCCGCGTAAAAAGAGCCGCCGCCGCTGCGTGGAACCGGTTCGCCGCGACGCGCCACGCAGTCGATCACGAAAATTGCTCGAAACTTCGAATTACGCGCAATTACTCTGACGATTTAAGAACGTCGCGCCGTAGCTCTCGCAAGAACGAGAGGAACAGTCGGTCGCCTTCGTGAGTCTCTCTGGAGCCGGATCGTTGACACGAGGCGAGATGGCCTTTGCTGAAATTACTTGAAAATTCTGACCGCGGCACACTTTGTTCGAGCAACGTTGGAGAAACGAGGGGGAGAAAAGAGAGGGAAGCGAAAGGGTCTGGATAGGATATTCGTTCTCTCTCTCTCTCTCTCTCTCTCTCTCTCGGTAACATCGGTCCACGGGAAAACGGTATCAGTATGCGAGCTACGATTCGGCCACATCTCGCGCTCATCCCTCGACTTATTGCGGCTTAACTCCCTCCAGCGTGGCACACACGGCATCGTATTCGTTCCTGTGACCGGTTGCTCGCACCCTGAGCACATCCCCCGTGTCGAGCGTGGCTCCGTGCAGAGACCTGGATCCAGCCGCCGCCGCCGCCGCCGCCGACGCCGCACATGTCCGCCTCGCAGCCAAAGCCTCTAAATTGTTTCCATCATAAGTCCAGATACTCGTGGCGCATATATACACCGGGATAACCTTCCACGGCGGAGCCCCGCCGCCGCGCCACGAAAGGTGCTCGTGAAATACGCGAGCCACTCGTACCATTAACCCCCGATGATAAGCTCGTGGGAGCAGACCAGACGGAGGAGACCACCTTCTCGTTTTATCCGCATGATTTTCTCCACGATCCTTCGCTTCCATCGACGGAACCGCACCGGCCTGGCTCGAATTATCGCGATTCTTTCCTCGTTTCGAACTCTTTGCGATCGGAATCTCTGATCTTCCGACGTAACGGTGTAATAATACCGAATCGAGCAAACGAACGAGCGAATGAAACTCCAGGCAGAAGTTTGTAAAAGAAACTAAAGATGAGAAAAGGATGCATGAAAAGGATTGGAGATAGTTGAGAGAGAGAGAGAGAGAGAAAGCTGGTTGATGCGTTTCGTCTCGGAGTCACTGCCTAGACTCATCGGTAGGGCTGATGGCAGCGACTCCTTACCCCAGACGCTTAGTATTGTAACTACTACTTTGCTTAACGTCGGAAATTGGCAAGACCTCGACGCTAGGCGCGCAGCCACTTGCGGCTAGTCAGTGACTGAGTGGAGTAAGACACTCGTATACGGGCGCGACAGACGCGTAAATGTCGAGTTATGAACAAGGAAGGAACAGCTTTCTCAAATAATCGAGCGAATCGAGCTTCTCTCGTAACCAGACGCACCAAGCAAATGATCAAGCGCTCTAGTCGTTCGATTTTGTCAAAAAATTACTCGAAACAACCCAGTTTCTTCGAGGAGACGAAACTTTCGAGGTTTCTCTTGTTTGCGACGTTGGCGACGATCAGCGCGTAGGAGTATAGAAACTAAGAAGAGGGACGTCGGCCACGTCGTTTCCCGAGCGGTGCTCTCACCTTGGACTTTTCGAGTAGTGGAAGGGCGTCACGGCGAGTGAAGACGGACGTCGCGACGCTGCCATAAATCCTGAGCTTACCGGCGACGGTGTCCGGGTTCTCTCTCTCTCTCTCTCTCTCTCTCTCTCTCTCTCTCTCTCTCTCTCTTTCGGGAGTATCGTGCGCACGTCTCTACCGGAGCGTCGGTCGTTCCCCGTCCTCGTCGCTCCGGAACGACCGTTGCTTTGTCCGCCGATTCTCCTCGCCGCCGCCGCCGCCGCGGAAACTACGAGCGGCAACTCGCGCCGCTCGTCGCGGAAAGTTAACTCTCCTGGCCGGTCGGAAAGTTCGACCTCGCCGTCGAGATTTTTACGAGGCAGCGATCTCGACAGCCTCCGAAGTCGTTGTTGCGACGGGGGCGCGAAGTTTTCTCGTACTTTCAGCCGGTAGGTATATCTCGCGCGGCAAGTTCGTCGAAGGTTCGACTCGTTCTTGCGGAAAGAAGCTGGGTTCTCGCAGACTTTCGGAGATTTTGGCAGCGATGATTGTTAATTACGCCAAGTGACAGGTGCTCTCGTTGGGTCGGTTATCGGCGCGGCGTCGATTATTTTTCGCGAGGGACCGTGGCCGTGGCGAGTAACGAGCGCCAGCCTCGTCGATACGATTAAACGTTATTGCGCTGGGAGAGCTTCATCAAACGCGACTCGCTGGGAAATGCGAACCGGGAACGGCGCGTTCGATGCGGCCACTTTTTATCCCCGGGCCCACTTGCTGCCCGAATTAAAGCGGGATTTCCTCGTCCGTTTCACGTCCAGATCGAATTTAAATAGTTGCGAATAAGAGTGACCGCCGACCAAGCGATAATCCAAAGCGAGGATAATCGTCGTCTATCCAAGCGAGACGACCAAGGTTAATAAAAATTTAATCGACCCCCGCCCCCTTTTTATCGTCTCGCACGAAGAAGGAGAAGATAAGTAGCCCGAGGGATAAAAAGTGGTGGCGACGCAGAGCGGATAAGGATGCGTTTTTAACTGTAAACTAATTCTACCTGGTTAGCGGCGGCTCGTAACTGCCCCCTCTCTTCCCCTGCCCCCGTTGCAGAAAGTTGCAGTGATGTAGTCGTCCCTGGAGAGCCGAAACCCAGCGACTATTCACGCTCTGAATATTATTCGGGACGAATACAGATACGGCGCGCGAACTAGCCGGCGAAAAGGGGGAGGTGGGCGAGGCGCGGTAAAAATGCCTCGAATTATGAAGGCACGCCCCGCCATTACGAAAAACAAATTAAAAACTAATTAAAACAACCGAGGTCCGCATCGCCTTCCCCCTCCGTTCAACTTGGGGCTACAACGATTTTTCTTTGGTCGCGAGGCTAATAAAACAGCCGAGGGGGTACAGAGCTGCGAACGCGGAGAGACGCGTTTGAGACCCAGCGAGAGAGAATTCTACGCTTCTACGGTTTTGGATCGTGTCGCGTAGTCAAAGTTTACAAAATTAGCAAAACTAACGTAAAGTTAAAGAGAAATGAAAATATAATTCGTCGGCTCGAAACTCGTTGAGAAATACATATGTACATATCTGAATTTAACGAGGTTCATCGTGCGTCGTCGTCGTCCGATTTCGCGACGATATTTCCAACCTGTTCGCGTAGCCGTCGAACGCGACGCTTGCGAGTTTTTTCGATTTTCGCGCACGGACGACGCGACGGAGAGAAAAACGTTACATGGAAGCGGTACGCATCTGCTCCGAACACGGAACGTCGGAGCAAGGGTAACGTATGTGACGTCCACGATGACGTTAATATTTGAAAGCCATCTTCCTGCTGGCTCCTCGTCCTCCGCCGCCATCGTTCCCACCTCCACCGCCGTTCTCCGTCCCACCGGCAGAGTGACACCTCTTGTACGAGCGAAGGCACTCGACGATTATTTATTTATAGGCAAATGAAGTAGAGGCTTCCATTAATTGATGGGCTCTCAGTGGGCGCGCCAGTCGAGGGATGACGTCTATCATTTTAATTTACCGCGTCGTTATTAAATCGTCCCTACCAGCGGGCGAGAGGAACGCTCGCCACACAGGCTGCACAGGCGGAGAAGGGAAAAAACACGCCTCTTACCCCCTCGCCACTGTCCCTCGCTCCGCGCGCCTCCACCCCCCCGCGAATCGTACGAATATGAAAAGTTAGCCTGATATATCTACGTTTTTCTCTCTGCGTTTTTTTTTTTTTGTTTTCCCTCTCCTCCCATCCGCGCGCGAAAACACTCACCCCACTTTTTCTTCCCCCATTTTCGTTTTTCCCCATCCCCCTCCCTCCTCCTCCCTTTCTTTCTTTTTCGTTTTAGTCACTCCCTCGTCAAACTTTTTTGCGACGTGACGTTTTGTCCAGGATCTGTTTCTGCTTCGGGAATTACCACCACTGCGGGAAATTATTACGCGGCCCGCGTGAGCAGACATTCGAAATACAGGCGGCAGGGATGAAAACGAGGGGTTGACAAACGGAAAGTGCCGGTATTGCACCCGATACAGGCTCAGGTTTCAGCAAGTCGATTATTCTTCGCTTTTTCCGACAGCCTCCTCAACGTCCCTGATATCAACCGCGACCGTCTCGTGAGCAAATCGAACCGGTCGTAGGATTCCTCACCAGCTCAGTTCCGAACATCACAGCAGCTGCGCCGCAGCGGCTGCGCGCTCAGCGGCCGAGTCCTACTGATTCCCATTCACATTACAAGCAAAGGCGTAGCGCGTAGTCACCGCAGGGATAACGGTAAGCGCAACAACAAGCCTGCGAGTCGCTATCAGCCCCCATACGTCTTTTCTTACCTTTTAAATACAAAAAACCCTTCGAAACCTTTCGCGCCTTCTTTCTTCTTCCTTGATCTTTTACCAGCGAGCTTCGAATCGCCGACTACCCGTCGCCGTCGAATTGCAAACAGCCTCTGAACCCTTTGAGAGGGTAAGAAATCGTCCGCGTAGCTACACGGCAATACGGGAGAATTCGCGAAATTCGGCAAAGCCAATTCAGCGAATTCGTCACCCGAGGGGGCGGAGGACTCCTCCGGAACCGGGCTTTAAAGGTGGCAGAGTGGACGAGGGGGAAGGGGCAGCCCAGGGTGGCGTATTCAATGACACGCCGGAAATATTTGGCGGCAGCCGATGGCGAAGTTGGAGCGCGCGAGGGGCCGCTACCCGGCTTGTAATTAAAGTATGTCTGCCGACCTTCCGGCCGCCGCTCTTTTACCCTTCCTGCCGCCCGCACCGCAGCTTTCGCATCGAGGCGGCAAATCTTCAATGGGCTTGCTCCAACAGGAATGCATCGGCGGTGGACTAATGAAAAAAACCTCATCGGCCTCTACGTGTGTGTGTGTGTGTGTGTGTATATGTGGTGTGGCAGGAGTGGTATGTGTGACGCTAATGAGAAAGAAGAAGCCGCGGGAAGAGAACGACAGCGGCCGATTGAATTGCGAAGAACGCCGGCCACGAATATCATTGCTAGATGGACGCTTTCATCCCCAGCGGTTGCCTGGAAATACGTCGCTTCACCCGGGCTGAAAGGAAACGAGGGCGGATCGGCATGGTCCGTCCGGTAGCTTCTCCTTCTCTCGTTTCTTCTGTTCTTCGTTCGATCGCCGATGACCGAGCGCCGGGAAATATTTGTATCGCGAAGCAGGCACGAGGCGATTCGCCGAGGAACGTTTCGACGAATTTGTGGGCGACGAGGTGCGATCGTAAATCTACCGCTCTGTCTCGTTGCGTTAACAATTGGAATTTCATTCGGTCGGTTCCGCGGTAGACCTCCGCTGGAAAATATTCCCGCCGTTCCAGCGATAATTCATTGGTCTGTTAACCGTCGCGTTCTGACCGTACAATAGTTCGATGGCTGCCTGACGATGCAGCGCAATGCAAAATATGGATATTTGTTCGCCGCGGCGTGATTACGTAAATGCGAAAGGAGGAAACGGTTGGCGTTCGACGGTGACGCCGATGCGTAATACATTTCGCCTGAAATTGATGTTTTATGACGATAATAATAAGAAGAGGCTGAAAACAGCCCTCTTTGTTCGCCAAAAGGACGAAACGAACGGTAGGAAAATGAAATAAAAAAGAAACTTCATTCGCTCGCAAGCTTAAGACAACGAAACAATCGGATTCCTCTCCGACTCTTCCTTGATCTTTCTGATCCTCCGGATGGCTTCGATCGCCGCGCTTCTTCCATTGTCAGAAGTAATAACACCACGTAATACGCGCGATTCTTAATAAATTTGCGTCCTCCCGCCGTTACAGAATTCCAGTCTTCAACAAATAATCAGCAAATTTTCATCATCCGCGCATAATCTTCGCTCTGCGAGCGCGCAAGCCTGGCGGCAAGTCGCAAATTACCCGTCGATCTCGTCAGTGGCGCTCGTACCGATCTCGTCGCACTTCCTGTTTCTGAGGAAAAGCGAACGCGTCGCCATTGGCCCGGCCGCTGTTTAAACCAGGAGAACCCCGCCGGTAGCGCCGGGAAGGATGCTATGCCCGTTACCACGGGGGGCATCCGCGAACCAGCAGCAGCCAGGCTTTCCTACTCGGCTGAACAACATGGATGTAGTACGCCGCCAGTAATTCCGATCTCTGCCGGGCGGAAATTATGTCCAGGCGGCGCGCCCGTTTCACAGCCCCCGCCCCCGCCCCCCAACATTACTGCTCCAGCGGTGCTGCGCCAGAAGCGCTGGAGAAACGGTTGCATGCATGTACGTACGCGCCACGCGTACACCGCCGACGAGAGCCCTTCGCTTCCGGTTTCCGGCGCAAACGGCTCCGCTGTGATTGGCTCTCCCTGACAGATCCGATTTCAAGCAGCCGCGCCGGCAAGAGAGAATCACCGGACGATACTGTTCGCCAGATATAGAAGCATCGTCACTTGACCCGCCACGACGCCGAGCGTCGCCGGATAATTAGACGGATCCACGCCTGATCGATGCGCGTTTCATCGGGGCCCCGTTTCCATCACCGTGAACGAACGCCGCCGGGAGAGGTGCATATCGCGACTGTGTTACTTTGATCGGGGCAGCGCTCTTGGTGATGGAATGGCTGGTGAATGCATCTCCCCGCTGCGCGCTTAATGGATCAGGCGGAGGCGACGCGGCCGCGTTTCATCGTATTCCTTGGTGACGGTAGCCCCACGGAGGTGACAACTTCTTTCGCCCGTGATCCTGAAATGAAAGTTGATCCGTCACTGTGATTAGTCGATTGGCAACATTGTCGATAACTACGTGTACTTCAATTTAAGTTGCATTTTATATTCTATAGGTGTGATGTTTTTCGCTGCATACGTTGATAGTGCCGGCATGAAACCTGACAAATATATCACCTGTACCAATCTGCGCTTAATATATCTGATTAAACATTACCCCTCAGTTGAAGTTTACCAAACCTAAACCTAAACCTGGCGTTTCAATCAAGTACTTTAATTTAGTAGTTCCACATGAACAGATATAAATCGTCAATATTAGTCATACTTATTCCAGTTTTTGCAATGGTAAAATTCAAAAATAAAAATAAAATTGCTCTCTGATCTGATTCTGGTTCACAAATGGTTAACAATACTTTATACCAATCTTCATCTATTCTCGCCAGCATCTCAGAAGTAGATTTGGTTGTCGATAGTTTCAGCTGGCCTTTAATCCTTTGCTATTTCATTTTAAATTTTGAATTATTCCATAATAAGTACTTCATATTGCATAGGCATTTATAGTGAAGCACACATTTCATTTTCACAAAACTACTGTAATAATATTAAATGAGCTGTAAACAAAAAAAAATGGAATTTTCACGGTTCATCCTCGAGCGGGCCAAACTGACCGCGTCCGATTAAGCCGCGCCCAATTAACACGCGTTCACCGGAATGAAAACTGGTCAGCCAGCCTGGGACCGCGCTTGAACGAGACCGCACCAGGTGCTTACTGGTCCGTCCGCCTAAACGGAGGTAACGAACAAAGCCCGCGAATAATCTGATCGGATCCGATCCTCAACCAGCGTAACGTCCGGCACGCCAGATAGGTAAAACGCGATTGTCAGCCCGTGTTCTGGCGGAGATGATGCGCGGTGATACGCCAGATAACTTTGATCGGCGGAACGGCAAAATTCCACGTGCCGCCTCCAGCTGACATAATGGCGCGAATAAAGAGCGTACTTCGAGCGTGTCACCGCCGGATATTTGAGGGATTTGCCCACCGTTTTCGATGGTCGACGTCCTAGTCTGCGGCGCATCAAAGCGTCACCCGTTGTTTTCATCAACGAACAGGTGAAGCCACCCGAAGGATATCCAAATAAATCCTCGCGCCGTCGCGTAATTTTGTTGTAAACAACCAGGAGGCAACAACGGCAAATTGCAGCCAAGCGGGTTGCGCGATATCTTTCGCAAGAACAAACTATCACCACAAAAATTCTCCAACGTGAATTTTACCTTTGCTTTCGTTCGACAATGTCATCATTGCCCAAAAAATATTCACCGTTCAAGTATAAATTTGTACGAACTTGCCTATGACCGTTCTCTCTCTCTCTCTCTCTGGATATTCAAATTCAAAGTTTGGCGGCGACCAGATTGAACCGCGAGAATTCGTATCTAATGCAAAGCCTCGGCAATCGGATGCGCGCAGCAAATAAGTTCGATCGCACGAGTGCCAGGGAAAAGAGCGAAAAACGCGTAACGCTGCTCAACGAGCTTGAGTTATCGTATTGACCCGAGGGAGGAATGATATTTCGCGCGAAGTGCCGGAATGCCGAATAGGTACGCGTCCACACTGGTAGTAACCGTACGATGCAAGGAGGAAGATATTCCCGCGAAATCCTGGCCCCATCCCCCGATGTGCTTGACGCGATACGAGGGATCGACAGTTCGCCGTCCACGCCAAAACTAGTCGATATCGAATGCACGCGCAATCCACTTTCCCGTGATTTATGCTCCCAGTTAGGTTTGAATAACCGCCGTTATCCGAAGCGAATCGTAACGCGCCACAGATGGAAAATCCGTCGAATTATTTTCTGCCATAACGAATGGTTCAACATCGAAACTGAGCAACAGCAGTGAATTTCTGATCGAAGCGCAGCTCAAACCGAAGATGAAATTCGATTTTGCAGCGGAAATTGCGGCAAAACTTGAGAATCGGGAAATGAACCTTCAACTGTTGCGTTGATGCGATTCAGCCATCTTACGAAAGCGTTCTCAACGTAGTAGTCAACGCTCTTCAATTACCGCAGCCGCTTTTGATTCGCCCGCCTCCGAATCAACTGGTCCGGATATCACTTTTCCCAAGAGGGAAACCCAAAACATGCCGTCGCCGACGAGAAGTGCCGGATCGAGCGCCGCGGCCGCAACGGAGAGAGGGCAGATGAGAGTAGAGGCGAAAGGTGCGTTCACCGTGGTTTGGCGATCCGTGGTTTGCAGATTCCGCTTAATACCCCTGGCCATTCCCTCCGCTTGAAGGCCTGCATCGATCGTAACCGCAATAACCGACGATATGACGATGACAGCCTGATGTCGGTCGCTCGACGACGACGACGACGCGACCGGTTTCGCACCAGGTGAGGCCGGCCATCCCGGCAAATGACGTAAGAGCTTAGCAAAGGCAAAGAGCATGTTGTAGCCCGCCTCGGTGGTGGTAACCAGTCACGGGTAATGGCTAATTTTCACGCGGCTCGGCACACCCCTAATTAAATATGTGCGCACGCGAGGGGCTGGCGAGATAAGGGACGAAAGGCACTTGTACGGGGACGCGGGTTACTCCGAGATAGTACAGCGAAAGAGAGAAGAAAGCTTCTCTCTCTCTCTCTCTCTTTCTAGAATGCCCTGGGCCTTTCTGGCTGTCTCATCCTACATTCCCCATCCCCTCCACCAAGTTTGCTCTCCGCCGCTTCTCCCTGTTATGCCGGCGCGCTCGTCCCCTCAGGCTTTCTCTCTTCCTTTCGGCATGTACGCACCCGTGAGTTAACTTCCCGGAGGAGCGTTTAATCATTCGTAGATTTAATTCGCCGATCTCAAAGGTATCACTGCCGCCGAATATTTTTGCGCATGCGATGCCGCAAACTAGCTGACGTCCTCCAGCGGCGCCGCCGAGATAATGCCCGCATACTTTCGAAACTGCCCTTTTCTCGGATGGGAGAAAAGATGGAATCGCACGCCCGCTGGTCGCCCGCTACCTCGAAACGCTCACGTAGAGTCGACGGCGAGTGCGCCGATCAAATCAATAAATCCAGTTCAAGCAATCAATTCGATGATTCTCGGTGAACCAGTGGTTTCAAAGCGAGCTCGACAACGGGTGAGCCAGGGAATTGAATGGGTGAACTTATACAAATAATTCAGACTCATTAACCTTCAGGAAATATCATAGAAGAGGACGCAGTCGGAAGCATTTCTCTTCGAGGGAGTGTTTCGAGCTTTCATTGCAGCCAAATTTGCGCGCAGTTGGCAGTTTACTCGTTCGCTTTGGGAGGGCGACGAAACGCGGAAGCTTATGGTGACCAGCCCCTGTTTAATTACGATGCAGAATCACGCCCGGAACAGCGCCGCTTCTCGCTTTAAATGCCAATGTTTTGGGAAACATCTAGTTTGTCCAATTTATTTCATCTCCAATGTAAATATCACGAAATGCCGTTCCCTGCGGCCGCTTGTAACGCAAACCCTTTAGTGGTGAATTTTGGAAATTAGTCTTCGTCCAGAAAAATTACCGCGAAACGTACGAAAGGAAGCATCGAGATGGACTGTAAAGGTCGATAGATCTTGAAGCGGTGCACGAGCGAAAGAGAAGAAACCGCGCCAGAACTGTCAAACCGCCTGCCGCGTTTCTGGCCGGGAGCCAAAGCGGCAAATCATCCACCCACCTCCTTTGTTCCAGAGGCAACCGGAGAAACAGGTTACCGCGTGCCCCGGTGCCAAAGTATCGATTGATCGTTGGCGGAAGCAAGGCTATTCCGACCACCTGATGATATTGGAATCCGCGGTTGTTATCACGCGATCGGATTTCCGGATTACCGATACGCGCACCGGCGTGTCCAAACCGCTGTCGCGTCACCGTATCGCCCGAGGAAAGCAGCATTATTAAACCGCATATATATATATACACCCAGGCGCACGGTTCTACGCCATAGTCGAGAGGCCGTGAGTTATTACAGGCTGCGATAGCTTCGGAGGACTGCTCAGACGAACTGGCGTAACGGAGGCATCGTGGATTCCAAACGCAACGCCGATGCGCGGCGATGTAGCATTTCGCTGACCAGCGGTTGAGATCAGAGCCACCGGCTCCAAAATCTTGGTTTAGGGGCAAAGGGAAAAGATAGTAATCCAGAGAATTCTCCCGGGTCCGGACGCAAACGGCAAAACAGCATTGGTTTGACTTCAGTCACGCGACCAGTGGGAGGGGGCGTGGTGAATCAATAGAGCGAAGTGCTGAAGCCCGCAACGAGCGATCGCGCCTTTCGTAATTTGTTCCCCGTAACATCAACGCTTCGCACGATAAATTTTACGCGAAAAAGTCGCGTTCCCGCAGTCAACAGTTGCTTCTGGCCTTCTACCCCATTTCCAGAATCTGAAGTACGAGTCGTGCGTTTTTTTCTTTCAAAGTTTGTCGATCGCATCGTATCGTTGATGCGTACGGTCAACGAAACAGTGAACAGTCTCCGACGTTGCTGTGCGGTCGGTGTTCTCGTGCATTTGTGCCGCAGTCGGAGAAAAAAAACAGCACCGCGCGACTTCAGCTACTGGCTAGATTCTTCTGCGTAACAACGGCACGAAAGACGAGCAATCAGATGGAGAAATCAGTCAACGCGCCAACCGAGTACGCCTGTAACGCAGCAGTTCCGCTTTCATTTCTGTCCCGATAGCCTACAGTCGATAGCAAAGAGCTCGCCAGTCGTGGGAATTCTGCGGATCGCGCGTTTATCGACCTCGCGGCCCGTAGTTTTTTCTTTTTTTTTTAACCGCCGACGACGGTACGCCATATTTCGAGTATTTAAAGCGTTCTGTAATTGGCTGGACGGGTGAAATGAGAGAGAGAGAGAGGAAAGTGTTTGCGCAAACAGCGAAACAGCAGGAACGAGAGCGGCATACACATACAGCAGATGGTGAACAGCAAACGGAGTTGAGCCCCTCTACTGGGATAAAGTCAGTGGATCATCCTCCTCCCCTCCCTCCCTCCCTCTCCTCTGTGCTCGGCGCTCTCACCCCTCCTGCACTGGCCCTGCCCCTCTTTTATCTCTCTGCTGACAAAATGAATCCCGGGGGAAGTCAGTGCTTCCTCAGGAAGTGATAAGATCTACCAGGCCCCGGCCCTTCTCCCTTTCTGAAGACGGAGCTGGTGAGGTTTGCAGGCAACCGATGCAGGCCCCACTTCCCCACAGCTGACAGGATGTGCAGGGTGAGCCTTCTGCTAGCCTGGGTAGCAATGCAGTAAATGACCCAGTTGGTGCAATCTGTTTCATATCTCCATGGATGCTTTCGGAGCATCCGAACGCTCGAATATCATTGAAACGTCTTAAACGCCTTACTCTTGGTTGCAGTCGTAAATGAAAAACAATTCAGGATTATTGAAAGATGATAGAAACGCTCGCCGAGTGGAAAGTAAACAATCAGCGAGTCGCTTCTAGCAGGTGTTTGAAATTTTGCCGCACGAACGAGGTTGAGAAAATCGCAGTCGGCGAGTCTCCGTCGTGAACAAGGCGAGGCAACCTTGTATTGAATAACGCTGGAGCTGATTAATCGCCAGAGTCGGATGCGACAACGCGCAAACGCATACCCATCGTGCTCGGTAAATCAAATCGAATTGCCTAAATCGATATAAAAACCAGAGCAAGTGATTCGCGGCGTCAATGCAGTCGCCCGCGCAAATTAAGCGGAACCATCGTCTCGAAATTGCGGGCTAATGAGTCGCTGCAGCCCGTTATTCTCATTCGCTCGGCAAGAAATCTATCGCGTGGCCACCGGCGCCGCAACGCGGGGATTTCAGGCTGGCGTTACCAGCACGGGTTCTCGAGGAGAACGCTCCGCAATCCCGCCAGCACGTTATAACGCGACCGGTGATGGTGGCGGTTAAAGCAGCGTGGGTGCGCGAAGTCGCGGTGATTCAGCCCGGCGAGCAAGAGAGGAGAAAAAAGATTAAAGAGAAAGCAGCACAGCACCAGCGGCGCGCGCGCCGCGTAAATTCTCGAATCACTATCGCATCGCGGATCCGGTTGTTATGCTTTGTAATGAGGCATGACCTTCGAACCCGACCTTTTCAGTTGGCTGGCTGTTTCGTTGAAGAACGTATTGTGCCGTGCGTCATGAACGCGCCAAAAGTTGTAGGCGAAATGCGCCGGTGATAGGCGAGGGGAGAGGGCGTCGAGGAGCAAAACGTGGTCTGTCGTCCTTCGGGTGATAGTTAACATTTCGCCGATCCGACGTCAACTTATAAGCGATTTTTCCCTGCCGTATTCTCCGCGTTAGCCCAGTACCTTCTTTATAAAGATTGCCGAACGAAAAGCTATTCTTCAACGCCTTCTTTCCTTTGTGACCGGCGCTCGGCATATCGGGAAGTAAAAGCAGTTACGGTCGCGCGCCTTCCCCTTTCCTCTTTCCCCACCGCTGTTAAGCGCCCGCGCTTGGTCGTGTCGAAAAAAAAAACTCGAATTTGTTAGCGCAACTTTGTCACGCTCGCGCGATTAATTCGTTACCCGTTCGCCTTTTCTCCCCTTTACCAGACGCAGTGGCGCAGCAAAGCGGCGTAACGTCGAGAGTAGCAGTAAAATCTTGCTAGAGTCGATGAATTATTACGCCCGATCACTACCTCCCGCTCAGCACTCGAGTCCAGTTGAAAAAAATCCCGCATGCCGTTGGTGAAGTCTCGTCTATTGGTTCGACCTGGAAAGTGAGACTTTGTTCGAACGTTCGCGGTGAAGCGCGAACGCGCGTAGCGATGCATCGAAAAGGCTGCGCCACTTGACGACAACACGTAATCTGCTGCTTGTCCTACCCGTTGAAACGGAAATTACCTTGATGCCGGTTGTTCGAACCGGCGATTAAATTCGCCGATGAATTTTGACCGGTTGAATGAGAAAACGATAGCAGGGTTAGCCTCGGCTTTGTCCTCCCCGATCGATCGACAAACAGTCTTCTGACGCCCGCGCCAGCTCTTACCGATAAATTGATGTGAAAGGGAAAAATGTTTCCCGGCCAATCCTTTTATAAGAAAGTATATCGATAACGTAAAATGATGACTGAAAATGCATATTACTTCGCTCGAGTCTTCGTACCGGCCGTATTGTAGGATACAAATACCGGTGCGGGCAAAAATACGGAAAGAGGACGATAAACCGGCAAAGTCTCAGATTTTGGCTCCATTTGCCGAGATCGCAATTACGGTCATCGGAAAGTAACGCCCAGTTACAGTCGGAGTAGCCGTGATGTTCATGTACAATGCCTGCTGCGCGATCGGTATTTCGGAGCGAATATCGCCATATGAGCGCGATGGCGGCAAACAGCGCAATTTAAAAATCCCGAGGAATAAATTCCGGCGTAATTGAGTCGCAAGCCGTATCGTTCCTTTCGCGCAATAGAAGCCCAATCGATCCGACTGACCGAAACTAACGGAGGTTCCAACTTCGGTTGCGCCGTTAACAGATCGAAGTGAAGGCCTCTGGGGCCCGTCGTCTCGTGAACCTAAGTGTCGTACCGCAGAGAACTAAAGTGGAATCGGCAGTAGGCGAGGCCGATCCCCAGCTGGGTATGCAATGCCCCGGTTAATATCGCCATCCAGGTAACATGGTTGTAAGTGCAACGCCGCGTCGGTAAAGAGAAAGTAGAGCAGATGATGCGGATACGGATGGCGCAGATAGATAGATAGATGACAGATGAGAGAGAAAGAGAGGCGTCGCGCAAGATTTGCGCCATTTCAATTCAAGCACGCCAGCCGTGTTTCTGATCGTGCTGACGTCACCCGGCGCGGAGGCGGCGTTATTGCAGAAGCATTCTGGGGCCAAATTCCAATATTTGAAAGCCCAGGAACTTACCGCGGTGCCTACGTTATCGTGCTCGGGCCACGGCGTACGGAAACGTGGCGTGGTCCGCGTGCGGTGAGCAGCCCGCGCCTGCCCGCCCGCCCGTCCTTCGCCGCTCCTCCCCGGCTGATCACGACCGCAATGAAAGCTCGGTACAACCCTGGCAGCTGCTCGCGCCAAACCGCTCGTGGCCATGCTATCGCCGATGCGGGTCATACCGCTGATCCTTTCAAACAGTCCTTCCGCTGAGATCGCCTTCGTCGCGGTTGCACGCAACACGCGTCAACGTCTCGTGCTTAACGTGCGGAAGTATACCGTTCCGTCCTCTCTTTCTTTCTCCTCCTTCCGCACGTGCTCGATCGAGCTCGGCCAACGCCGAGGAAGAAGAAAGTCGTTCGTTGGTCGCAACGCCGACGGATTTTGCCGACTTTATATAAATATCTCCGGCATTTTAGGCAAAATTAACACGCAGAAACCCAGCTGCCGGCTTCGCCTTTTCTGCTCGCAACGGAATATCGGATAATTATCGTTATACCGATGACGGTGAAACGAAACCCAGGTAAACCGGTAAAGCCGCGAAAGCCGAGCCACGATTATCCCGATAAGTTAAAAATCGAATCGCAAAACGAATGCGAGTAATCGACATGGAATGACTACTGAAGGTGTATTATCGAAATATTCTTTCTGATGGTAATACCGGCAAACGTTTATACCTCCTTGTTTGTTTAATTATCTGAACTGTACTTCGTTCGTACTGCCGATGCGTGATGTCGCGTATTCGCGCACGAAGCCACGTCATGCGGGCGCGCGTGGGGTCACGGCGGGCGTTTGCCGGTCTGGGCAGATAAAGCGTACGTCAGCCGCGCCGAATGCGCTGAACGCCAACGCCGCTTTCGTGGACTTTAGGGAGTAAACACTAGAGGTTAGCGGTCGTCGATAAAGGGAGCGAAACGGATGTTACGAAGAATGTAACGGATGCTTTTCGTGTTTCAACGCGAAGCGCCAGACGCAACAACTTGTTACGATCAATCTTTCGCCTCATGGTTAAGCAACTTCTTTCGGACCGGACGCACCGCCTGATCGACAAGTGTCCAAACGCTTCAGCGGCTTCCGCCACCATAATCGTACATCTAAATATCCAAATGGAACCGTGGGGAAAATCCGGTCCATGCGTCTTCCGTTCATTTAGCCAGAAGTTTGGAATGGGAATAACCGCGAAAAGCTCGGTCTCTCGTTAGATTTACTGTATCCTCCTCACTACAAGGCAGAATAGCCAACCGTGAAAGAAGCGAAATTTCTTTAATTTTTCAAATTATCTTCGTAATAACTGGCTCAGATTTTTATCACGCGAACGCAGCAACCGTATTTATACCGGACGCGTAAAAAGTGATGTCGAGCACTAGTTTGAAAAATTCTTTTTTCAAAACAATGAAAAAGTAGTACCGGAAACGATCCGTCACTCTGATGAAGGAATATAAATGTTACATGCACGGCGATGCATTTTAAAAGTCAATGAACCAAATTGAAGGAATAAATCTCGGCTGATTGTCCACCGGCTAGCCCAAATCAATTTTGCTGCTGACGGCATTTATGTACGGTATCTGCCGGCGAACCGAGCACCTTTTGCCGCTTAGTTTAGCCATCGCGCCGTAGAAAAGCGAATGCGTATCATGCGCTGATAACCATGAATTTGAAAATAGCGCCGGCTGTCCAATATGTCGACGATCACCGTCAAACCTCAGGTCAATACCAACAGTTCTCTTACAGCGCGTGATACGCCTTACCTTATGCACCCGGATGACCGTCTCAGCCTGTCGTTTTGGCTTCGCTCTCGCCCGCTCGAAGTTCTTTTTCTCTTAAAGAACCCCATTCAGCGATTAAGCCGAGCGTAACGAAATTGAGCAGTAATAATCTGACTGCGCAGATAAAGTTTTACGTCGGTCATCGATTCCACTTCAGTGGAAATTTGAACGAAAGATCTGCAACGAGGCAGCAAGAAGAAGCAAGAAGAGATTAAACGCAACAGGTCGTTGTTAGAAATCCCGCATACCGTATAACGAACAACGATGCGCAGCACCTGGTACGCGAGATCCGGTAAATTTCAAGTCAAATCTGAAGCGAGGAGAAAAAGAAGTCTAAAGACGCACGCGATAAAACAGCAGCCGCCAAAAGCGACACCCGTTTAAATCAGCCGGTCGAGGGATCACGACTAATCCAGAATTTCTGAAGCGGTGCCTTGCAATTCTCTATGCGGAGTTCACCAGCCTTCATCAACGTCGCTCGCTGTAGTGCCGCAAGCCCGTGCCGCAATTATCGCCACGAGCGTGAATTTTATTTCCATTCTCATGCAGCATCTTTTTCAGAAAAAACTGCGCGATCTTCGACTCTGAATTCTATTTCGTACTCTTCAGAATACCTCTCGGGATCGGAGAAGACCCCATGCTTCCTGAGGTGCCTACAAATGCGGAAGAGCATTTAAAGCGCTGCCACGCGATGTCCCAGGCGATCTTCAGCCGCAGCATCTAATCTCGAAATCTCGAAAATATTGTCGGACGCATTCCGCGGGCACCGGGAGCATTGCCGGCGTTGCGCCCCGAGATGCGGACAACGATCGTTCGTCGATGTCCTTCGTCTGAAGAACATACGGAATATCGAAACAGGAAAGCCAGTCGCGCCAGCGTTTTCGATTAACAGGGCGAATCCCGAGACTCTCGTTGACTCAAATATCGTTGACTGAATTTCTATCACCGCACCAACGCTCAACGTTTCCGGGAAGAGATCGAGAGTTTGCTTGAAAAACGTCGCTCGTTAGTCGATCGATAACATAATCTCAGACGGAGAAAATGTATTCGCAATCTTAAATCACGTGTATAACCTTGTTCCTCATACGAAACCTATAATATATAAAACTATTACGCTCGTTTACTTTAATCACCTCAATCAATTTTAACTAAATAATCGCACAGAAAGGCCCCGGAAAACCGTTCGTAATCACTGCGGCATTTATCTTGCATTCAGCGTTTTTAAATTCGATTGCAGACAACGTTGAACCAGGATCTCTGTGATTCTGTGAAATTTTTTGCGAAGATTCGAGGCAAACCTCCTCTTCTTTCGCAATTCAAATTACATTTAAATTTTCGAGCATTCGTTTTCTTCTTTTCTTTTCCATTGGAATAAATAAGTAGAAAGTTACATAATCTCAGTCCTCCTAAGTTTCGTCTTTCTTCGACACTTTTCATCTTTCGCTGTTTCTCTGTTTCTTCATTTCTTCACAAAGTATATGTTTCCTTCAATTTTGCCAAAACACCATCATTTTCCCCCTCTATTCTAAAATTCTAAAAAATATCCACTCTCGCTCGTCGAGTTTTCACCTTCCACCTCGAAGCGTCGTTTCCACCCTCCGACCTCGACGTCCGCGATTGAAATCGATACTCCTCGCGACATTCGCCGGCGTTTCGCGGAACTGTGTCCCGTTCTCCATCGAAACATCCGCCAGCTCGCCCGCCATCCTTGCCACCATTTTCCTTGCCGCGGGCGCCGCGATTTATTATGCGATAGCTTCGTTAATACGTAATGAATATTAATTATTTGTCAACGAAGGCGAACAGAACGACGACAAGAAACGAAGAAGGGGGCTGTTATCGTAATTTGTAATCTGCCGGCGCGAAGCGTATCCACCGAGGCTCGCCGCGTGTTCTTCGCATCGATACGAGCCATCCCCTTCGTTACGCGTAACGAACCGAGCAACCTTTCGCGACAATGAAAAATTTTCGGACGAACGAAGGGCATTGGCGCATAATTAGTTCCGTTTTCGACCCTACTACAGTGGTTTCGGTCGGGGAACTTCAACTGATCAAAGTTTTAAATGATCGCTCGCCAATGACAATTTTTTAATAAAATTGCAATTCTTGTCACGAGCAAAGAACTTCCTCTCATTGAGGAAAACTGTGACGGAATGCAACTGAATTTTTACAAATGTGTCGTTCTATCCAACGGTGTGGACACTTTTCAAGATTTGAACTTAAAGCAATGGAATTCACGATGGAAAATGCCCGATAAAATGTTTTTCATCCCCTGTTTCATCACGCGACACTTTTCCCACACATCCTCCAGCTACAACTATCTCGTTAACTCCGCCTTTTTTGCGGTCTAAACGTGACCAGAGATCGAATTCCACAACTCACTGCGCCCCCCTTCTTCTCGCCCTCGTTGATCCTTGCGCGAGAGGAAAGAAAACTCGAGAGAAAAAGAGAAAAAGAGAGAAACGAAGAGGAAGCTCGCGGCACGCCAATACCTCCAGCTCCTAAATACTAATCTCCGAGCCGGAGGCACCGCTCCGAGAGGGGAGGAAGCGGTAACAACGACGCGAGAGAAGATGGCGAAAGGGAGGCGAAAGGAGTGGAAAATGAAGCGGGAGCGGAGCTTCGTAAAGCAAAGCGGAGGAAAGAGCAGGATGATGGAAGAGGAGAGGAGAGAAGACAGCAACAACGGCAGCACGGGGCAAGCAGCAGTTGGTGCTCGGCTGTATTTTAATTATACCGCAGGCTGCGCGAGAGCCTCATCCAATCTCGTTGGCCCTCTCGCCGTTCCCTTCTCTGTCCATCTTTCGTTCTCCACACCTCTGCGCCCCCGTCGGCCTCTTCTGGTTTCGCAGGCCAGCCGTGCGATGGTACACCACCGAAACGCGAAACAAACAAAAGCAAAGAGGCACCGACGGACGGCCCACCGCTTTAGCCCCTTCGACCGCGCTTCGTCTCTTCGCTCGTACCCTCTTCGACGATCGTTTCTAGTATTTCCTCCCCCTTTCTCCTCTCACGGTTTTAGGGAACAGCGTTCGTTTCCATGCGGCTAGAAGAGTGGAAGAACGGGTCGCCCGAGTGGTAAATGTCAAGCTCGACGGAAGAGTCGGTGATGATGAATTTCAATCTTTTAAGATCCGAAGATCTATTGACAGGAAATTTGAGAAAATGAGAAGTCAAAGAGATAATTGATGAAATGTTATCGAAAATTATTAATATAAGAATCTGTATTCGATTATGCTTGCGCTTTAGCTTACATTTCTTTGAAGGGAGCTGCTCTCAGAGTCTTTCAACCTAAAAAAAAAAGAGAAGTGAATCCTCCGAAACCACAAAAATCATCGAGAATGAATTATTCCGTTGCGCAACCTCGGGATATATCGTTCGATCGAACGCTTCCTGGACGATCCCCGAGTTTCGCGGAAACGTCGAGAGCTCTTCCGAACCAATGATTTGTTATACCTAAACGATTCTCGTCGGAGGATTGAAATCTGGAGCAGCAGGACATTCTTGACCATTCTCTCGCGAGCGTCCGCGTGCACGTAAGCGGCCTTATTATTCCACGGTCGGTGCATGCTCATTATACGCGCTTTGCATGGCGGCCTGTTACGTTTACCGGCCAATTTGGTGGCGGGCGGCCTCGTCTTCTGTTCGCGGCCACGCAGACAGTTCCGTCCGCGGCGTTACGCTTTTAATCCGCGAAACGAGCTCGTTTCGGATAAACTCCTCGTTTAAGTGAAACCCGACCGAACCAGTCTTAAGTACTTATCTCGCCCTCTCGTTTCCAAACGTGATTCCGCATCATCCGCAGCGAATCGGAAATTCCCCGCCGTCTTCCTCGGAGTATTTTCGCCGAGCCAGTGTCTCACGAATGAAATTTGCTAAATCGTTTGACGATCGACAGGAGACATATTCGAATCGTGCGAATGAATTTCAGGCACGACGAGTCAGATGGAGAAACACGCTCGAGACTCGGTGTTATCTCGAATTAAATTTCCCAAGGGATCGTTTGTCAAACTTCTTCTTCTTCTTCTTCTTCTTCTTCTCCAGGTTCTTCGTCCCGTCTCCTACATTTTCCATTTCTATTTCTATCTCTTAATTTCTATCAAAACTGTTTCGCTACACTTTTTATGGTCGATCAATTCCAAAGAGCGAGCTACTTGGAAAAATCGTCACGTCGACGTCGGAGCTCTTAATACGACATCGCCGAGACAGACTTCGGGGCAATCTTTTTCGCTGCTCCAGCGAACGGAACCCCCGAAATGATATACAGTTGTTTGGCAAGGTGATACGAGGATCCTTTTCAGCCGGTGGCCGTTGCTCGTGTCGTCGGCAGCTCTTTTACAACGCTCGTACAACCACGACCGACATCAATCTCGTCATTAGTCTTCCCTTTCCTCGCCCGCTTCTTTGCCCGAGTGTCTTCTTGCTAGAGTCGCTCACGGTCTTCGAGTTATTGATAATTTGTCACGCGATCTCCGACTGCGAGCCATTCATCCTTCATCCGCGAGCCGACCGTTATTCCACGTTCAACTTCTCGCCAGATCGTCGTCGCCAGAGCGCCAGCTCGCTCCGCCGGTGACCTATTACGATCGACGATCATAGCGCGAGCGAATGACGATCGAGGGCCATCGGGTCTCAACTTTGACGCGTTATTGTTGCAGTTTCGTCCCTGCTAACGAACACGGGAGAGTGTGCTTTCCCAAAGCGAAGATTCAAGGGTTGATCCCGAGCTGGACGCGAGTTCGATCATCCCCCGTTTCTCCTGGGAAAACGAAAGAGAAAAGGAAATCGAGTCGACGGTGGCACGGTGCGACGGATCGAGAAAAAAAGGAAACAGCCGGTGAACGAGCGAACACGAGGGGAAACGCCTTCTCCGCCCTGAAACGCCTCCTGTCCGTCACGCCGTCACGCCGTCATCCCCCTTCTTCTCATTTTATTCCCCAGTCGTGACCCCGACGTTTTTCGTTAACGTTCACCCTCCTCCCAACCACCTACCCAGGACATAATTACAATTGACGAAACGCCAGGTTGAAAAATTCCTTTTGATCCATCGACGTCTTTCGCTCGCTTTCATCCTCTTCGAACATCCCCCGTCTCGGTCGTGTCCCTGGAAATAATTAAACTTGAAGGTTGTTACGGAGGTTTTGCAAATTTCTTCTTCGTTGAATTGACTTTACATTTCCAATTTTTAATTGGAAACACCAGGTTCAAAAATTCCTTTCTGAACACATCGACGTCTTTCTCTCGTTTTGCTCCCCTTCGAACATCCCCCGTTTCGATCTTCCGCAAATGAGAATGATTAAATCTAAAGGTTGTCCAGAAATTTTTGCAAATTTCTTCTTCATTGGGTGTAATTTGCATTCCCCCGTCAGAGATTTCAATTTTTAATTGGGAACACCAGATTCAAAAATTCCTTTTCGAACATCCTCTGTCTCCGTCGTTCCGCAGGTGATAATTATCAAATTCAGAGGTTACGGTGAAATTTTACAAATTTGCAATTTGCGCTCCCTCGTCAAAGATTTCAATTTTGAAATTGAAAACGCCAAGTTGAAAAATTTCTTTCGATCCATCGACGTCTTCCGCTCGTTTCGCACGTTTTTAAACGTTCGCTGCGTCGGTCGTTCGCACGCATGGAATAATTAAACGTAAAGGTTGTCACGGAATTTTGCAAATTTCTTCGTTGAGCGTAATTTGCGTTCGCTTCCATTGAAAACTACAATTTTTAATTTAACATAATTCGTTGCTTGGGCGTATTTAACTGACCGAGCGGATGAGTGCCGAGGCATATTTCCCTTTCATCTTTCCTGCATTCGCGTTCAAACAAGCTTATCCAATCCGTTAGCCGCGTTTCTCGTTTTTCGAAAATTCATCAGCCATTCAGCCTCGACGTTCGTGTCTGCCCGACCATGGAAAACCCGTTGTCCAAAACGAATGCTCAATGTTGTTCGTATCAAGCGTAGCATCAAGCCAGTCTTAAATTCACCTCCAAATTATGCACACATATACCCAAGCGTAGATATCGTACCGTGACGTGTGGAAGTTTCTGAAAGACCTCACTTTCACGAGTTGCCAACGAAAATATCCGATATAAACTTCTCTCTCTGTAGGCTTGTTGCTCTCTATTACACTCCATTCTGCGTTTCGCGCTTTGGCTTTCCATTTCTCAGCCACGTTATTCCAATTCTACAAATATTACCTCGCACAAATAATGAACGATTTTCCACGCGTTTCAGACAATTCCCCCCTCCCCCCCTGGTTCCTAACAGTCGCTAACCAGTTGAAGTTATCAACGTGTCAAACGCTCGACTCGTATCAAAGTGCAACACGAACGAGAGACAAAATGGTGGTTCGAGGGGATAAACCGGCTGCGCGTTCGGCCCCCTCGATTCCATGATTTAGGGTATCGTCTCGAAAGTACCACTTTTCTGCCATTCCATGCTACCAGCCGATCCCACAAGTCATTTCCACACCTAGGCATTAGAAGGCAGCGAGAGAAACGGACCTCGGCCGACGGTGAAGAAAAAAAACAAGGAGAAAGAGAGAGAGAGAGAGAGAGAGAGAGAGAGAGAGAGAGAGACGGTGACGGAGAGAGCAAGCGGCACGAGCAGACTGTCCGTGAACGGATCACAGCTGTGCACCACGAAATTGCAGCGTGCGAGCAGCTACGAACGTTTTCGACCGTTTAATCGCGATAATAGCAGGCCACGCGACGGAACAAACTTCCCAGCCCCCGAAGATTACGATGTTCTCGCGCCAGCCAGAGTAAAAGTCACCGAGCGCTGCGTTATATCGCCCGGTGTGTCACTTGGAAACGCGCGTGATTACGGCCCTTGTAAACGAGCCATCTCAACCCTCTCACCGCGAGCCATCGTTCGCCACCGTTCTCGTCCATTCCTGGGAATTTCTGACAGTCGCCTCCGAGTTCCTTCCGCCGGACTCGATCGACATCGTTACAAGTTACAAGTTGCAAGTGTCTCGCGGTGGCAACTTTGCACGACTTGGAAATTACATACAAAATTACGTTCGAAACGGTGAATAAATAATGCAATGTGTACTTAGGATGATAAAACACGCTGTACTCGATACTTGCTGTATTTGATAAAATGGTACAATTTCCGCGAAACTCCCGTACGATCGAACTTCCCACGTCCGGACGGTGTAAACAACGCGTGGTGGACAATTCTAAAAATTCCATCGCCGAAGCAGAGAGTCCGACTAATGATCCGGGCCCTTCTTCGAGAGACTAGAAAGACGAGGAAGAAGAAGAAGAAGAAGAAGAGACAAGAAAGAAAAGGAAGAAAACGCGTCGGGGGATCGGTTTCTTCTCGACGCGAGACCGCGAACGATCAAGTCGCTCTCGATGGTCGGCGGGGTGATCAAAGATCCTAGGCTGCGCCCTTGCGAACTGTCCGAGAAACGAACTAAAAAGAAGCCAGAAAGCGAGAGAAAGAAGCAGACGAAGAAGAAGAAGAAGAAGAAGAAGAAAAATCGAAAAAATATTGCGGGTGTCGGGCCTGGTCGACTGAGAAGGAGGCTGCGGCTTCGAGGGCGAGGAAAGAAAGCGAGAGAACCTGCAGGTCAGAGGGTGAGGCGACAACCCGTGACCAATCTGACACTAAATCAACTGACGTGCGCTCCGTGCTCCGATCACGTGCACGTGTACCAAGCGCGAAGCTGTGTAAACGATGCACCGCTGTCGACGATTTTGGGAATAGCCGCGATCGAATGTCGGCGCGACCATGAATTCACGCGGGCCTTGGTTAATTGATTCCGACGTTACGCAAGGATACGGTTCGTTACGAGGCTTTTCAGGGTGTCCGGAGAGTGTTCACGTAGCGTCGTTCCGTTCGAAGAGCCGACACAATCGAGAGAGTTGCTGCCTGTGAGAAGAAATTTTCCATTTTCTAGCGATTCTGTGGGAGGAGTTTTTCTAAGAAGAATTTTTTCCAAGACTTCGCAGGGCGAGATCGAGATTTTTGATCGCACCTTCGCTGGACCGGAAATTTCGTCCGAAAGTACGTCGCTAACGAGCCACTGTGTATACAGATGTTTTCAGAATGGAAAACACCGGCTCCGCGTCCCTTTTTGTTATTCCTCGTGCGATTCCGTGCGTGCGCCGCGCGGAATATTACCGCGCTTTAAATATTTGCCCGCGCTTTTTTTTCTTTCTTTTTTTTTTTTTTTTTTTTTTTTGTTCGTTCTTTTTTCCTTTGAGGTTTCTCATTCAGACGGAATAATAACCTCGAGTATCAGGCAGTTTCAGCTCCTTTTTCTTTTCCTTCTCTCCTTCTTCTTCTTCTTCTTCTTCTTCTGTTTGCTGCAATAACGCGAGATCGTTGATACGTGAATTATGCAAATTGCGGCCGAATGCATGCTCGACAGGCGAATTCGAGTACGATTAAGTGTAACTGGCGAGAGCGGGGCTCGATCATCGAATCGGGTACGAGGAAACAAATTCGAAGGACTAATGACTCGCGGGATAATGAGTCGACGATGCGAGGAATCGATTGGATGAGGGACAAAAATGAGAAAAGAAGAAAGAGACGCCTGGCGCTTCATCCTGCGCGGATGACGTCCATGAATATTCTTACTAATTACACAGACGATCGGTCGACTATTACTTTCCTCGGCTGAACTTCTTCGAGCTCTTCCAAAAGTCCATGAAAACACTTTTTCTTCGGTTGTAAACGGCGAATAGAATCCAACTGGCTGATTTTAATTTCCTCCCGATGCTAATTTCTTCAGCTTCTTCTAAAAATTCTTTAGCCGAATGAAGTCCAAGCGTAGCGCAAGTTTTTCTGTTTTTCTTTTTATTTTATTTTACTTTCTCGATTCCTCGAGTTTCTTCTTCCCCTTTAGAAACAGAAGAAGTCTCTCTTTGAATGTTTTAACATTCCGACGTTCACTGCCGGCGTACTGAATTCTCGTTTGCTTCGCTTAAATACGATCGGTATGAGGATTTTGTTCAGTTTTTTGCCGAAAAACGATTCTTTGCTCGGTGAAACGGTTTATTAACCAAACGACGTATGAATCATCGCGAGAGGAACTGCTCAACGCGGGGCATTAAAGCTAAAATCCGCCTGTAAATCAAAAGCCGACCGCAACGCATGCCGACGCTGTGCGAACCGTAATCGACGTTTATTAATCAAACTACCCCGGTGTTTATTAAAAATCATACAAGCATCGCGAGTTGCCACGAACAGTTCATCCTGACTAATTATTCATCGTCCGTGAAAGATTGACTTCTATCGTGAACAAATTTCAAACGCATCGCCGTTGGAAAATAAATTAAATCTGCATGATTGGTAAAAAAGAAAATTAGCAGATTCTTTGAAACATTAAACTAAAGCTAAGAACTATTTCCAAAATTTCGGGCAAAGTCGCAAATGTCTTTCAAGAACTATTTCTAATATTTCAAACAAGCTGACAACGTTATTTCCAAAATTATTTCTAAAATACCAAACAAGCAAATAATTCTTCAAGAATTATTTCTAAAGTCTCGAACAAGCTAACAATCTTTATTTCTAAAAATTTCACGCAACTTGACAATTTTTCAAGAATTATTTCTACTATTTCGAACAAACTTTTTATACAATTATTTCAACGCCAGTATTATCGTGACAATTTGAACGTTGCGACCGAATCGATCGAGTTTTTCGACGACCGGAAAGTTGAAAAACTGCAAATTTCTCTAATCGGTCTAGACGTCGACGCGTGGATTCCTCGCGAGGATTATTCCGGGGGGATAAACGAAAGGCGAGACGGGCGGATTCTCGCGGCGGTGGGTTAAGCGGGTCAATCGTGGAATTCAAGCAAACGTGGAATGCGAGAGCGTTTCGCGCGATCGTTCGATAAATTCAGGTCTCCCGCGTGTTTATGGACTCGCGGTCCGCGGTATCACGGTGGAAGGAATTATTATAATGTTGTTGCTTGCAATTTGTACGCGTCGGTGTTGCCCGGAGTACCTGTTCGTTAATCGCTGGAAGTAACGCGTGACGTAAATTCGCGAATGAAAGTTTGACGCAAGTTTTTCTGCTGGCGCGAACGTTTGAGATCGAACCGACAAACTTTTTTTTGCCTGTCAGCAATATTTATATTTACGAGGCATCGCTTCAAATTAAATGATGCAGAAATAATCATTCGAACGATATTTAACGCGAAATTTCGATCCAACGTGTGATGCCGTTTAAATTTAAAGCAACCATCAACGTGCACCGCAAGTTTATTAGAGCGAGTATAACACAACGGGAGTACTAATTTAATAAACATTGCAGGGTAAAACTGTGAAATCAACTCTGAAATGAAATGAAATTTTGACATTACTCGTGGTTATCTCTAACGCAAGAGTCAATCACGCATAGTTTCGATAATATTCTCCGCCATTTTTTAAACTTTTGTAGTTTGTGCGAATTGTTCCAAATCGTCTGAATTACCGAGTGTCAATTTACAGTTACAGGGCTATCTTCAAGTAATTCTTTCGTTCCTCTTACGTCGTTGTTATATATAGTTTTCATTCAGATATACTGTTATACATCGCATCGTACAAATCAGATGTATATATACGTTCGTTACAATTATCAGCAAATGATAAAAAAAAAAAAAAAAGTCCGAGCTGTTGGCTAGAAAGGACAGTCGGGTGCAAATCGGTCAATGAAACGATACGTTTGAATTGTAAATAGTAATCATCCGAGTTGCAAAGATGAAGACAGAGAGAGAGAGAGACAAGATATCAACTGAAAACGAACCGAGAACTAAGCCAGAGAAACAAAAACGAAGAAAAAAAAAGTAAGAGACGAAGTTTCTTACTTCGCGAAGAGCGAACAACACGACCGACAAGACTCGAATTTATCCACGAGGATCGGTCGCGATAAATTCGGATCAGCGATGCTAACCGAGTCTCCGAATTCGCATCTTAATACGATCGCAACAGTGTACGACGAGGAGAGCCGGAGAGTTTCGAGCGTCTCGTGAATGGAGAGGAATCCTCGATTGAAAGAACCTATATTCTACGTTTCTCTCTCTCTCTCTCTCTCTCCTCTTTTTTTCCCATCTCGCTCAGCACCATCGGAAAAAAAAACGAAGAGAGAGAATCCTCGTTCGTTGGAGAAACGAGGACGTTGAATCGCGAGTCGAGGCTACGTAGAGAACCGAAGAACGAAGCTGAAAGATGAAAAAGAAAGAAAAAAAGATATAAAAAGTAAGGAGAGAGGAGAAGGACCGAAGGGAAGAAAACGAGAGAACGAAAAGGGCAAGAAGAAGAAGAAGAAGAAGGCGGCGCGGCGCGGCGCGGCGCTGGATGTTGCCACGGCTCGGAGATTTTTCAAAAAGGAAATTATAAAAGCGGACTGGAAACGAGAGGGGAGGCTATAAAGCGGGATCTTTACGAGACACGGGGGCTGCGCAGTGAGGGCCCTGCCTTCGAACAGAAGAAGCGCGCGGGACCTACCGTGACATCTCGACGTTGTTTATCGAGTTACGGAATTCGAAGATAAAATCATGCCGGCCGCGAGGGGGTAAGCTCCAGGGACGACGAGCTTCTCGTTAAGGGATCGCGAACATGCTTGTTTCGCCGCGTTAGAACATGCTTTGCTCTTTGTCGGGTGGTGGCATTGTCTCTGGCGCATTCCTCCCCGGTACCGGTAACCGGTAACCGCTTCTTTAATCTCCAGGTGAAAATTTTCTCGTCGCTTTCTCGTGGAAGTCCAAGTTTGATGTTGGATCGTTCTGTGGAAAAGAAATTTTAAAATTCCACTTCGATTCTTCCACTGTCAAACGCGTTTCGTTTATTATTCGTATAATTTATATCCAACAATGAAATCGTTCCAGACATATTCCGTATATATACGACGGAACAGATCGCTGAATGCGAACAACGCACAACGGTCCAACGTTGTTTCGCGGAAGCGGCTGACGTTGACGTATGCGTGTACAGCCGTGGAAAAAGTTCACGAGGAAAGGAAGTTAATTGACCCAGTGTTTGGCAAAATGGTAGAAAAGGAGGAAGAAAGGGAAGCAATTTGATACTTCTTTCGCAATCGCGTACGGAATATTCAGGAAATACCTGGAGCGAGGCAAAGCACAATGAGTTGGTTGTTGCGAGCGGGGAAGAAACGCGCGGAACCTATTTGTACAACACGACGTAGGAAGTGGTGGCGCGATAACGGGGCGAAGAATAATTAAAATGTAACAAGAAGCTGTTTACCGAAAATTCCAACGATGAAGCGGAGGTGCACACCGTAGGGACGCACAGGGGTGTAAATTTCCCCGGGTGGAGAATAAACTACCGGTAATATGCCTGGACTCGCCCGCGAGAAAAGATCGTCGTCATTATAAAGATAGAATTATACTCTGACGATATTAACTCTGCACGAGCATTCCGCAATTTCCAGAACGATAAATAATCCTCCTCGCCTTGCTTCGGCGAGAATACACTCGACGACGCTTTTATCGCTCGTCAGATGAAATTACCGACCGCTTCGTTCTCTAACGAATCTCGCGATCCTCCCATTTTCATAATTTCCATCGTTGCGCGATCGATCCTCTCCGAGTCTGTCTCTCTCTCTCTCTCTCTCTACTCGTTCCTCGATATACTTTGGCCCAACCAAATTTTTCAATTTCTGTATAATTTGACGTATCGCGCGTCAACGAAGCGACAAACGCAAATTTAACGAGCACGCGTTAACAACATTGTCCCGAATTTACATACGTTCGCCGCTTAATCAGCTCGTTCGGAGCCGTGCATTCTAAAAATTCGTGCGATTCCTCTCTCGCCGTTCGAGGAAACGCCTCTTTCTCTTCGTTCGAAAGAGCATAAAAAAGAGATATAAAATTTAATGTACTTCTTCAGTAGCGCGTTACTCACTGGCCCCCTTCCGCTCCCCGCTCGGACGTTTTAAATTCTTCCTGTACGTCAATTTGTTACAAATTCCCACTGCTCTCCCCTGTACCGGTAATCCCCGCCTTCGTAACTTTGCTTCGTTTAATTCTTTCTTGCCACCGGCTTCCTCAACCACTGCTACAAGTTTCAAATTCCTACCACCATTTAATTTATCGCTTCTTCTACCACCTCGAATCTGCTTTATTTTCTTCTCTCTCTCTCTCCTTTTTCGGCAAGCTTCAAATTCCTCTTGCACTTCAATTTATCGCAAATCCCTCCTCTCGTTCGCTGCAACTCTTCCACGTACTTCTTTTTTCGCTTCTTGGCCTTCTTCTTTCTACCTGGCTGGCGATACTCGGCCGACAGTCGAACGACGGGGAAACGAGGACGAGAGAAAAAAGGTGCAATTACATCGGGCGCAATTTATCGCGATCAATGCGCAAAATAGCCCGATATCGCGAGCCTTGTTCTTGTTTAATCCCCGATTACGATCGTGAATGGACGGAGGAACGCGCGGGAAATACTGGCCGCTAATGGCGGCAGATTCAATTCGCTCACGTTCCCGATCCCTGTCTCGCTTTCTTTCTTTCTTTCTTTCTTTCTTTCTCGCCAGCGAGAAATACGAACGTATCACTTGACGGGGAACAGAAAGCGAACAGGGTCGATCCTCTGAAATTTCGTTCGAGGAGACTGGTCGACTGACAACGAGGTAACTCGTGGCTAACGTCGGTGAGAAGTATTTTATTTCAAACTCACTGTCTTGATAATTATCGCTTACAAAGTAATGAAATCGACCAGCTGAATTGCGTGTAATTTAATTAAAATTAATTGCCAACTCTTTGGATGTTTGATCCATTCTATAATTTCAGATAATTTGTATAATTTTATAGTCAATAATACGAACAACGATCGATTCACTCGCAAAGAGTGCAATATATCAACAAATACATCAATTTGCGTTTTTAATTCGTTATGTACACGCTCCTCGTTCGGTAAACTTTCAAATTTCTGTCAATCTCAAGCACCCGAGGGGTCAATTAAAATTTAACAACAAGACACGACAATTCCCCTCCGTAAAATCCGGAAAGTTTCTTCTCCAAAGTTCGAATTTTATTTCGAACTAGTGGTTCAAGTGTGAACTCTACGGTTGAAATCTACTTTCGAGCAAAAGCCCCGGTCCCAAGTTCGAGCGGAAGTTTCAAGCGGCGGGTGTGTCGCCGATAATTTTCCGAAAAATTTGGTCTCCAAATTCCTCGGCCGTTAATAATTCCTGCCAGACTGCGATAATCCCGCACGAGAGACCGAGAGACCGAGAGAGAGAGAGAAGAGAGAGCAAAGTCGCACACCGCGTTCGCCAAAGTCCAAAACCGTGCGCAGGCATTTTTCCAAGCCGACAGCCGGACTTGACGACCGAGCGAAACCCGGAGCCGGAATTAACGAGGACAAAAGTCCTCGAGTTCCAGCGCCAGTTCGATCGCGGTGCGACAAGAGAACCGTGCGGGGGCATTATTTCCTCGTCGTCGCCGACGGTAATTCCGACGGAGGCATAGAGACGAGGACTATCCTTGGGTCCCACGGTCTCGCTAGGCGCACAACCGCCTCGTGTGGTGCGGCTTCTCTCTCCTCTCTCGTGGCTGCGGCGGTTCTCTCGTAAAATCGCCGAAAGGAAGATTTTTAATTGGCGTGGAAGTCGAGCGTGGAGCGTCACATTGCAACAACGTGGGGTGGCGCGGCGCGGCGCGGCGCGGCGAGAGGGAGATACGCGGTGAAGAAGGAAGACGAAAGAACGAAGGGGGAGGAGACGCTGGAGAACGATCATCGTCGCCCTGGCTTGGATTTCGTGGCTCGAACGAAACCGACGACTTCGTGTGGATCCGGACTTCGATATTTCATATTTACGACGACGTAGCCCGGGCGTATAGAACGTGTTCCCGCGGACAAGGACAGGGACAGGGAGCAGGGGGGCTTCGGGAGCTTTAATAACCTCGGTCGGCTCTTTCGTATCGAGGGGATTATATTCCGTGGATTAACATATTGACGCGATGTTCCTCGGGACCGGGTTCCTCGCTCCGTCCGCATCGTGCAAGGGAGAGGGAAGGGGGGGGGGGAGAGAAAAGGAACAAGTTAACCGACGAGTTACTAAATCACCGGGTCCGGACCCAACCGTGGAACCGACCAGGAATTGTTATTAATACCCCTGGTAAGCCTGGTTTCGTTCGCCAATAGCTGACAGCCGCGACTCTGGACGCCTCCGTTCGTCGTGACCAGCCCTAGAGAACGATGGATCTCGTTAAGAGACGAGCTTCGACTCGGGCCTAATTTCGACCGACCGACCGACCAACCGACCGACCGACCGACCGACCGACCGACCGGCCCCCGTTGATTGGATCGATCCCACCCGAACGTTTCTCGTTCAATGGGCGTCCGTTCTTTTCCAAATTATACAATCGGCGTCGGCCGATGCCAGCTGGACGAATTAAGGGATCGTGGGTAAATTGATACGCCACGGTCGAAAACGACTCTGAAAGGGAAAACGATTCGGTGCGATCGAGGAGGATGCAGTGGTTAGGTTTTGTCGCTTCGTTCGAACGCAACGTTGGATGATCCTTTGGCGAGGAGGAGTTGGAAATTTATACCGAGAAGATGTGGCAAAACGAATGGAGTGAAAGAGGCACGTTGCTTCGTAATAAAAGAACAACTTTTGGAGGTGAGCTCGATGCTCGAAATCCGCTCGTCACTCACGGAGAGACAGCTTCCTGACATGCTTCGCGATTCTTCGCGTTACTTCGCGGACCGAATTATCCTGAATTGTCTGTTATTGCAACGCAGTTATTGCTCGACGTCATTACCGAACGCTAACAGAGTTTGGTCCATTAGAGACGGGAGAACCTTGTGTTCAAGCCGGAAGTAAGTGTTGGGAACTGCGTCGTAAATAACTCGGCAACGGCGTGCTTGCGATATTACAATTTTGCTGTACAACGAGCACTCGGTTTATTCGCGTTCGAATATGCAGCTACGTGAGAAATGAAATTCTACCTGGAAATGAAGTTCTATTTGTAGAACAAATCGGAGATCAACGACAGGATCGTCGGAACAATCACGCGCCAATCACTGTGTCAAAAAGAAGAAAGAAACGTTTGAAACTTCGCAGTATAATATAATCAAAATTTGGCTATCTGAATAATTTTAAGCAGAAGAATTTCGTGATGTCTCTCATATCTGCGAGCAGATTTTTTCCCATACGAGGCACACAAAGAATAAAAAGCAAGAACAAACATTTTAAACGAGCACTTTGAAAATACTCTTTTTATTGCCATTATCAGTATTCTCGTTAAAATAAATTTTCATATTTTTTTCATTAATATAAACATGTATCCTTCTGATCAATGTATCGTTTCTTTCACTATAAAAGTTTCAATAACGATTACATTGAACTAATAAAAAAAATATGTAAACTTGGCCAATGAGACTCGGAAGATCTAAAAGGTTGGACGATACCCAAATACAGACTTTGACTTCGATGGAAGTCAAATAGTTTTCCAGACTAGTCAAAATCAAACACATTTATCGGGAGAACTAAAACAACGATTCTCAACCTCAGGCTCGAGAGAAAGATATCAACGAGAGTTGAAAAGCTGGCGTTTGACCAACGACTCGGGAGAAGAAGTCAAAGCTATAATTCTAATTCCAATTCGAAAGCAAGAGGTAAGACAGTCGTCGTCGTCGTGGTTGTCGTTCGTTTCCAAGCCGGTCTCTGGGCTCGAGGACTAACGGTCGTTCTCGCGGTCGTGGAACGAGAGAGGCCAGAGCGAAAAGTGTGCGTGAAAGCCCCGGTGATAAATGATAGAACGTACCGGGGAGGCCCTAGAAGACGACCCGCAGACCCAGAGACCCACTGAGCGCCACGAACGAGCGGATAAAGGACCAGGCTGCTGCCTTGTCTCGGCGCATATTAATGGACAAACATAATCGCCGCATCTCAGCAGGAGCCGGCAGCTGAAATATCCGCTCGTTGCTCTGCCTCCTCTGCTTCACGCCGGCTGCGGACTGTCGGCAGTTCCTCGCACGATGCCAGGAGGCGACGTTCCTCGCCGCCCAACTCTCTTTCCGCCGTGTTTCCTCTCGTTTCGCGTCTCGATCCCTCGGGATTCGCGGAATCCCGCGGCCAGCATCCATCAAATACCGAGTCCGTGGCTTGGTCCGGACCGAAGTGAAAGTGTCTCCAGTGTGTCCTAGTGGCGTCGAAACCACACCGAATCGTGAAACGGTAGCGTGTATCGTCGATAGTTTCCTAGTGTCTACGATTCTTTCTCTGTTTTTGTTTTTTTTTCTTTCTTTTTTCTTTCCTTTCCTTTTCACCAAAAATATAAGAAAGTATGGAACTTTGTCGATTTTTGCTGTGAATTGTCAGCGATTTCCAGAACGGACGACAGTGCTCTTTAAAGATGGTTTATTTCCTGCAAAGCATGCGTCGGAGATTCTCTACCGAACGAAAACGCGCGTTTCTGTTTTCTACACGCGACGCGTCGAGCATTGAAAGAACATCGTACGAAGCGAAGAGAAACTGAGGATAGAAGAAACGGGAAAAAGTACGAAGAAGAAGAAGTCACGCCCCGAAAACGATCGTAAAACCTCGCCAAGATTGGCGATAGCTGCGCGAAAGCCTGATCCGCTCCGTACACGCGTACGCGATGGAGTTACGAGCGGCTGGCGAGAGCGTTGTAACTCGACGCACCGCGTAAACGCAGCGGGGACCAGTGGCACACGATTCCGGTCGCGTTCAGTTTCGGCCATTATTATGCTCATTTTACACGTCGGCGGGCACCACTTGCCTGCTGGTGCCGAGGCAGCAACAGTGGAAGCACGTGCAAGAGAGCGAGCGAGCGAGCGAGCTCGTACGCGAGTCACGATAACGCTCGACGTCGCGGCAAGTGCCGTTTGATTACGCTGTCCGCTATCAGCCGCTATAAAGTCGATGGAAGGCGGGCGTTAAAGCCGCCTCTCGGGCCCGCCTCTACCTCCTGTGCACCGATCCCCCACCGTTTTCTCCGTCTCTCACCGGGAGACGCTACCAGACCTGCCGCTAGCCCGTGAAGTTGCCTTCGCCGTGCTGGCGTTTCGCCTCGCCGGAACTGCCGGACGATCGCGAGCCAACGGCCACGTAACACGCCATTCCACCGTGTCTCTCGCTCTCTCTCTCTCTCTCTCTCTCTCTCCTTCATTTTCCAAAACATTCTCCTTCAGCGTGGTTTATCGCTTCGGCCTCGTCGATCGATCACTCGTTCCCTCGAATTGATTTTGCTTCATCTCGCAGCTACGTAATTGAAGAGACGGGTAGGTGGTTCTCTTCAGACTTTCTCAAAAGTCGTTCTGCCTCAGTTTGGTTTGTTTAATACGATTCGAACGGTACGGTCTTCTCTTTGGCGTTGATCTCGTTCGCTCTCGTCCCGCAAATCCGCAGTAGAAGCGGTCAAGCGCAGACAGACAGGTGGGTTGTACGATCGGGATTTGATAGATTTCGAGGTAGAGCGATTTAACTAGTAGACTGCGGACTTATCAAACGCGCCAGGAATCCAACCTCTCCGTTTTACTATTCCACGAGCACACGACCGTCAATCAGACGGTTGTTCCACCAATCTTCAACGAACCGTTTTAACCTCGAAACGCGCGAGTGAAAATCCATCGGATCTGCGTAACAATCAGCTGTCGAAAAATTGTTCGTCACGACGTTCGATCTTTGCTTTCCTTCTCTCGCAGTTTCTTCGTTTCTTACCCTTCTTCGCACCCCTACCCCCCTCTCTCTCTCTCTCTCTCTCTTCGTCAGAGTTTCACCCTTCCCTCGTTCTTCACTCTGCTCAGCCCTTCTCTTCCATCCCTGTCGATCGTACTCGTTGCCAAGCTAGCTCCGTCCTTCGCGCACCGCTGTGGCTGAACCGCCTTCGTGGCTGAACCGCGCAACGTGCAAACGCGCGTACCCGCTCGCTGCGGTGCACCGTGTGGCCCCGCGGACTGCGTGCGTGCGTGCGTGCGTGCGTGCACGTCCGGGGGTTTAATGGGCCCAGCTAATGACTATTGGCCGGCAGACCTGGGCGGGACCCGGAGAACTTGTCCGGTGCACACACAACGGTCTGCCGCGTATATGGGGCAGACTCGAGAGTTCGTCGAGTCGACTGGCAATCGCCTGCTGGAATATTTCGTTCCCTCTGGCCGATCTCTCTCTCTCTCTCTCTCATTGTGGATGTGCAGCCTGCCACCGTAGATTCTCAATCTCGATAGCGACAAAGCTACGCTGGTTCCTGCGTCGCTTCCTTGCCACGCGGGAAACGCGTGTCTGGAACAGCGACGGCGATGAAAGAAGTTTATTGCCGAAGTTGTTGGCGAGAAGGATTAATGGCGAGGAAGATTTAGGTGTATGCACGCGCGTGCGTCGTACACGAATTTTCGATAGCAAATTCGGCGAGAGTTGAGAGAGAGAGAGAGAGAGAGAGAGAATAACGGAAGCTGTTGTTAAGCTGTTCTCGATAAGGTTTGATTTGTCAACGAGCGAATAAAGATAAAGACTTTATATTTGCGCGGCACCGCGCGACAATTTTACGAGTCAGAATTCCGCGATCGTTCCCGAGGTAACGAACCACCACCACCACCGATGCAACATTAATATCCAATTTCCATAAATCTTCCGACGGCGGCCGCTTCTGGCCCCGAGCCGCGCGCAGCTTATCAATAAAGGGCCGCCATTCAGGGTTTCTAACGTGCTGGCGCGCGTTTCGACCGTAATATCAATACCATCGAGGAGGCCAACAATGCCAAAGGGGCCGATAGGATGAAGGCGAACGAAAGAGACGGAGCAACGAACCGGGGGTATCGGAAGAAGAAGAATGAAAGAAAAGAAAAGAGAGAGAGAGAGAGAGAGAGAGAAAAGAAAAAGAAAAGGACAAAGAAGGGGGAAGAAACGACGAAAGGGAGGAGAGGATGAACGAAAAAAGAAATCGATATTCAAAGTACACACTCTGGCATCGAGTCCGCGGCACTCTAATTTCCCCCGCGATCAAAGCGGTCGTCCGTTTTAATGTCGTGCCACGGCGTCGTCCTTTGGAGGAGGCCCTACACGTCCTACGGTCCTCCTCAAGGTCCAGCGGTGGTGTCGGGTCTTTTACGACGTGATTTACATAGAATGGCCGACTGCCGGGGCGTATATCGGCGGCATTAGAGTCCCGCAGAAGAGGACGAGCTGGAGGGAAAGAAGAGAGGAGCGGGAGGAAAGAGACGACGAAGAAGAGACTGTTGGTTAGGCGAAAGAGGAGGCAGAGCGCGACAACAACGACGCGTAACAAGGCGTAAGGGGCGAGGAAGAGGAGAAGAAGGAAAAGGACAACGATGTCCGTAGTTGCGAGCTCGTAAGTCAGTAATACGGAGCAGACGCGTAGCAGACGCTGAAAACATCCATCACGCTCGCAGGGCCTTATCTCCTCCCGTAGATCTCCGCTTCATAATTACATTCTCGCCAGCTCCAGCAGTCCCACCCTTTCCCATTCGCCTCCCGTCTCCTGAAATACTCTCTCGCGCCACCGTATCGCTACGTACACCGGAATCCCGCCAACCCCGCCAACCCCGCCGCCCAGTGCATCCACTTCGTCGCGTACGTGCCGCGATTATGAGTAAAAAAAAAAAATATATACGTACGTATATACGATACGCCGCGAATCAGTCGAGTTGACTCGCGGACACTGTTAGAACTGTCGTCACCTTTTCGTCATTGTTTTCATCGTCGAGAGATGTCGTCGCGGTGCACGTTTTCGTTTCAACCCCACTTTCTCCGCGTAGTTGAAACGCGAGAAGAAACACTGCGTGCTGGTCTCGCCGCGGTTGCAAGGGACAAACTAAAACTTTACACGGAATTTGTCCTTACGACAAAACTTCATCTTGTATAAACGAAAATCGTACGAATTCTAAACGGAGTTCTCTTCTCGGAAACATTTAATGGAAAAGGAAAAAGGAGTTTCAGTTTTACGACGGTAGGGTCGCCAGTTTACGAGCAAATTGCGAGTCGAAGAGGGTTGTTTCGTAGGTGTTGACTCAGGAAAGCTCCGAGTTAGCTTACAGTTTCTCACAGATCGTGATAGATCGCGAGTTGAAAGATTAACGTTTACGATTTTTTATTCGCGTACTAATGCGCGTGGCTGATCGAACGACCATTCCGTGTGTATCTTGATCTACCTACCAGCGAATTACAAATCCGAATCGCGCTCGCAAGCTTCCAACCATGGACACGTAGCACGAGCGTGACTCGTGTTTTTCATGATTAATTCGTAAACCGTATCGCGAGTCTTCCACGTTCTTATCAAACGAATCTAATTAATTAAGATGTCTGGAGGCTTAATATCTAGAATTCCCACTGGTTCTTGGTCACGTACAAATACTTTTTGGCCGTGCGGTTGAAGCGAGTGCGCTCTAACGAGCTCTCTCAGTGATAAACAACAAATCTGCAAATCAAAGCGCGTGCATTTATAATAATCGTGTTTAACAATCTTCAAAGTTCACGACATGTTCTCTGCAGTTTAAAGCCCACGACTCGGTCTAGTCGAAGTTCGAATTTCAAAGAACGCTTCTGAGACGTTTCCAGCAGAAAGTGAAAACCTCAAAGTCTCGATGCTTCTGTGACGTTTCCGCCAGAAACCAAAGAGGAAATGTTAAAAATCGCGCGGTTACCTGGTATCGATCTCTACGGCAGGCTTTACGATCCAATGAAAGTTCAAAGCAAAGGAAACGATGCTCGATAAGGGCAATGCCGCCGACCGCGGTCCAGTGTCCGGGCACGTACGTAACAGAATTGTTCGCCGTTAAGAGCGGCTATTAATCACCGGGGGAACGAAAGAACTCGGCCGAAGAAGGATAATGCAATAACAACTCACTAGAACACGATAGGGCCGCGGCGATAAGAGCTTGCTCTCTCTCTCTCTCTCTCTCTCTCTCTCTCTCTCGCGCGCGCGCGGATGATTGCATCGTGGCTCGGTGCCTCCCGGAGATCAAGACAAATGATACCACCGCGTTATCTCATTATGCGGAAGGCTAATTTAAGCGGTACCTTCTGAAAACTCTGGCCCGATAAATCGACGATACCAAGCGGCCAGTAATTACCAGTAATACGCGCGATTACTCGACCGGGATCGAGGCCGATTGTCGACTCGCGTCGGGTAATTGGATCGGAATGTCCGACGTCCCGCAGAATAATTAGCGTCTGACACGCGTTCCGCGCATCCGCGATCGTCGTGCCGATTATCAAGAGCCGCGGTCTGATCGGCCGGACGCAAATCGAGAAATTACGAGTTTCGGAGAATATCGAGATCGTCCGATTCGTGAATTTTCGAGAGACGGTTCGACAGAGTAGAAAACTGACGATCAGTTTTTTCCGAGTTAAAGATTTGCTGGAGGATTGTCCAAGCGCTCGTTTAAGTTAGCTCATTGAAGATGAAATTTGAAAAACTGTCAACACGTTCCTTTTAAGCAGCGTCGGGCGTAAGTGTACATTAATAATTTTGCTCCTAAAGTATGTCTTACAATTTTTATAAGTATAAGTATAAAAACTATAATTATGGAGAAAAGTATCTAGGGTTTAAAATAGATGACAAAATAAAGCAATAAATTTAATTATTAGGGCATTATTTTAACAAACAATTTTTGTCAAATGATGTCAAAATTAATTTAAAATAAAAGATTTTGTTCCAAATATTTTTCATATTATGTACTATACGATATTAAATAATAATAATTTATTACATAAATTGTACTACACGATAATATTAAACACTAACAAGTGATATTTACTTAATATTTAAGGTATTTTGATAACAAGTTTCACAGCCTTACTGAATTGAATTGATCTTAACGGACAGTCGGAAAAAATGATCACATACACCCCACGATAGACTAAATTATAGTTATAAGATGTTACATGACTTTGTAACAAATTTTTGAAAAAATTCTTCGTTTCACAATAAAAAAAATTTCAAATGCCTTGAACGGAAGCTGTCGCGGAACGTATTAACGAAGATTCGTTGGATAGATCGATAGATGAACGCATCGAGAAATCAGAAATTTGTAAGAAATCTCGACTCTAAGATTTTACAATTTACCGGTGATTTTCTTGTAACTTGGTGGTTTCGCGAATTTCTTGTTACATCGTAGTTGATCTCTTCCAACAGTATGCAATTAAGATGATACGGCACTGGAAAGTATTGTTATGAATTTTCTACAAGCGGAAGATAGAAGCTCTCAAGAAAATGAGAGGGTAGTTACATTAAGGGACGATGAAATAGTCAGGAGGATGTAGTTCGTTTGATGAAATAGTCTCGGCTCGAATGTACCATGTTTTAATATTGAATAGCGCGATGTGTCGCAGTGTAATGGGGAGGAGAAGAAATTGAAGCTGAATCTGTCGAGCAAACGAACGATCCTTGTGTAAGGAGATTCGCTGTAACTACCAGGTGATTAGAAACTGAGTAGATGAAACTTGCATTTCATTTGCTATTAACTAATCGTTTCGATTATTGTATCAATCTCTTCTTACGTTTTCAAAGCAAATTGTATTGTATTCACACAGTGGTACTTATGTGAATTTTGTCGATTGTGCGACAAATAGTTTGTGCGATTGAAGTTTGTTTATGCAATTATAGAAGTTTCTGGCTAAGGAACGATTCGATTAACAAATTATGCAGAGTCCAACGAGAATAAGCACTTCGGTGTTAACAAAAGCTGTTCAGTATATAGAATACGATAAAACTTTTTTTTAGATTTTAGAGTTTTCAAATTTCAGCTTTTTTAAACGGAATCATACTTTTTTCTTTTAATCGATACAGATCAACGTTCTCTATGGAAAAAAAATGTATCAGGTATATCTCAACCTTAATCTTACGAAATTTATCGTACGAAAGGCGAGTTTCGTTCCTTCATATTTTCAAAAACGACGAAGAAATCCAAGTGCTAACTCTCGTTAGAATTGAAACCCACCTCTCAAACTGATTTTCTACTCCGGTCTGAGCGCGAAGCCGCGAATGACCAAAATTCGCGCCGTGAAACGTGCACGGCACGGGCAGCATGTTCGCGTGAAAATGCGAGCGGCGCGGGGCGCGCGGCGTTCTTCCAAGAAAATAGGAGAGCGAGGTAGCCAGGTGAGGAAGCCGATTAAAGTTTCAGCGACTCGTGACAATAACTACAACGCGAGCGCCAGGTGCCCCTGTTCATCTAACATTAACATTGCCATTGGGTCGATAACATAAACGCCCGGCAAAAACCCCGCCGGTGCGGGAGGAGAAAGAGTGCCGCTGGAAGACAGAAAACCCCGAGCGCGCAGAGACGAATAGAGAGAGAGAGAGAGAATCGAGCTTACAGCGTGGGCGGAGACAATAATCGACTGAATAACTCGTTTGTCTTCTCGCTCGGCTGTTCGTTAGGGACTGTCTATCGCGAATATCGTGCGAGCACGAACGTATTTACACGACGTCTCGGATTGGAGTATGAGCGGGTACGAGTCCGCGAGGCGAAATGGGAAAGCGAAATGACGATCGGTGCCTGGAACGAATGAAAAGAGGATTGTAATTTGCATTGCTCGCGAGGCACATCCTCCCTGCAGCTCTCTCCGTTCCTCTTGATTAGCTCAACAGTCACGCGCTCTCGAATGTAGTGCAAGAGGATGTTGCCACGGTGGGAATTTTCCAGAGCATCGTTTTACAACCTAGTCTTCGTTTCATCCACCATTTATCGCAAGTTAAATACCACGTTATATTCTCAGCTTTTGAAACTTTTGAAAATGAGATTCTTTAAATTTTGACCTGAGACAGCTAGGTGACAAGTGTGCAGTCAGATAAAGTACGGCGATACGATGTTATCATCGAGCAGAACGTTCCAAGAGTTTCTAGACATTTTTCGTTACAAACACGAAACTATATATATATATATATATATATAATGATATGATATAATAATATAAACGTGTTCCACGTTGCAATTGAAATTTAAAATAGATGAGTATGACGAAATGCGATGACTTTGACTTTCGAGGTTAGAGTTAAACTCGATCGTCACTAAAGGTTACGCAGATTCTTTGAAAGTACAATCGAAACCGATCGCGCGTTACTGCGATAAATCCAGTTACAGCTCGATAATTAGATCCACTTCCGTTTCGCGTCGATCCCCTTGTACCTTCGCTCGATCACGAGCACGAGCGGCGTAGGTACTCGCGTTTTTAACGCCAGGTAAAAATAGTCGCGCGAAAGCCTTAACGAGCGCTTGCCGAAAATATTTCACCGGCGCGTCTAACCGAGTTTCATCCGGCCTCCTTCTTCTTTTTTAACGTCCGCGGATGATTTCCCGTGGCGTGAGCGGCGGCCATCGCGCGATCGCGATCACGGCGCGGGCGAGCCTTGCAATTTTTGTATTTGCAGGAATATTTATAGCGGCGCACGGGCGAACTGCCTGTGAACAACGGGCCGAAGAAACTCAAAGATTACTGTGTTTAAGCCGCGCGAGGGGGAATAATTACCCCTGCTACCAACAGTCCATCCGTGTCGACATCGTAAAACCTCGTGGAACGCTTCGCCGTTCTTTTTTACATAAGAATCTCGGCCGACGCGCGATTGATGGACGCGAGCCTCGAATCGTACGTACGTGCGTTTCCGCGATGAAATGTTCATGAGTGGAAAAGGAGGAATGAATATCGTCTTGTCTAACAATAAGACGACGTCGACGAAGACGCAAAAGATAACGTCCAAGAAAATATACGGAGCGATTAGGCAGTATATTGTGTGGGAAGATTTACGCGAATTCGATGCTTCGATAAACAGGGATTCGCGAATCTTTCGCTTCTGAAATACGACCACTTGCGATGTTATTGAATTAATGCCGTATTATTAAAGAATTTCTGTATAAGGCTGCCGATATATGTCGAGTGATAAATTATAATAAATATCGCGAGACGTCTCGCGGGCGTAAGGACGACTGTAAATTCGATATTTTCAAGCATAAATTGGAGCGACTGCGTTTCAGAAACGAAAGGTTTATCGAATTGTTAAAGATATTTATTGAAGATTCGCTCGTGTGCTTCAGAAAGCACTGAAAAGTATTTTTATAAAAATCCAGGCAATCTTTGTATAATAATTGCCTTCCCTGTTTCCAGAAACTCTTAAAAGCCAGCGACAAAAGCCGCAAATTTTAACTCATATTTATCGCAGCTTTTTCCCCGTTGCGAAGCTCGCCGCGCGTTCCATGAATATGGCAGCAGCGCGAGTCCACGAATTATTCGCGAAAATTATCTAGCCGATCTGGTCACGTTGATACGAGGCGGCCTCCAAGCAGAAAACGAAGGTCGTTGTGGAATCGCGGGCCTAACGAGCGGTAGCTCCAAAAATAAAAGGTATAAATTCGCTTTAGCGATTCGTGTCCCGTACTGGTCACGCAGCGCGGCCTCGCGACTTGATGATGATGATGAACTTCCTCGGGTCCGTTGTTCTCGCTCGTCGAGTCCGCTTCTAAACTGAGCGCCGGGCAAAAACGACATGGACCAATTGTTTCGCGCGTCGTCCGGAATTTTTTAACAACGTTCGTCTTAAATAAAAAAAAGAGCGTAGAACAAACATTGCCGGAGGAAGCGTGATGCTTCATTTATTCCTGAACTCGCGAGATTCTGCGACGTGCCGTTCGGACAGGAATTTCTACTGCTTTCGAGAGGACGTTTTACACGCTGTGGAAATCGTTCAAGTTTCTAATTCCCGCAGTAGTCGTAGTTTCATCCCTTTTTAAAACTACGCATCGTATGCGGTTTAACGCGTTGATCGCCATGATCCAGGCGGCTTTCAAGTTTTTCACTGGGTGACAATCCTATTTTTAAATTAATTAAACCAAGAAATATTTACTTGGTGGATGATATTTAGAAATATGAGTTTTTAATAGTAAATTATTTTTAAATCGAGCAAATTAAACTAAACTAGTGAATTTTTTAATTATTTCGAAGCGGTCGTAATTACATTATTTGCATAAAAATACGGAATATCGTGATATACTGATTTAAGGATGCAGAAAAACTTTTAACTTGACCAACTAAACACTAAACCAAGTATTCACGTGTCGTGAACAAACAAAAAGAACAAACAACAAAAGTATAAAAACAATAGAGTGCCCGAGGACTCGTGGCACCGCAAAAGATCTAATCGATCGCGATCTCTCTTCAAGCTCTCTTATAAATAAAAATCTCTTTCAAATTTCTTCGTATCATCGTTCGACCACGTCTCCTCTTGAAAGATTAGAAATATCGAAGATCGGTGATATTTCCACGATGTAGGCAGTGTATCTGGCGGCGCGTATCAACAGTGCCAACTGACTGCTATCGGTGTCACTGTCAACTCGCGGTCGCGGCTAACGACGACCGTGCTACACAGCCGTTTCAGCATCCGTCGATCCGTGTCGGTGTCTGCTGAAAATGACGAAATCAACGAGCGGGCCAGACGAAAACGTTTCGCGATCGCGATGCATTAACGTCAACCTTATCACCTCCGAGCTCTCAGTCAGCGGTCACGGCGAGACGCGTACGCCATTGTTATTACCTCCACGATTATCCTCGCCTTCACTTCCGCCATTAGCATGATCGACAGCATTATTATTCCCGTCGTGCATTTTTCCAGCGAGTTCCTTTCTCGTTTGCATAATTAGTATTGCGTAAATCGCGCGGACACACGTTCGCGTGGACTTTCGCATGCAGCCAGTGCCACGGAGAACGGATTCCTCGCGCGATCATTTCTGTCTCTCCTTTTCTTCTCTCCTCCGTTTTGTTCGTCCATTCTCTCACTTTTTTCGGGTTAGACGGTTAGACGGTTGTCGTTCAAGCTCTCTGGGGTTTAGTTGGAGCGTAGAAAACGACGATTCGATACGCCAGTCTTCGCTTCGGAATCGAAAGACACCAGGGCATCCGTCGAGTCGATTCGTCGTCGCATCGAATTACGAAATTTCGAATGCGCTGCAATTTCTCAAGAATGTGAGAAAGAACTGACGCTCCAAAATTTTGCACGCCACGTTTTCTCATTCGATTGAAATTAGAAATTTATTATCAACAGGGTACGTTTCTGGAATCGCAAAGAAATGATATTCTTGGTCATTCTTGTGATTAATTATTAATCCAAAATTTCGATGCCAACTGCTAAACTAGACGTGATTATTAAGTCGTTAACGTTGCACGATTTAAATTATACCGACGATGAAAATTTCTCTCGGGCGGGGGCTGGATCTGAAGAAAAAAGGCCGGGATAAAACGTTTCGATCTCGAGTCGATTCGGGATCGAGCACGCTCGTCGATAAATTTCGTTCGCTTTCGACGGTTCTCGCTTTCGTTGCGGGGAATTATTGATGCGCAGCGTTATCGATGAATATTTATGAAAGCAATTTGCAAAGTGGTGCGTCGATCCGCTCGTGATTATAATGAGCAACGTACTTTTTTCGTCTCTTTTTTTAGAAAGATTTTTTTAGGAAGGGGGAGGGAGGTTTATTTATTTGTTTGATCGCAGTTTTCCTTCCTCCGTTTTAATCGACGCGAAATATTTATAGCGGTGTTATCTGTTGAGTGAAATTGAAAAGCTTCATCACGCGTGGCAGCGGCAACGACGACTCGAAACGACGCGTTCCGCCTTTGTATTTATTATTATACGCGCGAAATTAAATATCGGGGGGCAGCTCCCCCTCCTCCCCCCGTCCGACGCGGATGATCCCGTAAATCGAACGACGTCTTCCGTATAATGGAACTCGTTTCGAAGATTTCTCTATGTGGCCGTGTAATCAATTACCGGACGAAGAAACGACTGAACCGAAGAGAACAAAACGACGACGTTGTTTCGTTCCCGTGGTATCGACGTGACAATCAGCGAGAGATAAAATAATAATTCCCGATCCCGTGGAAATAAAACGCGGCCCGTTTATTTCCGAACGATGTTCATCAAACCGGTAATTACTGCCTCACACTGACACGTAATTTGCAGCGTCGAATATCTTTTTCCATTACAGATGTAATCTACCGTCCAGGATGTTGTACAAACAACCCTCGATGCTCGCTGATTCCGCCAGTCCGAGAGAGAAAGAGAGAGAGAGAGAGAGAGAGAGAGAGAGAGAGAGAGGAAAAAAGAGCCACGGTTGACTGTCGATTTGACTCGGTTATTGACAGTTCATTAAATTAAATGTTACGCGGCTACGGAATCGGCATCGACGCCCGTGTCAATAAAACGCGAAATAGATTCGACTTAAATTACGCAACGAGCGTTTCTTACGCGCGCTCTGTCCCCGCTCGCTGGAAAATTGAAATCGATTATTTCGTCGCGGGGTGAAACGTGTACCCTCTGTTGCGAACGCGTACAACAACCGTGCGTCTTCTCCGTTGCGCTTTCTCGTCGTTCGTTGTATCTGTTTCGCTCTTAAGTCCTTTATTCGCCGACCGGTATCGTGTCACACGGTTCAATATCAGATACGGCTTGAAGAAAAACCGCTCGATAATTTTAACGTTAATGCGCGATTATCGTTGTCCAGTCCACGTGACGCCTTATCCACCTGTTTCCAAACTATCACGTCGTTCCGTCACTTTGGCGAAAAATATACACGAACCTGCGCGTCTGATCACTATGCCGGATAACTATCACGTTCGACAGCCCGTGAAAAGCGATCGCTCGCGAAGTGAAAATTTAAAGTAATCGGAGATTGATGTGTTTCTAAGCAACTTTTCATCTCAATTTCCGGAATATTTGTAAAAATTTCTCGCGTTCTATGATGTGCGTATATCTTTAATGTTTCAGATTAAGTTTGAGTTATATTTTTCGAGAGAAGCAGAGGGACTACACACTTCCCCATTTACGTCTTTATTTTGTAAGAGTACTATCGCATAATGACATGATGATACGATTTCACGAACAACTACAGACGAAATTATTTTATGAATTCTTTCGCATTTTCCTACAGTTTATCACAAAGTATGTCGCGTTACAACGTAGTTTCACACTGTAAAATAAAATTTTCGGATATTTGTGCAATTATACTTTCTATATTAAACCTAGATTAAAGGAAGAATTACCAAATTCAGCTAATACATTTCCAATAAAATTGATCGACGAAGGAAAAATGTAATCGTACGTGAATTAGAATTTCACGGTGGTAATTATTCTTCAAAGGTGGCGTTTGTCGGATAGTTGGATAGTTAAACACGCTGCAATCAACGTGAACGATTTGCGATCGGCGAGAACTCGCGGTCGAATAAGGTACAAAGGAATAAATTGTCCCGTGTGTAGAACGTGGGACGGAAACGTCGAAATGATTGTAATGTCCTGATGATCGATGGATCCTCGACTCCGACGCTGTCACGGAGTTCGTGCGCGAGCTTTCTATCGGTAGAGACCACGATCGCTCGTTAAACAGCTGTGACACGTATAATTCTGTGTAACCGTGCGATAAAAATGCAATAAAATAAAAAAAAAAAAAAACGCCTGTCCCTTGGTATTTAAATACCACTTCGAAACACCTCTACAAACATCGTAATCTTTTTTGTTTCCGTAGAACTGCCTGTTGTGTGTTTTGTCAGACATCGCATTAAAAGTTACATCGAAACAGCATTTCGGCAGGATTCCATTTGTACGAACTCGAAGAACGAGTCGACTCTTATCGTACAAACTATGATTGTATGATGTTAAATTATTTGCCCCCAAAAATTAATACATAAATGAAATTCTTTGGTTAGTTCCGAACTAAATCACTTAAAAAAAAAAATTCCTGAAACTAAAACACAATAGCCCCTTGACTATTATCCACACGTGTACGTGTAAAATCGACCCTTATTAAACCTCTCTCTCTCTCTCTCTCTCTCTTGCTCCGGGCAAGCCTGTGTAAGCCTCGCGTCCGTGTCACTCGAGGATGTTCTAAAACTATCCAAGACGCTCGGCTCTCCCTTGAAATAACGTCCCAGAGAGAGATCCGGTGCTCTTACGGGTAGGAGGATGGTTTCCGAAGGAAGCCGAGGCGAGGCAAACCCAAGTGGATGGTGGGAAACCTCGTGTAGAGGTGGAAGCATGGAATGTAATCACAGGATTCCCTGGCGATCCTTCGGGATGCAGGTGGCCATCTTGGATTCTTAGCCAAGGCTGTTTGCCACCTTATATATATATACACATACATACACACACACACACACACACACACGCACACGCACATATATATATATATATTGTTCATTAGGCGTTGACAGTGACAGCGCGGCGGCTTCTATTTCTGAGTGCTGCTCACGTGGCCCGCGGTACACGCTACACACTTCCGGTAGTCTCTCTCGAAATCGCTTACCAGCTTTCGGACCATGAGAACGGCTGCGGCCACGAAATAAGTGTGGCAGGGTGAGGAGGTTAAGGTAAGTTTCCTGTTACACGTACCGGCCTCGTATATGACCGGGCGTAAACTTGCATCGTGTTCCGTGCAGCCGACGCGGCTGGATATTTTACCGGCCCTTAACCGTCTACCGGACGTAGTCGGCTTTCGTCGCGAGGATTTTTCTCGATTTTTGTGTGGCCCCTTCGACGGTAACGAGTTCCTCCGGCCCCGGAGTTTTTCTCGATATCGATCTGCAACACCGGCGTCGCTCGCCTTCTTATCTACTTAACGCTGCACCGCCGGTGACGCTCGTAACACGCGTGGTTATAGTCCCCGGGCGTTAAGACTCTAAGAAAATTGATAATTCTACCGGGCAAACGTGCGTCGGTTTTCGTTTCAACGGAGAAAGAACGAAACAACACGATACTACTTAAATACGAGACGATATAAATTGCGGGTATTCGCGCGCTCCGCTTGAATCGCGCCATCGTTTTGAGAAATATCGGTCGGACCTAATTTCGATCGCTCGACCATTTTTTCCGCGAGCCTTCGCCGCTGAAACCTCGGGCGACGGGAAAAAATACCGGCACTGAGTCGAGCGGTAATTTCGTCGTACAACGCGTACGAGATTGCCTTATTTATTACGTACGTAGCGAACCGTACCGTTCCAAATGCGAACATTAACGTCTACACGAACGCAGGGTATAATCGCATCTACGTAGTCGCGGAGTGACTCTGACGTTGCTGATAGCCAAGCTCCGCGCCAACGTCCACGTACAGGCTAGCGAATTCGCGGGAGACACGCGGTTAATCCGTTTTTAATTAATCACTGCCGTATTACCGGAGCGAAGCAACGACGGTGGACGACTGGACGAAATTGTTTATACCGGCCTGTTTCAACAGTATCGTTATCGGCATCGAGCGTTTTCAGCGGATCAACGTTTTTATTAATTAAAATGGAGCGCGATCAAACGGGCGATAAATCGGCCGCGATTAAAAGGCAGTTTCGCGCGGTAACGATCTCGCCGGTGCTCCGCGACCGGCTCGAAGAATAATCGTTCCTCCGGTAGCGAGCAGATTTGTTTATCAGCTTATCGACCGTTCGTTTCTGCCGTCGTGAGTTATATTGTAAAGAGAAACCGGTTCGGAACGCGGCCCGGAATGCTCGCGCTCCTGCTGCTGCTGCTACTGCCAACCAGCCAGCCAGCCATCCAGCCAGCCAGCCAGCCAGCCAGCCAGCCAGCCAGCCAGCCAGCCAGCCAGCCAGCCAGCCAGCCAGCCAGCCATCCAGCCAGCCACGATGAAGTTGCATTCTCGGGTTCATCGATGCGTAACGCTCACGCTCCGCTATTACGATCATCGTCGCCGTCGATTGGGCGTCGCGTGAACAGGGATACGCATCATCAAAGAGCTTGCTCGTTGATACACTGCATGGACTTTCAGGATCAAAGTCAATAATTCATGGTAAACGACGTGGTCGAGCGTGATCCCTCTGTTAATGGCGTTCGTTACGGCCAATATGGCGGATCGATCATGTTTCCAAGTACTTGGTTCTTTGAGCCGATTTACCTCGTGATACGCGAATTCTTTCTCGATTTACCAACGGAAAATTTATTTGGCCATGAGACGTCCGAAAAAATTGATGCCTTGTGTGTCTCTGTTCGTACAAGCTCATTTCGTAGCATCACCCGAAAGTATCAGTCAAACTGGACAAATTTCTGACTGAGTAGGCAAATCTTTCACCGGAGGCCTCGAATTTGCAAATACATGTAAAATTTTATACTTGTTGCAATGAATCATTCGTCGATTTTACAAAACCCTTTCGCGATTATCAGACATTCGCAATTAATACTCCAACCGTGATGATTCGTCGCGTTTCACTGTCCTCTCGGAAGAGGACACGCCGCGATTAAAAGCATGAAAAATTGGAGCCAGGTAGGTTCCTTGGTGCCCGCAGTATCCCTGGCCGAATATCCAGCAAGACGATGACAGGGGGAAAAATGTACCTCGTAAAGAACAGCGCAAATATGCATGGGAATTGCATGCGAGAGAGGGTGGCCGCGAGAAAGAGGGCGAATTCCATAGAAACAGGAGCGGCGTAGAATAGACAGGGACAAAAAGAGAGGAAGAAAAAAAGGGAAGGAGGAGCAGACGGGGGTTAGAAGACGGTGGGGGGTGGGAGAGACGGAGAACAACCCTCTCGAGCTCGCACGAGCTGGCTAAAAACGAGCTGCATGCTTTGCACGTTAAAGCGGCTCGGCCATAATTCCGAGGATTTTTGTCGTCGGCTTTAGTCGCAACTTTATGGAGGTGCGACGAGGAGATTCGAAAAATTTCCCGCTTAACGAACAGCCCCCTCCGAAAGGGATGATCGGTAGCTGACCCAACGACCAGCGCGGAATTTTATTCGGGCATTAACTTGGCGAAAAGATCGTCCCGGTGAATTTCTCTCTCTCTCTCTCTCCCGAGCCAAGGTAGAGAGGCAAAGTGCAAGGACAAGATCAAACCTACCCTCGCATCCAACCCGGTTCGCTCGCCTCGAACCCCGCGTCCTTTGTACATCGAATATCCCCATGTACGAATATTTCAACCGGATAAACTATCAACGCGATAATCGCCTCTGGCGAACGCTTCTTCTCTAACGAACGAACTCCTGACAGTCGTGCGTCTCGCGATTCGTTGCGTCTTCGTTGTTAATTAGCGAACGCGTTGTGCGCGCATCTCCCGGTCGGGGAGAGCCCGACCGACTTCGATCGTGATAACAGCGACCGAATTGTTGCAACTGTTGCGACCGTGCAACGACCGTGCGAGAGAAACGAGAATCGCAACTTTGTTCCCCAGACCAGACGAGGTCCGCAAACGCAAAGTTTCCAAGGCTGCGAGTGAACCCCCTCGCGGAGGAAGCAATCGTTTCCTCGAAATCTCTGATAAAGTACGCTTCATTTTGTTTTTTCATGCCTCCGCGTGGTGCGTGGATGCCTTAACCGACGTGCGTCGGTCGTAAAGAGCCTCGAGCCTCGAGAGACGCGACAACGGAAAAAACAAGGAGCCAACCACGAGAACGACGAAACGAAGGTTCTCGAACGGATCGCGATCGCGGACGTAACATACCTGTTGGTTATTGGACGTGCGCGCCGGGTGTCAGCCACGACGTGTCCATACGGCCGTTATCGCAGCTGGTTTTATCGACGCGAGCGGAGCAGAGCGAAATATACACGGCGCGAAATTGCGCAGCTCCCTCGCACGGCCCGAGCGGTGGCCCGTGTCTTTATTTAATTAGCGAATTACACGCGTCCAGGAGCAATGGAAACAGTCGTTTTTTCCATCAGATAGCCGATATTTATACGAAACGGATGCGATTGGTCGAAGGATTATGAAACCCTCGGCCGGTGGGGAATACGCTTCCTCGCTGGTCGCAGAACGGAGTAAATGCTTGACGATTAATACGACAGGCCCGACGGGCCCAACAGGCGCCTCATTGTTCGCCGGACCTCATTTCGTTGACTCGCTCGTTGAAACGCACGTTGTATCAAGCTGTTTTATATGTTCCGGGTGGTTCCCCTTCGTTATCAATTTTCCTTTGTCAAAACACGTATTTCCACTTAAACGAAGTTAACTTCGCCAATTAAACGAGTTGACAAGTAAAATTTTCTAACGAGACAAATTGACGTCTCTCGCACCGACGAGATATCTTGCCCACGGTAGCGAAAGGATCAATTAACGTTTCACATGTAAGAAAATTTAAGAGCTGCATTCCCGTTGTGGGAAAATTGACAAAGTTTAACGTTCAACAACGTTCGAGGTTCACGATCGTGGGATCGTTTCATATTTGTCTCGCGAACAACGAAGAACGATCGTTCCGTTGATACGCGATAATTAGTGGAAGATCCCGGTAGAGGATCACGAAAGTGATCCTGTTGAGAAACACGAGCTGTTCGAGAAACAACTACCAATTTCGAGAGACACCTTTCTCTTCTGTTGTTTCAAAAACGCGAAAACGCGAACTGTTAATTAGAAACGGAGAGGGCAAAAAAAGGGGACGACTGATTAATTATTCCTCCCGCTTGTTAGCATCAGATACTGCGCAACATTAATGGAACGCAATTTATGAAAATGAACCGCTGGCAATGCGCAGCAACGCTCGAACTCTGGAGTTCATGAATATCTCATTCACAGGAGTATTAGAACATTACGCATCCATATCACGCATATTTCCACGATTAACAGACGGAAACGAGAAATGATAAAACTTGGCTCGAATCTGTCTACCATGTTCGCTACGATCCTTACGCTCGACGTCGCGTAAATCGCGAGTGTACGCGTTTAATTAACGCAACATTGTGCTCTACGAATTATGAATTCGTTTTCAATAAAATTTTCCGTTGCAAAAATTATGTTTTTAAAAAGGAAAAAAAGTATCGACAAACAGTATCTTTTCGTTCTTTGTAAAAACAAGTTCCATCATTTGTAAAAAAAAAATTTTCTTAAAACCCAAAATATATTTGGTTCTCGAATGTTTGAAAGGTAAACGTTCAATTTAGCGATTTGTTATTATTACTTGCCAAGCGGGAAGGAGGATCTCTCCAGAAACCTGCAGACCATTCAAACTCCCTAGTCACCTTCGTTCGCGTATATCATCCGTAGCGTGGATCATTTCTCTTAATTCGTAACTCGATTCCGTGTGGGACGTGTAAGATCCCTGGGTGAGCGGAGACAGCGAGGAACCGTGGAAGAAGACAAAAGGGAGAAGGGTCCTGGCGGAAGTAGAATAAGAAGGGAAGTGTAAACAATAAAAGCCGGACGGTAGGGTTGAGCCTGGCTAATCTCGTTACGGTTATGAATCGCCGTGCTCAGGATAATGCTGTCTACTCAGGGACGCGAGGTTAATTTTATTCTCGCCGCGCCCGACCGATGAAGTCTTTCCTCCTGCTTTAAATACGCTTCCGTTCGCAGCCTTGATAGTTCCACCCTGCCAAAACGATTTTCGCGCCAATTTCTTCGAATAAAAGCGTCGACTGACCGCGTTATTGTTCCTTTCGCGACGATAGGGATCTCGACTGAAAAATCTCATTTGTAGAGCTCGATATGCTCGAATTACGAGCGTAAAAAGCTCGTTTGTTGTCTCGTTAATTGGACCGAGCTGACTGCTGCCTTCGATTATCTGAATCATCGGGGAATCATAAAGCAACCGGCAGGAAATCAGGATCCCGATCGCGTTGAATTTTTATTTTTACGCGTAGTGTGCAGCAACGCGCCGACTGCGGGTATAGCGCGATGCCATTGGTACGCCATCGTGTGGAACGACGCGAGCTCTTTAGCATCGTCTTCGATAAGCGCACCTTGTAATGGCGCGTTCCTCGTAATTCACACCGGCCTGCGATAATAGAGGCTTCCGTTCAAGCAAACGTTCTGACGAATCGTTTCACGGAGCTTGCTTCTCCGCCGCGGCAATGTAAACATTCTCTTAATACGTTCTCTTAACGTGTTTCTTAATACCATTATGGTTGGAAATTTTGCAGACCGTAGACCACCAAGGAGGCTCGAAATTATTTTTAGATACATATATATGTATATATATGTAAGTCTAACAAGCCTATAAATTACATTTACTCGTAAAAAATAAATCGCTCCTTTCGTCTTCGTTTCGCGTGTAAGGAAATCCATCTCCATCGTGTGGACGATTTCTACTCGAAGTACGCGCGCGCGCCCGAGTAGGAAAAAAGGCGAGGAGAAAGAAGCGCGAAAGTCCTGTCGCGGTCCCGAGGGAGGAGATTCGCCCTTGCTAGGCCGGAGAGGAGCCCGTTTCTCGGGCCTAGCGTTAATTAGTTTCGCCTGAGTTAATGACTTTTTCCCCGCTAATCAGGTAATTCCGTATCTCTTTAAAATAATCTCGCCGCTCGTCCGCTAATGAAATTCTGAACTCGTTACTTACACCCTCGGCCGTTGTTTCCCTTTCTGTCGGCGGGCTCTCCCCCTCCGTCGTTCTTGCGCGAGTTCCCCGTAACTGATGGCGGCAGCCCACAAGGAACCCCGCGAAACGAAAGAGGCCACCACGTTCAACGAGACCGGCCGTGGAAGCATCTGCCCGAATTTTTCTTGTCCACCCTTCCCGCGAAATTACGATGGCGGCGCGCTGATGAAAAAGCGGCGGATTTATGAAGTCGGGCGGAGGGGGGTGAGGCGCACCGTTACCTCCTTCGCACGCGCCACGATTATTCGCGAAGCGCCGCAGCTAAAGTTCGTTTAATGGTCCTGCGGTAATTTCGCTGGGCGCCGATGGTCCTCGAGACGGTTTTAATCGCTCGGGCAATGTCGAAACTTTCGGATCCTTGGATACTCGCCGATCGCCGATATTTTTGCCACTTACTTTGCCGCGACTCTCGCCCGGTGAGGTTGACGTTTCGGCGTTTAAATTAATCGGTAAACTGCGCGTCGTAAAATGTTTTTATCGCGCGGAAGGAAGAGTTCGAGGCGCGATTCGAGATTTTGGAAGGAATAAATTGGCACAATCAAACCAAGAGCTGCAAGATACGTACTGTCTACTATTTTAAACGAAATTCATTTTAGTGAAATATAATTACTAAACTAAAATCGAATCTAACCGTGTGATTCTGCAAAAATGTTTATACATATAACGTTCAATGAAAATCGATAGAAAACAAATTACAGATCGCGATCGCTCAGTACCAGATAACGCCACTCCTACTCGAGGTCTATCCCACGCCCCCTCACGAATCACGTGACCCAAGTCAACCAATCGCTAATTTTCGTTGCATTAGCGTTTTACTTCTGGAAACAATGCTGGTATTCTACTGCTGAAACTGCTTTTAATTGATCGGTTACAGCAAAAAAGTTTTCAATCACGTACTTGAACGTGTATTCGAAAACATTGAGACCTTTTCGCTGTAAAATATTGTTACAGATTGCTTGAAACATGCAGAAAAATGAAATTAGCGAAAGAGTTCGACGTTTTCAAATGTTTTCGATTGCTTGCTTTCGATGGAAAACTTTCTGTCAGGAGTGGTGTAAATTATTTGCCTCCCCGACAACTTCGTATAAACGGTGTTCTACTGTGCAAAAATTCAATCGAGGCATCGAACACCGACAAGTCTGATTCGAGCGGCATTGACGCGACGTGACGTTTCCCAGATTTTTTCCAGCCTCGCCGATGAAATTTCCCGAAGCTCGACCGCTCGTTCGTTCATGTACGATTGCTCGTATCATTCCCGTAAATTCTTACCAAGCAACTTCTAACTGTGGCACAGCGATTCCCTGTAAATCGAGCGCGAGTTTTAAAACACTTAAAACGTGGGCGTACGCGAGTTGCATGGTCGAGGGTGCTTTGGCTCCAACGGCCGCCATAATGGCCGCGGATTATGGTAACAATTCGAGACACGGTAACGACGCATTGGTTACGAAGAACCCGCCACTTTTCTCGAGAACCCAACGTTCGCGTGACTATTCGCGTGATGGATGTAGGTCTCGCCGTTCGAGTCGCTTTAAACGCGCTTCGAGGTTTCGTTGCGCGATTTGTTCGTCTGTCAAAAGAGTTGAATCAAGCTTTAAGAACACCGATAGTCGTTCGAGATTTTTTAAAATAGGTAACTTCGTTTTATCTCGTTTTTATCCTTTTGTAAATATTTAGACGGAAAAATAGAGTGTTCAAACTGTTCAAAAATTGATCGATAGGCTTTGTCATTTGAAGCAATTGAAGCATTAAATAATTACCGTAATAACTACAATTCCAATAGTCGAACGGCAATGTAACGAAACGTTCGATGCGAAACTTGGAATTTAGAGATTCCTCCGCGAGCACAGTTGGATTTATTTAATAAGGACACTTGAGGACGACAGAGGCACGTCGTTTAATTAGCGTCCAAAGGACGGAGCACTTTTGCGCGTAGAGACGACGAGAGATTATTATTCACGCGCTATTTTTCGCGTAACAAGACAGGTACACAGTCGCTGTAATGAACGCGTTCGTGGCACGGGAGACTCCGACAATCGCCATCTTGACCAAACTAACCGCGTGCATAGACGCAAACGATGGCCACGCAGGTGGTGTGTGCATTATCTGTCACTCACACAAAGGGATATACAAACGGTGAGTTCACCATGGCTTCCCACGTGAGCCTGGTAACGAGCATATGATTGCTTCGGGTTGGTCGATTCTCTTGAAACAATCGCCACCAACTCCTCCTGTCCTCGTAGAAACAGTCGACACTCCTCTTTCAAAGCTTAACCAGGCGATAATTCTTCCGGTGCTTTTTTTTTTTAATTAAATACGTAACCGCGATAAAACTCGTAAAAAAGAAAAAGAAAAAGAAAAAAGAGAAACAGAAAGGAGAACCGTTAAAATCTCTTTTTAAACCGCGCGAAGATTTATTACTCGTTGTGATTTTCAGATTACAAGGCTAATCCAGGTTTCCAGTGGTATTTTCCAAAGCGTGAAAATAATAGGGTGCTAACGTTTTCGTAACAAGTTCGTTGGCTAGCGGTTGAGATAATTTAGAAAGAACGTTACAGCGCTGTTAAACTACACGGGCATTATTTCCGCGACGTGATTTTACGATTCCTCTTTAGCGCGGAAACGTTACTGCTTTGACATCACGGAAACGATAAAACGCTGCGTGCGTTCTCTTTGAAGACACGGCTCGATACCTCTTTAGTTTCATTATTCAAACAGCCTCGGTTATTCCTTTGATGTTGTCCGAGATTCTTTTCAACGCGTTATCGCGTCCTAACTTTCGGCCAATTGAAATTCCAGGCTAAATATTTATTCGTGGCGAAAACCACGGGAAAATGGGAAAGACGGGACGACGGGACGCTTAATCACCGTGATAACAGGATCGTATCACGGTCGTGATTCCCCTCCTCCTCTCCCTCCCCCCTCTCCTTCTGCCCCTACGACGAGAGGGAAATTTACGAGAAAGCCGGGACGATAGATCGCGCGAATCCGGAATAAATTCGCGTAACGTCTAGCGGGAGACGTTCGAATGGCAAAAAGGGGAGAGAGTTTTCCTCGGCTATGAAGATTCAGCGTGCGCGCGAGCGCCTACGACCGAACAGACTCGTCGTCCCGTCCTCGTCAATGTGAAACATCACCGTGCCACCCCACAAATAGAACCGACGGGGATTTCGTTGCCGCGTGCTCGAAATACGCGTGTCACCCGCGTCGACGTTTACAATTCTCCTAGCCAACGGCAACCGCGACATCTCATTCCTCCTTTTTTATTCTTTTTTTTTTCCCCGCGCGCGCAACCGTCAGCCTGAGATCCGCTCCTTTCTTCGAACGAACGCGCAACGCCGAATCTCTTTTAAACCGCGCGAGGCAAGAATACACACGGAACACTTGGAGAAATGACTCGTACTTGAGTATAATTAAGTATAATTTGTCAAGCACTGTCAAACATCGATCACGTCGTTCTTATTCCCCTCCAATTTATCTCATGGTGGTTCGAATCATTCCCGCATCGAAGAGAAGAGTGAAACGGAGAACTGTAAACGCGCACCATGGCGGAAAGAAATTTCAAAATCTCTCCATGGATGTCCATATTCATGTCCGTTTGACGCATAATTCTCAACGGACGATCTACTCTCCTCAACGCGGCAATCACGCGGAAACTTGAAAAAGCAACAGCGGTGGCGGACGTTTCGCCGGGTTCTCTCGAATCCCCGGGCCGGAGAATTCTTCTTCCGAGTACGTCAGCATAGTTCCCGTAAACGCGAGGCGCGGACAAAAGAGAGGAGCGTCTTCCGCGGCAAAAGACGAACGAGCTCGGGACGCGAGAGACGGTCGGCGGAGAATGGAATTTCGCCCCGACGAATTCCGGAATTCCAGCCGGCGTCTTCGGCGTCACACGGGGGATACGAAGCCGCTCTCGCTCTCGCTCTTTATACGCCGCACATGCACGTACGAGGACGCGTCCCGAATAACCGTTTACCGTTCAGCTTAGGAATGTTACGAACCGTGGCTCGGAACCGCCACGGGCTTGCAAATTGTTCCCACGTTGCGCGGCAGCCGTTGTCAAGAAATTTCCCAGGGGCCCTCCACCGACGCGCACCGGCATACTGAGCGTCCAGATCCGACAGAACTTCCAACGACTCTGTTCTCCGTCCGTCCGGCCAGCTATCGCGTTTTCCGTTCGTTTCCCGTGTCTTCCAGGATCAATCGTTCCGTTCATCGTTCGAAACGGTTTACCTCGACTCTTGGAAATTAGATTAGAAGATCGGTGAACTTCGGACATTCGCGGTTCGGTTCCGGTGCCAAAGTTCCGAACCGTGAAGGTTCGCAGAGAATCTAACCTCCTTTTTACACGGCTCCGTCAACCTTCCGTCCCGTTCCATCCATCCTGGAACGACATAAACAACACCGAGGAACACCCGGGGAACATCCAGAAATTACAAGCTGCGAGGACAAATCTATCCGCGGATCGATCAACGTGAGAGAACTGAAAAAAAGGGGGGAGGCGGAGGAGAAGGAGCTGAGTTAACGAAGCGTGTGCAGAAAAACGGGCATCCATCGTCGGCAAGGGGACCACGACGACGCGTCGTCCTAGAAGCGAGGATCGGCGTTCGTGCGTGAGGGATATAACGGATTGACCAGCCACGGAGAAGTTAGTGGTAGCTGTCCAAAGCGGTTGAGAAGCTTATATAGGCGGCGACCGAGGATCGCCGTTCGGCCGTTCGGCCGTCCGCGGGGGCCAGCTAATCGGGAGGGTGGAGGGGTGGAATTAGATGAATATCTTACCTGGAAATCAGGAGAGGCCGACCGTGAACGCGGGATCGGCTGTCGGACGGAGACGGAAACGGCGGAAAGAGAAATGGACGGCAGAGGAGAGGAGTCTTCGGGCCGGTAATATAGTGGCCGGCCTGATCGCAATAACTTACTTTGAATAAATGAAACGCCGCGCTCGGTCGTTTCGAACGCGAGTCAGGTTTCTCCGGACGAGCGGCAGCAGTCCTTCAACGGGACAATGTTTTAAGCGTTCGCCAAAATAAACGACGACGCCCGCGAAACGACGCCGCGTCGCGGCCCTTCCCCCACCGCCCTCCGGCTTCGAGACCTGTCAACGTCGTTCCCGATCTAGGATAATCCCCTTCTAACGTCCTCGGCGACTGACCTCTGACCCAACTCACCCCTTCCAGTGACACCAGTTTCTGCCCGATTCTGCTCGCGGAATAGCATCCAACCAGATATTTTTACTCACGCGCCCTCTCTCTCTCTCTCTCTCTCGTTCGAGGACATAATTGAAGCGAATTAAATTGGAAAAAATAAAGTTAAAATATACACGGACGAGAAGTACCATTTATAAATCCGAAGGTTTGAATTGCTAGAAGTAATTGAAACTCGTTATGGATCGAGGTATGAAGTTGTATGAAGTGGATTAGTGCTTTCGTAGACAGACATATGCGTTACGAAGAAATATTGAACGGAGATATTGTGTAGGTTATATTCGTTATTACGTAAGATTTCACGACAGAGGTAATTAATTAAAAACGATTAACGTTCGAAGACCGGTCCAGTGTACGTAAGTAGATCGTTACCTTCATGCGCAAACACACGCGCTATTTTATATATCCTACAAAAACATTAATTAGCAACGTCTAATTCTTAATAACGCTCCGGCCAAGAAAATAATTTTGAACCATTGAAACTTCGCAAAACTGTCCCAAAATATTTTTTGCAAAATTGAAATCAATGTGTCAGTTGCGAGGGGAGCCGCCGATAATTTAATCGATAATTTTTCCTTGAATTAAGAATTTTCATTTGGATCGTCCGTCTCGATAAAGGACTATTTCACTCGGGGAGCGTTGCCTCTCTAAATACGAGAATGGCGGAACAAAGAAACGCGATAATCGTGCCTGGTGCTTGCGTAATCGATTACTGTCGAAACGGAGAGCCCTGTCGAAACATAATAGCGTCGAAGTTTGCAGCGCCAGATTTACGTATAGAGCCACGCTGCCTGTCAAAGTAGGAGCAGACCGTGCGGGTCCTTGGTGAATTTACGAGACAGCCGGGCCATCTTTTACAGAAGAGCAACGCTGGCAGGATTTTCAGCCATTGTATCGGCTGAGGCCTGCCCTTTGATAAGTCGCTGGCTGACTAACGAAGCCTAAAGGGAGTTCGCCGCTTTTCACCCCTTTCCCTCCTCCCTTCTCCTCGCGTCTCTCTGCCGTCCCCGATCGTTTCGCTGCTTCTTTTATCTTCTTTTTCTTCTTTTCTTTCTTTCCACCTCCTTCGTACACACCACCGCGGCGACTCTCGAATCGATTTCGATCGACAGACAGTGACGCGTCGAGCATTCACGTGAAAGAGTGTGCTTAATGAGTAATTAAGATTGAAGAGATGCGCGCGGCCTGGTAGTAAGCAGAAAGCATCTTACTTTCGACGAACCTCTAGCTCTTTTAACGAATCGACGATTTGAGTAGTCGAAGATGAAAGAGTGGATCTGTTACTTTCCTCAAAGTCACCAGAGTAAACGGACTTTTTTCAGATCAATCTCTCTTCAAAAGGGGAGCGGAGGTTAGAAGTGGGTCGTCAAATTTTCACAGCGCGCGGGCAATTTTGCAACAAGGAGAGGAAGCAGCGGGCGCTAAACTCGCCATCCAACGACGCCTCGCCAACCTTTTTATTCTCCTCGGTTCGAGTAAACTTCAAGAAGAAAGCCACCAGCCAAAATTCCTCGCTCTCCCTCCTGCTACCTCCGCCTCGAAGCTCGAAACGATTAGAAGGAAGCAACACGTACCAGACCTCGGTCGTCGTCGTGCTCCGGCCATTAAATCGGGGCACCGCGGTTATCGCGATCGCGTTTCAGAGCGACTCTCTCTAGAACGGCGATATTAATTCGCGATTCCATTTAATTTTCTCGAGGCGGGCCCACCGCAGCGCGAGATCCCGTCATCGCCAATCAATATGCTAACGAGCGATTTCTCGGGTTGGAAGGGGGCGAGATAGAACGAACGACGTTCGTGGCAGGTGGGGGTGAGCTGAAACAACAGAGAGGAACGAAGGAAGGAAGGAACGAACGAGAGAAAGAGAGAGAGAGAGAGAGACCTCTTCCGATCGGTAATCGAAGCGGACTCGCCGCTGGGGAACCTTCCACCTTCCTCTTCTTGGTATCTCTTTTGAATGTGCGCCGGCCAATTAAAATAATTAGCAACGAAACGAACGAGGCCGGGATTCGCCGCGCGATTATAGATACAGATACAGACGGAAGAAAAGAGATCGATGAACAACGGATAGAAAGGGAAGGCGGCGAAGGGGTGGGGGAGTGGGGAGGAGGGCCAAGAGATAAAGAGAGACGGCCGGTGAACGGAAAAGGGAAAAACGATGGAACGCGTTATTTACCGTGGATCTGATTTAATAACCGCTCGAGCGGAGCTGTTTGTAGTTTGTTACGACGAGAGGAGAGGAGAGGAGAGGCAACGACACGCGCGGATCTTAATGAAAATCGCCCCGTTCCACGCGGAGACAGCTCGTTGATGAATGTCGGCGGCACGTCGCGACGATCGTCATCTCGTTGCATGAATCTTCGTCCCGATATGTTCTCAGATCAGTCGCGCGTGTATCAGTCCCTTTTCTTCTTTTTGCAAAGAGACGCGCGCAGACTTTTAGATCGACGAGACGTTCGAGGCGAGAAACTTTTCAGAGTTTCGAAGCTCCGAGGACTGAGTTAGGAGGTAAGTTATGACTTTGAATCGACGAAAGGTGTTTGAGAACGGGAGTTTCGGAACTTTGAAGATTAGGTGAAGAGGTAAGTTATGAGGATACAGGGTGAAGTGTCAGAGATAGTTTTTAAGGAAGGTGGTGGGGAGGGGGGGGTTTCGAAACCGCAACCGGTCGGAAAGGACTCGAGAGACTCCCACTGCCACGGGAGAATGAAATGGGAGACAGATCACCGTTATTAGTTGGCTAGCCGGAACAGTTTCGGTTTCATTATCGCCGGGCAATTTTACAGTAGTAAAGCGAAATTAAACGGAAACATGTTATTTGGACGATTCTGACGGACGTCCCGGATATGGATCGCCCTCGGCGATCGTACACGTAATCCTTTAATATTTCCTGACGGTGTTCGGTAGAAACGATGGAAACCTACGTGACTTCAAATCGTACAGCGATGTGCTTGGAACGTTCCAAACAGACAGTTCGAAAGTCGCAGAGTTTGCATATAAAATTTGTATCGTCATCTCGAAAATTGCACGTCGTAAGCTATTTGTAGTGCCAAGCTCTTAAATTGTTAAAGCGATCAGCGTGAAACGATAAATTTTCTAATTTCCACGAGCACCACAGCAGTTGATCGTCATTATAGCGTTTCCCTTTTTCCAACGATTTTCTTCGTTCTTCAAAAGTTGCGAGCAGCACAGTTGATGGATGTGACAAACATCACCGACGTAATGTTATTATCAATGATCGTTGATAAATCGTAAATATAAATTTGAAATTCATCTCCGGACCGGAAATTCCCTCGCAATTTACCATTTTCGCCGATACGAATCTCCCGTTTCGAAAAACCGAGGTCGATCGTTCGTCAAAATTTCGCTGGCGGCGATCAACGTATATCTCGCGTCGATACCTCCGGCAAGATCGAGAGTCAGCGGACTGGTTCGATTACAAAGCGTTACAGGTGTACAGAAGCGATTCCCTGGCGAACGGATCCCGTACATATTTCACTATCATCGTCCAGTTACCGCCGGTGTCTCTTCTGCGCACACTGCGTAGCGGCCCTACCCTGTATCTCGTCCAATCTCTTCGCGCAAACGTCTCAACTGGCGGCAGACATAAATCTTAGTTCAGCCTCGAAGGAGCCACTGCCTACGAAGCAACGTGAACGACGACGACAACTCACAGCCAGGACCGCAAGACAGAAGAAGAAGAAGAAGAAGAAGAGGAAGAAAAAGAAGAAGAAGAAGAAGAAGAAGAGGAAAAAGAGCAAGAAGAAAAAGAGACGCAAAAAGGATAAAGAAACGACAGGCATGGAATTCGCATGAACGAACCACGGCCGTAGCCGGATCGAAGAGGAAAACAATCGGAGATCACGTGGCTGACGGAAGACGATCTTTTGCCTTCGGAAGTTTGTTTCGAACGCGAACCAATGCGAACCCGAGCGGCGAGACCGATCCACAAAGCTACAGCTCCGCCTACGTGGAGAGCTCATCCTCTTCCTTTTCCTCCTCTTCCTCTTTCTCCTCTTCTTCTTCTTCTTCTTCTTCTTCTTCTTCTTCGTTGTTGCTCTTGCTGTTGTTGCTTCTGGCGTTCTTGCTGTTGCTGTTGCTGCTGCTACAGTCACCACGCGTTGTTTCGCGTCCCTCGTCCGATATTCTTTCTCTTGCCACTTACGTCGATGAAGAGAACCGGGTCCCCTCGTTTCACTAGCTCGTACGAGCCTGTTCCTCCACTCCTCTTCTCCGCCTCGTGTCAATTAATGTCCCTCCGCGAACAACGTTGCACGGCTACCTCCGCCGCATCGCGACGCTTCCTTCTTCCAGCCGCCTCTTTCTCTCTGCCCCCTTTTCCCTCGATGCTACAGATTGATCGATGGCCGCGGTAGCCGCGATGAATTGGGCCCCGTCGCCGCCGTATTTTTCGGCGGCCTCTTCCATTCCGGCTGCTTGCACGCCCGACTCGTCGATGAAGGTTGTCCAAAGCGACGGGCTACCAGCCATCGTGCTCTCACGCTCCACTTTGCTCCTTGGTCGAACGACGTTGAATCACTTTGCACGCAATAACTTTTGCAGATAGTTTATTTCGTGGTATTTATTACGTGCACATGTTGATCGACGAATAATTGTTCGATCGGAAGAACGGAGAATAGGAAATCCTTAGATGGAATATCCGTCGTTTCTCGACAATTATCAAAACTCCAAATAATGTAAAAAAAATAAATAAATAAATAAATAAAGTTTCCAATCAACTCAGAAACAATGTCTCCATCTCCGTTCCACTCATCCCTCAAAGTCGCCAACTGGCATCTCTCAACACCTCGAACCATCCTCGTCCTCTTCTCGTCGACGGCCAGAAAGCAACGATTGAGAACCAGTGAAGAGAGAGGGATCGAAGAGAGTCGAGTGTCCAACCGGGCGTCCGAGAGAACGGTACGCTTTCGCGGGTAAACCGGGCTAATGAGGCAGTTTGGCTGCGTCAGGGGCGCCGGTTATATTTTTCTTTGACGCATCGAGCGCTTGTCCGACTGTCCGTCCATCCATCCGTCCGGAGGCTTCGTGGCATCAGCCTCTCTTTCTCTCCGGAGCTGCGGAGCCGCGCCGAGACGAAGAAGAGAAGGCGGACACACCGTGGTGGATCGTAGCAAGCGGGAGATTGACGTGGCACGCTGTCCCGCTTGACAAGAATGTGACAAGAACCAAACTGACTCCGCTGTCCCGCTCGTTTCCAGCACCGACTACGTAGGCGGCGGCCGTGCCGAAATTGCTCGTTCTTCTTATTCCCCGGCGCCCATCGAAAAAAAAAAAAAAAAAAATAAAAAGAAAGAAAGGGTAACACGGGTGTGTGCCTCGGTCTGGCCACGAGTGTTCAGCGCCACGTATTATTCGCACGATCTTCCTCGCGAGGAGAAATCCCTCGTCGATCGCCGAGTTTTGTCTCTTCGAGACGCCTCGCAGCTCAAATTCGATCGCGATCGAAGCTCGCGCTGTAACTCATAAATCTTACGCGCGTCCAACTATCTTATCTCTCGTGGGAAGACGCGCGTGTACCGCTTTCGAAATCTGTCGATTCATTATCGACGGGTATCGATGACAGTGGCGAAGCTCGAAGCCACGTAGTCAATTTACATAACAAGATGGTATCTCTCGTGTAGATTTATCAGGAAACACGATATTAACATCGGCTGTTTTGAACGTCCGGCGTTTCACGTAATCGGAGCGTTTAAACGCTTTTTTTCTTCAAAGCGCAAAGGCGAAAATCAACGGCGCAAGAAAGAGCATGCCAACATCTATCCTACAACTCCTAATTCATTGATCTCCACTTCGCGTAAGCGAAGGACCACCGAGCGAAATGTGTCTAAAGAGCGAGAGACGAGGTGGGCGGAGGAGATGGCCCCCCCCGTATCGGCGGTGAAAAACCATGTCGTTCGAGCGGTAACGCGTATTGTGACCACCTGGAGTGCCGCGTTGCGTCGATCATTTCGCCGGTTTTTCTCGGTTATTAAGAAACCATCAATCTTGTCGGGCGATTGGATCGAGCGGCGTCGCGCCACGGGGTTCCGATCGTGTTCCTCCTTTCGTTCGTTGCCCTTTCCTCCGCAACGTAACGCTGCTCGCACGTAGCAGGAAGCGCAGACGATTCCATCTCCCGCGCTTTATCTTCGCCAGGAGAGCCAGTTTTCGATCCCGTTTCACACTCTCCTCGCCCCTTCTCGTCGATCGTTTCCTCCCTCGACCATCGAGACTCTCTCTCTCTCTCTTTCTCTGACTTTTTTCCTCGTTTGCCTCTCTTTCTCTCCCTCTTTGCCCTGTCTTCTGCCTTCTTTTTACCGACTGGATCATCTTCATCCGATCGACGAGACCGATCCGATCACCGAGAGACCGGTTAATCATTCGAGAGGGCAACGTTATGGCTTGTAAGCAAGGCTGACAGATCGACAACGGAATCGTAACGTCATCATTGTACCCGGCTTTTTGTCTCCTGTGTAAACATCCGTGTCCTGTTCGAGGATCAACGGGGATTCACCGTAGATCCCTGGACAGGAGTTGAACGATGTTCCACTCGGATCCGTTCGGAAACCATGATCTTGATGCTCTTCGAGGGCCTGTCAAAAGGATCGTGAGTTAGGGTTGAAAGGTCGGAGGGTGTGGAGACTTGTCCGGAGTAGTTTCGCGTCAGAAATATCTTCCAGATATGTATTATCTTGAATCGAACAACTCAGAAAATAGTCACGATAGTCAACAAAATACGAACGCACAGTCAATGAGATCTCATTATTCTTCAATCGTAAAAGCAGATCGAGGTACATCGCGAATTCGGTGTAAGTGTCACATAGTCTTAATTAAGCATTCCGAAACGTGGTTTCTTCAGTGGAATGAAAAGTATCGGGAAACACCTGCAAAAGAACTCGCTCTACTACGTGTCACGCTACAAGCACACGAGGAGTAAGAGAGAGGAACGCGAAAGTTCACGTCCGTCCAAGTCGCAGGTTGCTCGAGCTGTCAGTCGTTCATCGGCGATTCACCAACGAGTTACATAAAAGATTACCGATAATAACGTCGTTTATTGTGGCACGTACACGTGTATCGGACATACCGAGTGAATTTCTCCTGGGACGTTTAGCAAGCGGGCTACGTGATGGGAATCCATCATCCGAATCGGGCCTTGTTCCAACCTGGGGACCCAAACAGAACGAAAAAACCATCCCCCTACCGTTTCATTTCTCTCTCTCTCCCTCTTGTTTTCTCTCTTTTTTTTCATGTTTCTCTTGCTTTCTTTTTCTCCATTCTGCGTGTGTGTACACGTTTCTTCTTCTTTACGCGTGCTGCGTGAACGCGTACACGAGCGTGCAACAGCAACTGGGTGTCACTTCCAGTCGTGTCAGCTGTCAAACGTAGAACTCGTACCATGAAATTAATCGATTTACGCTCAGATAACGTCACGCCATGCAGAATCCCGGTTTCCCCAGAAATTACATTATTTTGAGTCGACCGGCGCGAACGTTACGCCCTTCTTCCTTCGTGAAACGCACACGATCGAGCGAATTTGTTACATAAGCGACGAGATGCAGATCTACTCGGGTTATTAACACCGAGAGCGATTTCTCGCGTGACAGTTCTCTAGAACCGTGTTCTTCGATGACGAAGGAGGTGTTGGATGTCGTGCGCGTTTGCTAAACCCGCTCTTATCCAACCTGTACATTCGTGTGCAACACGGAACGACTACATTGTCCTACTTCTGTTGATCCAGTCTAATTTACTTGTCAAAATGTCAAAACCAATTATTCCCGTACAATTTTTCGTCCTGTCAACGTTCTTTTACGTATTACATCTATTATCCAACAGACTCAACTGTGTGTTACATTCCACGCTACTGCAAAAAATTTGCCTTACTTTCTTCTGTCGAAATAAAAAAGATCATCGTCGATTTCATCACCGTCGTTTTGACGAGTTTGACGGTCCTGAACGTTGGCCAATGCCGAGAGGAAAGAGGACCAACGATCCAGAAGAAGCTTTCCACGGTGTCGAAGGGAGGATCGTACGCGCGACGGAAATCCATCATCCCCGACGGTCCCGAAGTCGTGGTCCCCTGACGGGCTCGCCACGGAGCCCGCGAGTGTCGGTTTCACAACGCACGATTCCTGTCTTACACAAGGCGGCTGTCAGTTCGAGTCACGTCAAACGTCAAACGACTGTCTCCGTCGCTCCGGCACAACTCCGGCTACCGTCGCTCGGTCCCTGGATTCCATTCACGGGGCCTCGTCAGGAAATTTCGGCGGGGAGCGCGCAAAAAAAAGTGCCGAACAGGGCCGCACAGGGCTGGAACAGCGGACGGACGGACGGACGGACGGACAGACGGACGGGGCCGATCTCGGTCGCCCGTTCGAAACGAGATTCGTTGGAACGAATCGGTTCAGGGCCGACGACTCAATTCCGACGGGAGGATCCGCGAGGATCCCGCGACGCGTATTAATTGCCGGGCCACGGGCGCGTGTAATTAGTTTCGTTGGACGATAATATCGGACGATGAGGGCTGATACGCGAGGGCCGATATCGAGCGTCGCGCGCTCGCCTCGTCCCTGCCCTCTAATTATTGACACGTGTGTAATTAAATACGAAACGATCGGGAATTCGAAAGTGGCGAGGAGCAACGCAACTGCGCGACTTTGCGTTTTAATTGCATTGGGAGTTGCCTGCGCTACGTGTTTTGTTTGAGAAAGCACGTGTTCGATTTTCGTAAGCGGAAACTTCGATCGCTGTATGGATGAAACTTGCATCGTGTATATATTTGTGGAACTTTACGAATCACAAAATAAAAGATTGTCCAAATTATTATCATAGAAAGAATATCGAAGGTCCAACTTAATTAATATTATGATATTGATATTTTTCGAATGCTGTAGTGAAAAGAGACACGCTCTTCGTACGTTGCTCTGAATGACACACCATCTTGTTCATAAAATTTTTTAACAAGAAAGATATAGTATTATTTTTTCTCACTTTCAGTCCGAAAAACTTCCTCGTGCTGCCTCTCTCTTGCAACCAGGATACAACGTGTATCACTTCGAGGAAGTGTTGCATGTTATTTTTACAAGAAAATAACGGAATAATATGAATAGATAAACCGCGAGGTGGTTTCTAACTGGTTTATCAATTGACACGATACGATAGAGTAACGTAGCACGGGTGGCACGGTATGGAATAATCAATGAATAATAAATGAACGCGTTGTGTAATTTATAACGAAGAGTCGCCAACGGTTCCTTTAATTACAAAAGGCATAAATACACGTCTCAATAAAATTGCCACCAGTTGAGAAAAAAATTAACCGGCGCGCCGTTTTTTCGTCTCGTAATTGAATCTTTCTGTATGCAAATGTATGCGACCAACTTCGGCGAATTCTGTCCGAATCGAAAAACTTCCCCGCCTTGAACATCACGGCAAAAAGGTGATTAAAAACAATCCAAATACCGTTTTAATCAGCTCCTTAAACGATCGATGTTCGCCTCGAGTGTTGTACGCGATACATCCATAATGTGAAGATGCAAAAATGCAGAACAAAATACATACCGAGCGTACGTCAAAAATTACCTGACAATTTAAAACAAATCTTGTAAAATTCAACAAAGTGATATTCGATGTCATCGAACGTTCAATATTTGAACGACCCACGACCGGCGACGTTTGACAAATTTCGGAGAATATGAAAGAACACGCTCCAAAGAAACCGAGTTTTGGTAACAATAGTAGCAATTACTAGTACAAATTTTAATGGTTGCGTTGAATTTTAAAATTGCTTCTTTGTAAAAAAACATGGTAGTTGATGGAGATTCTCGTCTGATTTATTCATATTTGCGACTAAATCTCTTCGGCGATTCGTTAGTTTCAAAAGACCCTGACGGCTGTTACCGCAATACGCGTCAGAATATTCTCATTTGTATTTTTGTATGTAAGTAAAAATAAAAAATGAAACGAAAAAAAAATACAGAGTGCGTCAGCATTAGGATCGATAAACTCATGGCTGGCGCGCAACTATTCCGACCCGATCGGAAGAATCCTCCGAATGAGTGGCATCGCCTAATGAACGCAATTAGTTAACCGAACGAGCTGACCGTTCAAAGATGCATAGCTCGAGTCGGCTGCGCGGCGCGGCGTAATCTCGGCGCGTAGCTTCCATTGAGACATCGGAACTCTTAATTGCAACGGCGTACGTGGAACGAAGGAGAAGCCGAAACGAAACGAAACGAAACGAAACGCACGGGGGTGCGTCGAAGGGGGGTTGCGCAGCGTGGAAAGAGTGGAAGATCTTCTTCATCGATGAGGGCAAAGACGTTCGGGGCAAAAGGCTCGTAAATCGTGGCAGGCCAATGGGACGTGGCGGTGGTACCGTCTCGGGCTTACGATTGGCGGCACAGGGCAAAGCATCCGGTTCCAACCGGCTTGTCCAATCCCAACGTGGTGCCCTCCGAGCGATTACCGACGTAGCCTCGGCCTGATCGCTCATGCTAATTTCATAACAACTACCCTTGCGCCAATGGGCGAGCCAGCTATAGAAAACGGCGAAAACGAAGCCTCGACTGGCCGCGAGGGACCGAGCAAGTAATAAAAGGGAAAGAAGAAAGCAAAAAGAAAATAGAAATGAGGATGGAGGAGAGGAGAGATCGGAACCTTTGCGAGGATCTCGGTCCACCTCGGTCCACCTCGGTCCTCCATCCTGGTGAAGAGGCAACGAAAGCCGCCTATTTCGTTCGGCAACCGAACGTCCGCGCGTTCGCCGTGGCCCTCCAGTCGTAAAATGGAGAGCTCATCTTCGAGCTTGTGGCCGATGGAGGTTGAACGGGCCGGGGCTGACGCTGACGCTGACGCTGACGCTGACGCTGACGGCAGACTATCGGTAAGGAGAGTCGTTCCGGCGTACACCGCGTTGTCATCGTCGCTGCAAGTCGTGACCGTTTAAAATTAACTCGCGCACCGAGGATTTATCGGGGCGAGAGCGGTGGCACACCGTCACGCGAGGTTATATCATCGGAGAACGTTACGTTACTTGCGAGCGACGTACACGGGACCTGGCTCTCTTCCACTCCGTATTCGACGATCGTGCACGCCGACTCCGAATTGACCTCTTTCATCCCTCCCTCCCTCCCCTCCCTCCAATTGCGTACACTCTCCGATATCGTTGAAATAACGGACGTTTAATCGCTAGGATTGACATCGACCGTACGAATGGTTCGAATCGACTGGCAGTTCTTTCGAAGTAGACAGAAGACAGACGCGTATCTTTAATTTGATAATAAGGAATATATTTCTTAGAGCGATCCGTCTAACATTCGTCGAGTTCCAAAATCTCCGTATGAGATAGAACGAGGGAGATTCGTGATAATTGCGATACCGCGATCGACCGTGGAAGAAGGATAAAAATGGAGAACTTCCGGAGGCAGAGAGTGGACGACCTGGTGAAATTAGCGAAAGAGAGCGAACCGCGTCAGGCAGTTCGGTGTTATCGACGGTTGGTCGGGGCGTAGGGAACGAAGGCGGTGCCGGGCAATAATATTTCGCGTTCTGCAATTTTTTGCCCGGCCGCGGCCGTGAGTTCCATTCGAAGCTCATCGACGGCTCCGGTGTTGCGCCACCGGCTCTCCCGGTTCCACCGTGGGTATTAATTCCGGGAGAGAAGGAGAGGTCCGAACGGAAACAGAAGAGGGAACGACCACCGCGACGTGGAGAGGAACGGCGTGCCAAGGGAACGAACGAACGAACGAACGAACGAACGAACGAACGAACGAACGAACGAACGAAACAAAACGATGCAGAAGACCATCTATGAGATGAGAAAATAATAATAAAGTGGAAATGAGCGAGCCGGTCCATAAATTGCTCCGCTCCTTGTTAATGGTCTGAGGGCCCGGGGCGACCTCAGCTAAACGTGGCCCGGTCTGACCCGGCTCTATCCCTCTTTATCCTTCGCTCTTTCTCTTTTGCTCTTGCTTACTTTCTGCCGGTTCATTCTTTCCTACGATGCGATGGTCGGGGCCCCGACCGGAGGATCTGGTCCGACCCGTTCGTGGCGCTCTTGGAAGGCTCATTTCTGTATTTAATGGACGTCCAGAGATGGCCACCGAGTCCCTGGGCTCCCGAGAGTCAGAAAGAGGGACTTAAAAGGGTCCGGAGGACACAAAGGATCCACGTCGAAGCTTGGTACTGGCTGTGATTGGCGACCGGGCGTGGCCCTACCGACAGATATCCTGCTTCTTTTTAAACGCCGCTGAATTCGAAGACACGTTTGGTTTTTCGTTTTTTTCTTTCTTTCCTCCTTACTTTCTTTTTTTCTTTTTTTAATTGTAAAACGTAAAATGTTCGACAAACGGAGAGTTTAACTGTAGGCAGATTCGTTACATTTTTGCGAAATTCTTTTTTTGAAGAATTTTCTAGATAGTCCAACAAATGATAACCATTGGAAAAATTGGGAAATCATTGTTAGAATGTTTGTACAAAAAGACGACAATTGTTTGTTTGAAATAACAAATAAACAGAATTTTTGAAGTAGGAAACTCCGAATTAAATGTACTATCTTCAATAACGATGTAAATAATCAATAAATTTCATACGTGTTTATTTCTTTCGTTCAAAAGTAATTGAAGATATCCCCAGCAGAGAGCAGAAGTAACCGGGAATATTGATATCGTCCTCTTACAAAATATGTTAGAAACTATACATCCATGTGTCTACTATATCGATACTATCAATTTACTCTCCATCTTACCGACGGAAGATACATAAAATCTGCACAGCACTAAAACTTAATCGTGCAAACGTAATTTCACTTTGTAAAAAATATAGAAATTACAGTATTAATTGTTGCCTTAAATTAATGGAGACTATGAAACAATAAAACTGTAAAATTACTGATTACCGAATGGAAAAAGTGTTTTTGGAAATATCAACAAAGATTATCACTTGCTGTGCATCACTGACTTTATCTGAAGCAGGAAACAAGTCATTACAAATTAAACCTTCATCGTGTGCATATCGATTAAACTTTCGAAATGAAATTTTAAATAATATTTCTGGATTTTCTAATTGTTTAAACATTATCTAATATTTCTAATAATTTACTTGCAACAATTAAACAATAAATTCTCTTTATAATTGTTTAAACATTATCTAATATTTCTAATAATTTATTTGCAACAATTAAACAATAAATTCTCTTTTATAACATTTCCAACAACTATTATAAAATTTTCAATTGATCTTTTGTAGCGATCGAGTCACTAATACGTTTCTACGAAATTTTAGTAAACTGCCCCCCGTCGATCGATTAACGCGATCAGGTATATTTCGAACGGTACGGAAATAAGAGCTCAGTACAAATCGGATTATCGTTACGTACGCATCGAAGCAAATTTTAAAAGTAAATTTTCAAATAAAATTTCTGAATATTCTAATTGTTTAAACATTGTCCAATATTTCTAATAATTTATTTGCAACAATTAAACAATAATTCTCTTTTATAACATTTCTAATTATTATTTAAAATTTTTAATTAATCATTTGGAGTAATCGAGCCACTAATACATTTCTAAAAAATTTTAATCGACTGTTTAACTAACTTAATTTTTTACTATTAATTTGTCAAACAAGACACTGTATTGTCGACAAGAACTGTATTGTCCTAACAGAAACAAAGTGTATCGCTCACCCGCCACGTCTGCGAGGGAGCAACAGTCAGTCAGTAACCAATCGTTATAAAATACATAGAATTTAAAAACCGCTTTACTCGTGATTTTTTAAATCCACGTTTCCTGCGAGTCCTCTCACACTATAGTGTGTGTGAAACAACTTTTTCTTCTTTTTAAATATATAAAATATTACATAAATATTAAATATTATATATAACTGTAAAATATACTAAAATTCGCAATCTTGTTATAATTTGCAATTTAAATTAATATAAATTTAAATTTATATTTTATTGTACTTTAATATATAGCGGTTTAGTTTACTTTAAGTACATGAAATCACTTGCATTTTCATAAATGTAAATGTATTAAATTTATAATAAAATAAGAAGAAAAAGAAAAAAAAATAAACCTAACACAGTAACCAGAAAGATTACTGACAAGGAAAATTTAAAACAACAGTCAGAAGGGCTACTAAAAAATATTTCCTAATTTCAATACAATAACTAGAAAAGCTATTGTCAAATCCACATTCAACATGAACGAGAACAACAAACCGTATCTTATTTCGCAACACTAACTGACTAGCATTAATTATAAAATAGGAAACTTTCAAAATCAAACGCGTAGTGTGCTTCATTATATTTAAAACTCCCGAAAATAAGAACGCAATACTATTAATCTATGCACTCATATTCAGAAATACGCAACACTAATCGTAACGCGTCCAGTGCAACCATGTTTGGAAGTTGCTGATGGATAACCACCTCTGTACAGCTCTTGATAATGAAAGATAATGAAAGATTCTTACATTCTTGGCTCTAGAGCGACCGTTGAATTTTCCCCAACGAAATGCAGAAAAATTGATGCTGTGAAGTGTCTGTCAATGATCGTAGCGTATGTGCATTCTATGCTATCTTTGCAACCAAGGAACCTGCACAGAAAGAAACCAAAAGTTAAAACAGATATGTCAAATGAAGGCAAATATGTAAAAGTGAAACGGTAATTAATATCAAATTCTATTAAAAAAGTATACGAGATAAGATAACCGTAACCATAAGTGTGAAATCGACAATTGAAAAAAGATCAGCACGAAAAGCTCTAAAATCTTACTCGATGCTTACTTGATGCTCACTGAATCGTTAATCACAAGCGTGTTAATTGAATTAGTTAAATAATAGTATTAATGAGGTATAAATGGAAATAAAAGGGTGTCAAAGAAGTGACACTATCGAAGAGACACCACCGATAAATTAGAGAAAGTTACGAATCTAATGCGACGTAATGCGTGTTCTTATTACAAAATTCGACCGCAATGACTCCGCAACACGTCTCGCCGTACAATTGAGAAAAGAGGAGGGGATAGGACAAATGTGTCCGAACACGATAAGTAAGACGACATAAACATTGTGCTCGTACGCTCGTGTTGTCGTTTTGAAATTCGAGCTGCACGGCTTTCTACGTCTTACTTTATTTGAGAAATGAATAATTTCATTATATTAATACGCAGTAAAATTATTATTCTAACTATTAAATACGTACATTTATAATAAATTATGGTTGAATTTAGTATTGAAATTGCTAAGAATTATTAATTGTGAAACAATATGAAGTTAAGAAATCAAAAATAAATAGAAAATAATATAATAGAAGTATATGTATAAAAAATACACACATATATATAACAATGAGTTAGTCAATTACGAGGTTACAATATTTGTACTGATTAAAATTAAAATTAAATTTTGATATAAAATTATAAACAACTTTTAGCATAGTATGTTCTACTTAAATATTTATATGCTATTATTTCTTTAATTGTTGAAAATTATATGTAATTTTATGGTTAAATCTTACCTTCAGTTGATGCCGAAAATACATGTTTTACCTTAAAAACACAAATCTAACAACTATTGATTTAAAGTTTTACCTGAGAACTTTTGGATGATACGTTCTTCTAGATGATTCTTCTGGATAATACTTCGTTTTTCACAGACGAAGTGTGCTTCCTTTCGCCATGTTCCCGTTTTAAAATCGATCGTGAGAAATATCAATATGTTCGAGAATCGTAAAGTGTATTCCGTGTTTCTTCGTTGGGGCGCTGCAATCGCACGTTTCGCGCGAAATGATAACTTGGAATAAAATAAAATAAAATCAAATACACAAAATTCATAAGAAATTCTTAAAAAAGAACGAATTTATACATTCGATGAAAAATTTTGGTTAATTTTAAAAAGTCTCCATTTTAACAATCCTGAGTTTATTTTGTTCAAAGATATTTATTTTTACATCACGCAGTAAGTGTAAAAGTAAAAATACATTTCTTCTCGAAAATTGTAAAAATTCAAACATCTTGGCGAAGAGGAGTTTTTTCATCACTAAACAATTTTTTTTCATAATCAGATCAATCATAATCTTAAAAACTTAAGTCCTTCCTTTACAGTGATAAAATGCACAATTGGTCTTTCAGTCCACGAAATTCGATAAAACAGACAAATCTGTACTCTTTTTCCACATCACCTCTAGATGACGTGCATGTTTTGTTCCAGGTAGTTGAAATTTATAGGAACTATCGGAAACGTTGGCTAACCTGGTTACTTCAATAAATAATACTTTTATGAAAATTATTAAATTAACTGTATATTACGATAATATTAAAATAAGAAATTAAATAAAAGAAATAAAAAATCGTAATCGATGTTAATTTTATTTCTTTTATGATTATAAATTAATGTAACACAAAAAAAATTTATGTACGATAGAATATTTTTAAATAAACCAAAGTATTAATTTGTACGCCTTCCCCGTTTCTCATATATAATTTTCAATTTTCTCTGACATTTTTTGGTTTTAATTTTATTCATCGAAAGTAAATCCTATAAATCAAATAGAAAATACAAACGGACATTGACGCCTCCTTGCGGAACATCACAGAAGTAAAATCAGCTGACCCTGTCTTCCAAGCGTCAAATGCGTATTTATAAATAGTGTACGTGCGAGTTCGTTGGAAGCTGAACTTGCTCTTCAATAACCAAATATCAAAATGGTTGATATGAAAAGTAATGTGAATTTTACATGCCAGCGATGTTTACAACCTCTCAGACTAGATCCGAGTTTCCGTCATCTTGAAGAACACGCGCTAGCAGAACTTTCACGTAGGTAATTTCTATTTCGAACTATATGACTTTGTAAGTTCTATTGCTTATTTTTGCCCATTTAGAAGGAAAAATGAAATAACATTTTTTCCCCCCTTAATTGTATCTTTGAATTATACTAGTCTGTAATGTTTTGTTGCTTATATATATATTGCAAGTTATTATATTCATCTGTTTCAATTGTTTAAAGCAATTGTTGTGTCATTAATATTTTATTCAAATTGTTTATTACAATATAGTTCCTATTCAACAACAAGTGGTGAATGAGTTAGAGCATCAGAGTACAAGTATAGAACATTTAGTACCACCATTTAAATTGACTGAATCTGCAAATGGTACAAATGGATTTATGTTAGTTGGAGATTCTGGAGAAACAGAAAGTTTAAGTCACCATTTAAAGGTACATAAACTTTAGTTACTAAATTAGTTAATAAAATGCAATCTTAGTTCCTGTTAGTTATCACTCACATAAAATATATAAATTATTTGTTTAAGGTACGAGCAACACTATTTGATATTCTTAGCAGTAGTAGTTCTGCTGATCATCCACTTTGTGATGAATGTACGGATAGTCTTTTATTGTTAATGGATCAACAATTAAGAATGACTGAAGGAGAATGGTCAGACTATAATGAGTACTTAAAAAAGTTAGAAATAGAACAGCAACATCAGGGCCATGAAGATATAGAAATGGAAACTCTCACGAAAGAATTACAGGATGTGAAGTCTGAAGAAGAGAGAATGATAAATGAATTAGAGGCATTAAGAAAAGAAGAAATTGCAACTAGAAATGCCATAGCTCAACAAGAGAGGGAAAGAGAAAGATTACAAAGTGAAGAAGAAAGGTATTGGAGAGAATATTCAAAACATAAGAGAGATCTCATATTAGCAGAAGATGAATACCGTAGGTAATAATAACATGTTGTTGTATCAAGTACATCTTTTATATTTCTGTCTCATTAACAGCAATAATTTTGTTTAGTTTGGAGTGTCAGTTAGCTTATGCTGCTTCACAACTAGAGAGACTGAAGAAAACAAATGTTTTCAATGCTACATTTCACATTTGGCACTCAGGACATTTTGGAACTATAAATTCTTTCCGGTTAGGTAGATTACCAAGTGCACCAGTAGACTGGAGCGAGATAAATGCTGCCTGGGGACAGACCACTTTGCTATTAACAGCTCTTGCTAGGAAAATGAATCTCACATTTAAACGTTTTCGTCTAGTGCCATTCGGTAATCACAGTTATATTGAAGCTTTAGATCAACATAGAGAACTACCACTATACGGAAGTGGAGGATTTAAATTCCTGTGGGACACAAAATTCGATGCAGCAATGGTAGCATTCCTCGATTGTTTGCAACAATTTAAGGAACAGGTAGAAAAAGGAGACAGTGGATTCTGTCTTCCATATAGGATGGACCGTGGAAAAATAGAAGACTCTGCAACAGGAAATTCTTATTCCATCAAGTAACTATTATTTACAATATGCATTTCCTGATTATATCTATTTGAATCGTGCATTGCATGCTTTCTGTTTCAGAATTCAATTTAATTCAGAAGAACAGTGGACCAAGGCACTGAAATTTCTGTTAACTAATTTAAAGTGGGGCCTTGCTTGGGTTAGTTCCCAGTTCACAAAAGATGAAGCTGAACATTAACTTCATATTGATTTATGCAAATTCATCCATTCTTAATCACACATCTCTTTTACATTCTCTTGTGTACATACACGTGTTATTTGTAAATAAATTCAGTTAAAGGATAATCTTTTTATTTAAAATCTGATTAATAATACTTATAAAGATTTTAAATTAAGAACAATGTTCAGGTTTGTTAGCTAAAAACCAGGTTACACCATATAGTAAACAAGGTGGACTTTCAACTTCCTCAGAGCTGATGTATTGTTTTACTTCTGGAATGCTTAATTCCACCACTTCGATCAGTTCCCCTTCAGATGCAGCACCCCCTCCTTTAATTTGACAAATCACTCAGACTTAAGGATAAGGAACGTAAGATTTTCTTCAAAAATGTTTCATTTACACATTACATATTTATTTAAAGCCTGTATAATTATCTCTACTAATATTACGATCTTAAAAATAGGGCAATGTTAAAAATAATTATATTTATAATTATTAATTATATTTATAATTAAGCTTACCAGAGTGCGTATGCATTTCATCAGTAACTTCCACATAAAAGAGTGTATGTTTGCAGACCGAAGTGGAAACGTGTCTATAATCCATAACAAAACAAATAACTAAGCATGACAAATTATTAACAATATATATTTATTGTCATTATTATTATTATTATTATTATTTCTAATATTTTTTATGACAAACATTTTTTATGTATGGACAGAATAAAATAATACATCCAATCACAAAATATAAAATGGCACACACATGTATAGAGCCAATGACATTTCATTTACACATTGTTTTTTACATCACGAAATGAAATACTAATAACTTTTTAGTTCGCAACTTATACAACAAAATTTTAGCATTTGAATAAATGATAACTTTGCCATTGACACACCTGAAAGTAATGACATATTTAAAGGCTTCTATAGGTGCTTCGTATCCACATTCTTCTTTTACTTCATCCTTCGCAATCTCGACAAATGATTTGTCTTTATCCACGATACCGGCACAAAGTTCTAAGGTTAAACCCAATGATGGCGGATATTGTTTAAGATCCACAGGACCAAATTTCTCTGGCAGAAACGTATAATAAAACGCCGGGCGATATTGTCGAACAAATACGAGTTTCTTCCGGCTGATGTTGAATATAATTATACTCACACCATCGTGTGCTCTTACCACATCCCAATCTCTCTGTTCACCATCTTGTTGGTAACGTATTCGAACGGGTCTGATCCACGGTGAATCCGACGGACATTCCGTTATATGTAATTGTTGCACATCGAGCATTCTCTGACGGATATTTTCATTTTGCTTTTCTTGTGCACTGATATCCATTTCTTGACCGATATTCGATTTAATGCAACTATTTAACTCCCGTCGGTAATAATTCGATGAACATGCGCACGCCAGATACCTATAGATGCCGTACTCGACACTAAACTGAAATGCGCAGTCTCAAACTTGAATTGGAAGTCGTTCGAGAAATGTGTAAATCATTCTACTATTTTTTTACATTAGGTAAGATAAGAATAAATCACGCGGGATTAGCGTATTCTCGCAAACGTTTCCTTATCACCGTTCTAAAAATTTCAATCTGCCTTTTATTCTCCACCACTTTTGGTTAGTTTCTGCTAACAATCATACTACTTCACGTTCGAAATTTCACTATTTACCGTTACTTTTTAATCAAAACCTTTGAATCTTTCTTCCTTCTAGTTATTCTTCGACTCTTTTTCTTAAAATCTTCTATTTTGTACGCGTCTAGAATTTCCTGCTGACGCACTTGAGTATCAACGTGGACAACATCAGGTTTTTTACGAGGCCTGGTTACCGCCGCCGGAGGAGAGAATTCGATCTCCATGTCGGACGCGGTCGAGCTGGACGTGTCAGAAGCATCATCTTTGTTCTTCACGATCTTAAACTGCAGCGGTTTCATTGGCTCAGACAAACGAGGTTCGGTGGATGTTTCTTGCCTAATGGGATACATCGTTACGTAATAAGTGCCATCTTTCCTATGAATATGTAACGTCGGCGGAAATTCCGGTCCTTCCTCTTCGCCCTCCATCTTTGATTGCTTCTGCATCGCCTGGTAACTTATAGTCCTTCCGGTTCTCTGTCTTCTTATGGTACTCTTCGATCGCGAAGGTACCGAGCGCGCGCGTTCGATCACTCTTCCGCGATCAATTTTTCCACGATCTGTTCTGCCGCGATCAATTCTTCCACGATCGGCTCTTCCACGATCGATCCTTGCACGATCGGTTCCTCCGCGATCGGTTCGTCTACGTTCAGCTCGAGCAATTCTTGCCTTTTCTTCTTCCATTTCTTCAATGGTAATCTCCTTCGCGTCTTGCAACATTTCATGCAAGTAGCGACCAATGGCACCCGGTCTCCAACCAATACGCGGTTTCAACTTTGCCGCTGTGTCCATCGTGTTCCACAACCAACCCATGTTAGCCGGGACTCTCATGGGTATGTCGATGCAGTTTCGATGACCAAAATTAATTCCAGGGTAATAATCACCGACGAAATAAACGTATCGCATTACCCGTCTGCTGACTGGAATCGGCAATTGCGAGGTAACAGTTGATCCAGGTACGTGGCGATCGCCACCAGGTCCTGGAGATTTTTCTCTTGCCTTTTCTTTTTCTCTTTCTCTTTTTTTGATATAAGCTTTTTCAGAACGCCAACTCGTAGCATCGCGGATCGGATGATCAGATGCCCGTACCGACAGATCGTCGTACTTCGATTGCGGGCCACGACGCCTCAGTTCGCGCTTAGGACCCTTCTTCGCTTTGTGACGAGCTTTCGGACTAGCAGCGGCACGCTTTACGCCGGTCCGCGTCTTGGAGGAGACATGAGTGGTACTCAGCGTCACGCTACTATTATCCTGAGGCTTTCTTCTTCTCGATTTGCATCTCGGTTCACCGCAAGGACCCACCTCCGAGTCCATCAGCACGGACGACGTGACTTCCAGTTCCTTCTGTTTGTCCGTTTTCTCGTCCTTCTTCTCCTCCTTCTTTCTATGTTTCACAGGCGTAGTTGTTAAACCGGCCTCCGGTAAAACAGGTATAGCCTCGCGGACAATTCCTAACCGAGGTGGCACGATTCCTCGAGTAATCGGTGGTGAATAAGGAGCAACTTGAGGACGCATATCGTCGATAAGTTTGATGCTACAGGGAGCGGTGCATGTAGGACTTGCTGCTTGTGTTGCTGCTACTTGCAGAGTCCCGGGCGGTGCTTTTTTCTTTAGTGCTGGTCGATCCGAAGGCACGTAGTCTTTATCGATGTCCCTGCCGAAATAAGGACTTTCCGATGGATCCATTAAACCAAGCCCTGGTAATCCTGGCACTTTCCCAATGGAATCTACAAAATCTTGCGCGTCTCTGAAAGCTCGAATCAAACAATCTATCCCTGGACACGGTGATTTCATACATTTTGCAGCTCCTCTAGGAAATTTTGCATCTTTCCCAGGACAGACGCAAGCTGGGGTTGCTCCAGTGGACGTTATACGAGGCGTACAAGCATCGAAGATGGGTAGCACGTCGTTATCTCTGGAAGCTGTTTTTCGTGGCAAAACTGGAACTGGGCTACCTGAACAACTGCAACTGGACGTATCTTTCTCCTCGCCGCCACCTACCAATCGAGTTCCTATATTACGCTTCTCATCGTACCAAGCGTAATCAACATCGTAGTCAGTCCACCTGAAAGTAGTCGGATCTACGTAAATTTGCTCTACATCTCCACCTCCCTTTAATCTAGATGGTTTATTGCACGGAGAATCCTGCTTCAGCGTGTGCAACGCAGACAGAAAATTGTTCACGCAGTAAGTATTGGCTAATATGCCTTCGGCGCGTTTATTTTCTTCTTTGGATAATATATCGGGATTTCTTAATTTCACGCAATACGTACAACCTGAGGGACAAATCATTGGATGCGTCGAACGATCTTTCGGCAAGCAACCGCACGTTGGCTCATTTGGATAGGCACTGTATATCATTTCTCGGTATTTAGGATCGTTGAGTTTTTCAGCCGTGGTTAGAGTCTTGAAAGCGGGATGTCCCATTGGAATTCGCGGAGGAGACTCTGGTCGTTTTAATAAAGGTTTATCCGAGGCATTCTCATCCTTCGAATCTTTTGCAAATTTTGTACTTTTCGGATAAATGTAAGGGCATAAGAATTTTTGAAGCGGTGAATCCTCCAGCATAAAGGATTTCCCGTTTAAAGAAAATTGCTCGACAATGGCGCTTCCAAGACACGATAATTTTAAAATTACGGTTATATTGGCACACGTTTCTCCATTAGAATCGATTATATCAAACGAATCTTTAACTACACATGTTGCAGATAGACCGTTACTATTATTTTGCGTAGCAATCACTTGCTTGCTCATGCAGGCAGGCAAAGACAATTTTGCTGTTCCTAAAAAAGCACCATTTTTATTTGAGCAAGTAACGTCTTTGCGATACAGATCTAAATACACAGGTGACCATTTTATGGCTCTGATGAGACAACTAGGCGTTTTGGCGAACAAACACGATTTTCCAAATTCAGAATTTTCGGATGATCCATAACCGTGATCAACAGCTTCTTTTCTTTGAGGGACCCTTATCTCGTATTCTGGCAAATCGATGAATCTCACACATACAAGCAAATCTTTGACATTGATATCTGGAACTTCAGGATTTAAAGTCACTTGATCGACGAACACCTCGAGCATGTAGAGTTCTTCTTGTTCTTCTTTGGATTTTACGATCTTGTTTTTTAAAGCCATTTTTTATTTTGTCCTGCTCGGTATTCGTCGCACGAGAATTTAGAAAAAAAAAATCGCGAACTCGCGGGAACTTCTGGAGAGACTTTTAGCCGAAACGCGCCATTAATTTTGGGTCGTTTTTATGGTCTAACCATACAAATCGGTCAGTTTTGTATTTAACGAGTCTTTAATGATCACCATGGCAACTCATATTAATAGAATTTCTTGTATATCAAGTGATCATTTTATAAATTCCTTGAAAATCGTCATCTGCCTCTCCTACGCTTTTTATCTTCTTTCCCTTTTTTCTTCTTTGGTGGTTTTTCTTTTACCTTTCCTTTCAATTCATCCACAGTCGTTCTATCTGGATACACCGAAATATCCTTGGCAATGCCTTCTTGATAACTAGGTGGTACCAAGCGCCTAACGCAGAACTCTCTTTCTTGATCCTTCTTTCTGAAGGTAAAGAACTTCGGATGCAGCTCATAATGGATCATGATCGATCGACCGAAGCACGACATTCTCATTTCCACTTCCACCGAGCCCGATGGGTTTTCGCCAGGATCTAACAGATTGAAGCTACCTTTTACCTTAAACGGTTCTGGCAGATTTTTCGGATCGTTTTGAGCCATCGCTACTTGATCGCACAGGCATCCAGGTAATGTTATTTCGGTTTCAGCAATGGGATACGTGTCCCCGACGCGAAAGACACCGACCTTTGTCATCCTGGATTGTAATTCCCTTACCAGATCTTTCGGTTCCTTGATAAACAGACAACTTCTACCTATCATGAAGTAAAAGGTACCATCCTCGGTGGGAGGTGGTGGTTTCACCGAGTAGAAATCTTCCCGCGTGATTTCGAACGTGGGGAAATCGAGGAACGAGATCTTCACCGCGATTGGATGTTCACCGATGTCTTTGAGTTTACTTTGTGTCAGCGTCAACTTGTGAATCAGCATTTCGACCATATAGATTTGGTGGTCGCGACCACCGAAACAGGACATCTTGGATGTAAATGATTTTGAAGGTAATTAGTTGATACTGAGAATTTTTAGAGGTTCAATGTATCGAGAGTAAATGACAGATCTCGAGTGTGTAACAATCGAATCGCGAGTATGATATACGGTTGATGACACATCATGGCTGATTCATGCATGCATTTAGTCTTACGAATTCCTAGCATCATCGAGTTAACGCACCGATGGATTATCTGTTACGATAATTTTCCGCAAAGGGAATCTAAACACCGATACACAACGACTATATCTTCCTATATCTCGCTTCCGTGTCTATAGATATCCCATCATCAGTCTACCGATAAAAATCGCGTCGACGTACAGTCACGTATATCCCATCTAGCATGCGCGACGGTACAGCGTCTCTAATTCCATTGGCAGTTATTACTTAGCTCCCACAGTGATGTATACTTAATCTTACGCCACGAAACAGCCTGCCAGAACCGTTACGAAAATGTAAAAGAAAGTCGCAAAACCGTCCCTTTTTCCGCTATTCGCGCGATAATCCCGCTACTCGGTATCGTCGAGTATATATATCCGAAACATCCGTAACCCTAGGTAATCTTTTTTAATCTATTTCTTTTTTCATGACTAATCGTTCAAACCTATTTGCGAACAGGTAACCTGCCACGAGAATCGCGCGATAGTTTTCTCTCTCAGAAGATGCCGAAACGTGGAACAACAACTTTGGAACGATTCGTCCCATTCCGTGGCCGCGGTTTCTGTTCTGGACTCTCCAGCCACCGAAAGCGACCGACAGCTCCAACGTTGGCCCAGCCGAACACCGAGGGCCGAAGTATGCGCTAATTGGTACGGGCGCGCGCGTATACACACACGTATATACACGTATATACATGTATAAGAGAAGACTCGAGTCCTATGTAAAGACCGAGACAGCCAGAAAGGGGCGACTCAGTCGTACGGACGAGGAAAAGAAGGTTCGTAAAACGAGAGCGAAGAGAGGAGAGATATCGTGAACGCGCTGTGGCCTCTGGTTCGGAGGACGCTTGGAAGCTGACCAGGCAGAAGTAAAATTCCGGGCCGGGCGACACGGCGGCTCGTTAAAATGCTTCTGGGGGTTTCGGGCGCGGGACGCTCCAGGTAATTGGCGATTAGCGATTAAAACGAACGAACGTCTCTTTCTCTCTTTCTATGCTGTTCGGACCGCGTCCTCTCCTTGTTCCCTCTTGTCACTGCTCTTTTCTTCACTGTCCCCGGTCGTGTGGACAGAGTAACGTTCGTATAAAGCGCCTTTTATCGGCTCACCTTAGAATGAGAGAAAAAGGGACGATAAAAAGAGAGCCTCTGTGTAGATTGGCCGATTTTATCTTCTACCCGGCAACGATCACACTCGACCGGGTCGTTTTTGAAACTTCTTTTCTCTGGTCGCGAGAACAGGGAGACAGGGAATGGCGTCCTTAATCGTGTGACTCGAGGCAACGATGATCACTTTCCGGACGGGATTCGGAGTCATTTCTTGCTCGTTCGCCTGGGAATCTGAACGGTCAGCAATCCGCGCGAACGTTTACTGGCATCCGGATGACCGGAAATAAATACCGAACCGAGTAGACACTAATTTGATCGTATTTAGTCTACAAAGGAAGCTTGTTAAGCCGAAAATTGGCCGCCCAATGTCCTCTGCTTTTAATTGCATTTTATGACCACGGTTATTAATTTTCGCATTGGTTTTTAGAACGGTATTAAAATTCTTACGATATTGGGCTCTCGGTATCGGTTTGTTTCCTAGAAAAAAAAGTGGCGTTTATTTTTGCATCGGTGTACCAGCTAAAAAGGTGTTAAAAAGGGGTATTTCTCGGATAATATTCCGTCTGTAGTTTTTATAAGAGCACTTGGACGGTGCATAAATTGGAGAGTTAATTGGCTCGAAGTAAAAACACGTCTTACACTTCGATAAGTTACCGAGATCTTGTTAAGAGTTACACGAGATGCTTATTTTCTCACGGACGAAACTTAAAAGATCTCGGCGCTTGTACCGTATATCACGTCGTTATCAAATTTATAAAAATATTCCGAATAAATCGTAAAACAGGAACGCAATTTCACGTATTCCGAGCAACTTCGGAGATAATAAGTAATCGTTTCTGTAACCATACGATTCGAATTTCCTGGTACATTTTACTTCGTCCTCCTGGGCTCGATAAAGAAATTACACACGATCGTTGTCCTTGTTACAGTATTAACTCCCGTTAAATCGTGGTGGAAACCAGGGGACGCTCACGCCTGCTATTTATCCAAGGTTCTCGCGGGAACGCTTTTGTTCGCGGCTTGGTATCGACGATCGGAATTATATGGCGAAAACGGCGAGGCCGAGTGAAATTAAATGCCGCGCAACCACTTAAGGCTCGACCATTGTGATTTGCGATTTTTACCACGGTAGCGGTCTCGAAGCCGGCCAGGTTAATTTGCCTCCTCGTCGATAACCGTTATTTCGGTATTGCTCGAAAGTGGTTACCCTTGTCCCGATATCCGGATATTAGGATTAGTCATCGTACTAATCCGTGATGAGCCTGTACATGCAAACGATTGACTCGTTTGTAGATACATGGGTGACGTTGTGATTATCATCCTCGAGAATATCGTTTTTCAATTTTGACGTATATAGACATGATTTATACATTCGATACAACTTACAATTGATAAATCAAGCTATTAACATATCGCAACTAATTTTAACAAGATGTTTCAAAAAGATATAACAATTATTTATACAAGGCATAGTATTTTTTTTTACGTTTTTCTTCCCGTCTTATACTTTAGTTAAGCAATTCTAAATGTCCAATATTTTATATCAAATTTTCTTGCAGAATCCTTATTACGTTCCGATACAGCTATCAGCAGATTAAATATCTGCTTCTTCGATACTAATTTTTAATTTATACTTTTAATTTAATTTATATTTTTATCGTTCGGTATCCAACGACGCATTCATTTATTCAGTGTCCAGAAGGATGGGTGGCGTCGAAGTAACTCGGCGGAACCTTGATAGCGCGCGAAACAATCCCACGACATTATTTCCTTTGCAGAGCTCCTCGTTTCCAGTTGTTCTCGAGCGGTTGCTCGCTGGCGCGCGCGCGCGCGCCCACCGCTTCTACGTACTTGTTACAGTGCTCGCCGCGGAACACTATTCTGACTGGCGGGTTCATCGGCAATTTGAATAATTCTCTCTCGAAAGGAACGGTTTCTCATCTCGAATTCGCCTAACGTCCGATGTTTTTGTTGCACTGGCCAGCTCGCTCGCTATTTACCTCGGAATGCGAGTGTTTCTGCTCCACGCCACTTCGTAAATGTTCCATTCCCACGGAGAAAAGTCCACGAAGTGAATCCTACCATCTGATTTCCATTTTCCAAGTAAGCCTTCCATTCACGGTCTATCTTTTAACGAACATTTCATTCACTCCCTCCGTGCGTCATTTGTAAATTGATCTAGTAGAATTCTGTCCAACAGAACGACATATTATATGTCGGAATATAAGAGCCAAATAGCCAAATAGCAAGAGAGGAACAAAAGGACAGAAGCAAACTCTATCGACTCTTCGAATCTCTCTGGCGATCGAAATATCGCGTGCAAGAGAGTCCCTTTGGTTAAATCTAATCGGAGCGCTGATCCTCAGGTTCGCGAGACCTGGGAGACCCTCGTCTCCGATTTTCGATGATCTAGATCTGGGTAGCACCAGGAAGCCAGGACCGAAGGCAAAATTACCGGTGCCAGTGGAAGGAGGCCTCGTTCGCTCGCCTCGAGAGGTCAGAGGGCGATAGCGGTACCTTCTTCAGAACCAAGGAAGGCCTCATCCTCCACGTCCTACCACCTATCGTGCTAGTATGCACTGCACGCTCCAGTACGAGCGTTCCAGCTCGTGCTCGCGCGCGTCCATATACATGCAGATTCTTTTGCACACACGTCCAGACGGAACACACGAACCTGTTCATAGAGAGCTGGAGGCTGGAGAAAAGTGGTCGTGCAACGAATGCTAAGGATGGCCGGCGGCAGCGGCGGCGGCGGCGGCGGCGGCGGCTGCAGCGGCAGCGGACCAACTATGCTCGAACAGAGGGCAGAGAAGAAGATGCAAGGGGGACAGAAGATATCAGAGAACAAGGAAGAATCAACCGGGAGGATATTAGAAGGTACTCTCCCGCGGCGCTAGACGAAATTTGTCAAACAACCCGGCGGGCCCCAATTTGTTCTGCTGCGTGTCTTTACCACGATGAAAGAGCCGTAGGTGGTTCTCGAGGATCCTTTTGCTACACGATCGGTGGATGGTCGTTATCGTTGCTACCAGCGATCTTATTAGGTTATTAAATGCTCGAGGATTAATGCCGTGTCCCTAACCTGCCCGATACATTTATAAATCTCCCGATACCAATTGACTCTGTTGTTCAAAACATGCACGAAGCAGACGTGCGCTACCGTGAAACGAATTAAAAATTTATATCGTGTACTTATTCTTATCGTACATCGTTTAATCAAGATTCAAGTAGCACGACATCATCGAGTGTAATTAGCCGACGAATATCGTACGTGCAGGCATACACACACATACACACACGTGCGTCGTATACAGGGGCGTAACGCTTCATGTTATTTCAATTTGCATGGTGGCGGGTAATCGCGTTCCCAGAACTAATTTAGCCGTATCGGACGCGGGACACGGTTCGTGATCGTAAGCCAGATAACGCAGCAGATGATTATCAGACGGCGCGATTTCTTGCTCGCCGGAAACCGTAAGTAAACGCGCTAAGCTGCGCGTCAGATGGCAGTCACAAATTAACCGCCTATTATTTACCGCTTGACGCTGTTCAACATCATAAACCTGAACCCGTTACAATTTCAAACGTCCGCCTGTGTGCTCAATTGTATGATAATTCTTCACGAAATATGATGAAAAGATGAAAAAAGGGGATTAAAATGTGGGAGAAATAATTACGCGATTCGCCACTCTTCTTCCTGCTTTCTGGATCCATTCTTACGCAGGAAGAGAGAGAGGTAGACAAAGAGAGAGCAACGTTATAACACATTTGGGATATATCCACTTGGAGATAACATTTCCAGATTCTCATTCGATTGTGCCACAAATTAACAGAATTAACGAGCAACGCTGTGGCCAGTGACAACAGGCACTACAGTGTTCGAGAGACGAGAAGATAATTGCGTTAAACCTGACGTTTCTTTTACGACGATCTTTCATGGCTGGTTAACCCGGACGTGTAACAATCATTTTCGTCGGAACGCACTTATCGGCGAAATGAACTGGGCAGTTTCCACCTCAAGGTCAATCTGTACAGCCTCGCCTTCAAGGTAAGACTTTGTTCGTTCCGTTTGAGACACGCGGGTGAACAAACTCTATATATCACTCTTTTTTCATTTTTTTTTTTTTCAGAATTTTTAATAACGAGTCCAAAGAAAGTATTGAAAGATCTTGACTGAGAAATTGACATTGCAACATATTGTCAAGTACGACTTTTCAGGAGAGAAAACTGCACTGGAATAACTGTTCGGGACAAAGGAAAGCAAATAGAAAATATTTGTATTTCTTTTAGGCAGTTTCACGCCATTCGATACCACAAATCGGTTTTTGCCACGATCCAATTGATTCGTGGAAGGTAACTGTTATGATCTCCACTCGTCGTTATCGTGCTTCCTCAGCGGAGAAGCTCCGCCGCGTTTCTTCTCGTATCTTCGAAAGAATATCGAGAAACTGATTATTTGCTTCACCAACGATGACCGGCGTCGGAATTTTTTCGTCGTTGAGCTTCCTCGCTTTGAGAAACCTCCTGATCATCAAGCAGCTCAAGATCTCAAGGATCTCGTAATGAAATTAACTACTCGAGCACTTTTTCCAGAAACCAAGGACTTCCGTTCGACGATCGTTCGAGTTCCTCGCGTAAATACATTCTAGAAATTATGCGGCTGCATCGGACCGTGTATGCACGTGCAGCTCGCGTTTAAATCGTGTAACCTATCGGAAAAGATCGTTACCAGGAACCATAAGAGCCCCGGCCGCATCGGCACGAGACACACGGGATGAATCTTCGAGAACCGGGTTAGCAACGACCGTTGAACGGCCGGTGAAGTGCAAGCCGGGATCCAGAGACGAGAGGCAGTTTGCCAGAGAAAACGGCTCGAGCACCTACTTCGAGAATCTCTAAAACACTTTAAAGGGGAATGAAACTAGTCGTAAGGGAATATAGACTATCGTTGTCAGCGTAACCACAATGGCGCAAGTCTTGGAAGCGGCACCACCGACTGTGGAACACCTTATCCATTAGACTATTATTTAGACAATGTCTTAAAGACTGGTGCCTCGAACGGCCACAGCCTGTAACTTTGCCAGCGGGCAACTTGTAATTTGAAAATTACCGCGGCACCCATCCGCCGCGTGAAATTAATATATCCGATGCGTTCGGATTATTTGAACAAATTGCGGTTGGCTACAGACGGAGTGTATTCTCGCGTGTTTTCAAGCTCGTTACGTAATGATAACGGAACTCGTCGATGACACGACTTATTCCTACGGAGCTGCATGCCTACAGTTAGAAAGAAACAGCAGAACCGATGACAAAAATCATATCACGTAGCGCCATGAATTCCCCTGTCTGCGGCTCGTACGAAGTTAATTACAGCCGCGAGTGTTGCTCCTAACGAGTCGCGACGAGACTCAAGTAAAGTCGAAGCACGGAGTTGGTAGCTAAGAAATTCACATAATGCTGTGCGTTCGTCGATGAATGTACGATTAAATTCCGGTTACTAAATAGAAGTGGAACGTAAGTTAATCATTGCCAAGAGAATTAAGAGACTTGACTTAGCTGATGCCCAAGGTACAACTTTTCTCTCAATATTTATAGCATTCGTGGCGTACGACGCCACACGTTTCCGCGTGATTAAGCCAGCGACTAACAACTGAATAGAATCATATGCGACTCATTCGCGTCTCACGTTCTAAAATGTCGATCTCGAAAAAGATCAGAGTGTTCCTTACACCTACCGCGAGTTATATTCAATTATATTCATCGTCGAAACCGACAAAATCGATAACAGTGGAAAGATATTTTATTATTTTGTTTCTTCTGTTTCAGGAACGATTTTACCTCAGCCAGACAAGCTACGCAACTGCGAAACGTAGATAAAACACGAGAAAGCGTTTGAACATCAGATCTATTTATTTCGCAACTCCGTTTGCGATTAAGCTCTTCCGATCGCGGAGGTCGTGATCGCGTTGTACGTTCGATCTCTGTATGTGCGCTCGCTTCGGAAATCAGGCCAAGCCGCTTCTTCTCGCTTCTTCTCGCTTCTTCTCGCTTCTTCTCGCGGGAACGTCGCGAACCTACGCCGACATCTGCCTCACGAACAGCGTATCGCGTCCTCCTCTCTTACATTCCCAGGGACCCATTCCTTTCCGCGGCGTCAACTTTCGATCGAACGTCCGAACCGGCGATAACCTAAATCTATCTGGTTGCAGCGCGAGATGCATCTATCTGGCGGGTGAAGTTGAGCTTCCACAGAGAACTTGCATTGGTCATCGTCTCGGGGTTCTACTAACGAGAATGACTAAGAATAGACGACTACGAGAGATCCTGGACAGCTGCGACGCGGGGAGAGGCAACGAGACGCCGTGCCGCGCCGGAGCTGAAGCCCGGAGAGAAGAGCGAGTAGTAGGCAAAGGGAGCCGGGTTAGGTAAAGCACAAAGGTAGGAGAGAAGGGAGGTAAAAATGTTTGGTGAAAAAGAGAAGGAGGGGAGGATAGGAAAGGGTGGGAGACGAAGAGAGACGAAAGGAGAGTGGCGAAGGGGCAAGAAGAGAAAGAACGGGGGGCAGGAAGGGAAGAGGGAGTGGACCACGTTGAGGTCGCGACCCGTAGCCCGCAGGCCCCAGTGAAAGGCCCAACGGCGATCCGCATCCGCGGGGCCCTGAGCGATCGAGACAGCCAACCTCACGAGAGACCGAGCGAAACCGAGACGAACGAGCCAGCGAGCCCTCTACCCGAGGCACCGTGAGCCGTTTCTTAAGATCGCGTTCTTCTTAGCGAGCCCACTGCCATTATGGCGCACTTAAAGTGGCAATCGTGTGGAAGGCAGCACCGCCGTGCAACAGCCACGAGTTGCGCAACCTTCGGTGACCCCACCCTGCGAAACCACACCGTGAATCGAGTCCTACGAAGAAGCAAGTGGTTCCATGTTCGATAACTAATAAATCGCTGATAACTGGACGGCGACGAGCGGCTGCGTTTTCCGGGAGATTTGCAATAGGAACGATGCGAATGATCGATGCAATTTGAGGAAAAGGGGATAGCTGTTTGCAAATAGTAGACATCATTTTCCAACACTTCCTCTCTCTCTCTCTCTTACTTCCTCTCAAGGCGATAAATACAGGTAGCGCTGTTATTGTAGTGTCTACAAAGTTTTTATTTTCTAACTGTAATCGTAACGTCAATTTATTGCAAGGGTTTTCAAAAATCTTCCTTTAAGAGCGACGTTCTTTTTTTCTTTTTTGATACAGAGTGGCCGTTTCTTACACAGACAGATTCTTCGTGGCAGTGGAGCCTCTCCCGGTGGCTGAGAGTCCGAACAATCACGGATACAGCTCTGATCGAACGATAATTGGATAGATTACGCGGAACCTCCCCCAACTCCGATAGCATCTCGTTTATGCGCCCGTTTTATGTGTTATACGGCCCGTGGTCCTCTGCAACGTGTACTTGACTACAATACGTTCACCTGGCCCAGTGTCTACAAACACGATACGGTGGTCGGTATGAGAACATTTTTGCTTGTTGTTAATGCTTAAGAACCATGGAGAATGATCGCGTTGGCTTCTTGACTTCCGACTTGGTCTGCTGCTGTCTTCAGCACTTCTACTTTCTCGTTCATCCTGGAATTGATCGTTTGATCCATTATACATTCAGGCTTTGGTGCAAACAAAAGGGGGAAAAACAGAGCAACTTTCTACGTAATCTCGTGCAAAATTAATCGAGTTGTTCTTCGTGCAACACGCAAGTTTCATTAAAATGAAATTAGTTTCAGATGAAAGATTTTCTTACAATTAGACGATTTACTTCTGCTCGCGAGAATTACAATTATTTTTCTTCTTAACTAACGCCGCCGTTATATATTATTACTGTTACATTTGCAAAAAGAAATGGCACTCGAGTGTAAGATATACGGAAAAATACTAAGGACAAGGTTCCTTCGAGTAATTCGCGCGAAAGGAAACTAGCCGTTCGCCTGCATCCGAGCCAGGACTCGTGAAAACGTGGAGAAGGCGTGATCACGCGATCGCATAAAATTTCAGCCGGCGTATCCTACGATTTAGACGCGGCTGTCCGCCACGGCCATGGATCTTCGTGGAACTCTAGAACTTGAACGTCCCTATTTTCACAGTCGACGCATCCCCGATCGGTGTGTACGTTTCTGAAACGGCGGTGCTTAAAACACGAATCGAAAACGGAACAGGAATGACAAAGATCGAGGTGACGCGGACCCTGATCGTGCGAACGAATGAGTGCGAGCAAGAAAAGCAAATCTCGGTGAAAAAGTACGGATTGTTGCTTGCCAGAGGCTCGACAACAACGCGATCATTGATTCTCAAGCATCGCTGATTTTTATCCATCGAGCAACGACTGTTTGCGACTTTAATTATACGATATCAACGATAACGAGGATCGTGTCGAACGGTTGAAACACGCGAGCCCGATAATTACGGGATATTTGACGTTTGACAGGCTGCGCACGATCGAGAGATGATCGAAGTTTGCTACCGAATGTTCGATACGACGGTATAATCGATTCTCACCTTTGATACTAATTCTTGCCTGTTGGAAGTGTGATACGATTTAATCGGCGGTTTCAATTACACGGCGTTAACTTTTAATTAGTACGGAGTGGAAGATGTGGAGTGAAAGATAAAGCGTGCGCTGCTTGTAACTCTATTATGGAGCGGCATAGTTCGATCGGTACCGTTTCCGGAGAGGCTTTGAATCAGAAGAGAATCTAATCCCAGTGGAGTATAAGGAATATAGGGATCGCATAGGATGACAGGGATTTTAGCGTGGCAAAATTTAGTCAAGATCGTGCGTACTACAACATGGAACAACTGGTTCTATCTTCTAGTCGTTGCATCTGGGACATCGATCGAACACGTTTTAACACAGAATCGTTCGAGAACCCGTGAACTTGCGAAATGTGTATATATCTACTCTGTAGCGAGAGTTATAGCAAGCAAGATACGCGAGGCAATCGATCAAGAAACCGTGTCGTCGATTCGTTAGAAGAACGTGACTAATTGCGAGAAAAATGAACCTCGAGGGAAACTGGGTTGAAATAGAAAGTTTATTAATTGCTCGATCGTTCGGCAGTTGGAAAATTCGCTCCTCTCAGAGTTTAACTTTTCGAATTAAAATTACGCAGATTTGCGTGTACAATGTCATTGTCCTCGGCCAAACCGATCGTCCAACGAATGCTAGTCTCTGTAATAATGGGTTAGCCATCCGATGTTTCTGAACGATCAACAGTGTTTCAGTTTCCCGTGGAATGGTGTAAAGTGGAACGATCGTGGACACACGTAGAAGAAAAAGGAGCAACGGACGAAAAAGCGATAAGAACCGCCACGATTCTAGCCGAGCGCGAATCAAGCATGATGCTGACTGTGGGAAAACGATCGACTCCGGCGAAAGAAGGTCCGTGGATCTGGTAAAAAGCGTTAAACTCGTGATTAGACGCGGATTCGCGCATGCCCTTGCTCGCGTTCGAGTCCTCTTTTGTATCCAGCTTCGTCGCCGATATCCTCCGAGGTCCACCTTTTTTTCTTTTCCTTTCTCCCTCCCCCCCTCCCCCGCTTCGCGCCTCTCCCACGAAATCGTTGATACCCTCGAGCTTCCCCCGGCACGAGTTCGATCGACGTTCGTCGCTTTGAAAGAAAGAGCTGAGGTTAAAGAACGATTTTCGAGCCGATGTTCACCGCGATCCGTAAACCGTGACGATCTTTAAGAGGTTTTGATTTAACGCTTTTTTCGCACGGACGCAATGGTCACTCCGATTTCTGCGCCAACGGATTTCCCATTCCTATTAGGTCCACGTCGTGTCCGCGTCTTGTCCTCCGAATGATTACGCGACGCAATTCAACGCGATCTCTCAAACAGGAACGGAAACAAGGACAAAACGTTTTAAAGATCGTGTAGAACGATCGAGTGTCGCTATCAACGCGTTAAACATCGCGCTCTACGGAAGAGTCCGAAGCGACGTCGAGCCGTTCGCGAAATGAAAGAACTGCCAACGAACGTTCGTTGGTTGGAATGCTACAACGGCAAATTAGAGAGTAGCGTCTCGAACGCAACTGGCTTTAAATAGAGACAACCTTCTGTTTAGCATCGGTGATTGCAATTTAGTGTCAATCAGCGGAAGAGCACGCTCTGGAGCCAGCAACTATTAATTGCTGATCAAAAGTAGGAAATGGAATCGTGTCCGGATGATTTCACGCGTCATTAAGTGTGATTCAATATCCTCTCGGCGATACTCGGCGCGTCTTTTGCTTCCACAAATTAGTTTCGTGGTGTTTTCTGGCAAGTGTGGCAACGTATTGGAAGCTGTTCGAACAGAGATTAGTTCACATCAGCGACCAAACGCGAAAACTATTTGAAGAAAATTTGTCACCACGCGACAACGCTTTTCTTTGGTTGAGAAAAGATAATAGATGGGATTGGGATTTCGACTCGACCCGTGAATAATAATGCCTTTGAAAATTGAACGATGCTCGCGCTGGTCGCAGGTTAATCATAGTCACACTACTGTACGTAGTCACTTATCCAGGACTCTGATATAAGAAACTGTACAGCAGAAAGAAAGTAATCACGAAGAGCGGGTTTCCTCGCACGGTTCGCGGTGAGCCTCTAATCGAACTCGTTCCAATCTCGCAGTTTCACGGCTGAGTTTCAACTTAGCGTATTTTCCACGGGAACCGGCGGTAAAAACCGTGGCTGTATTTGAGAAATTTATCGCACGTGCTGCACGCGGTGGGTAGCCGAGGTGAGAAAAGAGGGATCGTAAAGAGCCGCGGGAATAAGTGGAAAAAGACGGAGCAAGTAGTCCGAGGCACGTAGCGTGACCCAAACCCGTGACAAATTCATCGTGTCACGCTGTCTCACGTGTTCCGGGGATCGTGGACCACCGATCGCGTCGGGACGATAGAACGCCACGCAATCGTGACTCTCGTCGTTGATATAATTTCAAAGTGGAAGAAACCTGACCATTAACGCGCCATTAACGGCTCTGATCATGCGTGACTCCTTCCACGGGTTTTAAATACGAACATGTAGCTCACTCTTTGAAACGATCCCTCACGTCTGATTTGCAATTAACCTTTTTCAGTTATTTTCTTTCTCCTCTTTTCTTCTTTCATCTTTTTTTTTTTTTTTTTTTTCAATTCTTCGATTATCTCTTTAGCGTTCAAACTTCTCGATATCTGCCGATTCTGAAAGGAATCAAAAGATATAATTTCTCACTCTACATCGGAATAAATAATAGACTCTCAGTAGATAGTCTATTTATCGAGATTTCTTCTGACATGGGTCCCATGACGATATTATCCTTCCCTCGTTCATTCGGGGTTTCTCTAAATGTGGCGGACTCCCTCGTTAATCACCCGGCATCTCTGAATGGTCCTCCAGAACCGTTGCACGCGCGAGCAGACCGTCCTGCCGGCTTTATCTGGCTTCGATATCGTCGGACGCGTCACCCATCGATCAGTCAATCTCTCATCGGATCTGCGAGTCCCATAGCTGGCCGTCCCGGACGCGCTGACCCGCTTCCAAATTCCAGATTCGTCTTCGACTCTCCCGAAACGGGCACCTTCGACGGGTGTTGCTGCTTTCTGGAAGCAATCAGGCCACCAATTTGAGCGAACTGAAACGGTCGTTCGTGGCGAAGCGAATACCGAACGGGGTTGGGACAGGGGGATATGGAGGCATCGATACATCATGGGGTCACAGCGGGTGTCGTTAGATACCATCTTCGTTGGCATCCTCGAACAGACGCGTGCGTAGCTCGCTCGAATGGGCAAGCCTCGTCATTATATCCCTATCTGCTTATCCGTATCGGTCCAATATTCACGAAACTGAGCTCGAGCTTTCGAGGCTACGCAGGAATTATAGACGCAAGCCTCTCGTTAGCGGATCGCTGTATTCCTCGGTCTAACGGGGTTAACGAGAAGCTCGCGTCTGTTTACGAGGGAATGCGTCACACGAAATAACGGTGATCGCTACTAAATTCTGACGTACGTTCGAGGAGATAAGAGGGAAGCGTTTCCTTGAAGGGCGAAGGTAAGAAGATATTTCGGCATCTGGAAGAACGTCAGGAATGAATTTGATGAAACGATTAGATGGAAATATGGATACATCCACGTACATGGATGTCTTCTCTTATCTTCTCGATTCCAAAAAAATAGTGAGTTAAGTATCAGAAGATACGTTTTTTATTTTCTAGTTTCACGAAGACTGCTTTCGTTGTTATCTCACTTCTTGCTAAGCTGCCCACCACCATTTAGATCCAACACGTTTTGTCAAACTTTGGAAATTAATCGCGAAGAAAGCACGCGAATATGAAAAACGGAAACCGGCTAGACGCCATCTGATAATTCGTTGCGCCACACGCCATTTTAATCTCTCTCCGGAAGAGAACCGTCTAGGTACTTCGCATTCCCTGAAATGCGTCTCGCCATTGTCTTCAAACGCGGTCATTAAGGTCTGCTTGCATAGTTACACCAGTGAGAGCTATAAAAACGAGTCATCTGACTAAAACGTTTCTTCCAGTTATCTTCCGATCTGTCTTTCTCCGATTTTAATTAGAAGCTTGGAAAATCCATTTGATACAATCCTACTGTACATTTTATCTGTACGTGTATCTCCTTTCTTTTAACAAGAATTTATTTCAACGCCTAGAACTACCGAGATGGTCAAAATGACCAATTCATAATTTTTGTTGAATATTTTGTCATCCATGTATGTTCTTTCTTTCTCTCTTTATATTGCAACAAATTGGCCGAAATGGCCTGTTTATAATTTTATATGATGCGAAACAACATATATTTGGAGATTGATCATTGGTAAAATGTACAGATAAGAGCTCGTGTACCTCACGTTGTACTAAATAAAGGTTTTCTATTTTTTATACTTAATAATTAACGCAGACTGTGTAAACGCAGCCTTAAGAATTCACGTTCACCGTCGAGGTGGCGGACATACGCTTTATCGCAGGCTCATTGTGATACCTCGTGACACATATCACAGGACTTACGAAACACTTCCGCGCGTTCGACAAGTTTGCTAATGCTGTTCCCATTTCTTTTTTCTCTTCGTTTTAACAGAAATCGTGCGACTCTTTCTCTCTCGAACGATCAACTCTCTTTTTACCAAACGAACGGGATATTTCGCAAGACGAGAAGATTCATAACGAGCAGAGGGAATCGTACGCTTGAATCAATTTCGCCATCGGGTCGAATCCGGCGTCTGTCGGCAATGGAAAAGTTGCAACAAACCGTCAGAGCATTCCGCGTCCCAGACAATTACGGGCATCGATCGGTTCGGTTACGCCTACGATCGTTCTCGTTACAAAATCATCGGTCAGCGAGATTAACAAAGGGTTCGGAAACTGTTTTATCTGTTCTCGATCTAAAGGCAATAAAAGTCCACTGAAAGCCCCCTCTGAGATAGCGCAGAAAATGTCGGCAATACCCTTTCTTACGACTGCGGTTCGTCATGTTGCTCGATATAAAATGATCGTCGATGGAAAATTAGCAGAACGATCCGCCGTAGCCACGCTCTCGGTCCAGTAATCGGCTGGTTACGTAAAAAATACCTTCCTTTCTCTTTTTCTTCCTCTTCCTCTTCCTCCTCTTCTTCTTCCTCTTCTTCTTCTTCTTCTGCCGCGTAAACGGTATCGTTGTATACATAAATTATCTTCGCGCAGATGTAACACTCATAATTACAAGCTACACGAATCAAAGGTTGTATATAATTTAAAACGAGATCTTGTTACGCTCATACATTTCGCCGTGATTTCTAATTCTGTCATTATTTGCTTACGAGAAATATGTCGTTGCTGCACACGCCTGTTAATTCGTGGTTGTATAAATAATTACGAAAATCGAAAGGTCGACTTGTTTTCCCATTTCGAGTAACAAAGTTCTCTCGCTTTCCAGATCGGATGTATTCCAGAACGGTGTATTCCAGAACACTTGGGCATTTCCTTCACCGAACTCGTATTTACGGCTGGCACTAGCGGCTAGAAGCAAAGGAAGAAGCCATCGAGATGTGACTCGTGGTTCGCCAAAGTCGAAGCTGTCGAACGATCGCGTTTGCAGGAGTCTCTCGCAAGAGCGAAAACGTATCCGGACGCGGTGGCAGGAACCTGTGGCATCAGCGGCTCGTTTATTCAGCTGGTCGACGTGGAAGTCGCCTACCGTCGTGGCCCCGTTCCACCCTCTCGCTCCGGTCATCTCCGTCTGGAAACCCCTTTGCGCCGCGGAGGAACCGAGGACAGCGAGAGAGAGACGTGGCTCATTACGCGACACGGTCCTCTTTTATTGTTCATTACGGTAATGAGCCGGCCCTGCCTGTTGCATTTCGGATTAGCCGGCGATCAATTAGCAGCCGGCCACGACAAGGAGAAAGGGGCGGCAAGGGGGGAGTAGGTAACCCGAAACTGGAAAATAAATAAAACCCCTAAAGGGTTGGAGGGGGGTTGGAGAGGAGAGAAACACCGACGGTGGACCGAAGTTAGGGAGCCTTGGGTATATAATCGGCACCGAATTCGAGAGAATGCGAGACACGTGTATTAATTTCACGGGACGGCTCGTAAAACTCGTGCCTTTACGATTCTAGCGCAGATACCGGGCGTACGTTGGCTCTCTCGGCTGAACGTCGGCCAGTCAGACAGGTAGGTACAGGTTGGTACAGGTAGAGGCGTATCCGATACGCTGCCCCGAACGTTTATTTAAAACACCTTTTCCAGCCGCGGCTCCGTGAGTAATATTACTACATACATAGATACTCCTCTCAAGGATTCTTCGTTTAGCCACGTTCGTTTCACTTTCTTCCTTTTCGTTCTCGCCTTCCCCTCTCTCTCGTTTCTCTCCGTGATTTTCGGCGAGGTTCGAAAGAGGCGAGCGAGAGGTAATGAGCGAAGGCGTGTAATTCGCCATTACGGGTCGTTCACCTCCTTCGTGCGATTTCTTCTCGAGAAATCTGCGTATTTGCACAGGGGCGCGAACGTATTTGTACAGGAAAGCGCGGAAAAGTTCATTTGAATTTCAAATCTCTCAGTTTTACACGAAACAATTACGCAGACGTAATTTAATCTGAAACGTTGCTGCGCCCTTTAAGGCGAGACCTCGAGCAGAAAATTTGCCGCTCTTCGGCAAAAACCCTTTCGGTCCTTTTCCCGGTTCTCCGTTTGCTTCTTTCTCTCCGATATCCAGCGGAAATTACGATTTTGTCTGCTCGATTTTGAGAACAGTTATAATTCACCCGGATACGTTCTTGCCGCAGTTGTTTTACGCCCGTTCTGATCGTTCCTCCGCGTCGACGTGCTTCTCGAAACGGTCTCAGCCTCGTGAGAACTCGATCGAAATCCGGGCCGTTTTTTCCCGCCGGAGCTAATCCGCGAGCCACGAGGACGACGCGTCGCCGCGTCGTACAACAGATCGCGCTGTTTTATCACGAATCTCCTCGACCGTCCTCTGGGAGAGTTCTTTCTCGCGGCGCGTTTCGCGCGCGCGTCTTCTTTACGACGCCAATTACTCGGCCATCGATGGAACGGTTGCGGAGTATTGACGAGGACTAACTTCCCGTTACTTCGAGGTGGGAGCAATCTTCCAGTTCAGGCCGTCGATTTGCCCTCGAAATCGAATCGAAAGCAGCCGCGATTTCTCGTGCTCGTTCGTCTCTCTGTCGTGTCAATAACAGTAACAACGATCGAATAAAATCGGCGAGAGTTTCGCGGTAAAACTGTCGTCTCTTTTTATTTTAATTTATTATTCTTAAGTTAATTAAGTTTAATTAAGCAATAGGAACAGTTTGCTAGAATTCTCTGAAACTGCGCAACTTGCGTTAGATTGCAAAAAAACGAAAAAAAGAAAACAGTTATTTCATTGGATCAAATTTAAGTATCGATCAACTGATAATTGCTTTCATAAATTGTTCGAATAACTTGACACGTACGTTATTTGCACGTTATTTCTCGTTTTATTTTATACAATGTATGAAAATAGAACGTTCGCAACGTGGGATACTCGTTGCGCGAATCCATATTTCTCAACAACATTCGCCGATAAACTCCGTTAAAAACGCCTGGCCTGTACGAGATACGAAGGCCATCGTCGGGGAGTTTAATCCTTTTCGCCGAAAGATTAGTTAACACATTAGTTAAAACTTCCGTCTGCAACAAATATCCCATGGGATTCAGTCCAAAGAGTTCATAAATATGGAAACGAAATCGTTAGGCCCGATGCCTAGCGCCATTCGATGCATTCCCATTAAGCATCCCGGTACGATTAACGCATTTCCTATCCTGCGCAGCGTTGCCGAGCTGCGTTCGATCGTCCGCAGCTAATCGAATGCAGAGCGTAATGAAGAGAAACTCGAGGATCGATCTCTCGTTCGCGTTCACCGTTGAAACCCGTTTTGTCCCCTCCCGGCCCGGCCCGGCCCGGCCATTGTCTAATTTATTCGAATGATCGTGTAAAGACTATCGTGGTATATAACGTGCACCTGTAAAACGGCGAAACAGAGGCCGCCGAGGGAGGGCTCAACTCGGGGAACACAGGTACCACAAAGCGTCCCGCTAATAACGCGGCGATCGGTCTCGTAAAAGCTGCCGAACGAAAAACCGGGTCCAACCGAACCGAAGCCTCTCTCTCTCTCTCTCTCTCTCCAAGATCTACCTCCCTCCTTTCTTTTTCTCCTTCCCCTTTTTCTCTTTCTTTCCCCCCGTGAGCTCGACCTCCGCCGACCTCGCCCGCCGACGTTTCATCCTCCCGTGGACCCACGCCTCGAGAGTGATCTTTCGATCGCCGGGCTCCAATAAATGCAATTAATGATCTGTCACGTTTGATCCCGGCCCACCGGTCGTTTCGGGTTCCTGTTTCACCTGTGCCAACCGCATCGAGATCTCGATATACGCGGGCTGGCGGTTTTATGGGATCGAAAGAACGACGAATTCTATTCAGGAGCAAGTCCGGACGAGAGTTTCGAAAATATGCGGCGATCTCGGAGCTGGAGGATGAGTCCCGTGGTGTAGTCTTTTTGCGTCACAAAGAGATCCTCCTGGTCGTGTTTCGCGATTCGTCATCGCGATGCTTCGTGGATCCTCCGGATCCACGATATCGGTCCGATCTAATCGACGCCTCATTAAGGATCTACCAACGTCCCTCGGTCAACGTGCAGCAGGACAGTGGTTCTCAGTTTCGCTCTTTCGTCGTTGCAAAACAGAGAATCGTTACTTTCTGTAACACGAGAGAGATGTCGAAGACGTAGAGATATATATGTTCTTTGTCTGTTTCAGTCGGAGTTTTGAAAGAAGATTGTGAATTGACGGTTCTTCCGGATTATCATTCTACTGGCAAAACCAATCGAGGGCGAAGGATCGTTCTCAAAAGAGATTTATTAAGATCCTACAACACGCGGCACGGTACGAGCAACAAGTCTAACTTTACCGTTTACCTCCTCTCGTACAATTCACACTACTTCGTTCCCCTCGTCGATCGTAGGTCCCCTAGAGCATTGATATTTCAGTCTCTCGACTGACGATCGTCGTCGCGCGTAAATCCGGGAAGACAATCGGTACTTTTGACGCACATTGGCCGCGCGACAAAGGTTCAACGTCTTCCCCTTCGTAATTACCACGAACTCGGCTAAAGACAAACGACATGTAGCTGTCGAGCGAGAACTACGAGCCGAACGGTCACGTAGCGACTGAAGAAGGTGGGAATCGAGACGATTGCGAAACGACCCGATCGAGCTACACCGACGAGAGGGGGGAGGGGGGAGGGGAATCCAAAGCCAAAGAAAAGCAGAAAATCCGTGGAAAAAAAGAAAGTCAGTCTGGAAATAGAAGGGACGAATGGATCGAAACGATCGGCGAATAATTACGAGGAGTCCATGAGTGACTCGTCGTCTCGACTCCCTCTCTTTGTCTCGTCCATCTCTGCCGCCGTTTCTTGTTTCCCTCGACACAGCCAATAACCATGCCATCCGCCCTGATCAATTCCAGGCCAGTGGATTCGAAACATGCACGCTCGGTGGACAATACGTCGCGTTACTTTTCTCTCCGACTCGTCTCCTTGGATTGTCTGGATGTATGTACGCAAGTCGCAAGTTTTATATGACGTTTAGTAGTAATTTTGTACATAGACACAATTTTAATGAGTCGAGAAAAAAAATCCCAATGACTGATAAGTAAATCGTAATTAACGCTTTGGAAGATTGTAGCTTCGCAGATTTTGAGCGATCGAACGACGAGCAAGTTTGAGACTGACGTTTCGTAGATGCAATTACGGATCGTTTAACAGCCATAAAAGCCGGTTTTCAAGAGAAAAATCTACTTTGTTCGAAGCCACCTTGGTCACACAGGTCTCCAACCGTGTTTATAACGCATTGCAAAATCAGACAGGAGTGACTCAGCCAGCCTGACGCTCGTCAAAATGCAATATCCTCGGCGGCAGCGACGTCGAGGCGACGACGACGATTCTGAACGCGCACCAGTCCCTCGTAATTCAGTTTCCCGTAACCCGTAACATCGTCGTCCAGTTTTCCTTTTTTTCTTTTTTTCCTTTCCTCCTTTCCTCCTTTCCTCCTTGTCTCGTCTCGCCACGACAGCCAATAATCGTAACATCTCCGTGAGGAATTTCAGAGATGCGTGCGACTGGACGAGACGCCTGGCCTCTAATGAGAAAGCTGTCCAGCTAGCCTCTTCCACGCGAGCTCGAATGCCGGCCGCCTTTCCTCGTCCTTCCGACGAGTGTGAACGCTCGGCCACCTACCAGATGATTCATGCTCATGCCCATCCACGTGGAAAACGAGCCGAGGAGATCCAGCGCGATCGGCGCGCGCGGATACAACGCGTGTACAGCGTTTGTGACACGGATCCGGTCGATGGAACCGCCTTTCCCCCTCGGGCTCGTCGTTGCCTGATCGACTGTCAGGCAACTTTAGGAAAAACGTGTTCCAAACGGGGGATGTTAGGGACACGGACAGGCCTCACCGCTGATTCTCCGCGACGAGCAATTAGACACGATGACGTTAACTTTCGTTATTATCAGATGAAGGTATGCTGATGACCAATGCCGCTAGATTACAGGTTTCCGCGGTCCGCGTCGTTTTACTTGTCTCTGTAATTACACCGAGAACTATGTGGCAAAGCGCACAGGGGCGCTTCCTGTTTGCGTTTACCGGGAAATGGCTTGCACGTAACTTTAATTAACAAAGTCGTATGCTGCGAAACGTTGCGCGTCAGTTTCAGAATTTACACGTAGCCGGCTTGCCTCCAAATTTGGAAAATCCTACAGTAATTTAGTTTAACTTTTAGATAACAATCGGTTGTAAGTAACATTTTCCATTTGAGTTCTGAAAATTGCTACATGTCCGTAGTACGCTGAATTGATTTTCTCTTCACCTTTGCTCGCAATTTGCTGCCTTCAAAACTGAACTCAAGTTGACCTAAATGAACTCTTTCTCAAAGTTCTTATTCTGCCCTCGTATTCTGGCCTCAACCTTTCGAACTCACCCCTTTCTTCGCCTTAACAACAGCTTTCACGTTCCATGTCCAAACAGCAAACTGTCAGTATCGGTTTACAGTGCGGGTCCGGTGGGTTTTTTCTGTTAAAAGCAGTAATATCAGGACCCGGGCCCGAGGTCTCGATTACCGAGATCGCGTCCGTGAACGACGATCGAAATTTCGCCGTAGCGTCGCGTCGGCGCGGCTAGACCTAATTTTCCTCCACTCGAGAGAGGCGCCCGATAAGAATTATCGTATTAGCAACCGAGCAGTCGCTCAATCGAGATAAACACGAGGGGCAAGCGAATGGAATAAATACCAATCGGCGGGACTCTCTGATCCGATAATCTGTCGCTCGTTTCGTTCGTCGGAACATCTGTCGCGACTCTTTGTCGAATAATTCCAGCTGCAGCTTTCAATTAACTCGTGAAACGATCGTATTAATTATCGCGTTGTTCCTCAGTTTTTATCACTGAAAGTGATTTTAGAAAATCGGGCCTCTTCAGGTGCAACGCTGATGCAACGAAAATTAGCGATTGGTTGATTTGGGTCGCGTGATTCGCGAGGGGGCGTGGGGTACTGAGCGATCGCGCCTGTAATTTGTTTTCTAATCGATTCGAATGTTTGCTTCTGGGCCTTTCAGTGAGACGAATCGTACTGGGCTACGAGTCGTGCAGTTTTTTATTTCTTTCCATTTTTCCTTCGCCGGATTTATAGCGGCTCGGCTCGAGGTTTCGATTCAACGATGACAAAATGGCGCGAAACAGGGTCGAGGACAACAGCAGCGGGACAAACAACGCTCGATTCTTCTCAGAGGCGAGCGCGTCGCTGGGATTCCTGTTGAATGGAATTCCTCGATGCATCCTGCGAGGTCGGGTTTCGTTACCGAGTTACGAACACGAAGGCCGTCACTCCTCGGTTAGAGAGGATATCCTTTTGTACAAGATTTTACTCAGCTGCTCGAGCGAAGGATAATTGATTTCTGCTTTACCATTATATTAATCGTTCGATTAAAGTATCGTCTCTGGCAATATCTTGCGTATGTCTTGGCACGAGCAGTGTATTTTTAGAATCCTTCGTCAGAAACTTTCACAAAAATAATTTTCTCTGTTTAGTCCTCTGCCGGTGGAAATCTAATCTATCGTTGCGATTTACACATTGTTACCAACTACGAATGAATTTTTCTTCTTTCTATCAAGAAAATTTGAACAATGTAAAACACAATGAACAACTTTTGGACGAGCTTACTTTTCAGCAACGAGAGGCCAGAAACGGCCGGTCTGTCCACGTCGAATTGCACGAAAACGTCACGACGAGCTCTCCTTCTAGCTGTACATGCACCAAGCCAGTCGGGGATCGACGATCGTCTCTGGTCGTCTTTTTGATCGGCGCGTTGCGTCCAGCGTCGGTCCCAGGGGCGGTCGTGTCTCGTCAACGGGCCACCGGGATGGTCGGTCGAGAGGTAACGACCCACGGGGTCACCGAAAGGATCCTTCCGAGGCCGAGTATTCGCGGCGTGGAACGTCGGTCCGGACGTCGAGGGATACGGCTCGCGCACGCCAGAGTCGCGCCTCGACGATCGTGGATCGGCGCGGTGGAAGATTCGGCGAACGATGGCGCGCGATGGCGCGCGATGGGAGGAAAAAAGGAGACGTTGGACGACGGAGAAGATTCGATCGATGGCCCTTGCTCTTCCGTCTGTCCGTGGCGAGGGATCGTCGCGACGAAGAAGCTCGACCAGGCAACGGATTACCCTCGTGCTCTCGTCTGTTGCACGTACCCCTCTCTGCGGCTGTTTCTCAGCTCGGGCTGCGTGCCCGATGGTAGCCTGTCCGGTCGTGTGTTGGTAGTCGAGGAGAAGTTCCGTGTACCGTGGCGTACCTTGGGAGGAAGAGAAGGTGCCGCGAAGGAGAGAAGGAGAGAAGGAGAGAAACATCGCCGATCGATGGACGTAGGAACGAGACGGGGCTCGAGAGTGTTGCGAGAGAAGACGGGAGGAAGGGAGGAAGGGAGGAGGGAACGCGAACGCGACGGAGCAAGGAGAACGAAAAAGAAGAATTGAAGAAAGATGGAGGAGCAACGACGTTGAAAGGGGAGAAGAAAGAAGGAACGATCGGAGATCGTACGAGGAGAAAGATGGGCGAGGAAGGAGAGATACTACCTGAAGAGGGAGAGTTCTCGTGGAGATGCCACGAAGCTGTTTCTCCGTCCTTCGAGCAGAACGGAGAAGGAGAGCGAAACTGGCGAACCTCGATGGACCACCTACCGTTCCTGATCCGATCTTCGTAACGCTCGTCCGTCTGTTCGTCTCGCGCGTGGGGTACGCCGCTTTGCTCTCGGTCGCCCCGACCCCGCTGTTCCCATCAATAACGCTTATAATGTTTAATTAATCACAAATTATCTAGATGCCCGGGTTGAAAATCGGAGAAAGGAAAGCGCAACAACCGCGGGGCGCTTGGGAGACGGCGGGTTTCGGAGTCGGGCCCTGCGGATGTGTCAATAGAGGAAGGTTACAAACTGGAAGGCAAGAAATTCGTGTGCTATTTGTCAAGACCGCCGGGCGGAATGATGAAATTGTCGACGGGAGAGACGGCCGGCCACTTTCCAGCCGCGTTATATAAGCGATTAATTGATCGTCTCGTTAAGCGGCTAAGACGCGTTGGACACCGTGGCGGGATTAGCCGCTCGGATCATTAATTTTCCCGTATTTAAACACGCCTCGTTTCGTGGATTACCTGCCTTTTTTCCGGGTCGGTCGCGCGGAATGATTTATGAACGTCCTCGCCGGGTGAAGTCGATTGAATCCAATACGAGCGATGCCGATGAACACGTATCTAACCGTGATTCAAGCCGGAATCATTGTTCGATCTTCTTCCCCCTCTGTGCACCTTCCAGCTTCTCGATGGATATTCACGAGCTGTAGGACGACGTGCCGACCGAGCCGGCGCGCAACAATAAGCGCCACTGCGTGCCGCGTTCGCAGCCAACAAGCGTTTGTAGCCTGTTCACCGTGACCAATTCCCGCTGAATGATAACACGTAGGAGGATGCCTACGCGTTATACGCGTTAGACGTCCGCCAGACGTCCACGTAAGGCTGATCTCGCCGAAGGGAGAGGGATCCGTTCTCGTGGGTTTCTCCAAACAAAAGCCACGGGAACTCGAAAGTCGTATTCCCGTCGCGATTGCTTTTGTTCGCCCGGCGAACGTAATTATGTTGGCGTTTAATTGAATTCGCCTTCGGGCTGTCGCCGCGGCGTTTAAATTGATTAATCAAGCCGTATTGTGGGTGAAATACGGAAATACGCTCGCCGCGTCGACGTTCGCCACGGATTTATTAAATAAGCGTTGCACTTCGGGAGCTTCGGAGTTTTTTGCTAAAAGGTAAGAGCTTAGCGATCACTGGTGATTTATGACGTCGGGGTGTTTGATAAAAGTTCGATCGGATTTACCAGTTTCTCCTTTTTTTTTTTTTTCGCTTCTAGGTTGATGATCAAAGTACAACCTCGAGGTTGTATTAATCGGTTCGTAAGTGATTAAGTTCCGACATCGAGCAAATAGAAAGTCTATAAGTCATCCGCGATCACGTGCCTGACGGTGAAAAGTGTCCAGACATGTGTTCCAGCGAACGTTGAACCTGCGGAACGTCAGACTTTTCTCCACCTTCGACGATTCTACAGAACCTGTCCCTTCTCTCGGAATAGAGAAGAAAGAGAGCCGAAAGCGTTCAGCGGTCGGAAAACGTGCTGAAAGTTCGTGGCATCGACGGGCAGAAACGCGACGAACAAAACCGGCCAGGTATCCGGCGCGGCGGTCCAATTAAATCTGTATCAGAGGTTATAGAGAGTGCTTTTTTGTGGGCATTCGGGATCACGCTAGGCGGTCCAAGAAGGCCGTTCCCGTGCCCAACACCGTGGAATCGACGCAACGCGAAAGGCGGACTGCTCGGCTCCCGTCTGTTTGGCTCTGTCTTGCGTCTTCGGCGAACAGGAGGCAGGACGAGAGGAACGGGGAAGAAAGTGCGAAATCGTGGGAGAAAGAGAAGAGGTCGAAAGACGACGACGGAAAGAAAAAGGAAATGGAAGAGGAAGAGGAAGAAACGTGAAAGAAGTAGGAGAGTTAATAGAATAAATGACACGGTCCTGGTGGGTATCCAGGATCAATGTCGATCGCGATGCGCGTCGAATCGTTTCGAGAATTAAATTCGTTCTTCCGTGGCCGGTGCCCGGCTGTGTTGTTGACTCGCGGTGCCTTTTTATTTTCCTCTCTCGTCGTCTCCTTTGCGCTCGCAATCTGTCTCTGTTTCCTCCTCCACGGATCTTTCCGTGCCGACTCGTAAAATCGATCGAAACAGAGAAGCCAAGAGCTGTCGACGCTAATTTCTCGGTGCTCGAATATGAGTTTTATCGAAGTCGTTCGAAGTGATCGTCGAACGCGGAGAGATACCTCCTCGGTGTAATTGGCCCCGGTCGAGCGGCCGGAGGAGCGTCGCTTTTCATTTTATCGCGAGGAACCGGTTGTCACCGATGCTGAATCTCGGAATCTCGCGCCGAGGCGGCGCACATCTTTCCGCAAACGTACGTGTTTACGGGGCGACTAATATGGGGAGGAATGCGTAAAATTCAGAGAGAGAGAGAGAGTTCAATTTGACGCTTTATCAATCAAGGCGTCGCGCTTAATTAATTGGCCCGCCTCGCGTTCGATCTCAATTCACGCCATTCACGCCGTCGAGTGAGATCCTCGTGCTTTTTCTTCCTCTTTCGTTTCGACGACGATCTCGAGCCGAAAATAATTTTCATCGAGGCCCTCCGTTTCACGTTCCCTCGTTTCGTTCGCCGGGTTTTTTGATCGCCTCGCAACAAGAGGAGAGGAGCAGCGGACGGCCGCTTGCGGGATAAACGCGCTTTCTTACGATCGGGATGATCGCAAGACGGCATCGAAGAAGGGAAAAGGGGCAGTAAAAAAAAAAAAAAAAAATCACCGATTACGGGATTCAGGGAAACAAGAGGGGAACGTGTACATGGCAGCGGTGTTACAAGATTGAAGAGCAATTCTCGGGCTCGAGACCGATACAGTGTTTGTACTACATCGTCTATAAATCCGCAAAGCACCGCCTAACACCTCCCCCCCTATTATAAAAGTTGCAGTCATAAAAGCTTGCTCTTGCACCTAACATGCCCGCCATTATTATTTAATAGCGCCATTATTGTAATTGATAAGTAGTCGCCCGGCCTCGTTCCGCCTGTTACGGCAAACACGTTTTATTACGTCCGAGCGTTACGCTCTCGGGCCAGGAGGATAGAGAGGGAAAGCAGCCTGGTCTTGTTCTTGCAACTCCCTTTAATGAACAAAACTGCTTAACGCCAGCTTGATAAGAAGTCAAATTATCTCTGGCCGCTTAGATGCAGGCGCGTCGTTTCGTTAACCCTTTTGCACGTGTGTGCTAGTACGCGCATCGCAACGACTCGCCTCCTTATAATAAATACCCGTTTAATTATGTTGATCTCTAACAGCGTTGGTTTTATCGGCGTTCTTCCCTTGAACAGACCCTGAAAACTCCGGAATCACGCTGATTTTACGTACCATTACAGCAGGGAATTATCACTGATTACGTTATTAGAGGCGTTATCTTGCGCCCTCGACAACCGCCGATATCGAGATGCTTTTTGTACAATGTCCGATCTCGGTTCGCGGTCCCGATACCCTGCGATTACTCGATTATTATAATTACGAACGCGTACTGTCGTATTACGCGAAAATTGTCGCGGCTGGAATTAAGTTATCCAACCACCGGTTTTCCCCCCTGGGAAACTTTAATTTATGGAATTGCTCGCCGAGCGAAAGAACGCGGCATAAAACGTGTGCCCACGTTTGCGTTATTCGATAATTACCGCGGCTGCTACGTCCGCTTCGTGCCTTTCTCGTACTTTAGTCACGGATTTCAATAACTTCATCGAGTTGAGCAGTTACCAATTGATCGTTAAATCTCTTCGAGTGCTCTGTTTGAGTTTCGTGTCTTTCGAAGAACAAATCCAATTAAATCAATCTAGAGTCGAACTAATCTTCTAAAATTGTTGAAGTTCATCGAACTTCAGAAACTAACCCCTGTCTAGTTAATGGAAAGCATTTTCTGCTTTTCTCACATTTTCGTACAGTCGCTGCCACGTCTGTCTCGAAAGTTTCAAACTTGGCGAATCTCGCAGCCTAGTTTGAACATTGTCTTCGTTCAAACGATCGTGTCTCGACGTCTCGTCGTAAGTCGCTCGCTGAATCGTTGAACACGCTGCAACGGATCTTTAATTTCTGTGATCTTCAGATCCCATCGAAGAGAACACTTGTACCTCGGGCACCTCCATTGAAGAGCGAGTTCCTAAAACAAAAGGTTCGCAGTCCGAGACCGGTTCGATCGGAAATTAAATTCGATTTAATGGCCACCGCTTCCGATCGAGTGGATCTCGCGTTGGTCGAGGACGGTGCACTGGAAAAATATTAGCAGAAATTTCGCGAAGAATGTCGGCTGTCCGCGCCGGTTGAAGAAGAGAGAGTAAAAGAGTAAGAGAGAAAACGAGAGAGAGAGAGAGACCGGGAACGCGGCGATCCATCCGCGACGCCTCTTATGCGCTTGTATATACTAGCGTAATGATGGTTTATGGTCGATGGAGGCGCAGAGGAGCCCGTAGCGGCCGTGTTGGACATGCGGTAAACCGCAGAACGCAGCCGCGGCAAAACCTACGGCGGAACACCGCGGACGGGAATCGCCGGTGGCTTGCGAGACGATGCGCGTTAAGCTTAATTACCTCGTCCTTTGCCTTTCGTCCTGGAAAGTCCGTAGCCACCACTGGCACCAGCAGGCTGATGTCATCGTAAAATTCGTCGATTATCGACGGAAAGTTTATACGGTTTTTCGAGCGAAAACGCGTATTCGAATTTATCGAAAGCTGCGTGTAAAAAGGGACGTGTATCATCACTGAAAGTGATTTTAGAAAATCGGGCCTCTTCAGGTGCAACGCTGATGCAACGAAAATTAGCGATTGGTTGATTTGGGTCACGTGATTCATGAGGGGGCGTGGAGTAGACCTTGAATAGGAGTGGCTTTGTCTGGTACTGAGCCCTATCGCGCCTATAATTTGTTTTCTATCGATTCAAATGTTTGCATATCGATAAAATTTGCTGGTGAATCTCTGAAGTCTGCTTGGATATAATTCGTAAAACGATTAGTTCGGATATTTTTGTCTTACTTGGAACGATGCATTTTCCATAGACATAGAATTTTATAATACAATGGAGAGTCTTTAAAAAATTATAAATTGACCATTTCGATCACTTTGGTAGTTCTGGCGTTGATGTGCCAATCTGGTGAATAAATTCGTGTCCGTAGGGATCAGGTTAGAGTGGATAGGGAAATCATCGGTGTTGGGGCTTCTTAATACATTCTAGTTTCTTTCAAGTAACTTGCAACACTCTGTGAATTATCGTATCGCGCATTACCGATGTAACATACTAACCATTGCAAATCCAATCTAACCAACGATGAACTTCAAATTTCAACCCCAAAGAGGGACATCCCGTGCAAGTCGATCTAGCAGATATACCTGTCGCCGACCGAAGAGCCGAAAGTCAAGTTCAACGACTCGCGAACATCCATTAACGGGCCAGGGCGGGCACAAAGGAGTGAATCAGCGTGAAAAACATCTCGCCGTGGAGAAATTCGTCGATTTATCGTGACGCAGGTATCGCGCCCCGTGATCCGCTGTTGCAGCCCCGCTTCGTTTGATCGAGCGCCGCAGTGATTGCCCCGGCCGATATCTGCTCCCGCATCTCCGGCTAATGATTATTAGCCGCGAGCCCTCTTTACCTTATTTTTCTACCCCCGCCTGCGAGCCCCGCCGTATTCATACGCGCCTGCTTTCTACCCCGCTCGCGGATCGCATCCCGCGAGCCATCGAGTCATCGCGGGTAGGCGCATCTGCGGGCAGATGGACCTTGCACGCGCTGATATCGGACCCCGAGGATCGTGACTTTCGTTTCGCGATGTAAATCGAACGAAACGAAAGCCACGCTCCGCGAGCCTGTACGTAATAAAGATCGATCGGCCGACCGTGAGGGTGCATCGGCGGTGTTTTTTAATCCACGAAATCTCTCGCTTGTTTCTAACAACGCGATACATCGTGGTAGAACGCGATCGCGCACAAGTTAGAACGAACGAGCAAAATGAAAGATCTGTTAACGAGAAAGAGACTTGACGTTCTTCGTTTCCTTTTATCAGTGGAAACTGGTGGCACTGCACATCGCGCAATGTAAATTTTCTGTTGATCGAATTTAATCGCCGATATCTCGCGAACACGATTGCGCAACTCGTCTCGATTGATTTCCAACGTCTCGTAACATAACACGTGGAATGTGCTACTGGATTTTTTATCCGACTTTGTTACGCAATGCATTACGTTTTCTCAAGGGCGTGGAAACGTATTACGGCAGAGGATGAAGGTGATGACGCAGGATCGTGAATTTAAAGCGACTTGGCTTATTCTCACTTGGCCGATTCTGCCACGTTTCCCGCGACCAGCAGAAACATCGCATTGAGTTACATACAACGTCGAATCGTAAATAGCGGCGCGTACAGTTACACGAGTAAAATACTGTCAAGGATGGGAGAGCGTCGTAAAACGGCGTTTTCTATAAGTACGATATTTCATCGAAATAAATCCCTCGGAGTATCCCCGCTCGTTCTCTCCGCTCGCGTTATTCCCCGGGACACCCGGCAGGCCCGAATGAATTATGTCGAGAAGAAACACGAGGTCGCGCTGACTGGCTGTCAAGCACAATTTATAAACTTGTATCTGCATTAACGTGAATTATGGATCATTTATTACCATTATTTCGGCCGATTCCGACGTGATTCCCTTTGACGTAATCTCTTTTATCGGAACGCCGCTGATCAACCCGGAATAATTAACGATCTCTCCGTTCGCAATTCCAAGAGGCCTCTGTCGTAACTCGTTTGTTCTTATCGTATCTCCCGCCGGCCAAAATCCGAGCGAAGTCGAATTGAGAAGTCGAACGAGATCGATGAAACGAACGGCCGTTCTATTTTTCTACTTCCTTCGCTGCGAGCGAGGAAGTTTCACGGACTGTTGTGGGAAATAATGTCCGATCCGTCGTTTTAAAAATCGAAGACAACTGAAATTTCGTACAGCAAGTAGCGTGCAAGTTTCGCGTTTAGGATCTAGTGCATCTTTGTACAAAAGACGCGTTAATAAAAAGTTTGTTTTCCGAAGGAAAAATGTGTCAAAATGTTAAATTTATCTTACACGTTCATCGCTTTATTAGAATTCACATTGTACGGTTACTCTGCAATATCACATTGTTCTGATCATTCTCCACAAATATGTCCGGGCATGTTAAATTAGCAGAGTAGAATATCGAGGAGATCGCGACATTCGCAAGCTTTGTAAAAGGAGACTGTGCAAACTTACGCCTCGGTTCGAGGTTACGGTAATTAATAATTCGATATGACTTCGCGATATCGACGTTATCCCCTTGATTCTAAATGATCTCACGTTCTGGATTAGACTTTCAGCGTGCCGTTCCTGTCGTTTCGAGGAGCGTAAGCGCGTGATGGCGATTGCGTAACACGCGTGTCCACGCACTCCATCGACCATTCGAGACATTAATATCAATCCGTTTTAAACGGTAGTTTTATCGTTCGCCGATCTTTCTTTCTTTCTTTTTCTTCTCTTCTTTCCTTTTTTCTCCTTGAATTCTTTTCGAGAGAATTGATCGCGGCCATTAAGGTATGGGAATTATAGATACGTGGCTGTTAGCGGACTCGATTCTGACAAACAGCCTTTCGTTTAGACTGATGCGCATTATTGCCTCGCTAAAAGAGCTTGTAATTGGCTGAATCGTTAACATGGCATCCATTATACATTTGAACGTGGTATTAATAAGGCGACGGGGAGTCTTCGAAAAAAGAATTCTTTATAATTATAGAATTAAGATACGTTAGTGAATATTTTAATAAACATAAAACAAAGGAGCGTAAATGTTCGATACGAACAAATAAACGAACACGTGCGATTCTGGGAATGCGATTAAAAATTATATTAAAATAGAGCTTGCATTCTTATATTTCTCACGTCCGCAATTATCGATCGATGATCGAAAGACTAGTAGCGTTTATCAGCCACTCTCAAAAAGAAAACCCAGAACGTTGCGATAAACACGAGTAATGAAGCATTTTCTCGCAAACACCGACCGACAGCAAACTAAAAGGAACGGACGCGAACGTTACAGATACATCATCGTTCGGAAATCACCGCGAAACAACAATTCATAGATTCACGTCGGTCTGAGTTTCGCGGCTGGATGAAATCTTGGTTGCCATCTTCCCGGTGGCAATTAATAACACACCGTAGCAGTCAGCACGAGCGATTCCGATCGGGATCGAGAGACGATCGATCAGTCCACGGCCATCCGTCTGCTTAGAGGTGTGTAACTCGAGCCCAACTCCCAAGCAATATCATCATTACCAACAGCAACGCGAAACATCTCGCATACGGTGCATCTCGTAAGAGCACGTTCAACCTTCCCCGCGCGCAGTGATAGATCCCGAGCCGTGTACCGGCGAAGATCGAGCTGGATGAAAATTAATGGTCTCGAGTCGTGGGTTACGCCGATCACAGCCGATCTGGATTACTCCGCATCGATCAACGGTTCCGTTACGCACCACGCACGGTCGTTTTTCCGTGCCTCTCTCTCTCTCTCTTCCTCTCCTTCCTTACGTTCCTTTTCCCTCTTGCTTCCTTTCCCCTTTCGATCGTTATGCCATTCGTTCGAACCAATTCCACGCTCGTCCCAACTTTGTTACGCTGCCTGGAGGCGAACATTGCGGAAGCGATCTGTTATGCCTCGGAACAAACAGGACCAACAACTTTCAGATTCGGTTGGCAGTTTTTACCGAGCACAGGTATCTTCTGCCTGCCGCTATGGTGTCCGGCGACGGGCAAATTTGTAATTTCGGTGGACTTTTTGAAGCACTAGGTCGTTTGTTGCAATTCGATAATTAGATTGAGTTCGTGATTTGATAATTAGGTAGCGAGACAAATGTAGGTATCCATCTTGATAGATGTACGACACTTACCGCGTTGTTAATGTTCCTATTCTATTGCAATCGACTGCGAATCGAGTTTTGAATATTAATACACGGGAGTTTGTAAATGTTCAGAAATGTGATTTCTCTGTCTTGCATCTGGTTCCGTCTGCTTCATTGACTGAAAATCGGAGAAACACATCTGTCGCGAGACAGTGAAAGAATACGACAGATAGGTTTCAGTAGAGCGAGTACCGCCGCTAGTCAGACAGAGGAGTGTCTGTCACTTCGCCAATTTCCACCCCAACAGACTGTGACACAATGAAACTGCCTCGTTTCGTTAAACCAGAGCCTCTCGTAGATTCTTCGCTCGAGCAGATAAAGCGGAAATCGTGAAATATGACGCTAAACCACCGATCAATCCCGGGAGATATTCGTGATGCTGCATCAGTTTATGCACGACGAGAGGGTTTGTGTGCGACAGGATGTAGAAAAGAGCCGTCTGTCGCCACTGGGAAGACAACAAGTGTTCTCGACACCCTTTCATCAAGTGTGTCACCCTTTTTTAACTAAACTGTCCCCTAGCACCCTCTCGTCGACGTCTCCCTCGTTAGATCTCGCGAAAACAGATTACACAGAATCTTGACGATAAATTATCTGATTTTGTTGCTTAAAGTGAAGAGTCTCTACAGGTGAAATTCTGTTTTAAGGACTGTTCTGACCCCTTTAAAGGGATGAGTGAAACCTTTGAAAAAAATATAATACATATGGGACAGATAATATTGATATATTTGTAGCAACAACTGCAAGTATTGAATGTTAGATAGAGTGTTAGAATGTTAGAGTAATATTAGTATTTAGACATTACACATCTGTGAAATTAATCTTATAATTTTGATGTTTAAAAATTCAAAAAATTAACATTAAATGAGGAGTATATAACAAATGAAGAAATATGTATTTTATACTCTTTATGTATTTATTCGATAATATTGCAGTATATGTATTATTTTCTTTGGGCATTTAATAAGCAAACCAATTATTTTATTATATTGATTCATATTCTAGTACGAAGTAGACACTCGATGCATAGGTTGAAGGACTTGGAAAATTTACGACGTTTATGAAAAACAAGCAATAGAACAAGAATTACGAAAAGTTGAATTGACATTGAATCAAGCAGAAAAATTTAAAACAATTAAAATGTTTCTTCGCGATACTTACAAACAGATATGTAAGATAGGACGCATTACATCCTCGACTGTTACGATCATGATTCCTCACGTGTCGAAACTCAATCTAACGTTAGATTTTATCACTCCAGACCTCTTTTATTTTCCGCTGTGGAAGCACGCAACAACTATAATCCTATCATCCGCACGACCATTTTCGTTTCCTCGCGTGCACGACGGTTGCAGCGTCATCGTCATCGATTCGTCGAGCGGTCGTAACTCAAGCTGCCAGCTGGGTACCGACGTAACACGTATGTACGTTTGAAAGATTAACCCGTCCATGGCGTTCCGCGTAAGCTAGATCGTTTAAGCCGCTGCGCGCGGTTTCGTCTTACGTTTTGACGCCGCCGGTGTTAACCTCGCGCAACAAACGAAAAGAACGAGGAAGAAAGGGTGGAAAGAGTGGAAAGGGCTGACCGAAACAAGAGAGCCGCAGGAGAAAAAGAAGCGGCGAAAACGCTCCCGTTGGTTCTCGGATTACGAGCTGTCCTGAGCTGTCGCACGTGGATCTTGCCTGTGCACGGGCATCAAGCGCGTGCGGGATCACGCGCGAACACGAAATTCGTCAAAGCTGCGACGCCAATCCCCGAAGCATTGGCGTCGATATCTAAATGCATTGTTCGAACACGAGAACTTTAAAATAAGAGATAAAATACGCAGCACAAAGATGTAAAACGTAACGTCGTTCGTGCAGTGCAATAAGATCGTTCGTAAAGGCACTTGAATACATAAACGAAGTAGCAGTCGTCAGGTCGTACGACGACAAATTATTCCAATTACAATTTCAACATATTATACAATTTATACTGTCCCCGTGAAAACTTGAAATCCAGCTCGAATCACGCACGCAACGTCCGACGTCTGGCCTCGAAAAGCGGCGCCAATGGTCGCGAGGCTAAAAAGCGGAAGCGCGTTGAAAAGAGGGGAGAGCTCGTGGATGGAAGGGTCGCGTCGGTCGCCAGGTTAAACGCGCGTACCCCCATTTAAATCGGCTGCGGCCTGCGCTGACAATGCCGCGGTGATTGCGACAGATGCGTGGCCGCGCGTGTCCCTTTAAAAGGAGGTTTTCGCAGCCCTCGTGCAGAGGCTGCTCGTTCACCGGTGGCCCCAACGACGAGGGCGCTCATTCACCGCTGAAAAACGAACACAGGTGCGTGCCACCGGGGTTCCCCATTGACGCTCGGCGACCCGTCTCTTTCTCTTTCCTCTTCCTCGTCGCCCTTCCTCCCTTTCACGGTCTCCACACACACACACACACACACACACACTGTCTCTCTCTTTCTCTCTCTTTATCCACCGGTCCAGATGCGTCGGCGGCGCAACGCTCCCGCGGGCGCAAAACACGGGAGCGCGCCCCGTCCTCGTCGAGAGCAAGCGGCGTCCCGTCGCCGCATCTGCGCCCCTCCCCTCCCCCCCACCGACCACGGCCCACGGCGATTCGTAACCGGATCGAAGGTAAACTTAGTATTCCCGTGGCGTAACGCTCGAGTGCCTGGGATTCCAGGCTTCCAGCTCCCGGCCGCGCGGATCGGCCAATTTACGAGATCTCGCGCGGCCCCCTCGTTTTCTGCCTCTCCTGTTCTCTGCGTACCGCGTCGCGATATGCTCCACACGGCTATTAAAACGCGGTCGCCGCTGCTTTCACTTCTTCCACGGCTACGCCGATCGAATATTTACGAAATAGGGGGAGTTTAGCAGCGAGTAAGAGAGAGAGAGAGAGAGTGACGTAATGAGATGGCCCTGAGTGTGCAATCGAAGATCCACGCGAACGATAAAACGATCAGTTCTTACATTCGTGTAAGATTTATTTTTTTTTCTCTCTGTTTCATCCTCCTTTCTCCTCTTTCGAAATATCGGGAGGAATTGTTGGATCTTCGTTATCGTTTACTTAATTACTTGGCTCGAAATAATACCATCTGCTCTGCGCTTCTCGGGGGGGAGGGGGGGGATTGAGGTTCTTATCTCTAGTAAGTTTCGGATTAATTGTTCTTCCAGCGTTGGAATGTGGAGGACGTTGCTGGCCAAAGGACAGGAGAAGTACGCATTAGAGGTGTGGCCTGGGCGTTTTCGTTGGATACTAATGAGACGAGATACGCTAACGAGAGGAAAGTCCGAAGGTGGAGTGAAAGAGAAAGGTAGGACGAGTGACAAGGAGAATGACAATTATTTCAGCGTCCCGGGAGACTCGGAGATGCCGAAGAAATTCCACGGTATCCCCTGATTACGTAGTCTTCTCAGTTTAACGTACCTGCGAAACTGCTCAGCAGCGTGAAGTTATTTTTGAAATTTGAAATGTTTCCAAAATGTTTCGAGACACATTTTTGGAAAAAACTTGTTCTCCTTTTTGTTCTACCAGTGCTGCAATACCTACACTTCCTGCGCAGCAACTATATCTCTTCAGTCCCTTTGAAAAACTTCACGCAATTCTCCAGTTAGTCGAATCCAGAATCCAGTAAAATCAAAGATCTCATTGTTGGAGCAAGCTCCGTCGGGGCGCGGAATAAAGATATAGTTCGCGTAGATCTTGACCGGAGATGGACGGCGAAGAGGGCGTGCGAGGAATCAATGGCGGCGCGTAACTTAATCCATTTTGACGCGAGGCCGAGGTCTGAAGAGCAATCTGTCGGATCTGCCGATCGGGACCGGGGATTTGACGGGTCTTGATATTGGGTCCCGATTGGAAACTCGATCGTCGGATGGCTACTCGAAGCGCGCGCGCGCGCGCGCGCCCGCTCGATCCTCGACTCTCGACGGAACATTGGAAACGCGGACTTAGAGAAGAAGGAACTCCGGGCAATATCTGGCGGCTCGATCTACGATCGTATCGGCCGCGGTGGTACATCCAGCTTGGCAAACAGGAATCGCGATACGCCGGGGGCCGGCGTCGCGGCACAAAGCTCAAAACCGCGATTTATATTTATCGTATATATCCGAGCTTGTAGGATCCGTCGTGAGTTTTATCGCCGGCTCATCGCCGCGTCTGCGTTCGATAAATTTTCCAGCGGGGCCCCGTCTCCGGACGTGACCGCTGTCTCCGATCGTTATTCCCCGCGCGATCGAGCAATTTCGATTATTAAGTCCGGCTGCTATTTAAGGCTGATGGAACAGGTAGCCCTGTGAAGGAAGTAAGATCCCGTTGCCTGATCAGGAACGTGCAGCTTCTACTCGGGATAATCGCACCGAATGCTCCTCCGCCGGACCGAACCGGAGCTTATTCCTTCACGTGTTAACACGATCGCTTCTGTACGTTAACGTGATTGTTGTCTGCCAACAAATCGTTTTTAGGGGAAGATAAATAGGTATAAAGTAGGTTTCTGTAGGGAAACAATTTTGCTACAAAGTTCATACAGCGCCAAATATCGCGTAATCGCTTGCTATGCTGTTGAATGTACACTTTTAAAAGATGAATCCTTTTTCACGCCGTATAATGTAATTGAATGGTTCTACATGCACGTTTCTTCTTCCAGAAACTGCACGCGTTCTTGCTTCTCTTGTCTCACGTACAGAGTTTTTGTTATTTTAGAATTATTTTCGCGTGCATCTCCACGTTAGTACGGTAAAATCAGCCAAAAATCAACGGTAGATTGTGCCGCTGGCTCACAATGGTGGTATCTAGCGACTCGATCCGCGATCCTATCGAGCCACGAAGCATTCCGCGTGGCAAACGGGAGCCGTGATATCAAGCGCTACTCGCAAAGCACACCAGGCGAACCTCTGTTATTACACCGCGGCCAGCAGCGTCGGCGAATGTTTGCCTTCGGGCGTCCGTTGCTTTTCGTCCTTTTTACGTTATCCCTCCCCCCTCCCTCCCCCGGAACCGCAAAGAGATCCGCTCGATCTTAACTCGATGATACTTGCACAGAGCGCTGCAGGCACCTGTATAAATTAGCAATTGATTCGGATATTGATTTATCTCGTATTGGTTCGTGAAAGCTCGATAAAGCCCGACAGACGGGGAAAGATAAGTTCAACGCATTTATCAGTATCGTTTCTCCGGTACCGTTGTAACAAAACCTGTATCTTACAGATGGATGGTGCTGATGGTTTGCAACAAATAACGATCGATAGATGCAAGAAGATGGTAGAAGGAGAAGAATTTTTCAAGAAACGATAGAAATTAATTTCATCGAGATGAACAATGTGCACGGTCTACACGAAGTGATCCAGAATGGATCTGAGACTATTCGAGAAATACTTGGTATTTCCGAGCGAGTGAACAATTCAATGTTAAAGCGTGCAACAGTTGAATATTGTTTTTAATTATCTACAACTCGAAACCCAAGGTACGTAGAACATAAGTTCGTACGACATTTGTTTACGTATTTTATTTAATGTGCAGCTTCACCATTTTAAATATATACATACGTGCGTTTAAGAATCATCAACAATTTGTTGTTTAAGAAAAACAATAATTTAATCAATTTACAGAAAAACTGTATCTTCAACAATTGCTCACCCCCAACTTTGAGGGTAGTTTCCACCGACGATTGCTGATTAAAAAAAAAAAAATTTGTGTAAAATATTTTTTCAAAAGCTACATTCAAAATCGGTGATTTGACACCTCGGTAATTAACCAGAACGTTAATCTCGTCTACCACTCGTCGTCCCTGTATAAGCAGCGATAATACATATCCGCACAGAGGAGCGAAAATTGAATGACCATCAAGAGTCTCTACTTTAGCCATTCTCACGCGTGCTCACCGGAGAAACAGTTGCCGGCTTGTGCCGGTACTGTCGGACACGCGTAACAACGTGCAGTTACCGGTGCACGGGCGTAGGTTGACGGGTAAACCGATAATCAGCACGTCCAACGAACAACCGGTGCAGCTATTAAGACTCAATAACGACACGTAATCGCTCAAGCGTTAGGGACGAAGCAAAGTGCCCGACGGCGTCTCCGCGTGGACGAATACGATCGACGAGTACGAGCGCTCGACCAGTGTGGGAAGCGAACACAGATAGAGTAGCGAATTTCGTTGCATGACTGGCGTGACTAAGCTTCGGCCTTTCAGCCGCGGCCGCGAGCCTCTACGAGAGTTCTATCATCGTCGAGAAAACGGAAATCCGTGTGTGTGGCCCCGGTCGTCCCGGAATTTCACGGTACTCCGGCCTTAAAACGATCACCGACCCACCGCCGTCGTTCTCTCCACCTTGTCGTCTGTTAGATACGACCGGACTTCGTTAGAACGTCGTTTACGGGAAATTTCAATTAAACGGGGTGACGAGGGAAAAAGTCGAGGGTGTTTTTTTTTTTTTGTTTTTTACTCAACAGGGAGTAGTTGAGCTTATCGATTCGCGTTAGAGGTTAAGGCGAGGATGGTTAAATAGGTCTGTTTCGTCTTTTAGGTTTTTCTAGTGTGACGTGTTTGTGCATATTGGCTCGCAGAAATATTCAAACATCTTTAACGTTCCATCGCGCGTAAAAAAATATATTATTCATTGTTAATTATATAATATGTATTGTTTATATTTGTTTTTACGTTACTAAGTACGTATTATTTATATTATTTATTCCCTTTACACAGAAAACTATATCATTGTAGAAATTTTATAAATAATTATATAATTTTATTATTTTAACGCTGTAACAGTCGAATCAATATGACCGATTTTAGAACTTTGTTTTCCACAAATGCTTAAAAGTTACGGATATTTTTATCAAAATTAATATTAATTTCTGTTTGGACAATTGTACAAATCTATTTACTTTAATCGGCATTCAAATTATAATGATTTATATTGTAGAATATTTCGGTACGGTTGTTCTAGTATTGATACATATTATCACTGAAGGTGATTTTAGCGGGGGTGATCCAGAAAATCGGGCTTCTTCTAATGCAACGAAAATTAGCGATTGGTTGACTTGGGTCACGTGATTCGCGAGGGGGCGTGGGGTAGACCTCGAGTAGGAGTGGCGTTGTCTGGTACCGAGCGATCGCGCCTGTAATTTGTTTTGTATCGATAAAAAAGTCGTCTTCATTTCCTAGTCGGAACAGTTGCTTCTGAGCGTTTCGGTGAGACGAATCGTACTGATGTACCAGTACAAAATTCTCTTTGACTTTTCACACAATCCTCGAATCGCGGTAATTCAAAAAGAGAATACAAATCTGCAAAAATCTACTTTACAAGTTCTTCCTTCTCCTTCGCCGAAAAATATCAACGTTCACGTGATACTCGTCACTCGTCGACAATCTCGCAACAACCCTCGCCGGGAATTTGCATACTATAATCCTATTCGTCCGAGAGATACAATATTCATGCGTTCCGCGAAAGCCGCGCCGTAGAAGATGAAGAGATCGACGCTTACGTTTCAACACGCCCCGTGTCCCTGTCGCGACGTATACGAGACATGTATACGAACCACCTTCCTGCTCCCGTAACAAGCCAGAACAGCCGATGGCGACGTCCCCCGAACAGAATATCCTTTTCTTCCCCGTAAACCCGTTCCGTTATTATTTCTACGATCTCTCGAAGAACCTCCTCGCTCGTTCGCTCGGCGAGCGGTTCACCAGCGTGGGTCAATCGCGGCCGGTAACGAGCGACAGCGATACAATTAACGCGCGTGCACAAGCGTAAAGGAAGGAGCCGGTTCCACCCCGTTGCCGTTAATTATCACGGCGTCGCTTATCAGCGGGGCATTGCCGCGTTATCGCGGATCGCGATCGGTGGCTCGTACGTTCGCTCTCTTTACTACGTCCGCCTGGTGCGTCCGCTTTCCCGCGCGCGCGTTCCACCCCGCCATTAACGGGGCCGATGCCGCGCGTCTGTAATCTCCTCTCGTGGACGCTCACGCCTCTCGCAACGCTGCTGCGAAAGCAGCCGATTGTGAGAGGAAGCCGGTGAAAAACCGCGCCTTTTCACCCAGCGAGCGCAGACCACGCTCGTAATTAGGGATTCGTGTCGCTCCTTTGTGAAATCCTCTCTGCGCTGTAATTACGGGGCACCGAGAAGGTGGGGGGGGAGGTGCGCGAAAACCGCAACAACTCGCGACACGAACGTTACACGCCGTCGAGTAATTAGGGACATTTCGTAGGGACATTTTCTGGAGCTGAATGAGTAACTGTACGCTCGATTCTTCTTCTCTGTGGGATCGCTGAAAGACGGGAGTATCGGAATTTCGTTCCGACCGCGGAGGGGAAGGGAGAATCAAGCCCCCCTCCCGGGAGGTCAAAGCGATCAATTACGCTTTTTATCGATCTCTTAATTCCCGGCGCGGTATTTTGCCACGTCCCGAACGGAATCGTTAGCCTGACTTCTCCCTCGAGGATGCACGACGTTTCTCGGAAAGCCGGGGCATTAAGGTTACGCTCGGCAACTAAAAACGGGAACGGATAATTCAGCAGAAATTAAGCGCAAGGTTTAGAGATCCTCGCGTTTCTACTTGGTCATCCGCGAGATGTTCTTTCTTCGAACGGAAGCAATCAACATCCTCTCCCACCCCTCGAGGTCGCTCGTAATCAGCCCGATTTTTCCCGAGAAGGGTGACATTTCTCGGAATATTAACGTCACGTCCAGAATGATAATGCAACTATCCAAGTGCAGTGCCGAAGGGGAAGTCGAAGAATCTTCGCTCCTGCGCCCGATCGTCTCTCCTCGCCGTCGGTGTCGGTCCTCGGTCCCCCGGAACGGAAGTAATCAACGACGCGAGATCGCTCAACGCGATTTTTCTTCGCGCCTGTTACGATCGCGGCGACGGCAATTGGCCAGATCGAGCCGAACGCCGAATAGCCGGTCCGAAAGTTCCTAGTCACCCATTCGAGCTTCAACCATGCCCAATGCGGGCCCAGCATCGCCGATCATCCGAGAATCCGTGCGTTTTCTGCGCGTTAGAGCCGGCGGCGCGTCGAGGAAATAATCGTCGCCGGTCGAGGGAACGCTCTCACGAGTTCACCGGCGAGGGAAAGTGAAACCTTGACAGCTTATTACGAGCCGAGCCCCCCGAGGGGGGCGAAGGCCTCTTTCAATCTGGAAAATTTCATCTGCAACGCACACCAAAGTGTCGCTCTCTCGCACCCTCGATCGACCGTAATCGTTGCCTTCTTCGCACGACTCCCGCCACGAGCGATTCGCGTGCTTTTTAAACACCTTTCACGCGCCGAGAGAACGTTAAAATTCAGAAGGAACGATCTTGGAAAATGACTGCTTTCCTATCCTCGAGATATATATGTCCGAGGTGTATATTACCTCTTTTTATAGAAATTCAATATGAATAATCCTGTTACGACGATAATTGAAATTACGAAATTTATAAACCCCACGTTCGAAACTTTCGCCGAGTTCTCCTCCCGCGTTACGTGACGCGAAAGCGTTAAAGCTTTCCTCTGAGCGTATTTCCACCGATCCAGCTCGTACTTTACCTGCCGGTTCCAGTACACCCGGAAGCCAGCACTCGCCCCGTTTCTCAATCTACCACCCGCGGATACCCATTTTCGTTTCGATTCGTAGGAAATCGCGGATTAACTGAGAGATCCTCTCTCTCTCTCTCTCTCTCTCTCTCACGCCGATTGGCGATAAGGCGAAACAGGTGTTAAAAATAACTTAATTAATGCTCGGCAGAGACCGATACGATAATTGGGCGGCACTTGGTGGAAGCTAGAGAAACTATGATTAACTCGGTATCCAATTAGCTCGTATTAGGAGCAACCTGGACGATCGGCGTCTCTGTGCCCGCGTGTACGCCGCGTCGGTTTGCTCGTTTTTCCGTTACGACCGGTACGTTACGTGGCGGTGAGGCCAGGCAACGCAAGCCGGCGTCTCGTCGTTTGATCGGAATTATCGACGGATTGTTCGCGATCCGCGAATATTCCGATAATAGCGACTGACCATTACGTATGACGAGATATGGCTCGTTCGATCTCTTCGTACTCGAGAACAACTGACCTCATTACCGTGGACACGTTCGTCTTCTTGCACCTACAAAATTCCAAAGTTCCACTTGTTCGCGCAATTTATTGAACTTGCAAGGTATCTCACGATGTTTGGAGATAACAGAGAGAATGCGGGACTAGGTATGGATTTATGGAAGGGTTGTTCGGAAAGTAATCTTGTTTTCTCCCAGCCAATCGTCATTCTGAACCGTCATTATATATTTTGACAGCTAACATTTCAAGGTTTGTTTTCAAAAAAAAATTTCTTTTTTATTCTGTGCAGCTGTTTCTTTCCAGGTGTCGTATCAAAAATGGAAAATTACCAAAATTCGAACGTGTTTTCGTAACTAAATTTACCATCGTTTTTGAAGATTAATGTCTCGCCTTGAAATATATTCTCACCACCTTTTTTCCACCGCCATTTTGTTGAACGTCGAGCATTAAGGTTAAACGACAAAAATTCAAGTCATTCAACCCCAATATTTCAAGCTCAACAAAATAGTAGTAAAAAGAAAGGGAGTTTTAAGAATTCGTTGTAAAGAGGGAATTTTAATCTTCAAGATCACAGTCGTGAATATTTTTACACCAGTTTAAATGCAACACGCTACGTGAAGTTAAGAAATTGTCTTTGAAAAGTTCAAACTCGCGACTTTTTAAAGCAGAGGCGTCACGTTACAGTCTTTCTTTATAAAGCTTAAATTGTCGACAGTTTTTCATTGTCACTGAAGTTACGCTCTCCTGCAAATATCCCGATTGACGATAAAAATTAACGTCAATTGGTATGAATAAGAACATTCCGCCAAACAATTAAATGATAGATAGCGATTTGTCGATACTTGAACCGCCGAGGTGCTTCTTTCTAGGGAAAAAAACGAAAGGAAGCGAATTTTAAATTAATTAATTTTAAACTCCTTCGCTCTCGAACATTTAAAGAATGAAATGAACGAAGCGAAACAGTTCCAATAAGATCTTACTAGGACTCGTTTTAATTATTACATTATAGTTATCGGTCGGTGTGCGTTGCACGATCTGAGGAACCGGTAGCCGCTTATGCACTTATTACTATTGCACGCGGTGTTGAAGTAAAGCGTAGCCGCGCGTAATTGTGCAATAAATTGTTGCTTAATTGAGCGGCGAGCGTCCCTGATATACATCGAGCTTTCACCTCTTTCATAAATCGGCCCGATACGTTGCGAACTTGGAAAACGATCGGTGATGCTTTCGCTTCTCTTTCGTGTTCCGGAAGTTGTACCGCGTCAGTCGTAAAATGTGCCCGGTATTGTTGTTCAATCACAGGCAAGGTTGCAGCTTCCGTGAAACGAATGTTTATGAGTTCCATCGACTGAGGGTAGTATCATTGTACGCTTTACTTTGAGTATTGCGCATTGATTCAATCAAATCCTTCGAGTTTCTTTTAGTAGTTATCTCTATTACGTAAAACCAAAAAATAAAAGTGTCAGAAGAAGCATGATATATTTCAGCGTCAAAGCAAAAAAGTGTATCTACCCAAAAAATGTCCAAGGATAATTCGTAGAATCAAAACCTTCCAAACTTTCAAAAACCAAAAACTAAAAGTGTCAGAAGAAGCATGATATAATTTAGCGTCAAAACAAAAAAGTGTATCCACCCAAAAAACGTCCAAGGATAATTATTGGAATCGAAACCTTCCAAACTTTCAAAAACCAAAAAATAAAAGAGTCGCAAGAAACGCAGCATAATCCAGTTTCATTGCTCCGAAAACGGCGAAAAGCGAAAAGCGGAAAGCGTCCAAGGATCGACAGAGAAGATAGGATCGTCGTGACGATGAATAGAGAACGAAAGATCCTCGTGTACAATTGAGAAATGAAGAGAAACCGTTGTCGAAGGCTTGGCCAATTGGAGGAACTGGATGTAGGCAGCGCCGCTGCGTGGAACCGCGGCGCGCTTTCCGTGACTTCTTTTTTCTTCCCGTGACACGCCGGCTGACCCCTTTAAGAATGTTGCTCACCGGGGCCCGACTCTCTCGGCCTTACCCGTCACGGTTATTACTTATTGCCGATCTCAAGGAGATTCGCCATGTGCATTGTTTTACGGCGCAACGAGAGAGAGAGAGAAAGAGAGAGAGATTGACCGGCGCGATGAAGCGATCGTGAAACGCTTGTCGCGAGAGAGGCGACGTCCGCGAGAGCTGCCCCGATGACGAAGTAACTCCGGCGAGCTCGATTGGAAACTCGTCTATTTTTGCCATCCTGGATGGACGAAGGAGAGTTAGCCTCGGGCCGAGTTAGCGTGGCAAATTAGCCGCGGGCCAGCATCGCTTCAGCATCGGGTCGCGATCGCTCGTTGGCGCAACGATGATTTTCGTTGCACGATCGCTCGAGAATTATCGCATTAACGGATGGACGATCGGCAATTTTGCAGAGGGCGATCTCTGCTCGTTCGTCGATAATCGGCCACGGGCAGAAGATTGTGGCGAACTCTCGAGCACAATCACGAGGAAATTTAATAAACCTTCGTGGAAGAAGAATGGTATTTGAGATGTTAACTAATTGCGTTTCGCGGGACAATGTTCTCCCCAATGGGAGTTTCGCGTGCCCTTGTTACCAGATAATTTAACAAACGATTTCTTTGGCAGTCGAAGTTATTTGTGATGATTATTTGCGAGATGGGAGGGAAAAGAATTTTTCTTTTCTGACGAATTTTGATTTATGTGTGAACATTTAATTGATGCACGTATATATATAAATAATAATAATATGGATACTTATACACACACACACACAATGTATTGGTACAAAAAGTCACGAAACGCTACTGTACCTCATTAACAACATTCTATTTGAGAAAAGATGCGACTGGCATTTAAGAGGCATTTAATAATTGTCGTTTACCGCTGTCGCGTTGTTCATCGCAACTCGGGTCGTAATTTTCCCGTGTACCAATGCCTGCGAACCCGGTGCAATCACGAACTCTGTTCACGTTCGTTCTCGATGTGTTGTCCCGATGTTCCATTATCTCCTTTCCCGAAGCAACCGCAAGCAATGAAATAACATCGGCTCCGACTTCTCGATCCCCGTACCATCCTCCAATTTCATACTCTCTCTCTCTCTCTCTCTCTCTTTCTCTTTCTCTTCCTGAGAGCCACGTTTTAATGACTATTTTCCAGACTCTCATTTCTTAAAAAAAAAAAAAAGAAAAAAGAAAAAGAAACGGAGAAAGGAAGAAAACAATCCAACGAAAACCAGCTACAACGTCGCTACTTACGTCCCAAAAAGCATCTCCTGCCTAATGAAAGAAAAAAGAAAAAAAAAGCGAGAAAGAACGTGGTTCCAGCAGCTCTGCTACCACTCGTTACCATTGTTCTTCAAAAAGCTAATGGCAACGAAGGGTCGAACGATCGGTCCATCCGACAAATCATACGTTTCTCGTACCCTCGGGGCCAGTGGCGGATTCGTGAATGAAACCCGGGCGAGTTTCGAGAACGTTGAACGAACCCCGGCACGAAACCTACTGGACGACTGGGTTCTGTTTTCGGCGCGCGAGGGATCGGCCTCATCGGGTTGCATCCCGTGCATCGACCTGTCCGTCGTGTCCAGTCCGCTCGCCGATCGAAACCAAACGAAACTTTCGACGAAAAATTCACGTACGCGGTGCTACGTAGGAACGTCACGCGAACGTCTGGTTCCTCGTCATCGTCCTCTGACGTTGACGTCGAGCCTCTGGAGGAGGCTCCTGGTATTCGACCGCAGTGACGAGACGCGGGTTGAATGAGGGACAGGACGGCCGGCGAAGCGATAATACGGCAGTTAGTATGCGGCTGGTACTGTTACTTAATGTTAATGCCACCGGACCCCATTGATACTTGCGTACGCGACGGAACGAAGAACAGATTCCTGCTACGAAACGGAGAAGTCCACCGCGGACTCGGACGCGGACGCGGCCCCTTCTCTCTGCCGCGCCGGCAAACACCGGGGTGCTGCACGAAGAAGCCGACTCTGGAATGCCACGAGTCTTGATCCGGTGTACAGTCCGGGTCCGTTCCAACCTGTCCGGCGTGTACCACCGTCGAGCCTCGAGCCTCGAGCCTCGAGGGGGCAAGAAGGAGAGGCCCGCGACGAAGGATGAACGAGGAGCAGCGAAGAAGAGGGAAGAAATCGCTTTATCGCGCCACCGGACTCGTGGACCAACCTCCTCGTGAGCCAACCAGCCGCGGAAAAATTGCGAGATCCGCCAGTTTTGCTTCCACCGTTCGCGGAATTTATATATACACGCCATGGCTTGAACAGAGAAGCTTCGACGTGATTCATAAACGATCATATTTCGACAGTCTATCAATGGAGGGTTTCTACGTTTTTGCGTCGTGTTTGCGAATTGGACTGTAGACGTCCGTGACTGACACCCACTTTGGTTCCCAGCATTAGGGAAAGTTTGAAAATTGGAATTCGAATTGAAATCAGAGAGATGATGTTTAATACCCTGTACGATTCAATGCTTGTGCAACGCAGTTACTGGGGAAGATAAATCGTTTCATGGATCAAGTCGTATCGAGGCCATGAAAGAGTTATAAAATTTAACCCAGTATTTAGGATATTTAACACTAAACGTTAACCAACACCTGGTCAAGTCATCGGTTTGAAAACATTTCACTTAAAATCCTGCATTTCTTCTTATATCTTTCGTTTAACTCTCATTAAAAAAAAAGAAAAATATGAAAATATAGAGTTTCTTTTCTTAGTGTTAATTGTTTACCCAGTATTTATTAACACAGTATATATATCGAATCTTTTGTCTCAATCCTAGTTTCTTTCTTACCAACTTATCTCTGATTGTGTATTACCGTTGACTAATTAGGATAGACCGGACAATTAATGCTCAGACGAGGCCGAAGGGTTTTGGAGTGCCACCTCTTCTGGCTTCATGTTGTGATACGAAATCCGAATTTTCAACTAAGAATACCTTTTGGTTTTCGAGATAGTGCCACTTAAAGATTTACGTCGACCCAGCTGGAGAGAGTCTAATACTTTACTTATTCACTAATTGTTCCTGCAAGTCAAGACCAGTCTAAACCGTGAAATAAGAAAAGTAAGAAATTCTCACAACCTAAACTGGATTATAGACTTGGACTCGATATCGCTGCGCAAACATTAAAATTTGGAAAACAATTTCAATTACCAGGTCTCACCCTAGTCTTGTTTGTAACAATTAAACAAGTCTAATTTCTTCTACACTCCTCGTTTGTGCTTGTATTCATCCTACTATAGTTCTCCAATTCACCGTTGCTCAAGCGTGCAAATGCTGTAGGAGAAACCAGTGATAATTTTTCTGTTATTTCAAACTCTGAGACACAAAGTCCAATTTTATATCCGGCCTGCTCTATCTGTAGTCAATTATTTTATTACTATTTTTATATTTACTATTTACTGTTTTTTACTATTTTATATTATATTTTTAGATTTTTGTTACCAATAAAAGCGATAATTAAAGCAAAGCGTTGGTCGACAATGGAACGAGCTGTATTTAACAAATATATTACCTGTTGGCAGTGTTTTAATGAGGCCGAGGATGTCTTTATTACGCGGACACCTAGGAAGTCGGAGGATCTACGAGCGCATCGGCCGGCCTCCTCGTTCCCGGGCATTCGCGTCACGTAGATCCGTTTAATCTACGCAGGTATAAATCAGGTTGATTTCTTAAATGAGGCAACACCGGGGCACACCGTCTCCGAATTAACCTTGCACGCCGTGACATCATCTTGTATATTTCTTTCCTGGCTTTTTAATGGCGTCGAATAATTCACTCGGAAAGGGCGACGAGTGAAAAGAACAACGAGAACGACCCCGAGGGGGCGGGGAACGAGCAGGGGGAAGAAAAAGAAGACACGAGATTGCAAAAGGAGGCAGAAGGACGTAGAAACAGAGAGAAAGAGAGAGAGAGAGACGGAACTCGAAAGTCGGAAACGTTAAGGAAGAAATATACGGCGGAACGAGAGAAAGAGACGACTGGCAAAAGGGGCGGTTAGAGGTGGCAGACGAGGTGGTTCGGTCATACTTCGCCGGAAGAAATTTTTATGGGGGAGGGGCCGTCTACGAGCTGCGAGCTCTCAACGGGAACGCCTGGAATTTTTAGATTCCATTCCGGCACCACTCGTAAAACCGCACGCCGTAATTAAAAACCACGGCGATCGCCAGGATCTTCGCGTTTAGCGTCGCGGACATTTTCATTATTGCCGGTTACCTTCCCGTCGGAAGTGCGATAAAATAACTTTTTAAAGAGAGACACGTGCAACGAACGAGCTCGCCCGTAAAGTGAAACCCCGAGATATTCATCGTGCATCCCCGTTGTACCCCATTGCCAATCGGCTAATTATCAACGGATGAAAAAAACGAAGAGAAAAGAACGCTCGATGTGTTTACATTGGTCAATCTAAATAATTACAGCGATCGGCCGCGAGAGGCACTCGTAAACGGCTGGAGGGGCACAGAGGATTCACGTAACCCTTCGTTCGCGATCGTTCTCTCCGTACTCCGTAAAACGAGCCGACCGAACGGACAACTCCTCCTTCGGATAAAACGGAAGAAGAAGAAGGAAGAGAGGAAATAAAGGATCGAACTAAACGAGATTTCCCTTTCGGCCGTGTCAATCTAGTCGAGCACGGAAAGGGGTGAGCACCGGGAGGGGGGAGAGGGGGGGGAGGGCACACGGTAACGAAGAGGATTTCGCCGTGGCCCACGGTGGCGAGGGAAGAGAAAAGAAGGAACTAGAAAGCAAAAGATGGAAGGAGTTGGAGGGAAAAAACACGCGAGGAAGAGGGAGACCGGTGAAAGATATCGACGAAGAAAGACGCTGATCGGAGGCGAAAAGACAGAAAAAGGACGGCAGCCGAACGGGCAGTCGGGAACCAGGAAAAAAGCCGCGGTGGAAGAAGGACGGGCCGACGAAGATTCTCGAAGGATGGAACTATGGAAGCAAAAACAGAAACCAGTCTCACTGGCTCAAGGCTGCCTACCCGAGAGAGTATCTGGCCCCGGAGCAGAGGCAACGGAGAGCTCGAGAGCCACGGCTACCTGGTCTGCCGTCTCCGTGAGTACCTGTCTGCCTCTACCTCCTCCATCGTTGCTCCTTCTTTCTCTCTCTCTCTCTCTCTACTCCCTCCCTTTCTTCTCTCCCTTCATCATCCGGGCTCCTCTTCCTCGTCTTCTTCCTCTTATTCCTCGTCTCGGTCCCTCTCTCGTCCCTCCACTCTTTTTCCACACGAGTCAGCTCTCTCGTCCAAGGGGGAGGGTGGGGGCACTCCATCACGCTGCTACCACCTTTATCCTTGGTCCGTAGCACACCGATACGCAGAGAGTCGTTTCACGCAAATTCACCGGGGAACGCCTTCGTTGAGCGCGTATACCCAAACTCGTTCCCCCCCGTTAAAACCGTGACGCATCGTTGGACCGGTCGTAGCCGGCATATCGCGCGGGTATCGTCCTCTTTGATCCTTCGACTTGGCGAAAGGACCTGCAGACCCCCCTCTCCCCCCGTCGGAACGACTCGGTTTCGATTCTTTCCACGTAATTATATGTGCCCCGTTCCCGTTTCTTCTTCTTCTTCTTCCCGATAACGTGCGTCCCCCGGTTACACCCGAACATCTTCCCGAGCGCCGATCTTCCACCGACTCGTTCGCCCGTGACTGCCAGATCGTCAGAGACAATCCGCCCGAGAGTCACACATACGCGTACGCGTACACCGCCTGTGAGCAACACGCCGACGGAGGACGACGAAGATGGGACTAATTAAGAAAGACGCGATAAATTCGAGGACAGAACGATAATAAAAGGGTTGGCAGGAGCGTTAAGACGGACATTAGGCGAACGGACGGACGGACGAGCGACGTCGAGTATCGCCGATGAATCGATTTCACGCGCACCCCCGGACACCGGGTCCGTGCTAATGGCGTCTTGTCCGCCAGCGAATCAGCGCCCAGGCTGTGTGACACGCGAAATGATAAGTCCTTGATGCGCCGTGGCGAATCGCGATAATTCGAAACTGATGACCCGCCGCGGGAATCGGCCGTTCCGAGCCGGTGGCGATTGATAACGCGGCGAGGCGGCCGTCCATTTGCCGCGGAAAATTAGCATTTGCGACTATGCTACGCCGATGACGCGTTTCGCGCTGCCCCCGGACACAGACGGAAAGTAACTCTTTCGCTCTCGATTTCGCGCGGAAACGTCTTCTTCGTCGTTCAATGTATGCCGAAGAGCGTAACTGTACGAGTGACAAATTGTCGATAATTCAAGCTGATGTAACTTCGTGGAAGAAGATCGTACAACGATCCATCTGGTCTCGTTTTAAAGCACGAAGCTTGTACTTTCACAGTCGTGAACTTGTTTTTTTCGCAAATGATTTTGCATCATTGTGGGAAATTGAGATTCTCGCTTGGGAAACTTTTCTTGGAAAATTGTAAAGATTCTTAAAACGCTCGTAGAAATATTAAAAAATTTTTCTTATGACTAAATCTACCACAGTTTGAAAAATTGAAATTTTTTTAAAACTCGCCATACGATTTTTTTTTTTTTTTTTTTTTGAATTTTTATCGTTTAACCCTGATGACTCGGCGTTCGATGAAACAGCAAAGGAAAAATTGTAAATCAAGTTTTATCATTGCGAAGGAAAAACTTTAATCTTCGAAACCACAATCTTTCAATCGCGAAAAGAAATTTTCAATATTTTTACACACATTTGAATATTTACAACTTTTGAGAAAAATGTGTTCTCAGTTTCCCAGTCATCCGCGACTATCAAAATAGAAGCTTCGTTCTTTAGAATGAGACTAAATAAATTACATCAATTTAAATGATTTTAACGCATCTCGATATTCGCATTCATTTTCTTTCTCCAGCCCGACAGTGGCCGGGATCGGTTTTCCTCGAATCGTTGCTCGTGGCCAAGCAAAAATTCATCCAGCGTCCTTACGAAATCGACGCGACTTCGTAACACAGAAAACTCTCTCGTTTCTTCCAGCGGCTACCGTCCCGCGAAGAATGTGAACTCGTTATTTCAGTGATCAGACTGTGTCCTGCGCGACGCGAAACTCGCCGCATTCCGCTCGTTTCCTCGTTACTGTTGCTTCGAACGACGAATCCACCCCTGTTTCGCGTTTCGACAAAGTACGAATAACGTTAGAGGTACGGTGAGTCAGCAATTGTGTCAGTAACGAATCTCTCCACTTTTTACGTACGTGACATTTTCGATATTTAATTACCTCGTACGATCCTGCATTTATGCGCACATTTATTAATTTCAAATTTCACCTCAAAAGACGAGAGTTTCTGACCCGGTTAAGCATCTTCCTCTCCCTCGCCGCCTCGTTCTATTTCCCCCCCGTTTCTTTTTCTCTCTTTCCGGCGGCTATCGGCGCGCATATTCTCACGAACGGAGCAGCAGGCAATCTCCCTGTGCCCCACCCTCCTGTGGTGTGTCCGTCGACGACAACGTCCCACTTAGAGGCCGGTATAACAAACTACCTGCGCAGATACGTACGTACACGCGCAGCTAGTCCGGTCGTGCAGCCAGTCAGTCGCGTTGTAATCGCGGAATAATTGAATCCGCGCTCACCACGCATCGATCTCTCTCTCTCTCTCTCTCTTTACTTCCCTCTGTCTATCCACCTGTTCAACTTTGCTCGTCGGGCGGAACGAAGAGAGACACGATGGAGAACGAGAGAACGAGAGACGCTTTATTTATAAGCGCCTGCAGCTACCGACATAAACGCGGTGAGGACTGCATTCATAAAAGCCGCCTCCGGCCGCCGCCAGCTTTCCTAGACCAGGTCTCCCGCGTGCTGCCGCCACTGCTGCCGCTGCTGTTGTTGTTGTTGTTGTTGTTGTCGTCGTCGTGGTCCTGGTCCCCGGCAGTGGTTGGCGACGCTGGTGGCGCTGGTACCGCGCTCGACGACCCCGTTTACATCGGCTCGGGCCCCGAGGCACGCTACCTCGCTTACTCGAACTCAAACGATCCCCTTTCTGTCTCTCTCTTCATCTCACTGCTTTCACCTCTTTCCGTCTCTCTCTCTCTCTCTCTCTCTCTCTCTCTCACCTCATTCTCTCTTTCTGTCGATTCTAAACAACCGCGCGCCGCCGAGATTAATGCCGCATCCTCCACGATTCCCTTGCTCGTCCCCTCAAGCTCGCTTCCGGAGAGCTCGTTCTTCCCTGCTGGAAGCGTTTCTCTATCGATACAAAGTACAAAGAGTCGAATTGTGTTGCTTAACAGTGGTGAACGTGTTGCGTTGGACTTTTTAACGAGACGAATGCCTTCGAAAACCTGCAATTTCCATCGAGATTGAAATTACCAGCCTACGAATATATATATACGTTAACAATTCACGTCACATTCGCGTCAGTGAGGCAACGTTAATTGACGCGAAATTTTGATTAACAACTGGTGCGTGCACATTCTGCGTAATCAAATTAATGTAATCGTTCCGTCCTTAAACGACCTCGCAGCGGATAGGATCGAAACGCAGCGAGCATTAAGGGGACTCGCGCTCGTTAAAAAAGTCCGACCATAAATCAGCGTAACTACCTGATGTTCCTTAATCAACGGTTTCAATGTCCCTCGGAAAAAGCTCGTGCCATTTGTCCCAAAACGAGACTTTCCCAGCTGAGAAACCAACCATTCCGTTTCCTCCTCCGGCGTTCACCGGCGAAAGTGTCGCGTCTCCTTTAAACGCGAGTCAAAAACATATGTATATATATTTTAACGAGGTTCACAGACGCTGTGTGTTTCTCCCGAGTGGACGAGGCTCGTTAAGCGAATGTAACGAAGATGAGACGCTCGCGCGACGCGGTGACCCGAATAAGCGGATCGAGCGCGGATCAGCCAGTGAAACTATCGCGGAAGAAATTCACGCGAGTGTTTTCTGCGCCATCGAAATTTTAGATGTTACAACGATACGTCGTTGTGATTTCACACGCACTGTAAGAATCTGCAGATTTGGATATACATATATAAGTGAAGTTAATCCATTTTCGCGGGAGAATCGAATTTATTTCTAAATAAATTTGATTGCAACGTAAGTGTAATTTACATCTTGAAATGTTCGTTCGTTTCAGTCGATTTTCGTGCGAACGCAAACATTCGACATCTCAAAACGGAAAATTTACAGTCAACGCTGGAAATATTTCAACTTCACTAAAAGAAACAATGTTAATTACGATGAAATTATTTTTTTCACAATATAACAAACTCCATGTTGATACGTATTTCATATTTCTAACGATCTCGTCATTAAATATGTAAATATGTAACAACGCAGTGACCTAATGTAGACCTAAATTTATCGGCGATCAATGAAAAATCATCGCAATATACGTTGCATCGTTCTTTTCCACTCGGTTTAATGGCTGCAAACTGTTGCAAAGCCCTTGCTTATCGTTGAAATATTTAAAAGCGTTATGACGTTGGGACGAGAGAGAGAATTAATAGCCTCGGAGAAATAGCGGCGCGTTGCAAAACGGCCTGGCGCTGGTCTGCATCAAGCTTTAACGCGACCAGCGTTGCGCCACAGCCGTACGTCCTCGTTGGATTTCGCCCCGGTTTCCTAGGGATATTTATGAGGAACGATGTGGCACGATACGGTACGCGTACGATGGCATTTCGTTCGTTCGTGAGCGCGATGCTCTCTCGCGAAAGCGCGGCGATTCAGATAGGTCGCTGCATACGAGGAGAAAGAGGCTTAGCTCGGGGAAAGGTTACGAAGAAGCTTCTTCATCGATGCTCCCTCTCTCTCTCTCTCTCTCTCTCTCTCTATTCACGCTCCAAAGATTTTCAGAATTTCAACTTACATTTGACTAAATAAATTTCCAAAAATTTACAATTGATCGATCAATTAACTCACGATTCGGAAAGAGAGGAATTTGACTCGAGTGTGATCGTTTGATGTCTCTACTTCTCGCAGCTGCGTGGCTAAAATTTAAAGTAACTTTACCTTAAACGCGTTTCAATCAAAGAAACGAAAACTTGCGCCTCGCGAATAATCCACAGACGTTTTCAGGCAAACCTTTCATCTTGAAATCGACGCGAGCGCAGCAACGCGAGCGAACGATCCTCGGAGAAAGGCCCCTCGACGTGCAAAAACGTTCTCACACTCGCCAGATCAAACACAATCTTCGTAAAACAGATTGGACACGGCGGCGAGGAGGCAGAATTAAAAGCCCCGCTGACGGCGCGTCACGAACGCGTTGGCTACTCAATTTTATCGGCAATAACAATGGCACATTGAAAGCTCGGAGGAACGCTAATGCATCATTCTGATTGCGAGCGGCAATAAAGGGAACGAGGATGCAACTCCGGTTGGTCCGAGACGGAGGAGGAGGGACGGCGACCGGTGTGTATAACGCGCCGGCCGATTTAATGCACCTGAAGCTGAAGTTTAAAGTCGCGTAAAGAGGATAGTCGCAGTCCTCTCGCGAGAGCGCTATCCTTGAGAACGGAAGGCTATCCCCTGGCCTTGGACGTCCGTTCGTTATAGACGTCGGCGTGCGTGGAAACGATCCGCTCGTTATTTTCCAGCTGCGTTGTGTAATGAAGCGAGTCTCGCTGCGCCGGGGAGCATACCGATCTTTATTTTCGTACTTTATTAGAACCGGACGATATCGTTAACGCGGATACGTCTCGCGAAGCGGCAGAGCGTGCGCGTTAGGCGTGAGAGAGAGAGAGAGAGAAAATATCGCGTAGAGCTACCGGTTACGAGTGAAGCTATTTGCTTGTTCGCTCGTCCGGAAAGAATCGACGGATCGTGCGGCCGATAGTTGCTTAGAAAGTGGCGGGAAAGAATCTCGAGGCGGAATCGCGGGTATTTGAATCATCGGACAATGCGGACGCGTCGCTGATTTCCGCCGCCGGCCATCCTTCTCCCGGATTATCCGCTGTATCGTGGAAAAAGTCGCGAGCCGCTGCAGGAATGCGTAAAGGCTTGTTCACAGCGCGACAAATTAGCTGCTATCGAAAGCCTATTATACGTTCGAGAAGTTTATTTGGAAATTTTAAAAGTTTATCAGAGAGAAAATGGTAGAACGTAGTTTTTACTGTCTTCCATGGATCCAAGATCGTTCTCATAGATCGATTGTGAGTCACAAGTGGAATCCCTTGGTGCCACATCCCACGGACTCTGAGTCGCTCGTGTCGAATTACCGAGCGATTATAAAATCGAGATTGTCCATCAGATGCAACAGATTAGTCGGAACATTAGGCTCCTATAAACTGGATGTCGTACCTAATCTCTTTTTAATACTCGCCACGATTCAGGCGAGCAGCATCTCGCTCTTTAGACATGTCATTCGACAGAGCGACAATTCTGGTCTAAATCCAACGTAACTCCAAGTCCGAGTCAAAGATTCTTTGAAACTTTTACCAAAACCACGAGTTCAACTTTGACGAACTTGGTAGACGAATCACTGACGTTGTGCTACCGCATTCTGTCTCTGCATCCGCGTCTAAGAGTGCTGGTAGTAAATCCCACGGGTCCTGAGTCGGTCGTATCTGTAATTTACCACGAGCTCGAGGTAAATCTCTGAACCAGAAATTAGAACGGGACCCTTCCCGAGATCGACTGCAATCAAGCTTCGCGTTGCGAGCGCAGCATAATTCCGCGGTGCATCGATTAAGATCAGCGGCACTCCTCGCGCGAAATGATCCCCGGCTATCCGAATTTTTTCCGGCTCATTACGTCGGACGTCGATGGCTCGTGATGTTTGCATTTGCTGGCTCGCGGATCGTTACGCGTAAATAATAATACGTCCAATTATCGGTTCATAAATTGGTAACCAGCGGAGCACGTCGAAACTGCACCGGGCTCCTGCTCCGAGAAGAATATTAAGAAACTCGTACATGTGCTCCCTGGTTTTTACTGTGGAAAATATAACCCGGTCAAGCGTACGAAGCCAAGGATCGACCGATTCGGAATTTCAATCGTTCTTGATTTACGGAATTCAATTCCGCTCTAATTAAGTCATGCTCGCTTAAACCGGCCGGTTTGTTTGCCCGAACGAGATACATTTTCGTTATCCAGTACGCAATCTCACGGACGGTGGCGCGTGTTATTGAATTCCTGGAAAGAATTTGAAAGAACGACGTGTCTTTCACGTTAAAGCCTGGCTCTTGCGGAGGTTAGAATCTACAAATTTCATCATGTTGATGCTATCGCGTTTATTTCCTCTTTACTATTATTATACGTAGATTAACACTTACGTTTCGCAAGGATGCGCAAGGTAGCTGTAACGAGTCTAGAGATTTTACAGTTTGGAATGTCTGAAGTTGTGAAACTGCAGAGTAGAGAGACAAACAGAATGATTTTACACTGGAGATACGCACGAGTAAATGTTGTTTCTTGATACTGTGCGAAATTTTATCTTATTTAAGAGTTAATACGGTTTTAATCTGTGATGTGATTTAACAATAAGCACACTGACAGTAAACGTCGATGTATTTAACTCGATTCCGTTTGATCGATCAGTGTAATTATCCGAGAAATACTTTTGTCGGATAATTACACTTGATTCGCATCTAGAAAAGTCTCAATGGTGTCGCGCCATTTTTGTGTCGCGTTGTTCTCGACCAGAGTTTCTGTGACACGCATCGAAAAGTACAGCGATCGACTCTGAAATGGCCATTGTTGTTTCTAATAAAAAGAGAGGACTCGACAAACTCGTGGGACTAAGCACTGATCTACTAGAAGGAAATCGGTATTTCAATTTCGAGGGGCCGTTGGCGCGCTTGAATGGCCCCGTAAGAACCCCCAGGGCCTTCTAGACGCTCCTTTTAACCGGCTCTGATCCGTGACGAAATATTAATTGACACAAAAAGCAGCAGCTCGCCGCCACCTTACGAAACCGCCTTCGACCGTGCCTCGAGCCGCGTGTATTAATTCGTATTAAATCCCAGTTACGCGTGGAAAGGACCTGGTCATTGTCATTAGACACCGCCGTGCCATTATTACCTTTCGGAGATTATAATTGATACCGGTGACTTTAGCACCGAGCTGTGAACTGAGGAAAAACAAAAAAATATAAAGAAAGAAATAAAGAGAGAGAGAGAGAGAGAGAGAGAGAGAAATAATTTATAAGACATTGGCCATTTTGTCTGGCGTAATTGTACCAATTTCCGAGGATGACGAATAGAACGAATCTTTCGTCTCTCTTGGTTCTTCCACAAAAAATGGTACCCGATTCTGCCCGCTTCTCTTCTTACACGAGTCTAAGCGAATTTAATTTCTGACTGCTATCTTTTCCAGCACGATATTTCTTTAATTCGTATCAATTTCCAGTACGTATACTTCTCGTTCTCACGGGTCCCATAAAATTGAACCCAATTCAAATTCTCCGAAATTTAACTTCAACTTTAAGCACCTCCGTCGGTAAAATTCTCGCGTCGCGTTGGAATTTTCACTTACGCGCCTCGTCCGGGCAATCGGGCGCAATTATTTCCCTCTGGTGAAAGCTTCCGTACGAACTCGTACGTTTCCTTTCCTCGTTGGCGCGAATCGTCGTGCAACTTTCGCCCACCTTCGTACGCGATCGTCGAGGAGAGAACTCGAAAATCAATTTCTGAACTCTACAAAAACACACCACGCGAAAGCGAGGGAAATTTTCAGCGTCCAGCGGAAAAATCTTGCGAAACTCGATCGGCTAGCGCGAAACGAAGAAGAAGAGAGGGTTACAAATCCACGGGTTGAAGAGGAGAAATTCACTTCGGCTTTGATACAGTCATCGTTTCGGTATATTACCCGGAAATTGTATCGGCGCGCGGTTAGGTCGGCTCGGCGCGTGTGAAAGGTACGCGTAACTTGCGGCGCAGATGCTCAAAGGAAGAAAACGAGAGCACCGAAGGGGTAGAGCAGTAAACTTTATATGACAGCTTCTTCGTCCTTTCACGAATTTACGAAGCGTTTTTACGAGTGAGCGGCGAAGGATGCTCCTCGTAAATCGCTCCGGCACCCGTGTAATGTTCCGTTGTAAAAGCGTAAAGGCGAAAACAGTGGGAAACCGGGGAACGATGGGAGGGGACGGGCAGTAAAATCTTCGAGCATCGATCACGCGGCACGAATCAATTTACACCTTCGACAAATACTCCCAATTTGCCACGAGATTAAAGATGAGTTTTACGCGACGTTAACGCGTCCTCGGTACCGCAGTTGCACGAAACTGAATTTCTGAACGAACGAAATTGAACTGAATTCCAGGATCGTGAGGTAAATAAATATCTGTTGTTTTTAGATGGATGAACACGTCGATGGAACGAGCTACAGGACCATCTGAAAAAAAAAGTACGTAGTAATTTATTACATTTAATTTTAAATTTCTAAACTATGTTTTTAAATTATGAATATTAATACCGTTATAGTTAAAATTTTCTTATACGAAATTATAAAATTTAACAAATTTTTATATTACTTAATTTTACTATATTTAATATTTACATTGTTATTATTGTGAAAGTATTTTATTATTTTAAAAGAATTTTCTTATGTAAATAATTATTTTATTTATTTAAAAATTAATTTAATTATTTTTATTTTTACAATAATTTATTTATTTATATTTATTTTATTAGTAATTTTAGTTATAGTTTATATAAAACATTAAATTGCAAGCTTTAAAAAATTATTAAATTATTTTAAATTATTCATTTAAACGAACAAAGAAATTTCGCAAAAACGCAACGACTTGTGTTATCCTTCTCGGAACAAAGTAAGTTTTCATCTTTATCCGCAACGAATAGCTCAAAAGATTAAAATGAAACGTCCTGCATATACGTGAAGTTGATTCATTTAAGTTAGAAATTAAAACGTCTAAATTATAATCTCCTTGGAGATAATTTCAAAACACAACACGCGTGATAAAATCACATTGTCAGACACAACACAGAATAATTTCAATTTTTCTACTTTGACGCAATCAGTTTCAAAAACCCAGTTTCAAAAATGCAAATCGTTCGCTGCAACGCTACACAAACGAGAAACGGACATCGTAGGTAAAATCTAACGTCCGCCACGTGGAGCGTTCCGTCTGGAGAATAAAGGGACAAAAGCCTGTCCCGTTGTGATTCTAATTACACGGGCGAGATGTTTTCGCGGGGCGAAACGAGCCGCGTGAGAGTTGAAACGCCAGCCTAGCCGGTGGACTCTCCTCCGATGGTAAGTCAGCTCCTTTTCACCGTTCCTAATCCGCGTGGCTGTAATCCGGTTAGCCGAACGCATTAGCCTTTCGGCCTCCTACGAGTGTCAAGGTGTGACAGGTGAAAGAACAGGTCCGCAAGATAGGTCTTCAAGCAACTTTCGCCGCTGCCTCTCGCTACGAAACCACGGGACAAAAGAACCACGAAATCCTCCCCGGTTCGAAAGTCCAGGTCCAAAAAGTCTGCCAACTCGTCGTTCATTCGTTGGTCCAGTGGCACGAACAAACTTGAACGGTTCTCCGCGCGAGACGTCAACGGTGTCACTATCGGCTGTCGTGCGAACGTAATTGCTCGCGACGAGCTAATCTCCGAATAGCGACAAGCGGTATCGAGCGTAGCTAAATCACCGCGTGGCGGTGTGATTCGCCGCTGGCGCTCGAATACCTCGGAGATCTGTCTGCTTTTAATTTGCCAATTCCCCTTTGCCAGCGTGTTTCCACACGGTTCTACGCTCGTTAATTGAATCGCATGCATATGTCGCAAGGTTAAACGTTGCCGAGTTGTGACTGTTCCAGTTTCGCCAGAAAAGCGCGAGCAAGGTTTAGATTAGGTTTGATGCGTGTGACACATCGTAAATTTTTCAACTGAGGATCGTGAGAAATCGTAATTCGAATACCACAAACTTCCCCGTTTCTTATATTCACTGAAGTGAGCTTCTCGATACCGTGGAATTTAAAAGTTGCAGCATTTGGAACTTCTTGGAACTAATTCGGTAAAGTAACGCACACAAACGTGCGAATAATTACTCGTCTCCTCTATCGACTCAACCATCTCGACGTTCGGCCATTAAATTATTCCTGTAAATCGTGCAACCCTCGTTCGAGGTTATCCTCTTCACGAAATTCACCTCGGCGAATGAAATTGAGCAAGGTCTCTGACCTTGCCAAGGGCTGGCAAAGATACACGAAAATCTGCCGGTGGAGATAATCGAGGCCCCCGTTTATTAATACCGAGGCCCCGAAGGCTCTCGAGCAGAACCGAGGCGGCGAAGCCTGCTCGCAGTGTTCCTCGCCGATTAGCTTGCCTCGACAGGACCTCTGCGCGAGGGGGGCCCGCAGGGGGCCCGTTCTCGCGGGTGGACGTACACTGGTGCCTGCGCAATTTTTAACTCTTAATACCGCGTTCGACGGATAAACCGAAACCGCTCGAGAGGCACAGCAGTTTAAAGGCAACTTTACGCCGAAATTCCTGCGGCACCAGTTACAAAAAGAAAGGAATTAACGAATAGCCGAGGAGAAGGGGGACGGGACGAAAGTTTAAACCGTCGGAGACGTTCTTTTTCTTTCGTTAGTCCGAGACTCGATTCGGCAGATAACGTTCGGCTGGCCGAACGACGGCACCGCACCAGGAATGTTAATTAATTAATTAAAACGTCTTGGTCCGTTTCCACCTTGAGGATATATTTAGATAAGGCCGGAGTGGCCTATATCGGGTGCTTTCTCGGGCTGGGGCCTGGATCGGCTCGTGATTACCAGTGGGCCCTGCTACGTTCGACCGCGAGATAAGTCGCTGATGGACCGACCACTCCCGAGCACACTGTGACGTGCTCGGTTAAACAGAAGAAACAGTAGGTTCGTTATTTGTGATATATGTTGATGAAATTAGGAATAATTAGAAAAATTACAATATTTAAATTTAATAGTCTTGAATTCGTTTTATCAAGCAAAAATCAGTGCTCAGTACCACACAACGCCACTCCTACTCGAGGTTTACCCCACGCCCCCTCGCGAGTCACGTGACCCAAATCAACCAGTCGCTAATTTTCGTTGCATTAGCGTTGCACTTAAAGGTTACCCCCGCTAAAATCACTTTCAGTGATAAAAAGAAAGAAAGTTTTGATGGTAGATCAAGCCGTGATAAAATTTTTTTAAATGATTTTTAAATGACGTTTGCATTCGCCACGAATTCCACAGTGACAAATATCAGTATCACGGTCTTCTCTACGCTCGTGTCAAATTGTACTAGAACGAGATATCGATAGCATACAAATTTCCAACATACGCGGCACAGCATCGGTAGCATTCACAACCGACCCTTTCCACCGCTGAAAGGGTTAATCTGCTCGCGATCGGAACGACCGTGAACGCGAACAACAACGGCCTCGTGCCGTTTCCTTTCATCGGTTCTCGGAGTTGGAGCGATTAGATCCGACAGCGGGGATCGCGAACAGATGGGGATCCTTGTGATCGCTGGGTACTCGACCAAAGCTCTCGAGACTCGATACATACTTTTTTCTCTCTCTCTCTCTCTCTCTCTCTCAGAGAGGGCAGGCATAGGATAACGTGATTGTGCGTGCCTCTATTACGTAGCCGTGGCATTTGCATCGTGCCTGGTCGTTACTGAAAATCGCGACGCGGCCACGATCGCAATCTTGACATTGATCGCGGATAACGCCCGCGCCGTTAGGCTCTCTATCAGCGATCATTAGTCCTCGCCGGACGTCTGTCTAGATTCTAAGGCGAAGAATTCCCGCCGATGATGAGGGAATCAGGATTTCTTCTTTCTTTCTGCTCGGAACAAAATAAACTTCTTTAGAAATTTAAAATTATCGAAAATTTCATTTAATTTTGAATTATATTTCGAAAATTTTTGTCAAGAACTGTACACTTGTTTATCTTCTTCTTACAAAGAAGCTGAAGTTATTTAGGTCAGTTGAGCTTCGAAATTTTAAGATTGATCCCCTAACCCCTCTGTTTCGTTCACATCGAGTGGCACTCGCGGCCAAATTCCAACTCGAATTTTAAATTTCGTTTCTTTACGTTGAACTTAACTAATGAGTAAAATAACGTTTCCACATCTTATATATCTGAAATAATGTCGCAATTACAACAATTCTTACCTCATAAATTGAAAAAAAAAAATCGCAAGACAAAAGGTGAAAATTTTCGATTTTAATTTTAATTCTTAATAGAATTAAAAAAAAAAAGATTCAAGCAAAGATTTGTTTCATCCTTTAGACATAGTTCTCTGAAGCTTCACTTTAGCTTCGTAAAAGCTAGACTTAAATTTAACTCCTTTCAACCAAACTTTTAATTAATGAATAAAAATTTCACCGAGTATTTCGATACTTTGTATCTGAAATGAAAAAAATTGTATTGTACTCTCAACTTCAAAAATTGAAAAGGAAATCGTAAAACAAGTGGTTAAAATTCCTATAATTGTACGTAGAATGATGCAATCTCTTTTCTTAATAAAATTTAAAAAAAAAGTTCCAAGCAATGATTTGTTTCATCTCTTACACGTAATTCCCTGATCATTACTTTTGCTTGGTAAAAGCTGGGCGTGACGATCAACAGCTAATAGCCAGCCAGATCTCAGGCTGATGCGAGTTCAAAAGGCCTCGAATCATTGGATGAAACGTAATGTGTGTAATTTCTTTTTTCCAAGTTGGTTTAACGACAACATTTTGCGGTGTAAAGTATCGGTCTGTGGCATTAGAAAGTACACGTGCAGATGTTTCAGGTGTCGGAGTGAGTAAGTCAGGTTGCAAGACGTGAAACGGGAGAACCGCGTTAAGCCGCAAACGATTAAGCGCGAGTGTTTGTGGAATGGCGAGATGTATATTTATATTTGCTTGCGTAGTCTTGTTGTTTAGATACCCGAGATACGAGCATTTTCAATATCTCTGAGCTGAAAAAGTTCAATCTTGAAAATCGAGATCGTTAATCTCCTTCACACAGCGAAATTTTTCATCCTCGTTCTTCGATTGTTATTACAAAGTGCAGAGCTCAAAAATCTATCTCACTGTTATTACGTATATTTACGGATTTTTATGCATTCGTAAGAAATTTAAAGATGTAAAAATGCACGGAATGTAAAACGTCCAAGGAGAGGTACTCTGTATAATAATTTTCTTTCCACCCAGTTTCTTGTTTCTAAATTTTGTTTACAAAAATATAAATTTGCATAAAAATCCGCAAACCATTTGTCTAAAACTTTGCTCTACGCAAAATCTGAAAAGATCTAAAAATAAATATCTACGCAAAACAAAACCAAAAAAAAAAAAGAAAGAAACTCTCCGCTATAAGCTGAAACTTAATTTGTTACTCGGGAATCAGCATGGTTGTACACAAGTTTCAAATTCAACACCTTGTATCGTCGCGTGGAAACAGAATCACAAGCTCGAGACCGGAGGTAGCCGGGGGGGCCTGTTGTCCTGGGCCTCCCCAGGGAGGACAAAGACCAGATTTGCGTGGGCCAATGCACCGTGTCCCGTGCTCCACCAAAGCAATTACTCCTCGATCCTGTTCGGGGCACGGGGAGGAATCTCCATCGGTCATCGACGATCCGGATGCCCGTCACGTGGCGGCGTTTTGCGTGAGTACCATCGTAAGACCCTGAAGAGTAGTCCATTGAATGGAGGACCGGAGAAAGAAAAAGAGAAAGAGAGAGAGAGAGAGAGAGAGAGAGACAGAAAGCAAGACAAGAGAAAGAAAGAGAAGAAGAAGGAAGACGGTGATGGGACGAGGGGGCATACGCGGATCCTGACGACTGTCGCGTCAATGCAAACGTCTAGACGTCACACGAATAACGCTCTGACGATCCTCGTTCGCCTTTTATTCGTCCGTGCTTCTCCCCGCGGTTAATGTCCACAGGAGATACGTGTCCACCTCCAACTCCAACCGCCTCCGAAAATATTTTTTTCTTCTTTTATTTCCACAGATTCAAAGATTGCTACGAAATACTTGTTACTTCTGTCGTAGCTGCTACTAGGAAATAAACTTTTCGCCACAAAATTTTATTGATACGCAAACATTTGAATCGATAACACATTACAGGCGCGATCGCTCAGTACCAGGCAACGCCACTCCTACTCGAGGTCTACCCCACGCCCCCTCGCGACTCACGTGACCCAAATCAACCAATCGCTAATTTTCGTTGCATCAGCGTTGCACGATTTTCTGGGTTAAAATCACTTTCAGTGATAAAATTCAAAAGACTGCCGGTCGTGTCGGTGAAACAACAAATTCCTTGATGCTGTATCACTGGCTAATTGCTTGTTCGGTGACGGAGGAAAGGGAAACTAGAACGAGCGGGGTGGACGTAAAAAGCGGAATGAAACGAGAACTGAATTGCGGAGAGGAATCGTCATTGATGAGAAACAGCCTCGAGTGTTCACCGCGGAAAGTCGACGCCGCGGTAAAACTACCGATACAGTAATTACAGAGGAATCTCCATTGACAAGCCATTGGAGGAAAAAAAAAATGTCTCGCAGAAAACGAGTAACGATCGAATCGAAACCAGAAAAAGCGGGAAAAAAAAGAAAAAAATCGATGCACGAATTCGTAATACTCGAGATGTTCTCCCAGCGCCTATTAGCGAAACATCGATCACAAAGACGCGTCCTTGTAAATTAAATACGCGTGTTCGATGCACTACGTGCTTCTTCATACAGCGGCCTTCCACGCAAAAACGGTCCGTACGCAGCAGCCAGCGTGCATTTAACACGCGAAACACCGACGTACGAAACGTTCGACTTTATTACACCGAGCATTCGCCCGCTAAAATATCGTCCGTCTAATGGAACGTTTCTCAGGCGCAACGATTTTTCTCTCCCCCTCCCGCGTTTTCATACGTTCAATCGCCGTCGTTCTTGGGTATATCCAAGTGGTGCGGTTGCTACACGCAACGCAGCGCCTATTTCTCCGAGCCGATAAGCTCGATGTTTCCCCTTATCTTTATTAAACCCTTGTTAACCGTGTCGAGAAGAGGAAATCTGTTCCAAGTTTTTCACTTTGTTACTGCCGTGCGCGGCCGTGTACATACAGGATGTTCCAGAAATTTGGCACGAATTTCGTTTGAAAAATCTCCGAAGCACGTGGCACTCGGTGGCCACAAATGCACAAGGAAGAGTGATGTCGAAATTATCGGTAGATTACGTAAATTATTCTACTTTTAAACTGAAGATACAAACTGGTCTCGATCCTCTGTAATCATACCGGTACGTATATTGGTTCGTGATCGAGGCAAGACTCTTTCGTTCGTTTCGCTTCGAGTACTGAAGCTACGCTCTTGAATTTTGACGTCCTGAATTTTTTGAAAGATCCTGTACACGTACGCGTTCATTTTTGCCGAGGGATTACTTCTGAAAACTTACCGCGCGGCGGTAATAAAACTGGCTGCGCGGTGTTGGCTGCGTGCGACTATAAGTTGGCCTGTGCGGCGAGTGCAGCCGATCGAGAGAGAGCGGGGGAGAGAAAAGGAGAGGAGAGGAGCCGGTTGGCAAGAAATTCCTGCAATTTAATGGGATTCTTTGATTGGTACTTGATGCCAGTCGCCATTGGCCCGATACATACGCCACTCACGTACCCCAAAGGCATTTATAAGAATCGGGCTTTCTGTCCTCCGCGGGATTTCGGCGTCGCCGATACCGGATGGCCGATTTCCCTCTCCTCCACGCAACTTTTCTCGAAATTCGAGAAATCGCACGCAGATGCGAGTACCGGATGATGCTTTCAAAAAGAAGAGGATAGATTTAACTGTAAGTGTCTATATATATTTCTTTCTTTTTTTTCTCAAAAACAATTTTAAGAATAGTACTGTGAAATTTATATAAATTTCCTTTTGCGCTCTCTGGATAGATATAAGTGTATAATATAGATTTAACAACAAGTATATATATATATATATTTCTTTTCTCTTTTTTCAAAAACAATTTGAAGAACACTACTGTGAAATTTACATAAATTTCCTTTTCCACTCCCTGGATAGATGGCAAATTCTGTATGTTGCTACATATAACGCAATACACATAGCTTTGTCAGACACGTATCGCCGTGATTGATCTGAAACCAAGATTGAAAGAGATCCGTCATCGCGCGACATTTCTGACATTACCAGACCGCGATATTTCTGGAATTCAGGGAAAAGTTTCCACGCAAGAACGAAGGAACGAGCGTTTCCACGTCTCACGTGGAGACGTGGTCTCTTGCTCTTACGATATCGCTTATTTTACTCTTGTTCTTGTAATATCGCTGCAATTGATCGCGATCCAATTGCGGGCTAATAATCGGTCGGCCCGGCGCGTTTCAATAAACCAGCGGCAAAAGTTTGCTGCGAAAACGAGACGAAACGAGGTGCCAAACGACGACTCGAGCCGCCAAGTTAAACACCAAAGAAACGGCAACAGAACTCGACGAGGCAGCTCCGCCAGAGTCCTTGATTACCGCAATCTTCGCCAGCGATCGCGACGGGTTTCGGACCCGTGAGCAACGCTCCGACGCTTCGCGTTCACCTCTCTCACAGATATTTCAATAGCTCTCGAACAACCGTCTCGCCGACCACGATTTCACGATTCTAATCTCGGAAACGGTAACAATCTTTGCCGCGAGTTACCCACTGATCCGTGTCCTCCTCCTCCTCCTCCTCCCTCCCCCTGTGTGTCGTTGCAAGTTATACGTACCGGCGCGATACCCGAGACGATCCAACATCCACCAGTTGGAGAGTCCATTATTGATTCGCGTCGAGGATTCGCTGTGTACGTTGCTTCTCGTAAATAATACTCGCGGAGACTGGAGCCTTCGCTTGCTTATTCCAAGCTTATTAACCGTCTGGAATCCGTTCGTGCCAAGGTGTTCGTATTACCTGGGCTTTTCCCCGCGCGTGCATTCCGCGAATTTCATCCGACGAATCCGCTGGATTCCGACGACGGCGCCTCCGTGTCACGCCACGATGCGCACGTACGGAAATCGAGATCGTAATAAACAGATGTACACCGGCGTGTTCATTACGCATGCGACTGTGTTAATTTGGTAGTCAACGCGGTAGTTGGCTAGTCAGATACGAATGATTCGGTGCTGAACGGCGGAATCGGTTTCCTAATTGCGCCTATATCGAATCCAGCTATTAATTTAAAGCCGGCATAAGGGATATCGGCGGGAATTTCTTAACCACAAGGAGGGTTTGAATCTGAAAAATTTCTCACTACCAAATTTGTCGTTCGATGAGAATCAAGTTGATTGGATAATTAGTAGTTTCTTACCACCGAGGATAATTTTTCAAATCTTGTCATTCGATGGCAATTAAATTAATCAGACAGCAGTTTGTTTTAGACAATGGTTGAAATTTCGTGAACGTTCGAAACGTGTGGAATATTTGAAATATTTTCGGAACTCGTGACTCACTGTATGTGTGTGTGTGTGTGTGTGTGTGTGTCACAGCGTACGTGAAACGGGAAAAAGAATCTACCTGGGAAATTCTTTCAAAAAGTTTCGAACGATTGTCGAATGGCTCCAGTGGACTCTCAGATTTCATCTGAGTTGACTTAACATCTACAGTTCGTCGCGTCGTCGGGCTGAGAATCCTGGCTCTATTCCTTTATCAAGTACGATCTTCCCAAGCCCCTTAACTTGAGAAAGGACCACAGGTCGTTAATAACCCATCGTATTTTACCTTTTAAGAGCTCCTTTTAAATTTCCATGAGAAAACATTTCGAGTCATTTTCCGCCGAATGAACTTCCGTAATTGGCGGGCGAGCGTCTTTAACGACGGAAACGCCCTTAGAAGTGGAAATCTTCAAAGTGTCTACAGGAGTCTGTGGGAGTCTGGTGTTAGTCTTGCTTTCGCTTCCTCCTGCCGATTCGCTTTCTCCTCGCTTTCTTTTTACCACGATTGTTACCTATCCGCCGTTTGACTTATCGTCAGTTCTCTTCCTTTCGATCGTCGGATAAATTCACGAGCAAAGTCTCTCTACGAAGATCAGATCTCATCGTTGTTTTTGCTATCGTTTGTCTATTTTCAGCGACTGAATTGTTTGTCTGAATAATTTGAACTGTGCGTAATTTTGTAAAAAAAAACTTTTTTCGTAACTGGATCTACCATCATTTCGAAGATTAAGAAAAAAGTCTCCTTTTTACAACGATCTTTTAAAAATTTTTTCATTTGTCATTTTATCAAACGTTGAAGAATAAGGTCAAACGACAAAAATTCAAGAGATTCTAACATTTCTAATATTAAAATAATTAATTTAAATATAAAATATTTTAAAAAAATCATATAGCGAATATTAAAAGATCACGTCGAAAAGATTTTTCTGGTTGTGATAATTTTTCGAATTGTCACAACTTTCAAGAGAAAGGTATCCATATCTTTGAAGAAAAAAGCAAACTCGCCGGTGTCAAAGTAAAAGTTTCACGCTTTAAGACGAGTCCAGGTAATCTCGTTTCACGGAGTTTTACGTCAGTTTCAATTATCGACGATTTTTCATTGTTCTCTTCGCTGTATTATCGCAAGTTCTCCCTTGACATTCTTCGTCGTATCCACTCGCCAGCCTGATCGTATTTGCTTCGGTAAGACGACTTTTGGGTTAGACGAAGCTTGAATGACGAAACGTGAAAGCGTGGTAACAGGTAGAAGAGACACCTGTTGATCGTGGCCAGGCCAAAAATCGTCTCCCACGAAGCGCTCGGGCTGCTCGTTAAAAATCCAGGTTTGCTCACTCTCGATATATCACGCCGGTGGCAACTAACACGGCTGACACGGACAGACGGCTCCTCCAGAAAACCGGCGATCTTTCGGACTAATGGGGTTTTAACTAACGATCGGAAGAAAAAGAGCCGGGCACCGGTCGGCGACGAGGCTCACCGAATCGATCGACGAATGCCACGCTCTTTCTTCGCCTTTCTTCCCTTCGATAAATTGAATTCTTTTGTATCATCCGTTGAATCCTCGCTGTCCGAACCTGTTGAAATTTGCGGTAATTTACGGCGGAAGATCCTGTCGACTTTTTAAGTCGCAGTTGAATGGTTGGTGTTGGCAGTACATTTGCGATATTACAATATTACAAAGGGTGAGCTAAAAATCCCATTTCCCACTGAAATAAATCCGCAACTCTTTTATTATATATTTTCAAAATTTTTTTTTTACAGATTTTTAAAGCGTAACTAACGAAGAAATTGAATTTAATTTAGAATTAACAATGTTAGTTCATATTTTGATGTTTTATTAAAAAAAATAACTGGGAAGAAACCTTTTTGGCCCACTCTGTATTACAATTACGAATCACAAATTACAAATTAAAAATTTCAACCAACGATTGGTAATCAAATTTCCTCGTCGATCGATAGAGATTCATAGAGTAACGAAGCATTCGGTAGCTGTAAAATCAAAGTGAAAAGCATCAAAGGTACCTCGAGAAATAAAGCGGAGAACTCTTTCTTTTGTGGCGTTAAATTGGTCGGCAAGTCCTCCGCCACTATCAAAATCGGCTTCCCACGCACTTTGCAAATCCACGGCGAATGAAGCACGCGAGATCGAGATTCCCATCGCTATCACGAAAAATCATTATCGAATCGGCCGTGCGATTTCGACGTCAATCCCGGCGACCCCGGTCTCATTAAATCCTCAATTAAAATTCGCCGATCGGCCCCGGTCCCCCGTCTCCCTCCTTTTCGTCGCATCGCCTTGCTTCTCCACCACGCGCCGGAGGAGCACGTCCTCGACGACGAAGCGGCAGATAACGAAGAGTATCTCGGAGCCCGAGTGCAGGAGAGAGTTCCTAATGATCGAGCCTCCTCGGGAGGAGCCGAGCGAAAACCCCGGTGGATGCCGATCACCGGGCACCACGGTCGCCACCCCAGATTAGATAGGTCCTCTACTCGAGTTTTTACTCCGATCTCGGCGCAGATTGTTTCGTTTAACGAGCGCGAGCGTATGCACGGAGTCGCATGCGTGGCTGCGTTGCTCGAAGCGAGTCCGAGGAGAGGGCTACGAAGGAGGTCCGCGGCGTCACGCGAAATCACGCACGCGAAACCACGAAACCCACTCTACGCCGCCTTATCTCGCCCCTTTCTTCTCCCATTAATTAACCGAACCCGGCTCTTATCGAGCCAGCGGTGTGCTCGGCCGTGGCTCGGCCGCAGCCACACGCTGCTCGTCCACCGTTCGATGTTGCTGGTCACCCCGATGACTGGTCGAGCTCGGAGGAAATTGAACGATCACCCAGTACGCCGCGTTCACCACCGCGGCGTGGTGCAGCGTCTACACTCGGGGAGGGACGTCGCCGACCGTGATTCGATTATTACGGGCCAAAACGTTCCGCGGCCCGCACCCCACCCCCTTTAAAGACCAACACAGCCAGAAGAAAAACTCCGAGATCCTCCGTGTAATTACAAGCGGTTTTTTTCCCGCCGCTACCGCCGAAATCCTCGTGGCGCGGCGTGGCGCGGCGCGGCGCGTCCTCGTGGGCGCCGCGACCACCCAATAACAAAGCAAGCCCCGTTCGGCTTTGCAGTTACGCGATCGGCCGTAGCTTTTTTTTTACACGCGTTGCGACGACACAGGCCGTGCCCGTTACAGAGCCGTCGATTTTTCTCTCGGATCGGCTATCGGAACGACCGAACCTCCGCCACGACGATAAATCTCCGGCTTTATCCGGCCATCTATCTGCGGATCTTCCATCGTCCGATCGTTATTGACAACGTCGGTGAATTAACGGTACGGGCCGAGCCGTGGACCTCCTTCCTTCCACGTTTCCTCGCGCCACGTTTGAGAACCGCTTTCTCGGAGGACAAATTAGAGGCGTAAATCGTAAATCGCGCTGTGTAATTGGGGTTGCGCTGTTGCGCAAATTTTTTCCTCGAGCGAGCTTCGATGCGCCACTAAATTAGTTAAAAACGAACAGAAACGTGTTTATAAATAGTAAACATATAACTTTTGAATGGGACTTACGAGCCTGTTATTTACTCGACCAAATTGTTCATGTCCGGGATTGATTCTGTTGCAGCGAAAATCGTCGAATTCTTTAAATTCTCATCGGTGCTCATTCTTAATTAATTTTATGGAGGAAAAAGCTTGTTCGCATCTACAGGTACTTCCAAATGCAAACTTTCTGAAAAGCTTCGGGAGGTAGAATCTTCCGAAAATTTATCAAGTCAACGTCACTTGGAACAGAAGGAAGGGTATCAAATTTTGTTTTTAAAAAATTAAGGGAAATTGATCGTGACGATATACTGATCAATAAAGTTATACAACTATTATATACTAACCTAAACCATTACATTACAATATATTAACACTAGAACTACCAAAATGGTCAAAATGTATTATCGAAGACTTGAATAATTCTTCGTAAAATACATAAATAAAAAGTTATGTTATAAAGATTTTCTGTTTCCTTTACTCCAACGTCTCTCATGGATAATTTCATGCTTTAGGTAGTTCCAACGTTAATAAAGCTTTCGTTTCTCACGAAAGATTCTTTACTCTTCGTTTGCACGCGAAAGTGAAGCTACTTTTCAATCAATCTAATACACGTCGACGCACGTAGAATGCGCGTCAGGCGTTTCTTTTTCTACACGTTTCAACTAACTACCAACTGTAGTTGATGGAACGTTGACTTTGCGTTCGATTGCGTGGCACGATTTAGCGCGAGTTAGCGCGAGCCACAGGCACGAGTGTATAATTTGCTGAATAATATGTTTAGCCAGTCCACGGATTAATCCGCGGATTCGAAATCTCGCAGTGTCCTCACGTGAGCGTCGAAGAAACGGCGCGTTCAATAAACGTCTGGCGAGAAATTACACATTATCGGATCGCGGAAGGATCATTCTCTTTCTCCTCTCGGCCTTTTTCCCTTTCCTTTCGCTCCCCTCCCCTCCCCTCCTCTATTCATCGATGGGTCCACTCGTGGTTCAAGGAAGGTTCTCGACGTGTTATTAGTCCTCGCTGTTTAACGATTCAACAACGGCTGAACACACAGGGCTATTATTCTTCCGTTTTCTACCTCTCTTTCCGAACGAGAATTAATACGCTGTTAGCCCCGTTCGAGTAACTTAATAAGATAGAAGCCGGCCATCCGATGAATAATTCGCGGTTTCTTTCGCCGGCTTTCGTCCTTCGATTTTAATTGCGGGAAAATTTGCGATGCCGATTCCAGTTGAGAGAATCCCGGATAAGACTTTCGCCAAGAGCTCTTTCCTTTTTCTTCTGGTTCGTTGCATCGTCAAAACTAACTCCATACTAGTTGCACCGTCCGATTTAGCAAGGTTACGTGCGATTTGGGTACTCGTGAGAGCGAGGAAAACACGCCTTAAGAGCGGCACCGCGGTTTTTAATTCGCGGTCTGCGTAACGGGGATTCGCGATTTCAAGCGGGAGCAATTAACGCGCCGTACCAAAAGGACAACTGACGTGTGGTTCGCGGATAACGGAACCGGGAAGAACACCGGGCTCTACGCGCCGTGTCTCATGCGATACGCATGCAAATTTCTCCTCGGTCGATCGATCAACCGGTGTACTCCAGCCTGAGTAATTCTCATCTCGCCTCTCTCTTTTTTTCATCTCTTTTATCACTGAAAGTGATTTTAGCGGGGGTAACCCAGAAAATCGGGCCTCTTCGAGTGCAACGCTGATGCAACGAAAATTAGCGATTGGTTGATTTGGGTCACGTGATTCGCGAGGGGGCGTGAGGCAAACCTCGAGTAGGAGTGGCGTTGTCTGGTACTGAGCGATCGCGCCTGTAATTTGTTTTTTCTATCGATTCGAACGTTTGCGTGTCAGTAAAATTTTATGGCAAAAAAGTTGTCTTCGTTTCCTAGTCAGAACAGTTACTTCTTTCAGAATCGTACTTTTTTCATCCCTTTTATTGGAACGACTTTGCGTACTTATTTTATAAATTACTAAAATTATTTGCTAAATCAGTGAGCAATTTTACTGTCTTTGGACCATGTGAATAGGTCAATGACAGTTCAAATCTTCACATAAACATATTTGCCTCGTACTTTTAAGTTTAAAATCTACAAAATTCGATCTTTGAGGACTCTCTGAACTAGACCGACAAGATCTTCATCAATATTTGCAGACTCGTTGAATTAGAAATTTATCGTCAGTTGTCAGGCTAAGAACAGCCGTTCTTCCTTTATTTTACCAGAAAATATATTTTCTTGCAATTTTCAGAAAAATAACAATAACAGTAACACCGATCAAAAAACTGGTAGTATTCGTTTTGGTTGTGATTATTCAAATTTCTGAAAACTTGACGAGAGGTAAGTTTGAAAACGAATCATCAAGCGTCGAGGATAATGAGTTTGTGCCAATTAAAAAGAAAATTGTTGGATCGTTTCGAGTCACAGTAGCGATAGTGACACTGAGTAAAATTTACTTTTGTTTTCTGAAGTGTTATTGTTATTTCAATATTTTATCGTCTTTTGACAGACTCTTTGCGCGATTTTCATTCGCATAAAACTAATCCACGTGGACGCTTCTCGGAGGAGCCATAAAATTTCAGCAAGGTCTTTGAATTTTCCGACATCCAGACGAGCTAAACGTGCTTTAAACGTGGTCACATAACCGGTAGGAAACGTCAACCGGAGAGACAGTAATTTCACGACACGGTGTATCGGAGGCGCAGAAGCCAGAGGCAAGAAGTCTCGGTCGACGACGACGACGACGACGACGACGAGGACGCGATGGATTTCCAAGCGGCGGCGGTGGCGGCGCCCCAGCTGGAATCTGGTATCTATAGCCAGCCGACGAATACCTGAAGAAAGATCATTAAAATCCCTCGGCGTATGCGCCTCGCGCTCGCGCTCACGCGGTTTGTATCCCGTCGCGTATCCATTACGCCTTAATTTCGCCAAGGCCTTTCGGGGTAAACCGACCACGGCGGATAATACGCGCCGGGAATAATCGAAATGGAAATGAGCAGGAAACGCGCGTTGACGAATTGAAGAACTGGCAAAGGGAAGAAGGTCCGACGAAGAAAACTGCGTGAGCGCGAGGAGAGGAAGGTTTGACGAGACGATCACGCCCGACTTCATTGGTGACGGGTGTGCGAATTCGAAACGATCTCGAGGACACAACGAGGGGGAGGAGAGAGACAAGGAGGACAAGGCGGATGAGCACGGCAGCAACCGGGCAAGATATCACAGGCAGCACAGGTGGAATCTGGTATCTGACGAAAAGGCAGACCTGGGACAGTCCGGCGGGAGAACGAAAAAGAGGGAGAAAGAAGCAACAATGAGAAAAAGAGAAAGAGAGCGGGGAGTAGTGGTGGCTGAACCAGCTAAACACCCTTGCGTGTACCGCTCACGCGTTTTCTCCGTGCAGTCAGAAGCGCGTGTGCGTTTCGCCTCGGCTTCAACCTCCCCAACCCATGTAACCCCCTCGAAAACCGCCGCTCTCTCTCTCTCTCTCTCTCTCTCTCTCTATCTCTCTGTACCTCCGTTGCGTCTGTAATAATGTGCTCACATATTGGAGTACCTGAGAGAAGAGTCGAGAGAAGAGAAGAGAAGAGAAGAGAAGGGAAGAGGGGACAAACAGCGAAGAAACAGCGGGAAGAAGAAGAAGAAGAAGAAGAAGAAGAAGAAGGAGAAGAGGGATCGGAGGGAAGACTGACGGGCCCCGAGCCCTGGACCAACGCGCGTATATCGTGCACGTATACCGAGCTCGCGTGTGTTACCAATGACTCTGCGAGAGGGAAGGTGTGTGAGTGCGTAAAGCGTGGCCACATGCCCACCAGCGATAATAAGAGAAAATAAGTAAAACCCTAAGGTACGAACCGGAGGGGGCATAGGGCGGCCGAAGGTGGGAGGGGGAAGCGAGGGCGAAAGGGAGGGCCATGCCACGAAGAGAAGAAGGAACGATAGGGGAAGCAAAGAGGGAACAGAACCGCGGCACGAGAGGAAGGAGGAGGAGGAGGAGGAGGAGGAGGTGAACCTGTTCCCGAGGGAGTTCCTTGACCCTCGGGGGGGCACACTCTGTGTGTGTTGCGAGTGCTTCGAGAGACGCGAGAGAAGCCAGCGGTGTAGCCACCATGATGCCCTCCGGCTAACTTCTCTCCGAGGGGCCCACGAAGAAGCAAAGCCAGTCGAAGACGAGGAGCGAGGATGCTCTCGCTCTCACTCTCTCTCTCTCTCTCTCTCTCTGTGGCTGCGGTAGGCAGACGGGAAAAAGATGAAGGATGAGAAGCGGCCACGGGCGGAAAGAGACGCCAACAAGCGTGCATGCGAGAAGACATCAGAGGGATCTTGCGCGAGAGAAAGGAGGATGGAAGAAAGTCTCTGGTGAGACGCGGACCAGGCAGCACCATCAGCGCAGCAGTGTTCCACTACTACTGGCTGTCGGTCCGTCCATCCGTCCCCATCCGTTCGTTCGTTCGTTCGTTCGTTCGTTCGTTCGTTCGTTCGTGGACCACGGTGCACCATACTGGCACGCTACCATCCGAACGTCGTAGCTCGACTCGGTCGGGTCTCGCGGAGCTGGGGGCTTCGCAGACCAGACTGAGATGGAAGCCAGAGTCGAATCTCTCTCCGTGTCGTCTCTCTCGGCTGTACAGGTTCTTCCCCAAGCCGGAGCTGACCTCGGCCGGTGTAACGAGTGGAAGAGATCAGGGCTGCCGGGAGGATCGCGAAAATTTAATTTCGATCGCCGCGGGGATCGTTAAATGAACGCTCGTTTTTCTTCCGCGAACACGAGCAGAGAAAGAGAGATGGGGTGGAAATGGACATTGCGGAGATTGCGATCGCAACGGCTGATCGCAATTAGGCTAACGCGATCGAACGTTCCTCCGTCAGGGGAAATTAATTTTATCATTGGTATTGCTCGGTGGTAATCGAGCGATACGTTACGGTCTTCGTCAATGGCGTCGAGTCGATGGAAATCGATCGACGATCGGCTACGCGCGAGCTTCTTTTCGTTTCACGGAATAGCGCGAGACAGCCGTTGGCTACGAGACGCGACTAGAAAGAGGAAGCCCGATCGCCTGGGTAACGATTTATCGTCGTTTTAACCGGCTGTCTTTTCGCGCCCGCGCGGGAATTGCGCGGAACGTGGTACACGGGGGCAGAGATTCAACGACGATCCGCGCCGAGATGGCATTTCTCGCTGAGAAGCAACGATCCGCGATATAATGTCGGTGGACACGCGACAGCCACTTTTATCCATTATTCATCGTCCAAAATCACTCTTCCGGAATTTCTTCTCTCTCCCCTTTCAACCCCTTCCCCACTTCCCCCGTCCCCCCCCCCCATGCTATCATTATGCCGCTCGTGTAACAGCGTTAAACATCCTCGAGAGCGGAGAGCCTCCGAGAAACGGGAAGAAAATTGGACGAATCCCCTTAACGAACGATCCCTCGAACGAGCCACTCGACAGACAGACTTCCGTGCCTTAAATTCTCCTCCCGTGCCTGAGAACTCGTTTCCCGGATCGGCCGTATCTACGTCGTTGAATTCGATCGAGAGAGAGAGAGAGAGAGAGAGAGAGAGAGAGGACGTAAACGTTTCTCGGCGTTGTCGTTGTCGTTGTCGTCCGCAACATGCGGAGAACTCGATCTCCTCTCGCGTTCAACGAGGTGAGAATACACAAACGGCGTTTACGAACGCTTCGCGGATGAAACCGATCGTAAGATATACGCGAGCGAGTGGTCCGTCGCGGATATCCAGCGTGTGCAGCCACGGGGTCCAGCATCCACCGATCCACCCGGGGCAGCAAGTGTACGATCGTGTAATGCCTTCTCGAAAGGCATCGCCAGCCGGAGAGATCGCGCGCTCTTTAACCTGACAGAGACAGAAACCCCAAGTCTCTCCCCGTGTACCGACACGCGAGTCCTCGGCATCGTCGCGGCCAATTCCCCTCGCGCGCACACGGAGTCGTCGTGCCTGCGAACGTGTTGCGAGCCAAGAAGACAGCCACACTGGCGGGGGGCGGGGGGGGAGCGGAAGGGGGGCAGAGAGAAAGAGAGAGAGAGAGAGAGAGAGAGACTAGATCAGAGTACGTGCGTGCACCGCGAGCGTGCATCCACGTACGATGGTGTACGTAGTTACGTGGAACGCGCGGGACGAGCTCGCGGCCCGAACGTGTACACGAAGAGAGGCAACGACGCGAACGGCAAGAGAGAAAGAGAAGAGATCCACGGGGGTCTGTCGGTGAGATCCAAAGGGTCGGGGGCGAAGAGCGGCCCCTCTTCGGTGGTGGCGGCGATGGTGGCAATGGTGGGAGTCGTCGATGCTCCCGATGGTGGAGGTGGAGAAAGAAGAAGGCGGCAGGAAGGGAAGGCCTCACGGGGATAGGGAATTCTCTCTCTCTCTCTCTCTCTCTCTCTCGCGCGCGCGCGCCAGACAGAGAGAAGGAGACAGGTGACTCGGGTGCAACGAGGAAAGAGAGAAGGGTAGGGAGAGAGAGAGATAGAAAGAGAGCGTGAGAGTGGAACCGTCGTCGGTGGCGAGGGGGAGGGGGAGGCCCGCAGGCCGGCCTGCGGCTCCGACTCAGTATCCCCGGAGCGACCGTCTCGTGTACCCCGTGAAGGTGCTGCGTTTCCGTGCTCCAACGTGCACGACACAGCCGTAACACGCATACAGGCACACGTACACGCGACTCCAGCCTCACAAACGTACCCGTTCTACGCGGATACGTTTTACGCGGCCGTGCACGCACGCCTGGCCCACCCACACAGAACCGCAGAACCGCGTACGTGCGTGTGTACACGCGCACATACATACACACACACACACACACACACCTGTTCCCTCAGTCGCGAGAAACACGCCGATATCTCGCGACGAGAGACAACCGCGACAGTTCGACGACGCGCGTGTTTATCGAGACCATCTGGGGAACTGGTGCTGGGGGAACGCAAGTCGAAGCCAGCGGTGGTCGAATCATCCCCCGCGGAGGAGGAGTCAGCTCTCCGCAGCGTGGATGCTGCCAACGTCCAACCCTCCACGCCTGGATCGCGTGAATTTTTCACAAGTGAACTCGATGGAAATTTCGTCGATGGAGCACGTGGAGGGAACGATCGCGCGGATCGCAGTCAGATCCGCAATGTATCAAAGTGTCTTCACCTCCGTACGATTCGGGATCGACTGAACGACTGATCCAAATGTTTCTGGCTGGCAGAAACTCTTCCATATATTCGGTCATATCTTGTGAGTGAAACAGCGTCGAACTGTTCCGAGTTGCGAAAGTGGATATCGAGTCGAACTGCCAGGCGATACACCTGGGAAATTGGGACAGTGTCCGTCGACGACTCGCGTGAATTTCTCCCGGTAATCGGCGAGGCACGTGCTCCGTAATGCGAACGGAGCGTTAGACGAACAGGTGGGAACGGAGAGCGAGCGCATCACGTGCCGTTCACGCGCGCGACTTTTGCCAAAAAAAAAAGAAGAAAAAGAAAAACAATTCGTGTGCCCGTTGGGGGACAGAACAACGACAAGTGGGTCGGTGGAGAATTCGTGAGAGAAGATCCACGCGGAAGAGGCTCGCGCGCGAGGTCTTTATCGAGGATACGTCACGTGAACAACAACGCGACTCGACTCGATTCGATTAATTACCGGCGATCGAGGTGAAACGAGCTTCGACTTCCAAAAGAGAGAAGGCTGCCGAGAGAGAGAGAGAGAGAGAGAGAGAGAAAGGGGAAACGAAGAAGAAGGATCGCAACGACCTAGCGATATCGCACGATCAAAGGCAAACCGTACCGAGGGAAAGGTACCTGTCGCGACGTGTACGCGAGAGTGCACGTAAACATCTCTTCGAGAGGCCGGTTCCCCGTATCCTGGATCGACTGCTCGTCCTCGTTGGAAAGCCGAGACGATCTCTCTCGCTGCGAGGCGATCCTTCGCGCCTCCTCCGTCTCGCGATATCCGAGAACGTCCGAACGTGAGGCTGAGAGAGAAACTCGCGAATCGAGTCGGCTCTGTCTCGTGTTTGTCGCACGTTTTTCTTTCCCAATTTTCCAAAGTTTCCAAACGATTTCGTTCTTCACGGATTCCGAAGTGTTTTTTTTGAATGAGTGTTTGAGAAGTGTTTGACCGAAGTGGAGAACCGTGAGATTCGCGATATATATATATATATATATATATATATATATATGTATATTCCGACCACCGAGTGGCTCTTCTGATATTCTGAGGTGTGTGTCCGCGGACCGAAATCAAGTATCGAAGAAGTGAAGTGTGATCGACGAACGGGGGAGGATCGTACGCAATCGTAACCGAGGTAGTCCGCAATCGGTAGTAGCATGTGACGAGTGTTTTCTGAACCGATCCTGTCCTTGGAATAACTGGCCTTGGAATATATCCAGAGGGAGGCATCGAGAGGCTCTGATCTCTGTTCGACCTCAAATCGTCGTCGGGCCAGTGGCTGGAGGAGGAAGAAGAAGAGCGCAGGTGACCCACGGGGAATGGTGATGCGGTAGTCGAGGGATTCCTCGTGAGGAAAGACATGAGGGCGGCCGCCGCCTACGTCCTGTTCCTTGCCCACCTCATACAGGTAACGTGCATGCGCTTTATCTGGCCTATTCGCGACAACGGACTCTCTTCCGTATTCCACTCATACGGACGTGTACCCTGTCAGGCCGACGTTTAATGAAGCCGACGGAAACCGCCTTGTTCCTCTCGTAAACATTCTCCTTTGCTTCAAACTTCTGCCCGAGAAATCTCGAGAATTTTTCGCGTTACTCCCTGCCAGGGACAAATTCGTCTGTTGTTCTTCTTCTCCTCGTAACGCCATTAATCTGATAGATCATTTGTCAAGTATCTAACATGTAGAAAAATTGCAGACAAACGTCTATACGTTTTACGAATCTATCATTTATAGTGTTAAAAACTAAAAATAAAACGACAGACAGATGTTTGTGAACTGTTAAACGAAAGGTGTAAACAGGGTTATTTACGTAGAACCTGTAGCTATTTAGAACACACACACAGAGAGAGAGAGTGCAGTGTGTGTGTGTGTAGTTATTATTAAATCGGACGAAGAGTACACCGTACGTGTACTTCGACAACATGTACACATATGCACTCGAGATGTGCGATGCGATTGGAAAAAGAGAGAAAAAGGTCGAACTAGATAGCCGATGATCAGGCCGCGAGAGACGGAGCAATTACTCGCCGATGTCGAGCGATAAGGTCGCGAGACTAGATAAGCGGTAATTACCGACAACAAGCTCTGAATCGTGCTATCCTCCGCTATGCATCGGTGCCAGATGGAACAACAACGAGAAGAAAAAGGAAAAAGGAAAGAGACGAGGAGAGAGAATAAGAAGAAAACGAACGATTACGTATTAATTACATGCATCAGGGCGAACGAAGCGCAAACTGTCGCAAAGTGGAACGATTAGATAAGTAGCGACCGGCTACTCCGCGATGAATCATTGGGACGAGGTTTATTAACTTATCTTAGACGCTAATTCGATGAACGCGTAAAGACAGTCGCTCTCGACTGGACGTATCGCATGCATGTACGTACTCTACTCGTCGTTTATTCGTTCCTTCCACATCCGTGTATCTTCTTTCTGACATCTTTGCGTTTTCTTTTCTTGCCTTTCATTCTCTCCGACGTTCAGCTTTCGTCATTCGGACGTTGCTTCGTATTTTCCTTTTCTTGGATCCCAGTGATGTTCGTTTTATCGTTCGTTTTAATTTAAGTCTCCAATTTAAGCTTCGCAATTGTCCATGAACGTCTACAAGTCCTTTCGAGACCGCACAGGTACCAAACTATTCTTAATTTGTCGACTCGCGATCCGCCAGGAGAATCTACGCAAAAGCGCCAGAAATTTTCCCACCACTCTGAATTTTCCTTTCCGGATTGAAAATCCTTGAAGCGCAGAAACTCGAAGAGACGTAGAAGCACATCGTAACTTTTTCCTAGCCGGTCAGCCATTCTCGAACACTGTGCCTCTGTTTCTTGCCTCGAGTTTTCCCCTCGGTCTCTCTCTCTCTCTCTCTCTCTCTCTCTCGCGCGCGCGCTGGTTTCTTCTCGGTCGTGCGTCGTTGTTGCACGAGGACGAGAGGACGACACACGCCGCATCCTTCTGCTTGTTCTCATCAAGCGGATACGCAGTTACGGTGTAACCGCGGCCTTTTTATCCGCCGATGTTGCCCCGTCACCCACACTTATCATCCGGCTTCGCCTCGATGTATCTTTGTCCCCTCTTTCACTCGACGCGTCGGCATTATTGCACACGTCGGCCCCGTGTGTGTCGCGCTATTGTCCGCGCCGCGATGCCCCGTCGAAAAATGTATAACACGTAAGCATCGGTGTAATGGGACGGTCTTATTTGTATCATCCAGCGCGGTTATTATTACACGCTCTCGTGCACGCGTTGTGTGTTCAGGAAGTGTGCCCGGGACGCCGCGGCGTGCATCCACCGCCGAAGGCGCGCGGAACCCCCTCCCCCGGCCGAGGGGGATGACGATCCCGTTCGTGATTCCCCGATTGAAACGTTCACGGAATTGTTCGAATTATTGACAGTGGGATTTTTTATTGAATTGAACTACAAGCAAACTGTCAAAAATCTTTAAGTAAACTTTCAACAAACAAAGTGTCAAGTATTGATACTTTGATTCTTGATGCTTGTTTAATTCTTAATACTTGACATTTAGGATACTTGGAAATCTAAATAAACTATTAATTAAAATAATATTTAATATTAAATGAAAGAAATTAATACTTTAATGCCTACTTGGTATTAATTAATTAATAGCACATATACTTAATAGTATACTTGAAAGTATTAATTAACTTTAATTAACTTTAATTAACTTAAATTAAATTGAAATAAATTAAAGTATCGAATACCGCTAATTAATAGTTTAATTAATAGTTTACTTGGATTTTTGAGGTAGGAAGAATATTTTAATAGATATTAAGGCATTTTCATTCTGTTTCTCACAAACAATTTTTATCACATCGTCCTGCGTAAAAATGATCGAACTTGAAGCTACATCTGTTCCCCTGCATATGACTTTCCCAAGCTGCGAAATTGCGCTCCGCTTCTAATCTAAATCCGACTAGCAGAGGTTGCTGATGGAGGTTCGTATCGACTATTGTTCGAGACAAACGTCATTGATCGATTATTACCCACGATCTCACGAAACGTATTACGCCATTACATTCTGGAGCTTCTCACGAGCTAGATACACGTATAAAGTAACGTATCCATTACTATTCACGTCACAAGATCCAAGAAAATTCTCTGTACCCAGCGCAGACTCCATAAACAGCGAGTTAAAAGAGAATCCATAAATTCTTAAGAATTCTTCTGAAGAATTCCCTTAAGAAAGTTGACGTGTACCCGAGATGCATCCCAACAAAATTCTTTACACGCGATCCATTGCGAAGCTTCCTGAGCTATAAATTACGTCAACGAGCGTTTTCTAACGAAAAGAAAAGAGAAAAGAGAAAAGAGAAAAAAGAAAAAAGGAAAAAAAAACACTTTCGAATCGCTCGTCTGAGGAGCAACGAGATCCCGGCCAAGCATCTTGCGAGAAATATCTCTCGCCGGCGAGAGACAATCGCGGCAGGAGCTGCCGAAGAAGCTCGCGAGAGGCGCAATCTCCTTGACGGCTAAACACAGCCTCCGTGACGTTGCAGAGACGTTGCTGGAGCAACCCCGATCTCGAGAGTAATTGGAGCTCGGAAGCGAAAAGTCAGGGGCACAATGGCCACGAGTTGCGAAAGGGGGGAGGCCCCATTTTTGCCAAATGACTTTCGAAGAAGAAGCTACGCGGCGGGCCCGGGCCCGGGCCCAGTTCCCTCGATGATTTCGACCTAACGCAATTAAGCGCCGTTGCTGCTCTCTTTCAATTACAGTCCGAGCTGGAATCACCGTTATAACGCGAGGCTGCCGTCTGGAAAAAAATCTGGCCGAAAGTATTCCGAGAAACCGATACCTCGGCCCCCTCTATGAAAAACGCTCCCTCTGTCACTTCTCGACCGCCGTTTCTAACGTTGAATATCACGTTTGCGCTCGATGGGACGAAACAAAAGCGTACACACATATACACACACATATGTGCATATGTATCATAGAGAGAATCACTGTACGTGATCATTATCTTTATGATGTTCTTTTTATAAAATAGAGATACGCTCGATTCACGTACGTAATTATTCGCCAATTATGTTCGTTGATTGAAACGTGGAAAGCTGTTGATGTTTGGTTTTGGGGTGCAAGGAGGCAATGTCAGAGATGAATCTTCCTCTGTATTTTGTGAATTGAAACTATGAAACTTCAAAGTTCAAGTTGTTTGTTGATGACGATTTTGATCAAATAATTCACGCACAAAGATTTCTGTCGATCGACGAGGTACCATTAGATTTTCTTTTCTTCTAAAGACTTGTACAAATTTGTACAAACCATAAGGAGTGAAGAGTATGTATGACAATGACAATGAAAAAATTATATATATATATATTGACAAAATTTTTTCGTAACTGTTATTTTGAAGGTTGAAGTCCTTGTTGAAAACTTGTTATATTTTTTTTTACCATTTTATTGAATGTTAAATATTAGAGTCGAATAAAAGGAACAAAAGTTCAAAAAATTCCAACGTTCTAACCCTAAGGTTCCATATTCAATAAAAACAAAAATGCAATGAGTTCAGAGGACTCGTTCTAAAAAAAAAAAGATTTCAATCTTTGAGATCACGAAACAAATTTTTGCGAGTTTGAATCCTCGGGAAGAAAATGTCCTTACTTCGCTACACAGTTGAAAATCATCTCACGATCATCAAAGTAGAAGTTTCGTGCTTTAAAGCGAAACCAAATGGATCTTTTTTTACAAAGATCAAATCCATTCAAATTATCGACAATTTTTCAATTGTCGTTTCATGGATGACGCCGTGAAAACGAAAAAACTCGCGACGGCGCGCGTATGTTTAAAAACGAGTATAAAGAAGGAAATAAAATGGCGGAAAATGTATCGTATTCTCAGTTGTTAAGAATCAACTGAAGGTCGTCGCAAAGATCTTGTCGCTTGATTAAAACAAATAGTTACAGTTTCCAGGAGTAAATCTCCTAAAAATAAACTCACGAAAACTCGCAATATCGCGTTTTGTAGTGACGTTGCACATCGAATTTCACGCCCTCGTGTCACTCGGTTAGCTATCGAGACAACGCGAGGAACGGCTGTACTTGCCCATCGCGATTTTCCCGGCGATGGAATTCGACGGAACGACTCGATGGAATTCGACGCTCGTCGACGAACGTCGGCCAGCCCATTAAGCTCGAAAATTGCACGGGATGCTTGTAGCAATTATTGTAAACCCCCGTTATGGAGGCTGGTATACGAAAGATCGATCTGTGTCTGGACGTGGAATCGCGCACGCGAAATCCGACTCGCCACTCGTACACTCGCCGGGGATTTTTCTCGGGGCTCGACTCGATTATAATTCATCGTCTCCACCGTCGGCGCGTCTTAATTATCCGGCTTGAACGTGCTCGGAGGATGGATCGAGAGGAATGGGCTCTCTAGAAGAAAAAGCACAGCGCGGAGAGAGAGAGCGAGCCGGGGCTCGAGAGAAGATCGGTCACACCTGTGCACCGAGTTCTCCAAATACGATCCCTCTTTCACTCGTCGCGGGTGCATTTTCCAATTTTGCTTGCCTCGATTCGTTTCGCAGAATTTTTCCACCTCCTGTTTTATCTTCATCTTCTTTGGATCGTGTAATTTTCAGTGGCTCGCTCGATTCGTTTTGCAGGATTTTTCCATCTTTATCTTTACTGTCTTCTTTCCATCGTGTAGCTTTCAATTTTACTCCTTGCGAAATTTTGGATTGTCGACACAAGTAGCGGGTATGAGCAACAATTCAAAATTTCTATCTTCTTTAAATCTTCGCTGGCTTAAATTTTTCTTTTGTTTCAAGATTCAGTTTATTTTAATCAGACTCTACTCCGGTTAATTAAACAGCGATGGAGATTTTCTGTTAGAATCGACGGTGGATTGTAGGATCGGTCCTCCAGGATCACGGATTTTAGGAGTAAAAAATCGGTGTTTCTTTAAATCCGCTTGCGAGCCAGAAAATAACGTGCAACGGAGAAAAATTGGCGGAGAGAGCCTGCTAATGGAATATTTTTTCACGAACGTTGTGAGAAACAATTTCTGACCAACGTTTCGAGTTCAATCACACTGAACATCGCAAAAGCGGAGAAATGCGGCGGAGGAATTTTCTTTTTACGCAAACATTGACATTCATCGTCGGCATAAAGGGAAGCCGGAGGGAGGGGGATCGTAAAGAAACACGGACCGTAATTAATCAACGCCAGCGGATGAAACTCATTCGAGTGAACTCAATAACCCTGTCAGGGAAAATTAGCCGGAGCGGAGGCTCTCCGCGCAAATCGCGCCTCGAACGGGTTTTTTTCTTACGCGAAAGTTAACGTCTTAACTATCTCATCTCGAGGGATCTCGTCTCTCGATCTCCCCCGGACGAGACAAACCGAACGAACGCGGTGGAAAGCCCGGGACGCGATTAATCATCGCGCGCTGCTTCGAAACTCGCCCTGTCAAAATATCCTAGGAAGGGTATCCTAGCCTCCCGAGGGAATCTCGCGGGACAAACGGGAGCGAGTCGTCAGCCTGCGGCTGCAAATTAACAACGGTAATGACGCGTGTGCCTTGTAATCGTCCGAGAAAGAAAGAAACGTAAGGGGAAGTAGCGTTCCGAGATAACGCGCTTCGAGGTAACGTGGCGTCGCAAAAAACGAAAGTTGCAAGAACGAAATAATTCCAAGATAACACTCTGTAAATCACGAGCGGTTAATAGGGACGAGCTACTGTGACAAGAAAGAAGGTTGGAAGGTTGAGAGGGAGGGGGGGGGGGAACGACCCGCGGATTAACGTTGCCAGAGCGAGAAACAGCAGAGGAGAGGGTCCACGAGTTCCACGCGAGAGGGTTGAGAAAAAGACGTCGGCGTATGGCCCCGCGGCGTCCGACGACGACCCGTTTAGCGCATTAGCGCGCCGCTTCCGCTTTTACCCTGGGAACCGATCTCTCTCTCTCCTCCCGTCGGCGTTGTACACGAACGCTCCGAAGGCTGGCTGGCCTGCCTGCCTTCTTGTTCCTCTTTCTTCTTCTTCTTCTTCTTCTTCTTCTTCCTTGCCGCGGTCAGTTATCAGCAACCTTGCTCGCGCGGAAGTTACTGGCAGCAGATAGCAGACTGCACGGACGGATCGGATCACAAGCGTCGAACAGGTGGAACGCGTTCGGCATTGACGCGTTGCCAAAGTACCGTTGGGAAAATCGTCCCTTCGATGACTATAAACATGCGCGCCGTTTTCTGAAATATATAGAGGAAAAAAGCTGACCGAGCGAGGGATAAATTATTCCAGTCGATCGAACCACGAGTTGCGCGACTGAAAGTCGAGCAAGTTGAGCTGAGAAGAAGAAGAAGAGAGAGGAAGAGAGAATGACCCGCGCGAACGCTGGAGAAGAAGATGGAAGCTCGAAGGCGGGAAGAAGAAGAAGAAGAAGAAGAAGAAGAAGAAGCAGCAAACGGTGTATACGACTGGACGAGTCGTGTTGCGTCGAGAAGCCGAGTGTGAAGAGAAAGGGAGTGACGAGAAAAGGGAATACCGGGAAGGAGGTGAAAACAGGGAGAAACAGAGACGGGTGAACATCTCTCTGCTGCCGAGGCAGAGAGCTCTGGGCGGGTTAAAGCGAAGCGTTTAGCTGGCGGTCACGCGAACCTCCTATAAAAATCCGAGCCCCGGGGCTCGGACTCGCCGGATGCTCGGCCAGATAGACAGATAATACCGTCTCGTGGCGATGTTACACGCCGTGATCCTGCGCGCTCTCCTCTCGCGCGTTCGGGTTCCTCTGCCCTCTGTCGTGCACCGTAGCGCACAGGTGCGTGCCTGCGAGTCTTTTCTCGGCTCGGTTCAGTTCAGCATCCACGACGCGGTGGCCGATATACGAACGATAAAGATAAAAACAGACTGACGCAACAGGCAACGCGTAGCCCAACGAGATTTTACGAGAGTTTTCGGAGAACGAGAGGGGGGGGGGCAGCTTTCGAGCAATTTGCGTAATAAACAGGGACAATTTTTGGAGGGATGCAGTTTGTTTCTTTCTTTTTTTTTTCCGATAGTATTCCGTGGAATGTGCGTTGTTTCGTGAGAAACACGGACAATCCTTTTGGAAGGATCGCGTTCGTTGACACGTAAAAACAGAAAGATTCTTAGATACTACTTTTGTTTCTTTAATTTCTTTTTTTTTTTCCCCTTTGAAACGATCAGAGATTCGTTGAAGCAAAGAAACTAACGTTCGTCGAGCGTTTATCTCTCTCCGACTGAATTTTTTTATCGCAGCTCGAGAGATTGAAAGAGAAGGGTACGCCGTGTTACGCGAATCAAAGACAAAAGCTACTGTCGCGATTTACAGCGTTTAGTTGCAAGGCCTCGTCGCGTTCACCTCGTGGCTGCTTCTTCTTTTCCACCTTCCTGCTCGTCCCGGCCCGTCGTTTATCAGCTTTGAGAGCAGAAGCGCGGCAATTTCACGGGTGTCGACGCGAACGAGTGACAAAACAGCGAATTACCAAGACGGTTTCCACGGTGGCACTTTCAACAAAGAAGCCTGCTTTTGCTCCGCTTGACGTTTCCTGTCACCTACCATTTTTGTCATCCGTCCTCCAAGAGGCATTTTACCTTTCGTTCGACGAAAAGCGTGCCTGCCATATGTATTCTCTCAAATGCTATCTACTAATGCGGAACCCTTTATCGAGAATCAATCGTGTCTTGAATAACGACAGTCGAACGAAAGAGAATATTTCCAAATGTCACTGGAGACGTTCCTTTTGTTCTCTTCCAGTCTCTTTTTTTTTTGTCAATATCTGTCGACGATACGTGCGCTAAAAATTTCGACAGAATACTGCCCAACGTGGACAGTCTGGCTATCGAATATCGATAAATCACGAAATTCGCCGTACAAGTGACACAAGTACATGTTTTTTTCTAAAAATGAGAGAAACATTTCGTATTTTTATTTATATCTTTAAAAGCTTGATTATAGTGATAAAACCCAGGCAAACATTTACTTTGTTCATTACACATTCTGTTTTACCAGAAAAATTCAGTTTGATTATAAACTTTCAAATTTTCATAAACAAGCGTGTAAATTTCTTAATTTTTGTTCGTATTACGATAATTTTAATAGTGCGTTACCTATAAATTTTAACACCTGAACGTTTTTACACACCGTTTTTAATCCCCGATAGGGATTGTCGCCGCCCCATTTCCCATTTCCCATTACCACGAGCACAGCCATCGTCGATCGATAGTACACTCAAGTGTACACTCGAACGCATGACACCAATCAACGAACCCGTATTTCCATTTAATTTATTGTCTCACCGTTCGATTCGCCGACGTGCGTATGACCGACAGCCAGCCAGCCACTGTCACGCGTGCTTACGCAACGTGTAATCGTCGATGATCGACCGAACGATCCATAGTCGCTTGATCAGAGGACTCGGAACGCCGCGTATTTTTCGGCCAACAACGGTGAGCGCCCCTGAGCGTCCTCGGCGACACGATCGATTGTTTTTCGCGTTCCAGCGCGTTTTCACCTTGTTACACGTGAATTCGATCGTTTCGGATTGATTAAAGGAAAACTGTGAAGAAAACGCTGTAATGATCCAATAATTCCAATGAAAAGCAATTTAAAATTTTATTGGAAGTATTATACCTATATGTATATAGGTAATGCAATGACTCTGTACTTTTTGACAATAATGCAATTTTCCCAGAAGGTGACGCACGATACCGTTATCAGAAATACAAGTCCCACCGCGGTCTGATTTTATATCGACGAGATACTACAATTCATATTCAGCAACTTTTTCTTCCTTTCAACTATACAACGCTCACAGATGTACGATCGCTGCAGAAAGAACTAATGTCCAGTGTATTACCAGATAGATTAGTACATAATTTATACATTTACAGTATATAATTTTATACCAAACAAATATAACTAATAACAAATATAGAATATATAGTAAAATAGTACAGTTATATGAAACTTTGTGAAATACAATTCAAGCAAAGAATTGTATTACCACCATTCGAACTCTACCAACCAATATTTTCTACATTTCGTAAATTTTTCACTACTTTCAAAATATATTATTACCGAAAGTTATTTTAGCAGGGGTAACCCGGAAAATCGGGTCTCTTCGGGTGCAACGCTGATGCAACGAAAATTAGCGATTGGTTGATTTGGATCACGTGATTCGTGAGGGGGGGCGTGGGGTAGACCTGGAGTAGGAGTGGCGTTGTCTGGTATTGAGCGATCTAAGCGCCTGTAATTTGTATTGTATCCATTCAATAAAATTTTATGGCAGAAAAGTCGTCTTCGTTTCCTAGTCGGAACAGTTGCTTCTGGGCCTTTCAGCGAGACGAATCGTACTGGGGTACAAGTCGTGCAGTTTTTTTCATATACTTTCACTTCAACTTCGTCACAGAAACTCCTAGAAACTCGCAGCCTGATCGTTGGAAATCTAAACGCACCGTCGTGTCGTTTGTACAGCGTATTGCCTTCCATCGCTACTGAAATAATTCAAAACTGGCAAATCGGCCACACCGAAAAATCGCAATAATCGTCGCGCGTCGTTCATCTTTCACGGAAAGTTCTCCGCTCGAAACGGCAAGACAGCAGCCGGGGAACAGGTTGTTATTGATGCCTGTAGCACGAAGTTTGGGGGTATACCAGGGGTATTAGTTAATAGAGCGAGACTAACGTCTGCATCTGCGTCGAACGCCTCTCTAGTCCCAGCGAGATGCGTGCCTCGACTCACACTTGTCCCTCTTCTCGTTCGATTCCCGCCAGGTAGACGGGGATCAGGTTGAAGAAACTGGATGATCGCTCCCCTCCCCCCTCCCCGCTCCCCTTTCCGCGTGTAGCCGGACTCGCTCGTCGATCGTGTTTCCATCCATCCCTTGACCGGGCCAACAAAAGCTCATCGATAACAGCCTGCCGTTTTTAGTACCCGGCGACAAGTTCCCATGGCTCTTCCCACGGGGAACACGATACACCCACGCAACGATTATTCCTCAAATCGCCTGAGAAAATGCCGATCGAACCCGGGTAAAAATTTCATCCGCGCGCCGGCGCGCCGTCCTCCAGACAACAGCTCCGGCAGCTCTCGCTGTTGTGTCTCGAGAGAGCCGAGAGAGAAAATCGCGTCGGGTTCTCCTTGTGTACACACCTTGCGGGGAAATTCCTTGCTGGGTAATTTGATAAATGCAGAAAGAGCCGTTGCCCTCTCTCCGGTGCTTAACTTGTCTTAAGTTCACCGAAAATTGAAGGATTCTTTGGTTTCTGAACAAATGTTTCTGAAATACTCGAAACGTGACTTTTTGTTTGTTTGTTTAACGTATTCTCAGAAAATTATTATTCGTCATTTCGGTGAAACTTTCGGTATTTGTTGAGTCTATCGCTCGAGCTAATTACAGAATCGCCGACTCGAAAGATTTTTATCGCATCTTAGAGACTTAATTAGCCATTCGGCAAGGACGACGTACGATCAGTTTGATTTCACGGAACCACCTTCGTGTCGCAAATTACGAGACGAGTCTCTCGAAAGCATCATCGGCGTTTCTCGAAAAGCTGACAACGATCAACGCGCTCGATCAATGTCACTGAAACAACGCCCCCGTCAGCTTCTGCTCTCTATCTATCCGTTCGAAACTTTCATTCGAACGATCGCGTTAATTTATTCCGTTCTCTTCCAAGCGGCCAATTGGAAGAGCGGGCCGATTAAAATCGTCCTTGCTCGACGATCGGTAGTCGTCGAAGAACGACGGAACGAGCCCAAGAAGGGGTAGGGGGAGAAGGGAGGGCTTCCCACGCGAGCTAACAGTTTTTAATTATTTTGGTAATTTGTGGCCGATCGAGCCGACCGAGCTCGATGGGATCGAGTGGGTAGCGATATTAAGTATAGGCCTCGCTTCGCGAAAAGATATATATATATATATATATATACATATATGGTCGTTGGAGAAATCGTACACAGGCGCACGTAGACGCGCGCGAATCTATACAGACGAATCGAGGGACTCGAGCCAACGTGTTTCACGGGGAGAGCAACGATTCGTCCGTGCCACGGTGTAAAATTAAATGGTGCTCGGGCCGAGTCTATTTCGGCGGGGCAGGTAGCGGCCACTGGTAATTACTACCTACGACTTAGGAGCTCAAAGATGAAATGAAAGGGCCCGGACGATTTTCGAAACCGAATTCGCGTCAGTTGTTGCTGTTGTTGTTGCTGGTTGCTATCGCCGTTCCTGGCCGTACTGCGCCCATCGTGCACCCATCGCGCACCCAGCGTGCATCCCCTCCCTCCCATCCCCTCGCGGTTCAGAACCTCCACGGTTTTGTTCCTTTTCCGGTTCGACGTGGGTCGCGTGAGCGGCTGGTCCACCTTTCTTCTCTCTTTCTTTCTTCTTCTTCTTCTTCTTCTCCTTTCCTTCTTTTTTTTTTGTTTTTGCATCGCGTTGGGTGGATCTCGACGGTCATCGAAGATGGGACGATTGATCCGCCGTGAACATTGTTACGGAGAAACTTCGTTAAGTTTCGATCCGGTGGTTGATTGGACTCTCCGCGTCGCGGAGAGATTAGTTGGTCGAAGATCGAACAACATCTCGAGTGGAACGTTTTATTCGTAAAAATAACAGCGACGTGTAAAAGTTAAAAAATTGAAATATAAGATGACATGTAAAAATCATTGGAAAATTGAAATATAAAAATTCAAAGATCAACGGTAGGAGATTAAACGTAACATGCTACGGCGTCGTGCTTAAAAAAAAAATCTTTGGACAGTGACAACCTGATCGGCGGCAATGGCGGCAATGGCGGCAATTTCCCCCCGAGAAAAATATTTGGAAAAGAAGCACGCCGTTGAATCGAAACTTCCAGGTTTTGACCGTGTTGTTTCCCTCGTTTCAATCACAGCGTGATCGTTGAAACAGTTCCTCGTTCGCCGATTTCCTGGATCACCGCGGACACCGGGGACAGAGTTACCCGGTGTTCCGTCACCGGCTGATTTGTATACCTCCGGGCGCGTTTCAAAGTATCAGAAACGTAACTGGAGCTCGCTAATTAGCATCGGTGAATGACGATAATGGTAGTTTCATTGATCCATCCCCATAACGAGTCGGCAGCCGGTTAGCTGGTTTTTCAATTAAGATATTAAGGCAAGCGCATTTGCTCGCGCTTTTACGTAATTGCGTCCAGCCCTGATTAAGCATTTACATAATTACAGTATGTATTCCGCGTTATAAACGATCCATCCGCCCTTCGGCTTTGTACGCGCTAATGAGATCGCCGATAACAATTAGCCCTCGTAAACGAACGCGTCCCCGTTCGTGTGCGCCGTTTCCCCTCGATTATCGGCAATGATTCGCCGGGTTTTCGAGAGTCATCTTGTTATTAAGGCGTCTGATTGAACGCCGACGAGAGAAAGAGGAATACGGTTTTATCGATAATCCATTCCCATGAGTCGCTTGCAACCGGTTTCGTTCCTGACGCGATCCGTCCTCGACGACCTCCTCTGTCTTTCTCTTCCATCTCGAGTGCTCAATTATTTCTAGGAAGAACCTGAGCCATTTAATATTGTCTCGGAGTCCGTGGAATGGATCGTTCCTGGCCTCCTCCTCCTCCTCCTCCTCCTCCCTCGCTGCTGCTTCCTCAGCCCATCCAGATAATTCCAAATTAATTCCTCTCCGCGACAGGAACTCGAAATCTATCGAGAAAATTCTTCCTGTCGAGTGATATATTTATTTGGCGCTGTGAAAAATCGGGAGAATAAAAAAATTGTAAATTCTACAACTGCCTCGGTTATGCCTGACTCTCCGAGGATGAGGGAATAAATTAATAAACCGCAATTAAAGAAAGAAAGAAGGAAGAAAGGTCGAATATCTTTCGAGGGTAGAAGATTCCATGAGAACCGGCGGGAAGGATGCGATAGGCTCGTTTCTCAGTATGCGTTCCGCGGCCGTTTTTTCGGTCGAATGAGCTATTCGTATTAACTCCCGCGATGTTCGGCGCGGGGAAGACCGAGAGCCGAGGCCCGAGTCGATGGCTCGCTGCACCTTGGCTATGCGGAAAGGAAAGGAAAGGAAAGGAAAGGAAAGGAAAGGAAAGGCCTGTTCTCCTGCGAATCAGCACACAGACAGCAAAGAGAAACGGCTCATCCTCGTCGAGGAGAGGCCTGGCCAACCCGTAACAAGTCACGAGCAAAGGTGTATACGCGTCGATGGTATGGGCCGCGATAACGCTCGCAGAAGGGAGGCCTTGTGTTCAACTCGAACGCCAGTCACAACCTAAAACGCGCCCTCGTGCACCAGGTGTCCAGAAATCAATCTCGTGACAAAACTACTCCCCCTCCTTTGTTTCCTCGTACCAGCGATCCATCGCTTTTTTTTTTCGTCGTGATCCTTGGTGGTCCGCCAATATGGCGGCATTTTGAGTACGGCTGGTATGCCGGTTCAAAACTTGTGCAAGAAAGTTGCGAGTTTCGAGAATTCGAAGCTTCGTAAATTTCTTTCGTCGGAATTCGGTCAAGAAAATGTATCTTTTGTTAATTGGTATACTTTATTTCAACAAAAAAAAAAAATGTAGATTAAATCTAGAAAGAGTATTTATTCCTAAACAAACATCTTTTGATTCTTGAAAGATTAGAGATTTCTGTACGTTGTTACATTTTCGTTTAACTGTGGTGTTCTGTTAATAAATAATATTGTTAATTCCAATTCTTCTCACAAACAATTCTTTTTCACAGAATGAGATCAGTGCACTTGAAATTTACAAAAAAACTGTAGACTCGAGAGTTTCCCTGATTTTTTAACATAAAACCAAGTCCACAGTTGGTGCCCTCGGATCTTTCCAATTTCTCTGATAGTAGCTTCAACTGTGAACGAATATTTTTCTTTCTTTCACAATTAAAATTATAGTTTTGCAAGGAAACCATCGTTTCATCACTTTATTGTAACGTAAATTACAAAGTAAAGAAGACGCGTAATAAAAATTCTAAAAGTCCATAAAAAATAACAAAGAATCCAATAATTCATCCAACTATTCCGCAGTGCAAACATTATGATCAAATCGACGCATCGACCGCGAGCCTTGGCATTACGACGAATATCCAACTATTTCCAATTTTTCCAGTCTCGGAAAAGATCTCTCGAGATCTGATTCGACGAGCGCGTCCATCCATCCAGTAGAGACCATCTTGGATGCGTCTTTCTCCGGAGAGAAGATGTGTTTTAGAAGCTGGCAGCAATAAGGTGTCTCACGGTGTAACAAGAAACAGCAACTCGCGAACGTCCGCTTCGAAAAAGCGCGGTAATTTCAGCGCGGTTCGCAGAGACAGAGACAGAGACGATGGCCCCGACGAAGTGGAAGGTTTTAAGTAGCGGCTGGAGGTAGTTGACACTTTAATGACTGATGCAGCGCCTTCCTCGCATGCGTTCTCTTTGCATCGTTTTTCTTACGCATTTAACCGGTTGCAGCGTTAACGCTTGTTTATATTACGGTACCATCGGTCGTGATCGTGCGTGCACTACGCACATGAGCCCGACGCGAAAAATCGTTGGACAAGATCTGGCTCGTTTCTCTATCGACTACCTCGTTGTACCGACCCCGTTGTCGACTTCCGACAATCGGTTCGACAGTTACTAAACGTCCTCTTGAGCGGATTAATCTTTCATCGACGTTACCACGAACGATCGATAGGGAACGAACGTATGTGAGAATCGTGCATATTGCCAGAAGAAGTGCATGTTTTATTACGTTTTATTGCAAACGTTTCGTTGATAATTCAGATTCTAACAATGCTCGATGTGGTCGAATAAAGTTGGAGAGTACACGGAATAAAATGAAACTTACACGAACGAGCATACTCGAAAAACGAAAAATTTCAATTTTCATCAACTTACGCATCTACTCTTAGAACGATGTTATTTTGTCACAAATACGTTGCTTCTCGTACGTTTGTAACGAAATTTTCGTAATATATACCACGCGTATCCTGTGAAAATACCTAGGAAAATGAGCAACGATTCGAACGAGATTATGCGTTTAAGGGTCGAAGAATAGGATTACAGAATACGATCGAGGGAAGGGAACAATGTTACCGAAAGAACAATGGGCCTCGCAAAGGTGAAAAATAAGCTATCGCGCAATTGACCTAATAACCATGAAAGCGAGCAGCGATTGTTTCGACGTCGAGAGGCGATGCAACGATGGGAAACGGACGTTAATACGAGGTGTCCACCTTTATTACACCTCTCGACAGCGATGCGAGACTTCAATTATCCCAGGGTGATGACCGAGACCCCCGTCCATGTGAGAAAACAGCCTCTTCCCTCGAACGATGCTCGAGCATCGTACAAAGACACGAACGTCTCTCTTACCCTGGGACGTATTCTTCGAACAAAACTCGAAACGTAAAAAGTCCTGAAAATATAGCGAGTCTTTCTGTGGAGAAATTAAAAAAATTTACCCGGGGGTCTCAAACTCTAAATTTCAGCAAAAATTTGATCGACAGCAAACGATTCACTCTCCGTGTAAATTTTTTATTGTTCTAATCGGTCGAAAAATGTGAAGAAATTCGCAAGACTCGTCGATACCTCTTTCCGATTGCACTCTTTGCGTGAACTCGAGACGTGAAAATCTTGAAACTGTAGCGAATTTTTTCTGCAGAGAAATCAAAAAAATTCCAAATTTCAGCGAAAATTTAGGCTCTGTCTGAATTTTCATTATTCTAGCCTACTAAAAAGTCTGAAGAAATTCTGTCACGCTCTGTTGCGCGAAATTTTGATCGATACTAGCAAAAATCCGTTTCGAAGAACTGGTGGTCGGCGATCTAGTTCAACGACGAACAAATCAACGACAGACAACTGGAATTCCAGTGAAACCGGGACGGTAGATTTAAAAAGAATCGGCCGAAACTCTAACGGAACGTCTAATCGTCCCAATTAATCCGACATAAGAGAAGCGGATCACGCGTTGGCGCGCATAGTTGAACGATCGAACGGGGCGCTCCGTCGCGCCCGTGAGAAAGAGAGATCCGCCGAGTCCGGTCCGATCGACTGCTAAAAATTCCAGCCCCGTTTCCTCCTCCGACGATATGCCCATCCGTGCACACGTACGGCGTATACGTATCATCGAACGTATACTGCCAGTTTTGAAGAGGGCCGTGTTCTTCCGTGTCGGCGGTCTGAAAAGCCATCTCCGCCGCAGCGGGCAATTTCACGTCGGCACGTGAGCCGACTGTGCAAACTTTGGCCACGCAAACGCGACGCACCTCCCCCTTGTGTGTACCCTGGCCACGGTCGTTCACGGTTTTCAGCTGCTTTCGGAGGCAACGGGTTACTCCAGAGGCGAGTGCCTCCAGAATAAGTATGCTAAGTAGGCTAATAAAACGACAAAAGAAGAAAGAGCGAGAGAGAGAAACGGTCGTTACACTGCCGGGCTGGTCAAACAACAGCGGCGGAACAGGCCGGAAACACACGGGCTCCCTTGGACCAAGGGAAGCGAGCCTGTCGTAAATGACGACGATGACCGAACGCAAACGCACGCTGTTCGTTTTACGGCCGCGACACACTACTCCCCCGTGCTTGCACGCTCGATTGATATATTCCCCGCGAGAAGAAAGGCTCGACGACGTTAACGGATATTGCGGGACGTCAGGCTGCGTATTATCGGCCTTCAGCTCGGCTGGATCTTTCCGAGGATCTCCCTGGTGTACAGGGTGTCGCGTTGTGTAAGCTGATTGCGCGAGTGATCTGAACAAAAGTTTGTTAATACTATTTTCAACGGAGTATTTTCAACAGAGAAAGAGAGAGAGAGAGAGAGAGAGAGAGGGGTCGTGATGCGTCTTGAACTTGGTGGTGACTCGACTCTCAAACTTAGATGTAGATTATCTCTAGGTTAGGAAAGTTAGAATTTGCAGGTTGGTTGAGCAAACTGCTTGAAAAGTGAAACTTGTATCGTATAACAAACACGTGTTGAGAGTCCAATTCGCCAAGTAGGTAATCGTGAAACTTGCGTTAATTTTTTTCGCAAATATTCATCTTGAATTTTGAATCGTTACTATCGTCAGGAATCAGTCCTGTCGATCCATCTCTCAAGAGAGATTCTAGGTGATATCTGATCATTCTAGAATCACTTCACGGGACAATGATTTCGTCGCAATTCAAATTCACAGTATGCAACGTAACGTAAACTTGGCAAAACGTACAGACCAAACCGATGGAAGGAAGAGATCGCTGAACAAACGGGACACCGTGTATACACACATTCCTGACTAGCCCCGGCAATATGTTGGAAGCGATCGGAGAAATTCCAACCGAAGATTCATCATTGAACAAACTACCTATCCGCGGTAACGATAATGCGAGGACACGTTTCGTTTTAACGAAGATTCCTCGCTCGATGGAAGGGAACCGGCGAGCATTGTGTCGCTTGCACGAGGGAGCATCTCCTTGATGGCTCCTCCATTTCCCGTGCGGCGCAGCCGGACATTATCCGTGATTTACTCTTCAATTTCCGCGAGATTCATCCTGGCAGGCCCCTCTCTCTCTCTCTCTCTCTCTCTCTCTGCCCTTCTTCCACCGTACCACGGTGATCGCACGAAACCGCAGTAGCTCTCGGTTCCAGCAACAGCGAAAATGTCACTCGCGGGACGTGGCGTTATATAACGTAGCAGGAAGCGCGTCGTGGAAAGCAAAGGCCAGCAGACGATCCTCCGCGCGCTTTCTACCTTCGATCTTACTCTTACAGTAATTACACAGACCCCCGGGGCTCGTTCGTGTGTGTGTGTGTGTGTGTGTGTCTGTGCTCGTTCGCTCGTCGATGCATTTACAGGTATAGGGTGTCTTTGTTGTTTCAAATGATAAACGACGAAAACACACATCGTGGCCTCCAATTTTATGACGTTTCAGTGAAATCAGAGAGATTCCGTGGTTCGAAATAAGAGCGTGATCGAGAATTTGAACGCAATTGAGGCTTGCTTTTCAAAAAATGTCTTAATATATTGATATGTATAATAAAAACTGCTCGACTTGTACCCCAGTACGATCTCACTGAAATGCCCAGAAGCAACTGTTCCAACTAGGAAATGAAGACGACATTTTTGCCATAAAATTTTATTGATGTGCAAACATTTGAATTGATACAAGACAAATTACAGGCGCGATCGCTCAGTACCAGACAACGCCACTCCTACTCGAACTCTACCCCACGCTCCCTCACAAATCATATGACCCAAATCAACCAATCGCTAATTTTCGTTGCATTAGCATTGCATATATATACAATTACATTGTATCATATATATATATATATATATATAAGAATAATGAAATTGAAGTTTTCGTTTTTGTCGAATTGGAAAACTTTTCAACTAGATATATATATATATATATATATATATAATCCAATTTCATTATTCTTGGTTTCTTTCTTATTTCAATCATAGAATCATTCTGAATTTAGGACCACGATACATAATCACTATTTCGAATTGACAATCACGAAAAGACTGAAATTTACTACTTCACGAATCTCAACGAATCAGTCAGTGCTTCTTGCACAACATTACTTGACACATTTTTCTTTTTCTTTAAATATAAAAATTGAATCATTAAAATATTGTTTCCCTCGTATTATTTCGTATTTTTTAATACGTTTATATACCTGTTCTTTTAACGTTCTTTGATCGAATATTGACTGACTGACTGACTGACAAAGTTTGGCTAAACTCTGCGACACGCTATAGACACACGTACGTATACAAGTACGTGTGTACGTAAATACATTTGCAGACGTATAATGTAATGTACGTTTAGCGCACGGGTATGTCGAATGCCCGTATACTCGATGCATTCGAAATCGATAGGTATAGGCACGAAGCGCACGTAGAGAGCGTTTCGTAACCGGCAGACGAAAGGAAGACTTCTCCGTCGTCGAAACGAGACGATTTCGTGCCGCTTTTATTGTTAATCGTACGCGGGCAAAAGCGAGAGGCCGATGTAAATTCGCCACGGGTTACGGCATCGGCATCGATTGCGCGATTCACCGCGCAATTTTGACCGTGATCGGGAAAGTACGGACTTCGTGTGCGCAGCCAATGTACACAGACACTGATTGAAATTAAATTTCTTGCAAGTCAATCGAATCGGATTGAGAAACGAATTTCTAAATAAATGGATCTACGTGCATTGTGAAACTTCATATGCATACATATGCATTTGAATATTTCATATGCATTTGGAATAATTTTGAAGTACAGAAAATATTGAGTTTAGTTGGACTTTGAACATTGGAACAACCGAACCCGTCTATTTTTTTTTTTTTACAACTGTTTAAAAGACACGGATATTTTTCGACTAATCTAATTTTAATTATCATCGTTTCAATCACAATGATATGTAGAGTATTCTATTAAAATTATTCTTGAAACTTTATTTTATTATTACTAAAATTATAAGATATATTAGAAAAACAATTTTTCGCAAAAATAGAATTCGCGCGAGATACGCGGGGACAAAGTACAAGAATGAAAAGGAAAACACGGTTTCGAAACTGCTCGACTTTTTCCAATGAATCGGCTGGAAGTTAGCGGAGCGTTCGTAATAGACGCTCGAGAGGCCTTTCGCCTTCTGAAGCCGCGGGCAGACTTCCGTTTTTCACAGAGCCGGAGCTGGAAAATCCAGCTGTTTTATTATGCCCGTTAGAAAGAGTCAGGACGAAATCGCGCTGCGTTTAATGCCGATCGTTTTCTCCCCGTAACGAGCCCGATAAATTCGCAGTCGGTATCGAGCGGAAAAACAGCGACAGCCACTGGGTTAATGTGAACGCAACTGATGCAGTTTAAATGCGCCGTCAGGGGTATCTAAATGTCAGACGTGAAAGAGATAGAGACTAGAGGGATCAAAATGTAAAGTGTCGCGACTTAACTGGAATCCCTTTCGATTATCCATTGTCCTGGTTGACGATCGGTTCAAAGATGTTCTCCAAGTATTTACATACTGAGAAATAGAAAATTACTTGACTGAGAACGATTCTGTTCTTTCCAATAATTACAATAATCGATAATTCGTAGTGTTCGATCGAGAAATAGAAATACAATATTTTATTGAACGACAGCACAGCTCAGAGCACGATGTTAATTTTAATTTTACGCGACGAAGCAAAATTTCAATTTTAATTTAACTTTTGTTGATCAACCCACACAGGCGACGAACGCGAGCGGATTCTTCGAGGTGCAGATCCTCTCGCTGACGAACAACAGGGGCACCCTGGTGGACGGTAGGTGTTGCGGCGGAGGAAGCGATGGCGGAGGAACCGATGGCGGGGGAAAGGGAGAACTACCACCGTGCACGACACCGTGCTCGACAGCCTTCTGGCTCTGTTTGAAGGAATACCAGTCGAACGTCACCGCCATCGGCTCGTGCAGTTTTGGCAACGTATCTAGTCACGCCCTCGGCCAGAACACCTTCACCCTCAGCGAACCTGTCACCCTGCAACTTCATTTCACCTTCCGATGGACGGTGAGTATACTTAACTTAATCTATCCACAGCAACGGATAAAAGTCTCTCAGATCTCCAAAGATGAGAGATCCACAAAGGAATAATTTCAAAATGAATCACGCGGTTTCGTGAAACGTTGACGAAGAGAAAATATTTAACTTCCATTACGTTTTTAAAAACAAACACGCGTTTCTCTCTCTCTCTCTCTCTCTCTCTCTCGTTTCAACCTCGAATTATCATAAACGGCATAATGATATTTTCTCAAGCGAAAAGGCGAACGTGCCCGAAAGTGTGAAACATTCCATTGACCTGTTGTAGGCAGGAATAATTCGAAATATTCGTTTCGTCCGTATTTACGATTATTCGTAATAGTATCGCCGGTAGAATTTTTGTCCAACAAAGAATAATCTCAATTACGAATTCCTGAACAATTACGGCCGAGAGTTTCGAGACGTTTCGCTATTGAGAAGTGGAGTTACTCGTTCTAAAACTCGAAACTCGTGTCCAGTTACGATTCAAAGATTGTATCCGCGTATTTAGTGTTCGAATACCGCGACGAAAGTCAAATTTGACAATTTCTTTTTAAGAAACAGGCACAGCGTTGCACAACGACGTTTTCTCTCTAAATTCCTCGATCGCGATATCGCAGCACAATTTTCTGTGCTTAACGCTTACCCTTGAAAAATATGGTGTGCACGTGTATTTGCTTTCCATATATTTTTTTATTGCGCGTCCCCATAATTGAATTAGCCCGTGGCAGCGCTAAATGCTCGAAGAAGCGTACACAACGCACACCGGCGTGAACCTAGTCGCTCTCGTGGAGGAGAAAAACGAGTGGAAAAAACGAATGGAGAGAGAAAAGATCGTTCACGGGAAAGAAGCAATTTAAGGGGTCTCTGTTTATGCCGCGCTGCGCGGACCACTCGAGAAGAGGGCACGGAACGAGGAAAAAGAGGGAACACACCGGACCCACCCTTTGTCGCCCTCCCGGCGAAGAAACGGACCCCGGCATGGGCCCCTCTTAGAGCCTCCACGAGCGAGTTATGAAATATACAAACACGCTAGCGCTCTTCAAACAATCCACTAGTGACCCGTGCCTTTGCCTGTTTGCGTGCCAACGTGAGTTTTGATGCACACATACGCGACACGTACAAAGGGAGAGCTGTGTGTCTCGATTTGGTCCGTTAGGTACCAGTGGAGGGCCCTTGACGTATACGTTCGGCCGATGTGTATACCTCTTGCGCGCGGAAACACGTCGTCATGGTTGCTCTCGAGGATCTTCGGAGGATCTCTTCGGTGCCACTCGTCGAAATCGGCCGTTCGTCTCGACGTAATTACGCTCGACAGCCGCCTGACCGGGCCTGGCGACACATCACGTGGGTGGGATGTTGGCAATCGCTTGCCGGAACCCTCTGCTGCTGCTGCTGCTGTTGTTTGTCCACGAACGTGTCCACGGCTTTACAGCTTTTCAATTACGCGAAAATATATTACCGAGGTCAAGTGCCTCCCTCGACGACCCGGTAACAATTGGAAAGTGTTGTATTATTTGACAACGGACCGTGTTTTCTCCAATTAGCAGCACATTCTTCTATTTTAGTTCCATAAAGTTCACGCTCTGAAAATTATACGGAAGAACATTGTTTGATGTTAATTAACGAAGAAAGGCCTCCAAAGTTCTCCTTTGTTCTTGGTAATACATTATTCCAGCGTATATATATTTCCGAGAGCTCCTCTCTGTCTTCTTGCTTCAAAAATCACGTGTCATTTGTCGTCTCGGAGGAGGAAGGGAAGAAAGGAAGAAAGGAACGACTCGAAAGAAGAATTCCGTCGTCGGAGAGGAAAGGAGAGGCAGAGAAACGGACGAGGAGGAGACGTCGCCAAGCGACTGGAACTGGAATTGGAATTCTACGTAACGACCGACCGATAGAGGAGCAACAGACCGGAAATCCTTTGGATTCGATGGCTCTCGCGCGCGCGCCCCGCGTCGACAAAGGAGTCGGGTCTAGAAATTTGCGATCCACGTCGCGATACAATGGCCCCGGTGCAAGTCTTTTTTCCAACGAAGCGGCTGGAGGGAGGTCCCCCGGCAAGTATTGTTGCGAAATTGCCTGCCTGCCTGCCTGCCTGCCTGCCCGCCCCGGCAGAGATTCACTCGGCTGCCTCTCAACGATTTCGAGAATGAGAACGAGAGGCCGCCGTTTAGTAGGAGCGCCGGAGCTCTAAATGAGATTTCGCGCGATTCAACCACGAAAAGGAACGCGCGCGATCCTCTTACAAGGTGAAAGCAAGTTTGATCGCGCTGGTCGGCTTCTTTTGCGAAAGAGCGAAATGTCGAGTTGGGCGAATTAGAAAAATTATTACGACGATTATTCTCGTGTTTTCTGAAAAAGTTCATACCAGATACCAGTGATACACGTTGCGCGATAAAAATTATCCCCGAGCAGCGCGTCGTTCGATGAGATATTTCGAGACCCTAGACTCTCGCGGATAATCCTTCCGTCCGAGGAGCGAGTACCGCGTATCAACTTCGTGGTCGAGACCACGTTTAAGGCTATAGTCTTGCAGCTAATAAGCACGCCACTCGATACCGGTTACCAACAAAGAAAGAAACAAACAGGCACGTACGTATATCTACGTGTGGTATACCTACGTACGTCTGGCATGGCGGGTAATCGTCCTTCGACTTTCTCCGTTTGCGATTTCAATAGCGGCGTAAAGAGGCGCATGCATAAGAAGAGGGTACAACATCGCCGCCGCCTTTTCAGCGGTAGCGTAATAGCAACAGGAAACGATCAACGGAGATGAGAGTTAGCCGAGCTTTTGCACAATCCCCTGGCCCCGACGTCTGTGTGTCTCCCGAGAATGAACGAGAGAGCGCCACGTTTCGCATCTCTCCTTTCTCCAGCCAACACGCTGGAACGGAGTTTCTATCTATCCTCCTTCTCGTCGTCCTCTCGCGCGCTCCTCTCGCGTTCCTCTCGCGTTCGACGTGTTCCTCGAGGCATCTTTCTCCATTCGACAGCCTCCCCGCTATCGTTCTTCCCGCTCTTTTCGTCGCGAGCGTTCGCTCTTTCCCACACCGAAGTCTCGCGTGAGATCACGGCTGTTTCGAGATCGCGATCTTCGCATCGATTTTCGTTCTCATCGCGCATGCACGCACGCGACGACGAGTCGCGAATAAGGTGGCCCGATGGTCTATTCTTGGCACAATACCCGCGGCTTCCGCGGCCACCAATGTGGGCGCCTCTATCAATGATGTGACGTCACAGTCGCCTGGGCCCACGTGGACCTCACCGAGCATTGTGTCGGCTGAATTAGCGAGTCGCCGGCTCGACGTGTTCGCTTTGCTCGAGGGTGGCGAGATTGAAAACTGCTGGATGATTCAATTGGACGTTCGCTGGCCAAGGAATATATAGGCAACTGGTATACAACATGTTCAACATGTAGCACGAGTATCTCTCTTGTACGAGCCTCTCTCTCTACTCGGTATTCTGTATTTCGATACTTTCAAATTTTACCATGCACGCGTATAATTTCACGTGTAGCATAATTACCTAGCACAAATTTTTTTTAGGTTCTGATTTTATCCAATTTTATCCAACTACGTAGATAGATTGGTAGATATCGACGAGACTTCGTTGATTAATAACGTCACGGAGAAGCGTTCGTACACGATTTTGATCGAGGCCCAATAAATCAATCATACATCGATGCTTGGCGTGTCTCGAAATAGCTAGAATCGGACTCGTCGATGAATAACTGTAAATAACGAGGCAGAGATTGGAATAACACGTCGAGATAAACGGGCAGAATTTGATGAGTAATGTCGTTATTTTGTTGTTTAACTACCGGAGGTGCGGAGATTGAATCCTGATTGATCGAATCGTAAATCATGCTTAGCGAAAAGATTGGAATAACAAAGTAACGTAACGAATTGAGATTACGATTCGATCAATCGGTCCTATTGACGAGAGACGGTAGCTTGCCTAAACTTTATTAAATTAAACCCATTGTAAACTATTTTTACAAATCAGTAGCTTGAAACAGGGATAATTTAAAGTGAAAATTCGTATACAGGGTGAGAAAACAGAGAAAAGAATTCATGATTTCTAGGGTACATAATAAATTCGTCGGAGCATGAACAAAAGTTACGTTTCTAACAAACGATGGGTCGAAAAATTAATAGTTTCAACGTTTGAACGATTTTTCGAACTTGACGACTTAAATTTTCAAGATCATGTTCTTTTACATACCATATGTAAAGAACATATTTTTTTACCATATATATATATATATATAGTTGTATGAAAAAAGATATCAATGATCTTTCAAAAGACTTTGAAAAGAAAGAATATTCTTACCAGTTATTGGCCTTTTGGACACCATTCATGTTAGGCAAAAAATATTTTTGGTATCATCGCAACTCGCAAAGATACTTAAATGCACCACACTGTATAATCGATAGAATTATCATTTCCAATTCCCTCCAAACTATCACCGTCCACGCAGTCATCGAAGAACGTAACGTAAGAAACAAATACCAATTATCAATTCATTTTTGAAGTCGATTCAGCGTGCGGCAGCTGGGACGTCGTATGATCGATGTGGCGCGTCAAACGGTATCATTCAATTTAGACCGGTTGGCTATTGAGTTCCAAACCGCGGCGTCGTGTAACTAGATTAGCCGAGCGGCGTTTAATCACCTCCGTGGGAGGGGGACTTTCTCACGCCTTAATAAAGTTCGCCGTCACGGTTCGCCGTGGCCGTAGGTCTAATGGTCACAGAGCCGTTTGATCGACGTAACTGGAGTAACCAGGAGAGTCGAACGTCCCGCACGAGTTTCACGTCCCGCCCTAGGCACCGTGCACGACTAATCCGTAGGCGTTAAATTTCCCAGGTAATGTCGCTGGCGCAATTAGCACGGAGGCGTATTAAACGTGATCCCGATCGCGACACGGAAGAGGGCCATCGGCTAGAGAGAGAGAGAGAGAGAGAGAGGTGAAAATGGCTCTCGATCGAATTCCAGCCAGTGAGATATAGACGGTTGAGAGAAAAAAAAAGGCCTCCTTTACCCTCCTTCCTCCGTGGCGTGTGATACATTTCGATAATTATAGCCTCGATAATAGCCGGTGTAACGATAAACGATAGTTGTTCTAAACGGTGTTCGCCGCACGAACAACTATCGAATAAAAACCGCGGGAGAACGAAAATGAAGGAGTCAGAGGCCCGTGGAGGCACGCCTCGAATCCCCGCAGGGGACTCATCGTCGTGAGTCAGGATCCAACAGGTGTATATTCGCCGCGTCCCCCGAACGATTCCTCTCCGACGTGGTCTCTGCATATTTTTCAGGCCCTCGGGCTCGTTTCCTGACCCACCGTCGAATCTCTCGTTTTCGTCTCTGTTGATGTCGCATTCCATCCGACCGGATCGTTTCCTCGTGGAACGTGGCCTTGTTTCGAGAATCGAAACCCGTGAAAGGGGTTCAGCTTGAAATTAAAAGACTGGTAAAACGACTTGCATATTAAATTAATCGTACTTTCCAGCCGGTTTCACGATGTGAATTCTCCATTGCTTTTATCTGTCTTGCGTCTGGCTCTATCCGACTCTATTGACTTTGTTCTTTTGGATAATTCCAGGATTTGGATAATTACAGGAATTTCGTTATTACCGCCTGCGCTAGTAATATTTCATCAATAGTTTGTAATATTTTACTAGATAACGGTGTAACGGTGTAACAGTGTACTTAAATTAAAATTGCAATATTATTCATCGTTGTTCCGCAAAAGATCTATTAAGAATTTGAATGAAAAAAAAATGAGCTAAACTATTTAACAGTTTCCTCCTTACTTTTCAAATAAAATCTGTCCGAACGCGTCTTCGTCTCTCCGAGTGATCGTTTTACAAACGACGACGGACCATTTTACGGAAAACGAAATCACCCCTTGGCGAGCAAAGACGACAAACGCATCGACAAAGACATTCGTGGCGTGTCATTTGTATTTACGTTTTCGAGGGCTACGGCCGATTCTAAGCGCGTATAAATCACGCAGCCGACGCAGATACGGAAGCAGGATCGATTTGTCAAGAGGTGTACGCGAACCGGTCGTTAATCGACCGAACGGCTCCAAAATCGTTTCGCCGGCGTCTCGGTCGCCCGCGGGGCTCGCAATCAGGATGCCCGCTCAGGCTGTCGGCCAACCAGAGAGATTTACGTCCAACGTGAATGAAAAACCTTCATCGAGCCTCGTTTTTACAGATTCCACGACGCGCCTCGCGGATGTTTCTCGCGCTAATGAACGCGCTCGCGTCGCTGTTGAACGCTCGAGAATTATAAAACCTGTGTCTGTAATTAACGTGCAAATTTCGATCGGACGATCCTTCTCTCTCGCCAACGACACACTCCGTTTATCGGAGATATCGATTGGACGTTCAACGAAGCAACGTACGCGTAACGTCGATTTGTCCACGCTTCCGCGTGATCCTAGGTTCCTAGAACGCGCACTACGTACGTAGTTGCAATATATACGCACGTACAAAGAAATGAAGTCCCCGAGGCCTCTTTACATCGTTCGATGTCGCACGGCGATCGAGCACGTTTCCGCGTTCCCACACGCGCGCGAACTCAATCTAGATCCTCGTTCGTAACTCGTTAATTCCACGAAGAATCTCCATAATTCGCCGCTCGAGAACCCGAGAGCCCGAGAGCCCGAGAGCCCGAGAGGCCGAGAACGAGTCGGGATTATTAATTACTCCGCGAAGTATACACCGGCTGGGAAAAAGAGGCGAAAGTCATCGATTAAGCCCTGGCCAAACCGAAGCTGGCTGCCCTCGTTGACGCGGCAGGGTGTCCACGTTTTACCGCGTGGATTTACGCTCGCCTCCTCGGGAGGGAACTTATTGGTCAGGTGTACGCTGCCAAGAGCCGCTGGACGGACACGCCAGCCAGCAAAACACACAGGTGTACCGTATCGCGTGTGTATGCAAACGAAGGAAAAGAGGGGATAGAAGAAACTGTCGCCCCGGTTTGGGCAATGCCTCGCGAGCTTGTCCTCTACCCCTTCTACGAGCTCTTCGTCTTCGTCTTCGTCTTCGTCTTCGTCTTCGTCTTCTTCTCCGTCTTCTTCTTCTGCTCCTCGTCCCGGCTGGCACAGCCTTTAGATTGTGGCTTTGGGCCGCCTTTAAGTCGTGTGTGAACCCGCTGCGCGGACCGCATACCAATCTCCTCTCCTCGATGCTCTCCTCCTTTTCTTCCATCCGCGCCGCTAGAGCCCGCTCCTCTTCGTCGTCCTTCTCCTCGTCCTCTTCCATCCGCTAGTTAGCCCGTGTACGAGCCGCTGCCGTCGTGTCTCCCGAACCACGTTTTCTGGTTGCCTGTACAGGCAACTCGGTTCCTCGCCGCGACCTCGCGTGTACGTACATCCGTGTATCAACCTGCGTGACGGTGTGCAAAAGCGGAGGAAACGCGGTATGGGTACGTATTTTAGAGACAATTTTTGAATGAAGAATCGTTCCCGCCCGATGTATCGCCATTATTCCTGGGTGCCCTCGGCGTAGTTACGGACAATATCGACTATGAACAATTTTTTTCACGAACTTTTGTGAATTATAATTATCATGAAAACACTCCTACTTCGTGCTACATTGAATAATCTATGAATAATAAACGTGAGCGTTTAAAATTGCTGTATTTCACAACTCTGTTCACCCCTTGACGTATACAACACGTAAATAATAATTCCAAACGTATATAATATCTTCATATACGTTGATCAAGAGAGAAACGATCGTTTCAAAGTTATCTTTCGATTCCTCGACGATATCTCAAACGATATCTCTAGAGACTTGAGTCCAGTTCAAGAAATCTCGCTCGAGAAACACCTGTCTAGTATCTAGAATTCTATCCTTCGGGTGTCTCTCGCTCCGTTCCACAGGCTCGTCCTCCATACACACAGCAAGTACGAGATCGAGGTTGCATACGTGTAAATGGGCGCGAGAGCCGAGAGGCTCGCTCGTCGAGGAGGCATTTAACGGAAAGAATGCCAGGTTCCCTTACGATATGCAGGCAGAGGTAGGCCAAGCGCACAACACAACACAACACACAATCGTCAGTATCACGAGAGCTGACTACTCACGAGAGTTGCTGCTCCTCCTTTAAGTGTCTCGAAGCGAGGAAAGAGGCTGCTCGCGACACAGCACACAGTACGAAGACTTCTTGGCCTTGTGCCCCTGCGAACACCGGCTACCACCGGCTGCAGAGGATTCCCCGCGTCTTCTGTCGCTCGAGAATCCCCCCACGGCCCTTTCTTTCGTTCTGTCTTTCTTTTTTTCTTTCTTCCTTCTCTCTCCCCTTCCTGGCCGCGCGTATATCCGCTTCCTACGTCCACGGACGTTCGTTTTTTCCCTCTCGTTCCGTCCTCGGGGACAACGCGAGATTTATTAGCCAGCCGGCTAATTGGGAAGCCGAGGACGCTGGACAGGGAGAGATTCCAGAACGAAACTTCCCCTGTCGAGAATTCTCCGGCTGGAATTTTTCAAGAGGACGTGTGGAACAACCCTCTACTCTGCCTGGCCCACCATCGTCGGTCGAATCCTCCTTCTCCCCCTCTCCCTCCCTCTCCCGCTCGAAGAGTGCAAAATCCAAGGGGAGGGGGGTACAAGCCTGCGAATTTATCGCATCGCGACGACCGTCCGACCTCGAGACCCTCGATTGCAGTGCATCCTCGAGATTTAGGGTCAAGGGTAAACTTGCTCTGGGGTCCGGCGGTGCTCGAAAGCCGATCAAAAGTCGGAATTCCACGGGGCTTCGGAGACCTCCCCCCCCACCCGAACCTCCGTCTCCGCAGCTCGCGTTCCTTGGAAATCGCTTTCGAAAGTAATTGAACGGCCGAGCTGTTGGAATGCAGCTTTTGGGAGGAACGTCGGAATTCCATTGGCTCTTTGCCGCGGGAGAATCGAATTTACCGCGACACTCTGTTGAAAGCTGGACTTCTTCGACGAAGGTGATCCACGAAATGAGCGATGCGTGAGTCGAATCATTTACTTCGTAACTCGCCAAATTCAAATTGTGATCGTCGTTCGCAAAACTTGTGCTCCGCTGGGATCTACGTGTGTTACATTAAAAAAGTAAATAAAGATAGTTTTTTTTTTTTTTTGCGTTTCATGCTTCTCACGAATGAAACATTCAGTGAAGAATTTTAAAGAATTTTAACGCTAGAACTACCAAAGTGGTCAAAATTTATAATTTTTGTTAGAAATTTTATAGAGACAATTTTAAATGATTTTTCGTGAAACATATAAATGAAAGTTTGTACAAGCTCGATTATTGTACCATAAAGCTTTCCTATTTTTTCATTTTAACGTCTCCGATGGAAATTTTATGCTTCGGTCAATAGTTCCAGTGTTAAAGTATCGATGAAGTCTTGGTGATGGTTTCTAAATATTTTTTGCATTTCATGCTTCTCGCGGTAATGTTCGGCCAAGACCGAATTTTAAAATTGAAATTGAAGCTCTCGGTGACTCGAGCAACCCGACCTTGCACGAGCAACAGATTTCTATGAGGAAATTTTTAATTTTTGGAGAATCGTTTACGATCGGGATTGTGTTACGGTTAATCGCTGCGTTGCCAGTACACCGAAATGATGTAGCGCAATGAATAATACATCGGAGCCGATTTTACGTAAGGAACTTTCACGAAATAAATTGGCGTAATCGGCGCGTAAATCTGAACCGAAATTCGAGCGCGTACACCCTTCGAAAGTGAAAGGTAGAGAGGGAGAGAACGACCGAGGATTGGATGACCGTAAACATGACTAATTCGATGGCCAGTGCAATTTCTTATCGATAAATATCTCGAAAGCGTCACGACGTCTTGAAATATTTAATAACTACAGCTACATTATCTTTTAAACACATCCACGATCTACCTACTTTTTTAGAGGACCTACTAAATTTAGAGGACCAAACGTAGAAAAAACATAGTAAATGATCACGTCGCGCTAACTTAATTAATTTTTCCAAAGTATTCTATCGTTCGTCCACTACTCCTCTCGTCGTTTGCTATTAGCAGTTATCTCGGACTCGATTCATTCACCCGATGAGTGGCCCCGTTTTCGGCCACGATCTTGGTCACTCTGTGAACGTCGTGGAAATCGGGCATGTTTGCCAGGGGTCGATCAGGATGAACGGAAGCCGTAGCGGGCACGTAGAGGCCGTCGACGGGTCTCTATCTGGCGCTGTTGTCCCCTCGCGGCGCTCGCCGATGGTAGACGCGTACACGTCGATCGTACGGGCACGGTAACCGCACGTAGGTACTTACGTACGCCGAATAGAACGCCTCCTCCTTCTCTATGTCAGGCATCGTGTCTTTGGTTTCGCGGAAAAGATCGAACGAGCGGTACGTGAGGACGCGTACTAAGCAGAAACGAACCATCAGCACGGCCGCCACCGATCCTGCAAGCCTTGAACGGTTCATGCCCTTTGTCGATTTATTCCGCGAGGCTTCCTCCTTTCTTTCGTTCTTCCTCTCCCTTCGACGACCCTTTCCGAACCGTGTACACCTCTCGCGCAATCGCTCGAGAACGTGGGAAATTGGAAATCGAGCAGGTAACAGAAATCACATGAGTCGGTGAGAGAAAGAAAGAAACACGCGCGTGGAGAAGCGACCCGTGATTGATTAATCAATCAATCGATTAATCAATTAATTAGTATCGTAAAGCAGGAAATTAATTAATCGATCCTCCCTGCAATAATATTCCGCGTCTCGCGGAATAATGTCCTTAAGACTTAATGAATTTCCGACGCCCACGAAACGGGCACAGCCCACGTCCATCGATGGATCGATCGATGATCGAGGCGGCCGGTGGTCTGATCGTGACTTTTACCCGCGATCCATCCGATAATTTATTACACGCCCGTGCACGTACGAGGACGCGGCCGCGCTCTTTAAACCCGTTCGGGCTAAACGAAGCCTCGCTGTTTTGCTCGGTGAAAGGGGGAAATTCGCTCGTAACGCGGTACTTTCCGCGGGACACCCACGCGAATTCCTAGATCTACCGCTACGTTTCTGTGTACTTTGATCCTTCGTACGTTGTGGACGGATGATTTTTCTCGGACGGATGAATCTTCTCGGACGGATGATTTTTCTCGGACGATGGAACGTGGAAGTGTAAATCGTACAGTACAAATACGAGTGTTTGGTGATTCGTGGAAACTACGCAGGACACAACTACGCAACGTTATCGTAGATAAATGTGTCATTTGAAACGAGACAATTTTTATTTACGTTGATAAACGTGCTTGTTCCCGACAATTATCCATTTGTTCGTCGATCATTTCAATACGCCTTTTCCTATTTAATTTTACTGCAATAAATTTTATTTCCATCTTACCTTAGTCATACTTCCGCAAGTCATTATACTTTCCATGGATCGACGACTCAGTTGCTTCTTTCGTAGAACACGATGGTAATGGAGGCTGTCAGGTCCTCTTTTCATCGGTCAATATGAAACCCTCCGCCATTTCTTGTTCACACAAACATGTTTCTCTGCAAGTTGCTAACCTAAACCAATTTCTGCTTCTGTTGCAATTTTCGTCGTTTTTTAGATGTTCACAAAAAGGCGTCGAATATTCCCAACATTTGTCGCAATTGCAATTTGTCTCGCAGTCAAGCTCGAATTCGACGCTTTGCGTATTATAGCACATTGCGTTATAGCTGTTAGCTGCGATCGTCCACAACTTTTTCTCTCTCCATAGTTATCGGAATCTTTCAGTAAATTTGTCACCTTAACTATTTTTGTCAGAGCAGTGTAATTAATCTTCGTTTAATTTCAGTATCACGTGTATTTCAGCCGCGACCCATTTTTACAAATGTTAACACTCACTTAACAACCGACTGTATTTCACACGAATGTCATAGCTTCCGATAGCTTCCATACGACTGAGGATCGTCGTATTCGCTATAAATATTCGCTTGTCCGTCTCGCGACTACGAGCAATATTTTCGTCTTTGGTAATAACTACACGTATGTATGTAAATACTTCCACGCCCAATATTCCAAGAATATTGGCGTAACAATCTACGCGTTGTCTCCACTTTATGGTACACGATATAAAAAAAAAAAAATAGAATACGCCATTATACTATATATATATATATATATATATATATACATACGTCTAAATTAATATCATTACACCGTTTGAAATAATCTGGAGGACCAAAGGAACAAAGAGACGGTTCCCTCCACACGGTTGCCCTGAATCCATTTTTTCCCGACCTTTCGCGGAAGTGCAGAATTCTCTTGCGTCGACCTGGACGGCACAAAGAGCGCCCGTTGTGGCCAATCGGCGGCGAGCCGGGTGTCTCGTGCTAAATGTAAAGTCGGTTCGCTCGTTGCTGCCACTACCTAGAGCAGATGAGCGTTAATTGGTGTTAATTGGTGGCTCGCTTGGGGCCCGTCGTTCCCACGCCCGCGACTTTCATGCTCGCCTTTTTTTTTTTTTCTTCCTTTTTTTCCCCCACACCTCGTACACATATTCTAATTCGTCGTCCGTCGCGTTCACTTCCACACGTCGCCGCGTCCAGGCGGTTCTTTGTGCCCAGTTCGTGGCTCGCGAACCGCCCGACGTTTCGCTCTCATTGTCCGGCCTGTCTTTAATCGATGTGAGTCAGCGCGTGGATATTACGATCAGATAAAATTTCTATTATTCTGACACTTTCGTGGCGCACAGATCGGAACGTTCTCTCTGTCTTTTTTTCGAGGGACAGGGACAGCTGATGGGAAAAGGAAACGAATTTCGAAACGGAAAAAAAAGAAGGACGGGACTCCGATCGATGGTGAATAGAAAATGACAGCTGAACAGCTATCCGAGCTGTTCTCCGACCGAGATGGATCGGTCGCTCAAGGCCGTTTTCGGGATTATACCGCGCCGCACTCCGTTCAGCTACTCCATCATTCTGTCCTTTTGTTTCTCTTTCCTCTTTTCTTTTCCTTTTTTTTTCTTTTTGCTTTTAGCGCTTGTTCAGGGCTCTATCCCTCCTTGTTCCGAAGGTGTTTTTTAAACGATCGTTTCGGGGGCTATTAATTTCGGAGTAATAACTCGAGCAAGGTCTCGTTTAAGATTATACAGTCGAGTTAGTCGAACAACTTGACGTTCCGAGACGGTCTGACTAATAAGGGAAAGGTGTGGGAACTTTGAGTCAAGTAAATGACAGATTCAGGCTTGTTCGAATTCGTGTAACTCGGCTAACTCGAACCAGGTTTCAGATATAATCGGACGTTCTTCTTTGAAACTGGAATTTACTATAGAAGAAGAAACGATGTTTTTGCTCGTTTGCTCGTCAAAATTTCATTAAAATTCCAAACTAAAAAAAAGAAACGATACCGCGATTAGGTGATTTCAATATTTTCCAAATTACAACGATTCTAAACTGAAGAAGTGTGCTTTTTATCAATTATTATAGTTGCGTTAATCGGGAAAAAGAAACGACGCCGCGATTAGACGATTTCAATATCATTAAAAAAAAAATAAAAGAAAACTCGCGGAAACGTGCAATCAATCTCGTTTTAAACCGCACTTTCACCCAATCGTAGCCGGTCGATCGACAAAAAAGTAAAACCAGCGACCGGAATTTGCCTCGAAGGTCTGAACTCTCGTGGGTGACTGAAAATCACTGGGAATCACCGTCGAACAGGTTCCGCCGATCGTTCCATTCCAAATCGGTCGAGCGGTGGCAAAAACCGTGGAGTTTCCAACGGTGGAAGTGTCGCGCCGCTTTAGGAAGCGATTTGTCGGCAAGAAAGGCGCGCGACATTAGCCGCGTTATCTAAGTATTTGGGTTGCCAGCGGGAGAGAATGTTTTCGCTAATTTGCCGATCGGCAGTTCAGTCACGATCGTGCGGTTAGTCCGTTCATATTGAACGAGTCGTGTACGGGAAAGGAATCGATCAACGACGGTTCCCACCGTACACCGTGCGTCGTGACGCCGGGACGCTTCTTTCGAGACGTGGAACCCCTGTGACGCGTTGCCACGGTGCACCACTGTGATTCGCTAATGGAAAGTAGGAAGAGAGATAAAGAGAAGAACTGAATCGTCGAAAAGCACGTCGAGGCAAAATCTATTATTTAGCGTCGTTCGTTATCCTGAGCGAAGGCAGCTTATTTTTCACTTTCCATCGCTTCCATCGAGTCACCCCCATGGGACGTCGTGTCTGAACGATCACGCGAAACACCTGCGGTTCTAATTAAAAAGTCGAGCGAAGGACTCGTCCCGTCTTTCATTGTCTACCAGCCGAGGATCCAACCGAGTTCATTAAACCACAGGCGCATACAGGCGAGCGGAGCACACGCGAGATCGTCGATGCGCTGATCCTCTTCTTTCTTTTTCTTTTCTTTTCTTTTCCTTTCCTTTCTTTTCTTTTCTTTCTCCTCCGCGAGAGACCGGTTCCATCGGGAATACTTCCAGCTTTCTATCGTACAACCCGGGCCCCCATGGACACCTCTTTGGGATCCGTTGGCTGGCTGACTGCCTTTACCGCTGCTGCTGCTGCTGCCGTGGCTGTTGCCGTTTCTGGTCTCCGCAGCAGCCTCCGAACGAACAGATAGCCGCTGTCTTCCGCGACAGCGCGATTGGAATTTATTTATTGCATTAGCCGACCGTCACTCACGGGCCTTGATTGGTGGTACCAATCAGGTACGGTCGTTGGAGGAGAGAGACGCAATGTTGGCATCGGGACGACCGAACGAACGAACGAACGAACGAACGAACGAACGAACGAAGGAATGAACGAACGCACGCAAACTCTTTCTCTCTCTCTCTCTCTCTCTCTCTCTCTCTCGCTTTGCCGCGGCTGTAATTATTCTGATTTGTGGCGAGACGTTGAACACAGGTGTCGCCGGTGAAAAATACGGCCGGGGCATACTCTGATTACAACGGGGCATCGGTAATTATCGGAGACGCGGTGGCCACCTTTTGATGCGACTGATTTGCTTTACTTCCTCCTGGTTCTGTTCGCTTCGCCGGTGGTCGAACGGGGTCGCGTCCGCTCGAGCAGCTTGGCTACTTTTTCTGCCGGATTATCGATGAACTTCGATAGGTGTCTCGCTATATGGCGAAGAGATGATTGAACGTTGCGTTTAATCTTTCGTAGATGCTCAACGTTCGATTGGCTTACGATTCGACGCCAATCAAAGGATATTGATGGACTGTACGATCGAACGTACACGTACGTACCTGTGCACGCTGCGTGAATCGAGCGGAGAGATCGACGCGAGTCGTAAACTGAGAGATTTAGGAATGATTTATCCTTCGATCAATGATCGTGCGCTCGAGGAAAAAACGTTGGAAATAGCGGAATTAAATTCACCTTTGAGACTTTTTTCAGTGAGAATTATTTCGATCTCGAAGTGGTAAACGAGAGGGTAGGAAATTGATAATTCTATTGTGCGGCGTAACACCGGAGACGACCGAGGGTCAGGAAGCCCTATGTAAATTTGCACAAAAGTTCATCTCGAAAGGTTCCACTTAGGGGCCACGCTGGAATTATTCAAGCTGGCCAGGGGTTAATTGCCGGCTTCATAAAACCATCTCTCTTCCTCCTTCGAGGTGGCCCTAGCGCCCTAGACGCGCGTGACGTCACCTTTCCGTATTCGATTCGCGCTTGCCGGAAACACGACTGCATATTCTACTTTACGCTCGACGTGACTCAATACTCTCGAACGCGATACGAGATACACGTAATAAAAAAACTACACGACTTGTACCTCGGTACGACTGAGTAATGAAGACGACTTTTCTGCCATAAAATTTTGCCACAAAACAAATTACAGGCGCGACCCCTCACGAATCACGTGACCCAAATCGACCAATCACTAATTTTCGTTGCATCAGCGTCGTGCACCTGAAGAGGTTGCCCGATTTTCTAGATTATTTACCTCCGCTAAAATCGCTTTAATAAAACAGATAAAGTAGAACAAAGTGAGGAAAATTTTTAGTCGCTCGTTATTAAGAGGTCTGGGAAAATTGGCGACGTTGGCGCGGTAGAAGAAGACTCCCTCGTTATCGAGAATTTTTTTTGGTTCGCAGAGGCAATTCACGCTGATCCTGCAAGCGAGAGACGAGGCGAGCACAGGCGTGATCGAGGAAGCGAGTTTCAGCGGCATTGTCCTGCCAGGGCCCACGTGGCACACTCTCAATCATGAAGGAAGAAACGCTCATCTAGCTTATCGCGTTCGGGTCCAGTGCGCGGACCATTATTACAACGCGACCTGCACGAAGTTCTGCAGGCCGAGGAACGATATATTCGGCCATTACACCTGCGACGAGAACGGCGATAAGGCGTGCATACAGGGATGGAAAGGCGCCGATTGTGAAATAGGTGAGTCCATCTTTACGTTTCGTTTTAATTTACTAACACTGTGTTAAAAAAAACTGGATCTTGTAAAAATACTTGCAAAAAAAAAAAAATTCATCCTTTTACTCTGACTCTTTGACTCTTTTCAATACCACTGAACATTTTTTTTCAAACTTTTCGAACGGTTAACGGAGTAACGGTGTAACGGAGATGATATTGGCTCATTTCACATTTGTAACACATTTCTGATCTCTCAAATTTAATTTTAACAACTCCATTTGTTGTTAGCCTTCTCTTTTTAACTTTAACTATCAAGCAATCATCGAGCGATTAAGACAAATGGAGCCGTGGACGTTAATTCACTTAAGAGGATACCGTTTTTCGTAACTGTTTTGGAATAAGCGTTTCAAGATTCCCATAAATGTCCACGTACGAGTATTTTGCCGAGAGAGAACGAATGTCCGGAAGATTTTCGCTTTCCCTTGACGGTTTGACACGCACGGTGGAAAAGCACGCTGGGAAACGTGCGTACGATCCCAGTTGTATGGCCCGTTGAATAGGCATTTAGAGCCTTATAGTAGGAGGCGTGATTGTTTTTCGATTTTCGAATACATCGCGCGTCGAAACGGTCAGTTTCCTCGGCTTGTAAATTTATTGCAAAGAGGCAGCGAAGCGTACGTGTCTAATTAATCAAACGTACTGGCACACGAGGAAGCCGAGTAGAAAAGCTGCTTAGCTCAGAGTCGCGTCGATCGATCTCCGATTCAACGGTTCTGTTTGTTCTTAGAAAGATGAAATCGTCTTTACCAGTTGGAAATAATTATATTACCGTGAATCAGGATCTAAAGTCTAATCGAATGCAACTTTTCAAGATTCCCATAAATGTCCACGAAAGAAAATCTAGGTATCTAGGATTGTTGACAGAAAATTATAATTATTATTTACTGGCGTATGACGATACGTTGAATGATCTTTTATTGGCGAGTCAATCTAACGCGATCCGAGAAAAAATATAATTGTCATCGCACGTGACGCAGTGAAAATTATGAATATTTATTAATATTCCAGAGAACGAGAAATATCAACGATAAATCCTACATAAATATAATCTTTGATAGATTAGTAATCTTCTCGTTGGATTCTCTATCACGAGTCTTTTTTGCTGAGCCTTTTGAAGATCTTGATCAAATTATTATTCAAAATCCTTCGTTCTGAATACCTTTCAATTTTGTTACGTTATATAAGAGGTTGTCGAGAGCTCGATTAAAAAGATGAAACGCTTGGTTAAAAATTTACTTTGAAATTAAATTAATGGAGATAACGCAAACGCGACTCTGTAGTCGCAGAGGCAGCGGTCCGTGAGAAAAGCGAGTCGCGCGAGCGCCTGGAGACGCGAGATTTCACGCTTCGAGGATCGATTAATTATTCTCTCAGCTAGACATGGCGGGCAAAAAACGTCGAGGGAATCGTTTAACCGCCAATATCCTGGCGATGGCCTTGCGCGACTCGCTTCGTTGCATACGTTACGAGACATCTCAGCTCGACACGGCAGGAGCTGAGATGTCTCGCTTTTACGCCGCGCGTTTTTTGCCGGCACGCTGATTTTTCTATGAGCGTAATCTACTTTTTTGTGTCCCTCCCTCGTTTACTCGATCGTGTGTTGTTCCGCTCGGCTAGCGCCGACACGTTCGACACCTTCTGTCTGATTTTAATTCTTCCGGCAATGAAGATTTAACGATAATTTAACGAACCGGAGTCACGAAGATACATTATTTTAACGACGATGGAAAAAGCCGCTCGATTATTCCGCGGCTCGATTCGCTTCGAATCGGCATCGTTTCGTGGATGATTTATCGCTCTCCGATTTCACACGAACGAAATAAATTATTCGTCAATTGAATCTCGCTTTCGAACGCGGAAACCTCTGCCGTTGATTGAATTGCACGTCGTAATAAAAGGAATCTCCCTCTCAGACTGACTTCTCGAACAACTAACCCTCCTCGGTCGACATCATCGTCCTAACGGGAGAAATTAAAAGAAAAAAACATTCGATTGATCTCGAGTCGTCGTCAACTCCATTATTTTCAATGTTATTCTTAAAATTTAAAGGGAAAGGGAAGAAAGTCTGGAAAATCAGCGAAAAGTCGAATAAAAGTTCGGCGGCTTTCGAAAGACGAGCGTGGAGCCGCTAGGAGCGAGAAGCTCGCTGCACGTGGAGCTTTTTGCCGAGACGGAAAGCGCGAGTCTCGCGAGTGTCTGATAGGCAAAGACGCAAACGCGCGCGAATTATCTCGAAGCGTGCCTCAATGGGCGGGACGTTAGACGCATGTCGTACGATCGTATAAAGGTAGCGGGCAGCATCACGCCAGATCCCCTCGCACAATGCTGTCCGGGCTAATACGCCAGCTCTTTCTTCGCCGCTTAATCGTTACTTCCGCCTCCCCGACTCGTGGTACCGTCCTATCTCTCCCTCGAGAGCGTCGTTTTCGAAAGGCACCGACTACGCGAACGCTTGAATCATCCTCGAATCCCGTGTGCCATTGTTCGAGAAGAGCACGGCGACCTAATAACCTCTGAAAGTCACCAACATTTCGCGAAATGAAATCAGACAGAGGATGATAATATAGGTCCGTGTCCTTTTTAATTTACATTTCATTTCACTTCCTCTGTGTTATCGTTCATCGATGTATCGATCGATCTACAATCCACAATTTTGCTGGTTTGAAATTCCCAATAATCGTAATAAGAACGATATTAAATTAAAAATTCTCTGTTATTGAAATCATACTCCCGTTCTTTGCATTCTTGTGAAAATCCAGTTCTCTCTGCGATCTAACTCTCCTCTAAGTCGCATAATTGTCCTTCGACGAAGAATTTTAATGAGTCTGTTTATTCCTCGTTACGATCCTCGGTTGTATCGTTAATCGTTGCGTTCGAGAATCGTGCTATACTTTCCATTTTTTGTCTGAGTAGTTGATCAATTATATATATGTATATATATATATATATATGTACGTCGAAACCGACTATCTCGTCCGAGATAGATAGCAAAAGGACTTGTTTCAAAGGCCGAGATCTATTCGAGTAGCTGAAAATGATTCCAGAGAAAGTAGGACAAAGCGCTATTAGACTTTTCCGCGGCATAGCAATTAGCAACCGCGATGATATCGTGTGAAACCGAACTGTCCCGGCTTTTGTCGGTGTTCACGGGCGACAGGAACCGCGACAAAACGTGTGCGCGGTTGAGATTGAGAGGATCTCCTCGTCTTAACTTTAATAAAATACGGTGGCTGCCTCGAGAACGCAGCCAGTTTCCCTTGACACTGTGAACTTTAAGATTTTCTCGTTTGCTTAATGCGTCTGGTTAACGCTGGCTCTATCGATGAAATTACGGGCATTCGACTTCGTTAACCTCAAAGTGCACGGTAAAATATTCGCCTGATTAAACACGACTTTCCACGGTTGTAACAGAAATTGCCAAACTAATTTAGAGAACGTTTATTTTGCAGTGTACTGGAAACAATGCTCAGGTTATATACCCAGGGTATAATTTGGAATAATTTATTCGATCTTCTCGATTTCTTCAGCTTAATAATACACCGATCAGTGATATAAATTTCCAAGATGGCTTAATTTGCTCGACGGTCAAACACTTTCATTAAAGACAGAAAACTTTCATTAATATCGCTGAAAAAAGAAAATTTAAGAATCCTAGGTCGCAGTTCAGAAATATTTTAAGTACATCCACTTGTCGTTAAATTCACGATTGAAACAACGAAGTGCTTGTATATTTTGTCCAAAAAAGATCAAATCTATCGAAAAACCTACCAAAAATAACGATAGTTTGTAACGATAAATATTCACAGAGAGAGCCGTTTACGACGAAACGGATCGGCTTGACACCGAATTATTCTGGTGGCAGCGGTTTAACGATCCAGGAGAATCATATTATGAGTATCACAATTAGACACGTTCCACTTTCGTCGAGCGTAAGGGGAAAAAGAAAGGATGAACAATCCCAATTAGGGACTATCGGTGGAAATCGTGTACTCGTGAAACGACGTGAGGCGATCGATCGTTTACGAGAGACGAAAGGAAACACACATACACAGAGAGAGAGAGAGAGAGAGAGAGAGGGAGAGGGAGAGAACTGGCTCCAGCATTTTTGTCGCGCTGTGAAAGGTCAATACGAGAATTTCACTCGTGCATCGTCTTCACACGAGCCGTATGCATCGACCGCATCATGCAACACACCGTTCTTCAACCGAGAGTGCAGCGTACTTCGTAGACGCGAACGTTCGTTTGCATTTGACCTCTTTTCACCGCGATCGTAAAATCCTTCCACCGCTGGCTCCTTTACGAAGATCAGAAACACATTCGTAGGAAGACTGCCTAAGTTCGAAATAACATCGCCAACGTAAAATCAAACGAATGATAATCACTTCTCGCGGGGTCTTTGCTTCGTTAATCTGCCTCGTTAAGAGACGTAGAGAATGTTCTGTTGTAATTTATTGTGTTATTACGTTATCTGCTCTGTCGAAACGGAAAAGTCGAAAGTCTGTTGGTTGGTGTAGAAAGTTGGATTTATAGTGATATATTTGATCGATATTTGAAAAGAAAGTTACACTAGGGAGTAATCCTCTGCGAGTAATTTTTGTTACTTTACAAACGATGGATCGAACAATATAACGCGAGATAAAGTCAAACGTTAGCCGTTTCACGGCGAGATTATCGTCACTGGTGGCAAAAGGTAGAACGGTCGGAGTGTTTGCTCGCTCGTGAAAGTCGTGAACCTTCACCTGTAATCCGATTCTTCGCGCATCTGTTTCGTCCGCCGTATCGGAGGAATGAAAAAATAAAGAAAGGAACGGCGTACGAAGATGAATTGCGCGGGTTAATTCGCCCACTGCCGGCGGATTAACAACGAAAAAAAAAAAAGAAAGCTCCATAGACGTGTAACTGTAGACGTTGCCGGGTACGATTTATAGATCCTGAACAACGAGAGAACGGTACTGTACGCCAAGTGTTGTTAATGTCGGGGACTCTACACGCGAAACGGTGTACCATCGTGGCCAGACAGCCACGGTGAAAGCACTGTTAATTGCTTTTCGCACGATCGACTTGCCGAATTTTTCAAAATTTCGCGCAATCCACCGCGATTCGTTCTTTGTAAACAGATCTGACCGTCACAAACGTCGAACGCGCGTTTCAATAATTCTACACGACGCGAGATACGCGCTGTTGTAATATTAAAAATCAGCCGTAGTTTGTTACTTTCTGTATTACAGAGAGGCATACGAGAGTTCATTTATTCATCTCATCGAAAGTTGTTGAAAAGAAACAATCGTTACAACTTGGCATGCTATAAAAACGACGCAGTTCGAAAATCTATTTCTACGAAAGATCTACGAAGCGAAGAGGAAAGAGGCAGAATAAATCCGCTCGATGGAGAGCGGCGGATTTATTCGATTTGCTCGATTTCACGGGCAAGAGGAGCGCAATTAGTTGCCAGCCTACCAGCTTGCAACCGATCGAAGCGAAGACGTATCCTTGGTTAATCGACTTGCCTAAATGAAGCGCGAATCGTCGGTCACGAGAGCGCGATCCTGTTTCTTTCCCTTTCTCTCTCTCTCTCTCTCTCTCTCTCTCTCTCTCTCTCTGTCCGTGCGGCCGTGCGCACCTGTTGCGTCGTTGACGAAGGAAAGGAGGGCTCCTCGGTGAGTTCATCCAACCACCGTTCGATCGAGCACACTCGCCTCGCCGTTCCCCCTGATTTCGAGCTGGGTAATTGCCGAGGCGCGAGCTGCCCGCGAGGGAAATCTCCGCGTTCCCATCTTCCGTGCAACAATTGGAAACCGGATAGGCCGGAATCGATCGGCGTTCAACGGATGCAAGTGAACGGATGGATCATTACGCGGATCCGACGAACCACGAACGTCACGCTGCAGTCGCACAAATATCCATAAACGTTCGTTCGCCCGCGCGAGAGCGAGAAAGCTCGGCCGTTAATCATTAAGGATACCCGCGAAACGAGTGTGTGTCGAGTCCTTCGTAGACACGTAAACACGTTTGCACGCGCGTGTGTGGGTACTGTAAAACAGATAAAATATGCAGCTGCACGTCGTGATTGGTGTACCCTGTGATTAAGGTAGGAAAAACAGACGGCTGTTAGCCGCGTGGAAGCGTGGATGGTGTCCTAGATTTAAGCACACGCCGGTAGTGGCACCGGTATTGACACAAGAGGTGGCAGCAGGTTTCTGCGTTTAAAGGAAAAAACAGATTAAGAGATTCGGAGTCGTCGGTATATTTATTACAGGCGATAATTAATTTCGAACATCACCCGTCACGGCTCTATCAATTCTCCGCTCGTGGCTAGAATCACCACGATCCGTCCGTACGACCTGTCCTTCGTCGTCCCTTTGAAAAATCACTTGGGGAAGCCTGAATCGAATTCATCGGAACGACAGACACCACTCGGATATCTGTTGGTGGAGTACACACACTGTTCGTAGTCTGTGGTCGAACGTCAGAGTCGGTGAAACATGCGATTGCTGGCGGTTCGAGATGGGGCCACGGGTACGTAACGGTAAAGATCGAGCAACAGCCGGGCTAAAAGTCCCGGCGTGAATACGTGTGCGCACACGCGTATGTCGCGGCGGCGTGAGTTTTCGTTTCACGGTCAGAAGGATAATCCTTCTCTCTGTCACTTCTCATTCGTCTTTCTGTCCCCCTGGCTAATTGAGTTGCTCCGGCCCCGGCCACGGATCTCTGTCACGTTTCATTTTCTCCCCGTCTCCGTTTCACCGTCCGAACATCCGAACGACGAAACCGTCGTTTCCAGGGATACGGTGTGTGGGTATATATGTAACTCTCCTCGGCCATGGACGAAATTGGATTTCGTCATCCTCGCCACCTGTAAGAACAGGACCAACCTGTTACACGCCCATCTCGTCTCTTTCTCTTCTCTTTCTGTATTTTTACCAGATGGAACGATACGGCGACGCTCGCACGCCGTGAGATATATGTGAAACGTCGGTGATCGTATAATCCGGCGGGTGAACGCGACCGCGGAAAATAATCCGACACTTGTGCCCTCGTGGCCGTAGGCGGATTAATCGTTTGTGTTTTAACTTCCATTCACGCCTTTTATGCCCCGCGTGACCGAGCGCCGGTTATTGTTCGTCACACGCGGAGATTATTCCTTTGGAAAGTCCCTTGAATTATGATCGCCGGTGGCTCTTCTTCTTTCTGCGTTATTGGAACCGCCGGGTATGCCGCGGCGGAGGGAACCCAAGGAAACGGATGGATGGAAATAAAATAGCTTCGCGTTGCTGTGTTCGCGGATTGTAATGCGAAGACGCGCGATTTTTCATTGTATGTGGCGCGATAAAGGCATTGAAATTCCTGTGCGCGCAAACAACTCCGAAGCCAGGCCACGCTCGGTGAACTCCAGGCAGAGAGTCGTCTTTCAGCTTCGGAAGAGAATGAAATATTGAAGTCAGCGAAGATTTCTCTGAAAATATAGAGAAACTGTAAAACATATTCCACAGGATCACGTTAAGCGATCACACTTTATAACATTATAGACGATTTATAAAATTTTCAGTTTCCGTCATTTCTTCTCGACAGTCAAAAACTTTACCCTCGCTGCAAGTTTTTTTGAAACCTATTCAAAGAATCACTACACACAGTATCCAAAGGATTTCTTCCATCGCGTTCACAAAAATTTACATAACGAAGAAGCTAACTGGCTTATTATTGTCTACTTGGCTTATTTTCCAGCGGTTTGCAAGGAGGGTTGCCACCCAGTGCACGGCCACTGCAACGTGAGCGGCGAGTGCAAGTGTCGACATGGATGGCGCGGTGAACTCTGCGACCAGTGCACCCCGTATCCCGGCTGCAAACACGGATATTGCAACGGTTCCAGCTGGCAGTGTATCTGCGACACGAACTGGGGTGGTATCCTCTGCGACCAGGATCTCAACTATTGCGGCACGCACGAGCCCTGTCAGAACGGTGGCACGTGTGAGAATACAGCGCCAGATCAATACAAGTGCACCTGTCCCGAGGGATTCTCTGGACCGACTTGCGAAAAAGTCGACAATCCCTGCGCCTCCAACCCTTGTATCAATGGAGCGACCTGCAGAGAACTGGGAGAGAGCGCTCATTGCGAATGCGCTCCTGGATTCGCCGGGCCTTACTGTGCCACGGACATCGACGAATGTGCGTCCCAACCTTGCCAAAATGGAGGCACTTGCGTAGATGGGAAGAACGGATTCGCGTGCAACTGTCCACCAGCCTGGCAGGGTATCTTGTGTCAGTTCGACGTGGACGAGTGCGCCTTGAAGGAATCCCCGTGCAAGAATTCGCTGACCTGCGTGAATCTTGCTGGTGACTATAAGTAAGTAGGAATTTTGCTTGAACGTTGCTTGTCATTTCTATTTGTATTTTGTACCTTGGAAGATCGTGTAACTTGGAAACTCTCACTAAAATTAAATCTGAAGTCAGATCTTTCGATCTTTCAGCGTCACGTTATTAAATTAAATATAGAATGATGCTTTGATGTTAGACAAATGTAAAAAAAAAGACCCGCCAATGTCAAAATTTGATTATATTTGACCGAGAAGTGACGAGAAATTTTTCTCAAATTGATCACTAACTTGAACTCGATCCTGTCAATCTGATTTTAGATGTCGCTGCAGGAGCGGTTTCACGGGAAAAAATTGCACGAAGAACATCAACGACTGCGTCGGTCAGTGTCAACACGGAGCGCTGTGCATCGACCTGGTCGACGACTATCACTGCAGCTGTACCGCGGGATATTCAGGCAAGGATTGCGACGTGGACATCGACGAGTGCGCCTCGAAGCCTTGCCAAAACGGCGGAGAATGCAGAGACCTGGTGAACTCTTACGAGTGCGTGTGTCCAGTCGGTTTCACCGGATATCAATGCGAGATCGACAGGGATCACTGCAGCCCGAATCCATGCAGAAATTCTGCGCCATGCTTCAACACGCAAACGGACTACTATTGTCACTGTCCAGAACAATGGCAAGGGAAGAACTGTTCCGAGCCGGCAGCCCATAATCCACAATTTGGCGTCATGGATGAAGAGTCTGGCTGCGGTAGCGAAGGTACGCCATGCGGAGGCAGAGGCAAATGCAGCGGCGGTAGATGTATTTGCGATCCTGGATACACAGGGATGCACTGCCACGAGAACATCAACGATTGCAGAGGGAATCCTTGCTTGAACGGCGGCACGTGCGTCGATTTGGTTAACTCGTTCCAGTGCATCTGTAGGGAGGGATGGAGTGGAGATTTATGCGATCAAGGTGAGCGAATATATTCAAAGTTGGAGTAAAATCTATTCCAAACCGTCGTCTACGTTTAGCCTCTTGCGGTGGAATGACATGCTACGCACGTCGCTTGTTATTTGCCTCGAAATTGGACGTGATGCGTCAGGTGTACGTCGACTGAATTCATCGTTCGAAATACCTCGCGTCGAGTTCTTTTGAACGAGTTGTTCGGACTTCTGCAAAATTAATTTCCAGCACAAGAGGTTAAAGATGATTTAAGAACATTGAAAACTAGATTTATCAGTTGATTCTGTTTTAGATGTAGACGAGTGTACAACCTCCCCTTGTCGCAACAACGGCACCTGCGTCGACGGAGTGGCAGACTTCACCTGCACTTGTAGGGACGGTTGGAAAGGGAAAACCTGCGCCCTTCGTGCCGGCCACTGCGAACCTGGTACCTGCCGCCACGGTGGAACTTGTCAAGATCGTGGAGATGGATTCACCTGTCATTGTCCTCCAGGATGGGAAGGGGCTGCCTGTCACATAGCGTCGCCAGCGTGCGCGAGTAATCCTTGCGAGAACGGAGCGACCTGCGTGAACACCGCCGATGGCAATTACAGATGCGTCTGTCGCGAAGGTTTCGAAGGCCCAAATTGTCGTCGAGACGTAGACGATTGTCAACCTTTACCGTGTTTAAATGGAGGCAAATGCGTAGACGGAATCAATTGGTTTAGGTGCGAATGTGCGCCAGGTTTCACTGGTCCGGACTGTCGAATAAACGTGAACGAATGCGCCAGTGATCCCTGTACGAGTGGATCGACGTGCGTGGACGGTATAGCGAGCTACTCCTGCACCTGTCCGCCAGGTAGAACCGGTGTTCGTTGCGAAATCCGCACCGCGGGTGGTCCAGGATGTCCCGTAGCCAGCTGGGACGACGATTGCAACGTCTGCGAGTGCAGAAACGGCAAGAATCAATGTAGCAATATCTGGTGCGGTCCTGGCAACTGTCTGAATGGCACATCGTGCCTAGCTCACGAGGTTTGTGTACCCAGTCCAAGCGAGAGTTGCCTAGCTCCGTCGTGTCCAGCTTGGGGTGAATGTCGTCCGGTAGAAACCGGAAGAAGAGTTGGACCACCTGCTCTGCCTGCGCCGCCTTCTTGTTGGCCTGGACAGGCCACACCAGGTCCAACCTGTTCCAGGTTGACCATCTTGTTAAGAAGAGACACTCTCGCCACAGGCACATCCGTCGAGATCCTCTGCAGACGATTGAGGAAGCTCCTAGCTGACCCAAGAAGGCCACAGTCCATCGTTCTTCTGTGCGATCTTAAACCTGGAGACAACGATACAGTGGAAGTGACTATCTTCTCCGAAGCAGCCGCGGACGCGGCCAGAGATCTAGGTGAAGCTCTCAGCAGACCTCTGGGCAGACCTCTCGCTCTGGCCTCCGTGCTGGAGGTCAAAGTGGAGACAGCCTTGCTCAGCGAGCCAAGTTCCGTCAACTCCAACAGCGCCGGTAACTACGTGGCCGTTCTAGGCGGAGCTCTGGCGACAGTTTTAGTCCTCGCGTTGTTCGGCGGACTGTGGTATCTTAAAACGATCAGACAAAGATCGAGTTTAACTGCAACGACCAGCAGCGAAACCTCGTTGCATCGGCATCGTAGCGATTTGGACGAGAAGTCGAACAATCTTCAAAACGAGGAGAACCTGAGGAGATACGCGAATCCTTTGAAAGATCAGGATCAAGGAGAGCCAAGGGTCTCTGTGGTGAGACCTCTGTCTGGAACTTCGTTGGCTCTTGGCGCGACAGAAGAAAGTTTGGAGATGGTCTCCGAGGACAGTAGACATCGTTTGCCACCACTTTATAAACCTCCGAGCGCGGAAGCCAGAAACAATACTGCCAGTTTCACGTACGAAGAAGGACCCCACAAGCCGTACAGTAAACCCAGACTCCAAGAGCCGACGTATTCTTCTCACCAGCAACCAGGCACTAGCCAGACTTCAGGATCCCATCAAGTACTCACGGTTCACGTGTAACACGATGGACTTGCGAATGTTTAAATACGTACGTCGATTTTCAAGAAAAAATTGTCCATACTTTGGACGAAGAGAATAGCTGCCAAGGACATCAATCAAGGAAGAATGATCATTAATGACTGGGTTAGTTTTAACGAACAGATCGCAGGGTTCACTCACTTTAGGAAATTAAATTGTGAGAAATTGTGCATTCTGTTTCGAGAAGTTTTCTCTTCGTCGAGTGATATAAGAACATGGGAGACATAGAACGATGTAGAAAGGGAAGACATATTTCTTGTTGAATAAAGTTTCATTGATAAAAATGGTCGCTTGAACAGAACTGAGATAAAATCATAAAAGAGACATCGTTCTCTATCTTCCTCAAGATGAACCCCTCGCTATTCCACGACAATAACCGACGGTCTACAATTATATATCAACAGCGCCGAGTTGTTTTATCGTTGTACATATGTATATAGCCCGTACTTATTAATTTCGCTAAGCCTGTATCACCTCTGAACGCCGTCGTCCCTGTGGACAGTCTTCTATCGACGTTGTATCCGCGTTAAAATCGTAGGCATTCATGCACGATCCGAAGCCGAGAACGCGGCCAATTAACGACAGCCACCGAATACGTTTTCATAGAGCTATGTAGCACGTAGGCGAATTAAGTCTCGAGTGAACGCAGGCTTCGGATGTTCCGTTGGACGATATTATTGTGATACTCATAGAGCGAACGAGAAAAAGAGTGTGAGAGAGAATATCGTACGTAGAGTTGACCCATCGTTACACCCTCTTGGATAAGTTACGAGCCGATTAATTGATCGTTGGAGCCACCGATAGGCCTGAAAAAATAACTCGTTCGTTGATTAATTCACATGGATTTCACACTGGTCTTTTTACTGGTAAGTCCTTTCTTAAAAATTTTTCAACAGCTTCAAAATATAATTGAGGAAAAATCAGTTATTTCGTTAATGATGTTCATGAATAGTGATCAAGTGAATTAAAAAGAAGGAAACGATGTATTTTTTCTGTAAAGAGGATTTTTTGCGTACGGAGAATTTTTGCGAGCGACGAGAAGCGACAAACGACACGGTCGTACGATCGAAGCGATGTATGATGTAAATAGATCCACAGTACATAGATGCAGATACTTTCCTGCCCCTCTTTTTTGGATCTCCCTTACCTATATCCTCCTATCTTCCCCCTGTTAGATGTGCAATTTTTATTTTTTTTTTCTTCTCTCTCTTAGTATCGTTCCAAGCGTGTGGAATCGTAACGCGACGCGCGATCGACGACGCACGAAAACACACGCGTTACTAGAGTTTCATCGAGGAGAAGATCGCATAAACTCGTATTAGGCATACGTAAGCTGTAACGGAAGAAAAATTTTTATAACAGATAGTTTATTTTATAAAGAAATCTATATTATTATACAAAATATATAGAAGCGATGGAAAAAATATATATATATAAATATATATATATATATTATATTATTTTATATTATATTATATTATTTTTTATTTTATTGCCTTGTATTAATTGTTGAGAGATCACGGACAATAGTTCTCCCGTTAACTCGAAATTCTGCTTATCGTACGATCGATCGACAAATGATCTCGTAGAGATTTTCTTCTTCGTTTGCAATTGAGACGAACTAATGTCCCTGGTCCCTGATCTTAGATAGCTAATGGATAATCCACGCGTTGTGATCAGCCCCGTGTCAGATAAGCGCGAAGGAAGCATAAGCGAGTGCGTGTAAATAAAGTTAAGCTCCTTCCGATTCCCGCAATCATTTTTATTATTTTTTTTTTTTTTTCACCTATGATTACGATGACAACGACGATGACGACGACGACGACGACGACGACGACGACGACTGTGACGGAAAACGATGAGGATGATGATGGAGATGATGATGATGATGATGATGAACGAGTTTCAATAAAAAGTACAACCCTTAAAAACACCGTTTGGTTTTCACTGGTTTCACTCTGTCTTCTCTACCCGAATGCAACAGGCCGAACGAATTCTCTCACGTGGTGAGAGTCGACGTCCGCGCAGGTTGCATTCAAATCACCGGGAACGCAGAATCGTAAGTAGACGTGCCTTCCGGGAGCAGCTGCCACGAGCGAACAAGACCAGAAACAGAACGGAACGGAACAACGCGTTTCGTTTCAAACGATTTAATCGCGTTAACGAATGTTGAAAATCGAAAGTGTTTGGCAAAATGATGAATAGAGTAAAGTCACGTTACATGTTAATCGAACAAAGTCGTCGATTAGTGGAAGAAAATCGTAGGTGTATCGAAGATTCAGAAACTAGTAGAAGAAATTTGAAATACCAAAATGTCAGAATAACTTTGAGCGCGTTATAATTTGACTCAACTCGTACGATGAATTTAAATAAAATTCTCGAATATTCATTTATGTTCGTCTCTCTGTATACATTTTTACTTACTTTTTTGTATTTTTTAATTTTTGTGAAAAAAATTCGTAAGATGAAATGAAATTTCTATATGAAACACCGAAATGCAGTACCTAGTACCCTGTGTATGCAGATAATATTTCCACGTTCTTATCTTCAAATGAAATGCTCCACGTGTCGGACATCAGTTTTTTCAGTCATTCTGAGCACTCAGTCTAAACCAATCGCTGGAGAACAATCGTGGTCGTTGGAAACCGGCCACGGATTTCAATAGATCATTTCATTGAGGATAATACAGTGTTCGTTAACATCGAAAGCGCGTCTGAGATTAACAAAGGACCCGTGTAAGCAATTTCGTGAGACATTGGGACGGTAAATCGGTGGCCATCGGGACGATCTTAACCACGGTAGTTACACGAGCCGCGTATACAAACCGCGTGACTGTTGAATGAACGATCTGCCGAAATTACAATACAATGGCCCAGAAGAGCCACTTGACGAATACTCGGTAAATGAGTCAGCCCTGTTGCTCGACCGAATAAGGTCCGTGTGAACCACCAGGTCCAAGAGCACCGTCACCGTATAAAACGGATGCCTTGAGAAAGCGCAAGAGCCAAGGTTACAGGTCCAGGCTCTATAATACCATGAAATACGACGCGCTTTAACACCTATGAATACCATCTACAGATATCGCGAACCCTCCAACCCGAAGAATGTTTAACATCTGACACAAGAAATCTAAGTAGTATAAATCTGAAAATGTGAAATACTTCAAGTCGCAGAATCTGTACATATGACGAAAAAATTTGTTCACGATATCAAGGTTTCTTGAAAGTCTTGATAAATCCTAAAAGTCTCGTTTCGAATGTTTCGAAAATCTTGAAAGCTTTGAAAGTTTCGATGGATTTTAAGAGTAAGGGCTAGGTATTCGACGTTCGATCCCTCTTCCAAGCGTTTCAAACAATGCATACTTTGTTCATAGCGATACGTTGACGTTCGCTATATTAATGAAAGCCTGGAATTAATACAGTTAAAGATTAATAACAGAGATGTAGGTATAAATTTGGATATATTAAAAATGTAAAAGTTACTACTAAGACAAAAGTTCAAGATAACTTTGAGTGATATCGATCTCATTATCGATTGAACCTTTGCCGCGAACACATCAGCCTGAATTCCTAACTACATTTTTCTTTGAATTTCTAAATATTTTAATTGTTTAAACATTATTTATTAAGTATTTATAATATCTTAATTCTCACAATTAAGTTCTAAATATTATTAAAAATTTTCAATTTAAAACATTTATGTCCTTAATACATTTTCGTGATGCTTTTAAACATTAGTTTAACAATTCATAAATATTTAATTAAATTATTATTTACTAATTTCAGTCCTACGTAATATTTAATTATTAATAAATATCCTATTAAATTTTAATATTAATAAATTTTATAAACCGATTAAACGAAAGTTTACATTCAAACCTTATCGTACATACCTCTAATTATGTTCATGAACAATTTTGATTCAAATATTGAATGTAGTTTGCAAGAAATTAAATATTATTTGAAAGAATGCTTCGGTCTATCGAACAAAATTTGTAAATCTTCATTGATGCATTTTTCAAGTCGAATGGAACGTAAGGAAACAATGTAGAGTTTTAAAAATGAAGATACAACCGCAAAATTAATTTTGCAAATTAATCCTCAAATAAAAATTTGGGGGCAAATAAAAATTTCACAATTCACAATTCACATTCAAATTGTGAAATAGCGCCGCGTAGCGGTGAAGCAGCTAAAATGTATCACTGTCCTTGTCGCATACTCTTGCGCTCTTTATCTGCCACACAGTATAAGTGCGACAAGGACGGCAATAGATTTCTGGTTCCGTTATTTCACCGCTATACGATGCTAGCATTTCAGTGTTTACAAATTAAATAAATTTTCACTTGCAAAAACAAACTAATCAATAAAAACAAAAGGATTAATTTACGAATTTTTGCAGTTGTATTCTCAGAATTAAACTATTAGCTTTTTTCTACATGCTGACCTGTGAAATGCACTCTTATGTGATACAATTACGAATTCAGATTTCAAATTGCCTGAAATAATGATTTGAAAGTAATCATTTTTCGATCATTTTTATTGCCCATATGTGATAACTTCATGTCATACAAATTTGAGATTATATTACCGACATATTTACAAAATAAATAAAAAAGAAAGAACAAATTAATTAAAAAGTTCAAGTTAGGCAAGACAAAGAAAAATGGAGCCTTTCAAAGCGTCTGAAGTAATTCCATACGCTTCTCATTATTCTCAAATTCTATTTGCTATGAGAAACTTACGTTTCAGAGAATATTTGATTTGGAAAATATTACTGAAATGCCGGATTTTTACTTGAACTATTACGGAAACGAGTGGGAATTTCTGGGTGGTGAAGAGGAAGAGGAAATTCTGGAAGAAGAAGAAGAAGAAGAAGAAGAAGAAGAAGAGGAGAAGGAGGAGAAAGAGGAGAAAGAGAGGAAACCAAAAGAAGAGGACATTTTTGTAGAGTTTCCAGAGTTTGTGACCGAGAAAAAAACTAGACTCGAACTAGAAAAAGAAAAGCTACAAAAAATCATTGATGTAATTCCAATCGAAATTCAATAAAAGAACAAATCGTTTTCGTATCGAAAAAATATGTAAAGGAACATTAAATTAAATTAAATTTTTAGATAAAAGAAGAAAAATATTTATCGGAGGAAACGCTGATCACTCCGAAAGAGGAATCGATCGTTTCTGTCGAATCGTCCGTAGAAAGTTCTATTCATCCTTGTCTCAGAGATATAGATATCAGCGATTCCCAATTGAAATTACAAAATCTATATACGATGTTTCCAATTCCTGACGATCCTGGTTTGGTACCCGCGTTTTGGACCATTCATGAACGTAAAATCGAATCTTATCCAGATGACGGTGTGCTGAAATTTTTCGACTTAGCAAAGGCATCTCACATCAGACCTATACAGGCCTTGGAGGATATGCTACTGTCTGAGAGAATTAATTTGCAGTATTACGGAATCAATCCGCGTGCCATTAGACCTCTTTGTGAAGCTCTGATGAAAAATCCTTTTGTACATTTAGTCAATCTCACAGTAAGATAAATAGCCTTCCATGAAAATTAACAAATATTGATATAACGTTAGCGCGAATGAAAGTAATATCATAATTAATAGAAATACTTTGATTGATTGATATATTGATTGATTATTGATAGTAAGGAAATTTCATTAAAATTACTAAAGAAAAGAAAAAAATTTTGAAATATTCGCCCGAAATAATATTATTTCACAGAGCAATTGGTTATCAGAAGATGCTTGTTATCATCTAAACGATCTCCTTCAAAACAACAACATAATACACACATTGTTGTTATCAGGATGCAAAATTGGCACAAAAGGTGCCGCGAAACTTCACGATGGAATTTCGAAGAATGTAACATTGAAGAAGTTAGATCTCTCTGATTGTAACATTCGTAACGAAGGTTTAGACCATATCACTGATGCAATGTGCGATAACGAGAGCATTGAAACTCTTTTAATCAACGATAATAATCTCGATGAATCTTGCGCGAGAACTTTACAAAGATTGCTCTCCTGTTCGAAGACAGTGAAGCGTTTAGGATTGTCATGGAATTCTTTGTACACCGCAGAAACTTGGAAAAAACTGATCAGAGGGTTCGAAAACAATGAAGTCTTAATCGACCTTGATTTATCATGGAATGCTTTAGGAAGAGAATGTGTTCCATATATTCGCCGATTATTAATGCGTTCTTCACCATTAAAAATATTACATTTAAATGGTAATATAAAGATCATAAAGACTTTTCTTTTAATACAAAGATTTCTTAAGTCTTTACTAGATCAGAATAATGAACAGTTGATATTTAGAAACTAATTTAATGTTTAATACTATATTATATTTCAATCACATTCAGGAAATCGATTTTACAATGAAAATGTAGAAATCATCGCGAAAGGACTATCGAAAAATACAAAACTTGAGGAACTATATATGGGTAACAACCCTATAAAAGCTGAAGGAGCACTTACTCTTGTTAAAGCAGTTACTCCTGACAAATCGCCTGAAAGTCCATTACGTATTTTGGATCTTACGAATATTTGGGCGGATAAAAAAATATTACCGGAGCTTGAAACAATTCAAAATAGCAAACCATGGCTCGACATTAAGTTAGGAGGGATACTTAGCAATTATAAAGTGAAAGATCCCGATATACAAGCAATACTTTTGAGGAGAGCCAACTATGAAGCCATGAAACCGAAGAAAAAACATCGCAGAAACTTTGGTCACTTTGTGTTATTACTTTCAGACGGTCCTATTTCAAGAGGTATGTGTATACAAAAATAAAAATAATATTACAATTATAATATTACGAATAATATTATAATTAAGTGAGATTAACATTACAGGGATGTTTATAAAACTAATAAAAAAATTTCGATTGAAGTTATCTCAATCTCTAATAGATGAATTAATAAATGCATTTGCTGATGCAAGACATGATGTCGATCAGGGATTATTAAAATCTGTCTATATGAAGCATTTTCCAAATACAAAACTTTCGCCGGAAAAGCCTGTTAAAAAAAGAAAAATTAATGGACCAAATAAAAAAAAGAGGAAAAGATGAAAACGAAAGAAAAAATACAGCTATGAAAATGAATGTTATGATTTATTACAATATTCTAACTTTGACAATTTAAATAAAGTATAATTATATTACAACTATATTTTTTAACAAATAAGAAATAAATACAAACATTATAACATACAATACAAAACATTATAAAAAAAAATTACCAGTTAAATTGTAAACATTGATGAATTTCTTAATATTAGTCTATGTAAAATATTCTAGCTGAAATATCGTCAACAATCCAATTTATTCCTTCCACGAGATTTTCTCCTGTAACTGCTGAACATTTGTATATCTGCCAGTGATGCGTCTTAATACTGGGCAATTCTAAAATTTCTGCAATGTCAGATGCAGATAATGCTCCAGGCAAATCTTGTTTATTTGCAAGTATTAATAGACTTGCACCTTCTAATCTTTCCTCTTGTAACAGTTTATATAATTCTATCTTGCAATCCTCTAATCTTCTTCTATCTGCACTATCAATCACCCATACGAGACCATCTGTAGATTCAAAATAATTTCTCCAGTAAGAACGCAATGACTTTTGACCACCCACGTCCCACACGTTTAATTTATATCCACGATGTTCCAAAGTTTTAATATTAAAACCAAGAGTTGGTGATATTGTATCAATTGGTTCTCCATTAATTCTCTTTAAAACTGTTGTTTTGCCAGCATTATCTAAACCTCTGTAAATATATAAAATATAAAAGATACGTTTACACAAAACAGTTTTATAAAAATATATATAAAATTATTCAGCATACATGTGTATTTCTTTTTTTTTTTATTATACAATATCAATGTAAATGACAATATAACCTAAAAATATTAAAACACGTAAAAATAAAAATACGTACAACATTAAAATACGCATTTCTTTTTCCTTTTGCTTCAACTTCTTAAGTACTGTTAGCAATCCCATAATTAATTACATCAAGGATATCACTGATCACAATTTTATACACATAATGTGCATCCAGAAAATATAAAGATCTTCAACTTGACACTCCTAACCTCTATTGAAAACAATATCAAATATAACACTTAAATATAAAATTACAACATAGGTTCAATATTTTATGTCATACGTGTACATTCAATATTAATAATGAATTAAATACCAAGAGTAATGATAAATTTGTTAAAATATATATTAAAAATTATACAACATATATTAGAATAACAGTAATTCTGTGACTTTATTAACAACATCAGGATGGCAAAGTGCATTAACAATATTTTCAGTCGTATGTTGAACAAAAGAATAAGTATTCTTTGCGTCACTATCAGTTTCAGAATTGTCTTTTAACAAATCAATATAGTTTTCAGAAAATCTCTCCCTCTTCATTTTCACAAATTCTTCTAATTTTGTTCTACTAAGTTCATGAAGTAGCTTTACATAAGCTGGATACTCTGTTGCTAAGTCTTTAGCAGTCCATGCAATACGTTTTTTTCTTTTAGCAGATAAATCTACATTTGCCACAGTTTTGCATTCTTCAACAGCAATATTTAGCTGATAAATAAATTAATTTTAATTTTCATAGTTAATATCAATATAATTTACTGATTTTTATTATACATTACCAAGTTTATACAATCAGATTCATCAGGTACATTACTGACATCCTTCCCAATTTTAGCCACTATTAATTTAACAATGGCTTCCTTAACTCTTGATATATTATCTGTTATTATCGGTAACCATATATTAACACTAACAGTTAATTCTAACGATTCAACATAATGCCACCAACCAGGAGGAACAAATAATACATCTCCTGGTTCTAAAGTTATTAATCTTGCTGTGTCTTCAATCTTTAATATATTAATTTCATCTTCTTTAGTAGGACAGAAAAAATTGTATTTACTATATATTGTAGATTCTTCATAAGGAATTCTTGTTGGCTGGAGAAAATTACTTGAATTTGGAGGAAATAATAACCACTGTTTCCTAAAAAAAAAATTAATAATTTTATATCTTTGATACAATTTTTGTTTTCATTTTTACATATATAACAAACCTTCCATGAATTTGGGCAACTAAATTACAACCATAAGAATCCTGATGACAATTTGTGTGAGCTCCTTTGCTTCCAATCCAAAGAGTAGAATCATTACCAGTTTTATCAATATTAAATCTTTCCCAATTTATTGAATTTATTATTTCTGGTTTATCTTTGAACCACTCTTGCATATACTTATAATCAAAGTAATACCATTCTTTATTATCTTCATGGGAGTTCATGTTTTGAATAAAGTCTAATAATGTCATTGAAACTATTGAACAATTCGCCTCCCATTGTGGACTCTAAAAAATATAAAATATTTTTTAAAATTTGTTACAACGGTATCTAAATACAAATAAAAAAAACAGATTGACTAAAACAATAGTAATTTACCATAGTTCCAGCATTATAACCAATTCGAAATGGTAATTTAATATCGCCAAATTTTTCAGCAAGTTCTGACAAATTCCATTCTAACAATTTCCAATAATATTCACCTTTTTCATTTTGTAACATTTGTTGAAATACTATTGGCTCTTTAATTTCCATAATAGCTTGATGTATAACCTTTTTCGATGGTGAATTTAATTTATCCATCGTTGTAAATTATTTATTCTTCTCAAATATCAAAATTAATTAGTTTATAAATTTGATCCCATTTGAATATATAAATTCAATTTTATTATATTAGTCGTTAAAATATTAAATGTTTATTCTTTTATGTAAATGTTTATAAATAGGATTAATTTTATTTTATTAATAAAATTAAATAATTTTTGTAATAAATAATAAATATGTTTACAAAAATTGAAAATTTTGTTTAACTTTATTGATTATAGGTTACGTATACAATGTACTTATATACAAGTGTTTATATATATAGGCATGCACACGCCTCGATGTGTGTATTTTGGTAACTGACCTCTAGTTCACTCTGTGGTCAGTTAACAAGGCATTAATCTACATTCTAACCTAAAAAAATCTAACCAAAAAATATGTTGAAGTACACGCAACTGTGTTTAAATTATTTAAAATCACAGTCAACACTTCTTTCTCATCAGAATAATGTATTGGTGCAACAAAGCCGGGTAATAATTAATTTATTTTGCAAAATATACGAAATCAAAGATTAAGTACTTTGAAAATAAAGAATTATATGTTGTTTTTCATTTTAGAACACATATATCTTAAAAAGAAAATATCCGGTACCTCTTTATAAAAAACATCAAAGATTTCCACGGATGACACATAAACATTTCATTTATGAATATGTAGAAAATACAAATCGAAGAAAACAAAAAAAGATTGACTTAGTTTTGTTAGAGAATGTAAAAAACGTTGGTGAAAAAGGTGAAAAAGTCTCAGTAACTTCTCAAAGAGCTTATGAAACTCTAATATTACCAAAATTGGCTGTATATGCAACTCCTGAAAATCTCAAAAAATATTTAATTGAAGATGAAATGAAAAAGAAATTGTCTCTAAATAGCTCTAAATTTGTAACAAGAACAATAGATATATTATCACAATGTTATTTGCCAATAACAATGTCCATCGAAAATCCATGGACTATAGAAAAATGGCATGTGAGAGTAGCTTTTCGTAATGAAGGATACATTGTACCTGAAGATACTATAACTCTTCCAAAGAAGACTATATCTGGACCTGACTTAAACATTGAAAATAAAGAATTTTACGTTATTGTCAAAATTAATAATCAAGAGGAAGTAAAAGTCAGATGTAAAATACATCATTACACTTCTGATCCAGAAAACAAAGTTATATATGAAGTTCCATTTTACCAATTACCAAGCACAGCAATTTTTCCAGAGGATCAATCAATATTAGATTCCCTTCCAAAACATCCTTTAGCTGATACAATAGATGATGATTTAAAAAAATAAAAAATAAATAATTATATTATATTTTAGTAAATAAATTATTCATTTGACGAAATTAATTTACTTTTTCTACCTGTATTCAATTATGTACATATATGTATATTTTAAGTTTTGCACAATTAAATAATAAAATAAATAATTAAAATAATTATTATTTCCTTCAAAATACATCCATATAAAATTATTTTCTTTATTGATATAATTTTTTTTTTATTGTAAATCAATATTTGTGAATATTTATATTTGTAAAATATACATGATATAGATATGTAATCAATAATTGATTTATATATCATTGAATAAGAATTTGCTCTTCACTTTTCATTTACTAGTTAACCTTACTAACTTCTTACTATCATTGCTATAGTATCATAGTTAATTATTTTGCTATTTTAAAAATGGAAGACAAATATTTTGGATGGGATGAAATTTCTAATGGATTAATTTTATTAGAGTAATGAAACATCTAAAACTTCAAATACCTCATATTTTTATATAAATTACAAATTAATTTGTTCATAAATAAAATACGAATTGAATTAATATCTTTTTTATGTTTGAATATTAGTACACAAAAGACTGAGGATGAGCATATTAAAAAAATTAAACTGCAGTCTGATATTGATCATCAATCAAAAGTATATTGTCCACACTCATATTTGATTTTAAATTTCCATGAAACCTTAAGTCAACGTGATAAGGTATATAATGAAAAGGAAAAAGATTTAATTAAAATATTGTCTATTATTTCTTTATTTACACAAGCACATGTTTTTTCAGCTCAGATTTAGAAAATATTATTTAAGGAAAGTATCTCCAAACGAACCGGATGTTATTATTTTGCAAGATATAAAAGATCTTGTGATGTTCTTATTAATCAGTCCCATAAGTCCTCAATTTGTGAATTTCTTTCATTTACCAGTTGTGGATCGTTTTTTAAGAGCAGCAATCCTTTATTTTCAATATTATATAATAATATGGGAAGAATTAATGAAAGAACGTGCAGCTACTATGAAAAAAGCACCAAATCCCTTAGCTCAGGGCTATAGATTTAGATATGCAGAAGAAATGCAAAATCTTCGTTGTGTTTTAGGTAGAGAATATGCTGATTTAATAGTAGGTTGTCAAGATATTGTTCAATATCATCATATGACTAGTGGGAAAAAAGGAGCTCCATCTTTAACACAATCACAAGGAGAAAAAGATTTGCGAATATATGAGGTATTAATTTGTATGACACATCGTATTGTTTGGATAGCTTTAGAACGCAAGTATTTCAGTTTAATTGGTGAGTGAAAGCTATAACAAAGTAAAAAGTATAAATCATCTATAAAAAAAATAAATAAAAACTTATATTCAGACAAAAAGTAGGATATTTATTGTAGAAATTGAATTGCATAGATTATTTAGAACTGAAAAATATAATATGGCAGAAAAGCGAAATATTTCTCATACGATTCAAGATATGTTACCTGATGACATTCAAGTATTGCAAGGTCACAAAATACAAGAAAAAAGAAAATTATTAAGAAATTCACCCTTGATACAAGAATTAATATATTCAGATTCTGATTATCGTCTTCTATCTTTAGGTCTGTTTTATATATTTCTTTTTTTTACAAAAAAAAAAAAGAATAATATATTATGACTTATAGGAATAGAAGACAATTCAAATGATGAACGTATTCTTTATTTAAAACATGCACTTGTTGTTGAAGAACATAAATTACATAAATTAGGAATAAAAGTTGGAATTTTAGGAGAAAATAGAGCTAATTATGATATCTTATTAATGCCCTTGGAAGAAAAAAATGAAAAACAGGACAAAATTCAATTATCTGATAAAAGAGAATATGACAGAATAAAAAATATTAAAGATACAATACAAGATACAGTGAGTTTTTAAAAATATGTTTTAAATGCATGCATTTATTACAAAATATTAATCATATTTTTACATTTAATATTATAGCAAATATCTATAAAAATTCAGAGACTTCCATCTTTTGAAACTGAACCTGATGTAACACAAGATTTTTCAATAAAGACAATTAATATTTCACCAAAAGGGTACAAAATTGCTCGTGAAAAAGCAAAAAAAAAGTGGTTAATTAGAGAAATAAAACGCCAGGGACATAAAGAGATAGATACATATTCAGTAGCAACAATAGATTAATTATTTTCTTAAAAATAAACTAAGAATTATAAGCATATTTGTTATATTTACAATATAAATTATTGTAATGTGAAATAACTTTATTTTCTTTTAATTGGATTTAATTTTTTCTTAAAATAACTTCTATTCTTAACTAAAATTTAAGAAAATAATAATTTTAATAAAAATTTTAATAATAATAGAAATAACACTTACCAAATATTATTTGATGATAGAATGATTATATGTCACTCAATGTAACTTACAATGCTGTCATATAATTAATCATTATAAATTTTACAAATTTTTATTTTTGGTAACTGTATTTTTAAATAAATAAAATTTGGAAACTTTTATTTTCTGAAATAAGTATATGATTATTTGCAAAATAATTATTATAAAATATATAAGAAACAATTAAAACAAATATAACAAACATTTTCTGTTTATAACAAACAATTTTTATTAAATGTTTGTTAAACTAAAATAAAATAAATTAAACACAAATCAATTGATTGCTATTTCAAAACTATTTTATTTTTCATGTAATTACTTAATGTTAATGTGAACTAGTGACAATTAAATAATTGAAAATATGTGTCTATATTTGATTTTCTGAAAGATTTATTTCAAACAGTAATTTAATTATTTTGTATTTAATATTACTATGTACTATTGAGTAATGATGAATATACAAATTATAATATTTTTAGTTACATAAAAAAAATGGATTGTTAATAACTAACACAAAATAAGAAAAATTACCTAAAACTATTTATAACGTGCATTGAAAAAAAATTGTAAATAAAAATACTGATAATTTTGTATATCACATTAAAATATCATTAAACAGAGACACATATAATCAAAAATAACGCTTGTAGGATATGTGATAAGGGTGGATAAACTGAGTACAATAAGACAATGTAAAAAATATGCTTATAATTGGTAATGCCTAATAATGCGCACTAATGCTGATATTTTACAAGGAGATACACATATAGGTACATTTGAAGCAATGCATTTCTTTCATGATTAAATTTTGCATTGTCCTTATATAAATAATTACTGTACCTACTTACTACCATTATATATAATAACAATATATATGACATTAATTTAATCCCAATATGGGTTAAATTGTAAATTATATTGTGTTTTTTTCCATTTACAAGTGACAAATTTACTGTCCATTTGTGTTGGTTTACATTTAGTTAAAACATTTATTATTTAAGATATACTTCCTTGCGACCTATTATTTATGAATAATGACACGCATATACAAGATACAAAAATTAATATCTTAACAAGTATATTTGGCACAGAAACTTTGACAATAAAAACTAGATCTCACAAAACCTGTACAATTCTGATGTTACATGTAAATTGTTTTTTGTTGCTTTACTCTAATGACATTTATTTATAATCTACAAAGTGATTCAACATAGTTTTTTTCTTTAATTTCAATTGCGATATGTATTAAAATTATGATAAAATTTGAAATATATTGCATACATTTGGAAACATTACATGTATTCTCTAGCTATAGCGATATTGTAATCATTTAATTATTAAATGGCAGTAAATGATTTAGTTATTCTTATAATTAACTAGAACAATCTAGTTTTACTCTCAGAATCTGTGCCTCGTTAGATTTTTTAGATTTGAATTTTTTATAGTTTTATTTTGAATAATAAAAGAATATATCGCGTGTCATCTTTTTTTTATAGGCTGCAAAAGAAATTGAATCATATTACAATTACTAAAAATATCAAAAATGAAACTATTTCGGCACTTCTTATTAAGTTGAATCTTTAATTATATGTTACAGCTATCTATTACTGAACATTTGTCTACATGATTATAATACAAAATGAAGAAAATGATAGTGATGATTATGCATATATGAGTAAGATTATTTGCAATTATTCGCATATAATTATTACAGCAGGTAGATGATAAAAATGAATGACTATTTATATGTATATGTAGTTTTTTTTTAAGTTCAGTCATGTGTTCATGCAATTGTATTTTATAAATAAAGTTTCGTGATAGAAAGTAATTTATTAAAACACTTCCAATGTCTGATTCAAACAAAACCTAATTACATTTTTATCAAAATGTATAATGAACTAAGTAATGTACTGATTTTTAATAAAAGATTTCAATTCTGTTCATCAAAACATCAGAAATGTTATATAAGTTAGAGAAATTATATAAAATCATATCTTTACAAAATATTTATGAATATTATTTGCAGCCATATCAGGATATTTAAAAACAAAAAATCATTAATGATGAAAATAGTGTATTAATAAATATGTTTAAATGAATTGAGTTTTTATTTTGTGTTGTAACTAAATAAAGTAATAAATAAAAATAACTCTGAGCCTTTAGATTAAGAATTAGTTTATAGTTTTGACTTTTAAGAATTAGTTTGTAGAAGTGTTTTTTGTTTTGACTTTTATATCTTTCATAAGTAAAAAATATTTATTGCTGTATCATTATAACTATAACACTATAACTGAACTTTTAAATTATACTCAAAATAATCTGCAAATATATAAAACAAGATGAGATTGCGACTTTTTCATGATTACTTTTTAGCAAGGATGGAATTTTTAGCATTTACAAGAAATATAATTTTTTTACATGTGACTCTAGCTACATAATATAAGTGTACCCAATGAAATTTATATTAAATTAATTATAATTACTATTTCTTGTTTCTTTCTGTATATCAATCCCTGCCATTATCTTAGATTTTTATAGTTGTAACGAAAGTTAATAACACAATCTTACATTTAGCAGCACAGACACAAACAGTATTTTTTTTCTATATTGTAAGGAACACACGTGAACTCGTTTTCAAATTATTATATTATTAAAATAGGCGGGGCTACGAAGCAATGTCTGACATAAGTTGAGCCAATAAAGCTGGCTCTAAAAGTCCATGTGTTTGCCCCATTCTTTCCAAATTTCGTACATCCTTATCTACTGCCTCTAGTGCTCGTTCCAATTCTTCTTCTTCTTCTCTTGATGGTTCATATTCGCCATTTCTGCCTTCTGGAAACAAAATAACAAATCTTATTTAGAAGAGTTATTTATATGAATATATTACATATTATATTATATATTATATTACATTTATATAAATTAATATTAATAAAAAAATGATATCATTATACTTACCAATAAATAAGTCATTAAAAGCATCAGCAGGTAAGTTGTTGAGCACATTACCAAAATCATGCTCTGCAGAATCCAAAGAAGGAAACACTTCATGATCTCCCAGATCTTTAAGTCCTCCTCCAAGACCAAGTCCTAATCCTAAATTTAAGTTAGCAGAATTTGAACTTCCCTGTGCTACAGTATTCAAATTATTCAAAGTTTTTGTCTGATTTTCACTAGAGTTTATTTGATTCAAATATTGACTTTCCTCATGTACTAGAGTAGGATCTTTAATCTCAAGTTTATTTGCAGGAGGCCGCTTTCGTTTCTTCGGCCTGGATTTTGGTTTAGGCCTAGGAATTGTGGGAGATGTTGGTTTTTTACGAGCTTTCTTTGGTTTAGATTCTTGGGCTTTACGATGATAGTTATCCCTTTTTCTTGCATGTTCTGGACAAAGAGGTAATTCATGTGCAACATCAAACACAGGAATACAGCATTGTGTGTTATCACTAAATTTGGCAGTGCAATGTTCAAATAAAAGTTGATCTCCATTTAACATAATATGACGAGAACAGTGACGAGTACAAGGTAGAGATGTCTGTTGGCATCCATCAGCTCCACAAAGTCCACCAACTAAAAGTGGTCCCTCTACCACTTTACTTGTACTTGGAGAACTTAAAGCTCTCGCTGTAGATGTAGGATCCTTGCAAGCAGCTTCTAATAGACACCTAGCCCTATCACGTAACAAAATTTCTGAATCTGTTCCACCTTTGTGTAACTGAAGTAGTCTTCTTCTCAATTGAGAACGTAATTGAGAAAGACGCGCAGAACGATTCAATGTCGAAGTATTATCTCCAGAAAACCAATAACGTTGGTAAATTGTCATTTCATCTCCACTAGAATCACTATCTGATATTTCATCTCCAGCTCTAGGATAATACAACAGTGTATGGTCCCGACTTTGCCTTCTATTTTTTAGTCTTTGTAAATTTTCAATATGACGATGTTTTTGTTCGATTGCTTTTGCAAATTTATAGTCTATATGTTCACCATCACCACCACCACTGCCACCACCACCAACACTACAATCAGCATCTAATTCTACAGCACGATCTTGTACAGCTTTGAATTCCGTATCTGGTATGGATGTTATCCTTATTCTTTGTTTCATACATTTTTCTTTAGTCTTACTATTTTTACAATTTTGCATTACTTTAGAATTTTTAGATGACACTACTGTAACATTTCTTCCTGTTGCTGTACCAAATGGCTCTGGTTCACTGAAAATATATGGATCAACATCTTGATGAGCCTCAGTTTTCAGCAAAGCCTTCAAACGATCCGAAAACTTCAATTTATTGTCCATGTTTGAGTTTTCGGATATAGGGACCTTCATTGATTACCGCTTTCTTTGTATTCTGTTCCACCTGCATTCTCAAACTTTCCAAATCAACTTTCTTCTTATCTAGATAAAACTTAGTTTACGCCATGTGCCTAGATCCAAGTCCATACATAAATATTTCTGAATAAGTATTTCATAATACTGAGAATAAAAAAATAAAAAGTTATTTTTATTGTATTATATCACAGTTTGGTTGTTTTTGTATTTGTTTCAGACACATTACTGTTTACATATGCATCAAGGTAATACAACTAATAAAATGAATTTTTGTACAAAGTATAATAACTTATAAAATAGTCATATGCACTACATATACTAATAATGTTACATATAGTAATAATGTGCACCCAGCTATCTTATTTACATGTATTTGCATATCTACAAAACTTTGTCATGGGCTGTGCTTTAATAGAAATATTAAAATTGATTACCTACTATTTAGTATCAAATTTTGTAGTGAAATTTTACAAAAAATGTATATGTACTTATATAGTTAAATGACAATAAAATGTACTCTACGTTTTAAAAGTGCAAATAATACTTTAAGAATTAATAATGTCTAGATCAATTAAAGCTATATATCACTATATATGTTTAAATTCGCATATTATACATAATGTGTATCAGATGATTATTAAAGTCTCCTGGTTCAAGCAATAAGCGTAAACTTAGTCCATGGCTAGATCAGGATAAAAACAATCCTTGCCTCGCATAGCAATTCACATTGAATATACTCTATACATTTTCAAATAATTTCATTACACAAAACAGCAAAACATTGAATGTGGATTCTAAACGTTCTGATAAACTTTGACAATTCAAAGCCATATTAATAATCATTTTATCTCTATTGTTGACATGAGTATATGATGTTGAATATCAACACAGTTTGGTTATGTTCACTCCTTATATAGACAACAGAACATTGTGCAAAATATTGTAATGAAGTTTCAATAATACAGTCAGAAAATCTCATAAGATGAATCTTGTAGTATATTTATACCCTATAACAAAAGTAAACTATTCACAAATACTATCGCGAAGTTCTCTTTATGAACTCGTTTCGTTTAGTTTAACCGAGGTTGGGACAATGGAAATTAGTCCCAACAGTAATGGAGGTTGTTGCCCAATCAGAGGCAATCCAACCTTTTTCGTACAAAATACACTCCAACGAGATTGAAGATTCACGCACAAATTTCAGCATTCATCGATAATAACATTAGAAAGACATGTCAGATGTATAGAAAGCAAAATGGCGGATACTACACACACGAACAGCTTCTGATGCGAAAAATCTTTTAATTCACTGTATTATCATTATGAATTCGGTATACAAACATTTTACATCTAGTCTAAGTGTTGACTAATTTTATATGATAATTTATGGAAACATATTTGTACATGATTTCAACTATCTCTGTTAGAAATGTTTAGATTGTACTTCGTTATTCATTTTAACATAACCTTTTAATTCTTTTACGTATCTAATAGATCTAATTTATTTCATTCCCATCTTTTTTTCTTTTGCAATAGAATAGTACAAATAATATATATACAATGATATTTCACTTCTCAATTATGAAATATACATTACATGACCTGATTTGTTTAATGTTACATTGTATTTGTACTGTTGATTTCTATAAATGTATAGTTTTTTGTTAATATTTTAAAATATCATACATGTTATTTGGTAACGTTATTTTTTGAAACCTTTCTGATATTGGAAAAATAAATTATGTAATTATTGATATAATTATACTAATTATAATAATGTATTAGAAAATATTCAAGAAGTTGACTTTAAAGAAACTTTAGATTTTTGCAATAAACATCGAATATCTCGTATAACATAAAAGAAAACATCTTGTGAAATTTAAAGCACGTGAAAAAATATTCTTTAATAATTAATAAATAATAACAGTCCACAACTTTCTCAAATAACATAGTCTAAAATAATATATTATACATAATTATAACTATGGAAAATCAATGTGTAAATATCACAAATATTATTTACATGGAAAAAACAGTGAGTATAAAATAAATTATACAAATATTAAATATAAAATTGTGCAAAAAAGTCAATGTCAAAAGATAATTACATCAAGTTATACTTTAAGATAATTTTCGTTAAATTGTAACTAAATTTTCGTGAATTTTAGTTTCATCTTTATTATTTTTAACATTTTATTTAAATGTTCAATTCTTGAATTAATAGATAACTACATTTTTTATTGTATAATAGGTAAGGTACAAAAGATAATTGAAATTCGTAAATCTAGTAATCTTGGAAAAATTGTTACCAATGATCAGCTGATTTTGACGTTTAAGATTATAACCTATTAATACATTGCAGGGGACCACCTGTTGATTTAAATTGTCCTTTTCGATTGTAATAAGTAATTGTTTACTTATGTATTACTAATACTCTATTATCTTTAAAAAAAATAAACGATCTCAAATATTATATTGATATTTTATTTTATTAAACAACATAAGTATGTAAATTGTACAAACGAATATTTTCATTTTTTTGTATATACTAAATATTCATTTAGTATACATGATATTTAATTCTTTTATTATTGTAGAAGAATTTTTAACAGTTAGCATTTCTCTGATTGCATTAAACTCTTGAATTTTGTATAGGAAGTAAAATAATGTTCTCAGTAATATGTATTACAACCTTGTTTCATTTATATTTTTTTTCCTTTTTTGTTATCTTTATAATCAAATATACACAATGATCGTATACGCAACTATTTTGCGTACTTAACATTGCTTTAATTATAATTTTGTGATTTTTCAAATACATACAACTACTAAAAATAGTGATTAGATTATGTACATATTATAAACAAATGTTTTGCGATAAAAAGAATGATCACATAGATCACAAAAATATAAATTTTAAATTTGAATGTAAAATATGAACAATGAATAACAAAAAAATTACAAAATAAAATAATATACTTAGAAACATATTTTCATTGCATAAGAGTCAATTTTTTTCTATTATATTTATAAATTCTGTACAAAAAAAAAAGAAATAAATCAAATATTAAATACAATGGTTTTAAATGACAAGTTCATTCTTACAAATGTTCAACAAGAATAGTATACAATAAACTGTGTATACATAACATATATTTAATCCCTCCGATCTCACCTGTTTGATATTTATAATAAATGTTTTCAATTATTTTGACTAGTGAATTGTTCTTATTGATGTTTAGTGTGCATTACACAGATATAAAAAAAGTTTCCACGTTAACTTTTTGTCATGTTTTCCACGTCATAATTTAAACTTTTTTAATGTGTAATTTGAATATAATATGCATAAAGTGATAAATGAAGTGAGCAAAACGTTAAAGATTACTTAAGTACAAAAAAATTTTAAATGCATCAAGATACTATTTTCATACTCCATACGTAACGTGAATTCAATTATAGGAATCATATATTGCAACCATATAGAAATTATATTTTACCTAATTGATATGTAAAGCAGTCGTATATGTATAATTAACTTTATGTAGTATAAGTAAAATTAAACGTATGATACCCTTTTTTAACATCATTTTTGTTAAAAAATTGCTCCAATTGCTTTCAGTGTTGAAAATTTCTTTTATTCTATATTTTAATTGATTCGAGTTTTAATGATATTAAAGTCTTAATTTGAGGTATAGTTTGTGGTAGACCCAAGGGACGGTAATTCTTTTTTCTTATTATAAAAGTTGTATTTGAAAATTATGAATTAGATAATAAATGTATGTTACGTAGGTTTTCGTTGAGGTTTTTGTCCTTTAATAATAGTTGGCCGGCCTTTTATGTAACCTTTTTTGCGACGTGGTGTCTGTAACATTAATGTCCCCCACCCCACAATTTCAACTACATTTCAAAATTACACAATGTTATAATTTAAAAACGGAGAAACGATACGATTAAAAATTCAAAATAAAATAAATACTTTAACTGTTTATCATAAGAATTCTCACCTTTTTACTGACATATGAATTAGCATTTCGTGCAACAATTCGTTTGGATATTGGAATGCTTGGTCTATTAAATTCATTTGGTTTTTTCACCCTAAAATTATATTTCAATAAAAATATTCGTAATTTATAAATAAAATTATTTAAAAAATTTTAAAAATCAGTTTTTATAATCATATATTATTACTAGAATTACCTGTAAATTCTAACAAGCCAATGTTCGGTTGTGTAGGCTTCTTCCAAATATGTTAATTGAAAATTTTTATTCCCTATTTCAGCATTACGCGTACGATCATAACCAGATGGCGATCGATAATCAATCTTTACTTCTCCAAATCGATAATAGCTTAATTTATACATTAATGAATTCAAGAGGGTAGGTGAACCTTCTGAATCCACACGAAATTCTCCTCTTTCGGTAAAATAATCACTTTCACGAATGTCTTGTGGATGTTCGCCTTCTGCAATTCGTACCATCCAAAGGAACTTATTAACATCGTCTCCGGAATATCCAATCATTCCTCCAAAAATAACTAATACATAATCTACATCTAACGATGTCATAATTTCATAAGCAGCACTTTCATTTGAGCTCATTGCTTTTCCAACTAGAGCTATATGTGAATTATTCCAAGTGTTATTGTCCACAAGCGTAGTTCTATATTAAAACAAAGAATGCTTCATATTGTTTTATTTTAGAAAAAGATTTAAATAGATTTTATTTTTTAATGATATATACCTATTAGCCATTCCAGCAATTTGATAACCATAATCCCACCAACTCATAATTCTAGCATCAATAGGTGTATTTTGTGCTAGCCAATAATAAGCTTCTCTAAAATCATCGAGAATCGCTCTACCACCATCATTACTGTATGATGCCAAAACAATTGAAGGGCTAGAATATGCATTACTTGTAATCCAAGTACAATGCAATGTAAACATCATCATTAACACAAATGCACCAATGACAACACCATTTCGAAGATTAACACCTAACCCATCACCATTACCCCTAGGTCTCTCATGTCTCATTCTACGAAGTTTACCAGCTTTATCATAAAGCGCTCTACCAGGACTTCTTTCTCTTTCTTCTTCACTTTCTTCTTCACTTCCATTATTACTCCGATCTCTTTCACTGTCCTCCTCTTTAAAAAATAATTCAAGAAGATCACTGAATGCTATTCCAGCAAGCATACAAACAACTGGAGTTAGAGTGAGCATAAGCCTCACCATCACCCCAGCGAAATAAACAGCACTTATAGCATATAATATAACTGTAAAAAAATTATAATTAATATTGTGTAAAAAATCAATAAAAAATTTCATTGAGATCTTACCAAAGACGCGTTCATCATTAATACGTTTAATACAGTACCACAGGCCCACAGGAAATGTTGTAACAAGAATATGTAAATCAAAGAAAAAGCTAAACCATGTTGTAGGTTGATGTTCAGAAACAGATGCTATTATTGGAATGTGTATCTTTGCGTAACCAGTATCCCAAAGTGAATAAAATCTTCCACTCCAAGGTGCAACAATACCAGCATAGGTTAAACAAATTAAAATCAACAAAAGAATAGCAGCTATAACTGCAACCACTCCTCCAAAGTATTTCATTTCAGATTTTGTAAGTACAGTTCTTAGATGTCTAAAATAACAAAATTACATTGTACTAAAAAATTTAATACATTAACATCATACAAACATACCTGAGAGTTGCCACAAAAATTAATAATCCAAACACACCTCCAGCTGCCATATGTTCTGATGTTCTTATTGGTTGAAAACCAACAAATGGTATTTGCATACTTAATAAAAGTCCCAGAATGTAGAATGTAGTGTAACTTGTAAATAGACGATTACTGAATCGATTCATGATCAGTAATGCAAAAACATGAAGTGGAATTAAATTAATAATAAAAACATAACCACCCCATGCAGATACCATATAGAAGTAGGAGAGAGCAGTCATAGAAGCCCAAAAAATAGAGCCAGTTTTAACTGACTTGACCCAAAGGTAATATGTAATTTGCAGTGCAAAAATGGCAATGCCTTCATTGTCGTAACTTCCTGCTACAGATCTTGAGATGTAACCAGGTACAATTGCAATAAAACATGCTGCAAATAGACCAGCTCCTGCACTCCATATTTCTTTTGTTAATAAGTACGTAGAAATGGCTGTAAGGCCACTAAATATCGGAGCTAAGAATACACAAATATCTCTTATATGCACTGGGATATTCAAAGAATGTAATATATAATGTATAGATCCAGATGTTATCATTAATCCAGGATAAACAGTTCCACCTACAATACGACCCAATGGGTACCACGCTCTTTCATCAAACCAATTCAAAAAATTATAGAATCCATGTTGCACCATATATGCTGTAGCTCTGTAGTTAAACCTATATTATAGATGAATATTTTATTTTACAACAATAAGTTTACATACGCATACATATGTAAAATGTAACTAATCTACTTCCTCAATTAAACTGTTCTTTACATTACAAAATCAAGTAAATTTGAAATAAAAAATCTCTGAACTAAATTAAATTTTATCACATAACATAATTACGTAAAAATACGTACCAAGGATCGAATTCATGTATGATACTTTCAAAACGTATCACTGCAAATAAACGAGAAGCAAATCCTGAGATCCAAGCAAGTAGCAAAACAGTAAAAGTAATAAGAGAATTAAGGCCAGCAGCGTTTGTCAGCGTAGAAGTTTTCATTTGCTTGGACGTCGATTTCTTATCGGGGAACATATCTTTTCTAGTATTTATAACGGATGTTTTATTTGGCAACATATTTTTCTTTTCTTTTTTCTTTTTCTTTCGATTTGCGAATGGAAAATATCCCCGTTAAATTTTAACAAATATTTGCCATAAACATATTAACATTTGTTTTTATTCAACACGTTGCAAATCAAGCAGCCAGCAACAAATTACCAAACCACTATGCTTAGGCTAGGAGTTTAAGACACGTTGAACACCGGCTACGTGTTAACCATGACTTCAACAATGACGTTCTTTTACTTTCATAGAAATACGAATACAAGAATGGTATGTTCGAATATGCGTTTAAATGTACACCACGTTCGATATAAATATCAAGTTGTCGATTGATTTCATTGATATATAAAATTAAAAATAATTCCTCTGCCAATAGAATTAATTTTACAGCAATATAACATCCGGCCTTCGACTATCTAAATACAGATACTGACACGTACACTACTGACACTTATCTTAAAACATCATATCCGGATAATCGCATTACTTAATGACTATTTCCTATAGTATACTGAGAAATTAATATTTCCTGTTTTCATTACAAACGTACAAGTAGAATATTTTGGTAATTACCAAAAGAGTGTCAATCGAGACATTACGAAAAAAATAAAAATTTGAGAAAGTGAAATAGGTATATGGAGAATTATAAATTTTTTTTTCACTACGTTGCTAAAAAATCTTAAATAAACTAGCGGAATTAAATGCTGTGAATGATAAATTTTGTTAAACGCGGATGAAAATTGTTCTCTCATGTTTAGCAGCAAGAAGCAATTAATAAAACGTACTGGCAAAAATCCTGTCGGTCGTTATGATTTCTTAAAACTTTTAGCTACAGAATTTCAAACTACTAAATCTAAAGGTAAAATCATATAAAAAAAGATACAAATATAATGTTTATATAATTGAGATTAATAAAATATATTATTTTCGTAGAAGCGAGAGAACAAGTTTTAGCAAATCTTGCTAATTTTGCTTATGATCCTATCAATTATGGATACATAAGACAGCTACAAATAATTGATTTGTTTCTTCATACTTTGTCAGAGAACAATATAAAATTAGTACGTTTTGCAGCAGCAGCTATATGTAATCTATGTGCTGGTAAGTATTTAAAAATCTTTGATAAGATTTATATTTTAAATATATATTTGTTCATAATCATTGCTTAATGTGAAGATTGTGTTTTAGATCCGATAAATAAATTATATATTTTACGCAACCAAGGTATCCACCTATTAACATCACTACTCTCTTCACAAGATGAGGATACAGTACTATCAGCAATTACTAGTTTAATATTTCTACTTATCCCTGAATCTAAGAATGAAGTAACAGCTGAATTAATTGAAAAAATATCTGTTCTTTCAAATTGTGAAAATAATCGTATTAAAAACTTAATAACGATATTTCTGAATGACTGCACTGATGTAAAGGATAAAATTAAAAATTCTAAGAACACATAAAAATATTTTTGTATAATATATATTATATATATTTGATAAAAATATATAGATGAAACAATTAAGAAATAAAATAATTGATGAAATAATTAAGATACAATACGCCATAATTTAGTTCAGAAATAAAATGAAGTACTCAAAACCATTTTTTAAAATGTTAAAAACATATGTGCAAAGATATTGCACTGGACCTCCAAAAGCTGGAGATGAAATATCTGTTTTTAAAAAAATTACAAAAGATGATATATTAAATTTTGCTAAATTAACTGGCGATTATAATCCAATACATTTTGGGACATCAAATAATCTTGTTCATGGTGCTCTACTTAATGGTTTAGTATCAGGAGTAATTGGTACAAAAATGCCAGGTCCAGGAACTGTGGTAATTGGACAAAATTTCACATTTCCAGCACCATGTTATGCTGGAGATACAATAGAAATAAAAGTACAAATTGTTTCTGCAAGGAAAATTATGAAATGTGAATATGTTTGTATTGCAAATGAAAAAAAAATAGTTTTAAAAGGAAATGCAACATTTATCAAACGATCATTAAATGTCAAAGCATAATTATTGTTACATATATTTATTTGTACTTTAAAATTATATTCATATTAAAATAATAAAACAAGTTTTTTTTACACATACAATATGATTACTATGCCATTAGGAAATATTGCTTATTAAGTATATGACCCATTTTAATTGCTGACTTCACAGAACAAGATACCTTCAGCAAAACTTGCAAGTCTTATTGGTTTTCATTACTTCATGCAGGTGATGCCTATAATTTAATTAACGTAAGTATTTGGATATTTTATTAATTCTTTCCAATTTATTGCAGATTTTATATATTTTTAATGCATATATAGCTTTTCTTTATTTGTAATTATTAATTAAAAGAAATTTTACATAAATACAAAGTATTTTTTTTACAGATAAAATGAATCCAGTATTTCTACTATCAATTCTCTATTTCTTATCTGCATCAGCAACTATGCATAATAAAACTAAAATAAAACCTTTAAATGATACTCTTGCAACTTCAACTACTGAATCTCCAATTGGTTGTGTTTGTGGAATTTTTTTAAGTGGACAGTTTGAAAAAGGCAATAAAGGACTACCTAAAGGAAATCCTGCTGTTTTTCATGATTTGCCTGGAACATTTCCATGTACTCCAAGTGGAAATAGACTCTGTACAAATAAATGCTTGGACATGGTAAGTTAATCTATAAGAATGCAAATTTATTATCAGACATATAATATTAATATTACAGTTAATTTTTTGCTTTAAATAATAAAAAATATTAAATATTTTTTATAGATTATTAAATATTTGCCAAACAGTTCTAAAATACTATGTAGTTCAATAAAACATGACTGTCATAAGGAAAAGGTGAGTTTTATTGTACTGTTTCAAATTACATCGAATAATGTAAGTTATATTCTATAATTTCTTTATGCTTTAGGCTCACTTATTTATCAAGAACTGTAAAAGTGGCTGGATTAATACAAATCTTTCTGCTGGAAGAGAGTATTGTTGTAAGGATGGCACATCATACAAATGTCCAGTATATTAAAATGAATATCTATTACGTTTTCAATTTATAAATTTTATACCTTTTTAATTTAATAAAATTATATTTGATTCTGCCACATTTTCTTCTTAAATATCCCGCTTCTTGTCTAAATATAACTTCAAGAACATCATACATACTCCTCAAAGAATCAAAGAAATCTCAGATAAATATCTGAAATCCTCATTCTATAATTAAATTATTAGATATAAAACTCTGTTCTATTTTATGCATTTTAAAAAAGAAAAATTTTGACTTGAAATTCTCTATAGTTATTGGTATATGAGGTATGATTTTGATCTTTAATTTGTGCTATTGGGTCAAGTTCAGGCATAACCCCAATAATATTTCAAATGACAATATTAAATTTATATTAATCAGCTATTTTAAATTTGTATAAACATTCTATATTTTATAGGCGGTGTTAAGTCTACAAAAGCTAATTTTTATTGATACAAAAAAAAAAAAAAAATGAAAAGATTATATGTTATTTATATTGTTGTCCTATATTATTAATAATGATAATTATTATAATATGTAAGAAGAAGAAAATGTGGAACTTTCTATAATAAATTCTACTTTAAATAAAAAACAATATAAATAAAAATTGGTAAGAAACATGTGTGCAAGACTTTTAGCGTGTCCTTTGTGCTCACAACCAAGTTTTTTAACATTGGATGCTTTGCGAGCAGGATTAATAAGCGTAGCAACACGACCTCTTACATGTCCTGTGTGTAATGAAGTATTGCTTGGTATTGACAAACTTACCATTCATTTATTCAGCCATACTATTAATTTAAGCAATAGTAATATGACAGAGACATTCAAACATACAAATATTACTACTGGTATTCATAATCCAGCATTAAATAATTTAGAAAATATTACTTTCCAAGATTGGAATCTATCTAAAATACAGAATACAGATTCAAGTAAATTTTCACAAAATAATTTAAATGTTCAAAATAGTTTAATATCTTCTCAAAATTTGCAAAATACGAAAGATGAAGCTTTAATTTTAAATTCAGAAGTTTCTATCCATGATCAAAATCCATTAAATCATGTATCTCAAATTACATTTCCACAAAATTTAATTTGTGAAAATAAAGAGATACATACATTTCAAAAGAGTAAAGAAATAGAATCAGAGAAACTCTCTCAACAAATGTTACAAGAAACAATAAAAGTAAATTATGCTACACAGTACTTTACTCATCAAAATGTTAGACATGTAAATTTTATACAAAATTATCCTGAAATAGAATATGACAATGCCCAGACATTTAAAAACTGGATGCAAGATCAATATTGTGAACAACCAAATTGTAATGTGGTAGAAAAAGTGGACACATCTGCAGATAACAATAAATCTTACAACAATGAACAAATGATAATAAATAAATTGCCAAACATTACAACTACTTGTATTAATATACCATTAGAAAAAGCTAATGACAAAAACGTACAAGATGATTCATTTGCTACATGCAATAAAAGTCAAAATCAAAGTTTTAAACATAATGAAATATTACCTCAATTCAAACTTATAAAAACATTATCATCAACAAAACAAAAGACTGAACGATGCAACATATGTGGTTTTCATTTCCCTGATCATAATATTTTGCTTTTACATAAACAGTTAGTACATATGATCAATGAAAAAGATTTAAATATTATTCCTGAAAATTTACTTAAGAATTATTCATGTCACTTATGTTCTAAAGTGTTTAAAATGAGAGGTAGTTTAATGGTGCATATGCGAGTAGCACATATGGGATATAATTTAGGTAATTTCTTATAACATTGAAAGTATATTCGTATCTATATGTCATTTAATAGATATTAACATATATATATATATACATATTTTCAGGTCCTCTAGTCAAAGATGGACAAATAGAACTCATACTTAATGAAAATAAATTCAACTGTCCTACATGTGGAAAAAAATTTAAAAAGGTAATAAATAAGTTTCCTTGAATATCTTTTTATAAAAAAATAAAATAACTTTACTATTTTAGGAACAACATGTAATGCAGCATTTAAAAACACATGAAGCTAAACAATGGGAATGTGATGTATGCAGTAAAATGTTTACAACAAAATATTTTCTAAAAAAGCATAAGAGACTCCATTCGGGAGAAATGCCTTATAAATGCAACATATGTAACAAAACATTTACTTTTCAACAATCATATCATAAACATAGATTATACCACAAAGATGATAAACCATATACATGTACAACTTGTGGCAGATCATTTAAAGAATTATCTACTTTACATAATCATGAACGAATTCACACAGGAGAAAAACCTTTTGCGTGTGAAACATGTGGTACGTTAATTTTTATAAGAATTTTATTTAAGAATAATTTGCAAATATCTTAGAATAATGCATGTTTTGTTTTCAGTTATTACTAACAATTTAATATGGATTGTACTTTCTGCAATGTATGTAGTTTTTTATTATATGTAATGCAAATACAGCTTATATTTGGAAATAATATCTAATTATTACAAATAATAATTATATTTACACATCATATATCTGAAAAACGTTATAATTACTGATTGTTTTTCATTATGAAAAAACAAATTAAAATAAATGGTTCTTTTAGGAAAATGTTTTCGTCAACGTGTTTCATACTTGGTTCATCGTAGAATACACACAGGTGTGATGCCTTATAAATGTACAACATGTGGAAAAAATTTCAGATACAAGGTATAGTATATTTAAATTAATTAAAAAAAGGATATTTTTATGACTTTACTAATCATCTATTATTACAGGTGAGTCAAAGAACTCATAAATGTCCAACACAACAAACAGGAAATTCACAGCAAACAAATATCATGGATCAAACAACTATCAAGAATCAGTCAGTGAATTTGCCAAATATAAGAGATGACATGTGTAAAACACAAAAAGAAAATCAATTAATGTTGGATATTGTACATAATGAAGAAAACAAATATGTGTTGGTAATAAATACTCAAGGTCAACTTTTGACAAAAGAATCTAATATTGAAAAAATAAAAGCTACAAATAAAAAACAAAAATTAGAAGAATGTGCAGTAACGAACAATGAAAATGAAAAAACAGGAGGTATGTGGAAATCTGACATTCCTAATGGTTCTATGTTTAAGAAACCCATTGAAAGTTACAAAGCAATACAGTCAAAAAATGAGAAACCATTTCAAGAAGATACAAATGATTTTTTTTCAATGGTGATGTCTCCACTTGAAAATGGATCACCCACTGCTGAAATGGAACATTTACGAGTATCGTCTCCCATACAAAAAAAAAATATATCAAAATCTTTTGATATTTTCAAAAATACAACACATGACATGGAAATGAATATATTCAATACAGATATGGAACAAAGCTACAGCGATAATAATGCAAATAATTTGCAAACCATTAATGAAGAATCATTGAAACAACTCTTGTATAGTATTGATGAGAAATAATTACTGGACCTTCTATGAGAAAGAAAATGTTATTAGTTATCACTGTTACAAATAAATAAGAATTCTTTAAAGAAGAATCGATTAAAAAATTATAACAAATTTTTCTCTAGTCATTTCAAAATACATTAACAACAGAAATGTACCTATGTATTCGAAACGCAAAAAGTTGTTTACTTCTTCGTAAAAATCACAAAAAGTTTATTTCTTCGTAAAAGCACAATAGGTCGTTGAATTAACCGTTTAATCATTTAATAACTTCATTAAATATGTTTCCGGATGAATGTTCAATCACAATAATTAGCTTTCATTAATGTTTATATTTTTGATTTTCTAACTTATCTTTTTTGCGCGATAAAACTGTAATATTATTTTCGTCATTGATTGGTTAATAAAAATTGAATAATATATATTAACCAATCACCGTTTGAAAAACGTTACAGTATGGCTACATAAAGGGACACACGTGCTTCAGTTGAATCAACCATACAACCTGCATCGCGTATAATCCGCGGTCGAGATATCGTAGCAGACGACGTTCTAATCGACTTGACAGCACAGTCTGGATTTTCACGTGTCCTCTTGTACATCGCATTGCGTAACTGGAGTTCGACTTCCAGGGAGGAACTCCCTTTTTCGGTAAGCAGTTACTTCAAATAAAATCGACAAGATTAAAGGGCATTTAATAATTGCAACATCCGTAACGCTTCTGTCAAACGTTTGTTCTATTTATTTGTTAACATATTCGTTTATCACAAATTGATCTCGATGTAACTTGAGAAATATTTCAACTTATTGGCCAATTGGATACTACTGAATCAGGTTTTCAACCAATCATAATGATGTGTACATACTTGTCGCGATCAAACAGCAAAACTAGAATTCGTTACGACATCGCAATTGTGAAGTTTACGTGTTTTCTCGGAAGGCTTAAAAAGTAAGACAGCCTGACAGTTGTACTACTGCTTTACAATTCCCTATGCGTAACAAATCTATTTGTGATAAACTAATCATATTTTGAACTCGAGCAGTGTTTAACGTTTGATATGTCATATGTCATCCGTTGACAGAAATCATATTTATTCAATCGTTGAGCCATTTCTTAGTAATCTTTTTACGCTTGTGCGTGCGAATAAATCAGAATCGATCGTGCACGTTTGACAAACGTATAAAAAGGAAAATTGCTCTGATACGTCGCAACAGCATACAATGTAACAGCAACATATTGAGTCAGGTGTACATACATGCACGTACACGTGTGTGACACGTATGTATTGTAACGTATATGTACAATATAATTACAGTGTGCGTATATAAATAATACGTGTATGTATACGTATATGCAGCACGCGTGTGTATTTTAATCAGAGAATAGCTAATTATACAATTGAAAATTTCTCATTTGACATCTGGTCAATTGTTTGCGATTAATTTGACGCTGCAGATGAGGAGAAAGTAAAAGTTGGCATTTAAAAAAAATCGCAGCAAGATGGCTATTCGCGCCGGTTTTACATCTGCTGTTCCGTTATGAATTGCGATTTTATTACACGCGGATACCGTGTTTTCGAACGCACCTACGTTGATTCCGAGTGTGACGTTTCCTGATGGGGGCGGAGCGTCCTCCAGCTTCCCTATTCTAACCAACCCGATCACGATAGTCGTCGCATTCCGCTGAATTGCTTCAGTGTGCCTCGGCAGTGCGTTTGGTGCGTTTTTTGGTGTGTGCTTGTGCACATAGCCACTCGCCAACGTACTTACGTGCCTGCGCGAGAATTTATTTCCCTGTCGTATGTAACGAGGAACGTTCGCGTTCATAAAAATCATCGACGTGAAGACATTTTTCTCGCAATGCCCTGGGCACGTTTTTCCGACATTCAGGTAATTCCTATTTTCAAATTGGGAATTCTTTTTCTCCTCTCGTATCCCCTTCCTTCCCCCTCCCTCATTCTTCTTTTTCTCTTCTTTGCCGAGGACCTGCATACCCAAGTAGGGTTCTCTTTTTCGAGGACCTAAACCTGAGGTCACACGGTAACGAGAGTGGTGAAACGAAAGAGAGAAAGAGACGAAGAAAGAACTCGTCCTCCATTACTTGTTCGCAAGCAAATGGTGGCTTGCTCGCTCGGTCTTTGTTGTAATTATTTACGTTTCTCCGCTGAATCCTTACGGTTATATTAAATCTCGTTCGCGGCTTCGTTGCAACTATGTAATTGCTGTATTCTTAGAAGAGATTCTATGATGTCAACGGCACAATTTTGCATTGTGCATGATATTACAAACGGACACCAGTTGTAGTGTTTATTATGATACTTGGGTTTGTTACTATCTCTTTCGCTGCGGAGGAAAATATTAATTGCGCATTGTTTTAGCTGCATTATTTAGTTACGCTCCTCTTATCTCAGTGCCCATTGATTTATCGTAATAAGTGATTTCTGTTTAATCTACTTTGTTACAATTATATATGTACGTATATATATATACATACATATTTGTATATATATATATTATATACTTTTTCTTGCTTTTAACGCATTATTTGTAAATAGGTATATACATTTCTTTATTACACTTTAATTAACATAATATGATTTTTTTTTTTAATTCGTGCATGCTTTTACATAATGAACATATTTATTTATTATTTTGTCAATGTCTTCCATTTTAAAAATAAACGATATTTTTTTAATAATTAAAGTTAAACATGATAAGATATTTATATATTCTATGTTTATAAAAAGAAACTTGAAATTGTATTTATAAATTGAAGCGAGTAATTCGAACCATTTATTCTTAATATTTATTACATTGTATTTCATGATATTGTATACATAAATGTTCAAATTAGAATTGTTTTTAACTTTGATTTATTATTATGATATTTTTAATTTTACCTTCCATTTATAGACTACAGTATTGTCATTATATAATGGATATAGTGCCAAGGATTTTGACCCTTTTATAATTTCTTTAAGTTTTAATAATTTCTTTGAGATGGTCATATATTTTAGAATTTCAATATAGTACATTACATGTTTTTTCTTGACTTAAACAGCTATGATAAATATTTATTTCTTTTTTGTTACAGACAGAATAGTGGCATGAGTCGATTAATCTATGGCAGATCAACAAGATCAGTCGTCATCAGGGGGGTCTGTAGAGACGGCCAGTGCTTCAGCAGACACCTCTAAGGTTAGAGGGAAGAGCTCTAGCAGTGGTAGTAGTGGTTATAGAAAACGACAAAGCACTGGTTCTATTCCTGTCACGGTAGAAGAAAAAAGACGTAGACAAACTATTGGTGATCCACAATCATCTGAAGTTTTTAATAATACTTCTTGTAAACATTCAAGTGATTCAACAGGAATTAGAACAAAAAGTGAATTTAAAAGTCATGGCAGTGGCTTAGAATCATATCTAGGTAATTACCTATTTAAGAAATATAATTATATTTCTTAAATCAATATGAATATAATTCTTACATATTATCTTATTTTAAAAGTCATATTTTTTGAAAAGTGTTTCTAGTTTCATCTACATTGCTTCATTATAGATAATAATTGGAAGCCACAACATAAAGTTCAACAATCAACCTATAACATTAGTGCAAATAGTACAAGAGCTCGTAGTGTTGCAAGAACAAGTTTGCCTGAGTTAAATTTAACAGCTATTGACTGTGTTGCATCAAGGACTCGTTCTCGTACACCACAAAATCCACAAGCCATATCACAAGGACATAATAGTTACAATTTATCACTATCCAGTGGTTACGATAGTAAAGAAGACTTAACATATAACAATTTGGTACCAACATCAACTACTACACCAGTTACTAGTCATCCATCCACGTCAAGAGGAAGAGGTTAGTGTATTTATTGGTTTTATATAAAAAGTGTTGGTTGCAATGAGATGTGATGTGTGATTTGAATGAACACATAATACAAGTTAAATCAATTCTAAATATATTAAACGCAAAATACATAAATCATAACGGTAATAACATTAATTAATAAATTGATTAATATGAAACAGTAATGTATTTGCCAAGTATAATTAATTAATATGCACTTTTTTTGTAAATGCGCTCCTCTACATTAAAAAATTAATCATTCTTAATCAGAACAAGATTTTAATATTTTAAAAATGAATTTATGATTTTATATAATATGTATAGTTAATGTTAATTTTTAATCTGTTTGCGTACTAATAATTCATTAATGTGTCAAACTTTATTATTTATAACATTTTATAATTTGTAATTATTAATAATAAATATGATAATTATTAGTTGTTTAATAGAATATATTATACTTAATATAATATTTTTTGAAAATTTTTTTGTTGATTCTTGTTAATTATAAAAGTACAATATTTTTGTTGATTTTTAATAATGTATATTTTTATTTTCTTTAATATAAATTTTTTAAACAATTGTAATTAATTTATTAAAAAAATAATAAATGATTTTCATAATAACTTTAAAAAAATTAATCTTTAAAAATATTTCATATTGCTTAAAATTAAATAAATAAATACTTTATTTACATAAAATTAAACAAATTTTTGGAAGAAAATTAAATAATGATAATATTTCTAAATATACAAGAGTGAAAAAAGTAGTTATTTACAACATATACATTTGATACAAGTAGTATTATAGTCAATCTTTGCTCAACCTTGTTTTGCAACCTTCATTTAATGAAGTAGTAGGCTAAAGTATAGGGTAGTAACACTAGGATTTGATTCACAAATATCTTAAAATTAAAGAAAGAAAGTATTACCAAAATAAGAGTCATAGATCAGACTGTATCATTAGGCCTGAGGATGAGCGAATGTCTGGAAGGATTTGTGTCTGCTGTCAAAGCACTTTTTCCAATATCAACACAAACGTATCATCAAGAAGGTAAGCCTAAGGAGTACACACTTCGTACTACATTTTCTTACCCTTATTTTCTCTTACAAATTCATGAGTAGATTTTTTTAAATGAATACAGATCATTATAAATCTGCTCTCTAAATTGGTTTTCCATACCCATATGCAAGTATATCATATATAATTAATATGAGATCAAATTGTTTGTCTCAAATTTGATTTATGCATGACATTATTTCTCCAGACATAAAATGAATATAGTTCTATATATATATATATATATATATATATATATACATACACATATACGTATACATACATATACATGTATGTTTGTAAGAAATTTATATGTACATATAAATTCAAACACTCACTATTATCATTATTATATTACTTGGAGATTACATCAAGTGTTTTTACATTTTACATTAAAACACTTCATAATGCATAAAAATGGTACAAAAATATCAGCATGACAATTCAATAGAATATTATGAAAATATCATGCAATTTAGTTATTTACAGATATAACAAATAAAAGTACCAATGTATATCTAATTATTATATATAAAATTTTATTTTTTTGTTTAATGATGAATTTTTTGCAGTTGGAAAAACATTTTTCTCAAATTAAAATGTAGCATTTATGTATATATTAAATAATATTTATAAATATAATGAGACATAATTATTTGTAATATGCATAATTATTTAATAAAATTTATTAAAATTTTGCGTACAATTAGTAATTATCATTAAAAAAGTATATCAATTTCTATAAATTTATGAACATTGTCTTAATGATCTAAATTTTTACTAAAATAATTATTATTTTCAGTTTTGAAAATTACTAAATATATTAAATTTGTATATCCAAATGTGCAATATAGCATGTGAAATATTTTCATTTAATTTAATGGGATGGATAGTATCAAATTAATAAGGTAAATATAGTTTACTTGTCATAATGTTGAGCAAAATTTCATATTTTGTACATGCACTTTGTTAAAAAAAGGAATATATATACATTTGTATAGTTTACAAAAGATGTACAAAACTTTATATGCAAGTATAAAAAATATATAATGTAACTCTATATGAATGCTATCTTCAGTATTTCTTTTCTGCAATGATATAAAACTTCTTATTAAAAGTATTTAATGTATTTAATCATATTTTGACATCATAATATATATACTACAAACTTTCATTTAAATTTTATAAAGTAAAAAATGTTTATAATTACTTACTAAAGCATCTGTATAAATCATATATTCATTTCTTTATAAACTTTTACATATAAAGCAAAATGTTCTAATTTATATTTTGCTTTAACTCTTATATGAAGTTTATCCTAATATCTATTTATTATTTGTATCTTATATACATCGGTTCAATCAATTTTGTTATTAGATTTAAAAATGTAATATTATTATTATTTTATATATTATTATTTTGTGATATTATGTATATCTTTTAATCTATAAAAAAAATTTATGAAATCTATAAAATGGATAAAAGCATGTATTGTACATTTGTTTAGGTTTAACATAGGATTATATTTCCATAAACATATAATATGAATATGTATGCAATTGACATAAATATTTGTAAAAAGAAAATACATGCTTGAATAGGTTGTAGATTGCACAAAAGATAATGTACATATAGTATTATAAGTTATAACATAATTATTATCAACTTTTAACTTGTGAAAGTGCTTGTTTCTTATGATTATGCACAAGAAACAATGATACTTAAGAAATTTGTTTCATATGCACTAAAGCATTATATATATATGTTAACATTTCTCTTTTTCTTGTTATCCAAAGTGGTAATGATTTTCAACAATAATCAAATTTTAGAACATTTAAAAGTCATTGCAAGTATTGAAGTTTATATATATATATATATAAATAATAATAATAATAATAATAATAATAATAATAAAATATTTGAATATTTTAGGATCAAAATCCCACGGTGGTGCAACCTGCGCGAGTAGCAGTGCGAGTAGTCAAGTTTTAAGTGTGAAGTCCAGCATCAGAGTGGGTAACGCAGCCAGTAATTCTGTGGAGAGCGGTGGGGGGGCATTGGCACATGAAGGGGCAGGCACTAGTGGCATCACTACAGCCACTGCCAGTCCACCTGTGTCTGCCACCGCCGCTGCCAACCCTACACACCCTCATACTACGCACAAGCATATATTACGTTCTCGCACAAAATTATCCAGTGACTATAAAGAACTAGCAACTGTTAACAAAACTTCAGGAAAACATCATAAAAAAGATACTACAACAGGCACTTGTTCAAGCTCCAGGTAACTAATTGTTTGAAATGATAATTAGTTATGCGTTCGAGACGATACTTAATTATTTGTTTAGCTAGCATAGGTGACGCTTATAACATTCGTTTAGCCATTGTTTGGATCAACTATATCGAGTCTGATAAATAAACATGATTTATATAATATGAAAAATACTATAATTTATATAACATAAAAATTACACTTATAAAACAATAATTTATTTTTTATGTTATACGTATAACATAAAACTACTTATGAAAATGAAATTATGTAATATTATATAAAAAACAGACTTCAAAAACTATAATTTATATAACGTAACACAGGCTTGTATCCGACGCGTAAAAATAAAAAATTAACATAGTGTCTTAGGCAACGTCAAAGCAATGATAAAGAAATCTTTTCATAGTCTAAACATATACCATGTTTATATGGGATTGATACAGGGTTCAATTTCGATTTAATCCTGCATGTAAACGTAATAATAATGTGAGGTAGAATCTATATTATTATATTAATAGTTCATATCTATATTATAAAGATTGTATAGTCAAATAACAGAACATTCTCCACCGACCGAACGGAAACCATTAAATTTGGCTCCGTCTCGAACGTGTTAAATATTATCATGTATTATCATGTATATTATCATGATTATAATACTTTATTTAAATAGGCATCGTTCTTCATCTCGTACAAGAAAAGCAGTGATAGAAGGAGGTTCTGGAGGAAGTGTAATGTCAAGTGACCCTATGACTAATAGTACGACTCCAACAACTGTTTCATCTACAGTTTCTAGTAATCAATTAGTATCCACAACAGGAGAAGACGAATTAGCATCGACTGCTACGTCTGCCACTGGTTAGATTATATACAAAACGATACATATATTTATACAAATATTCTAAGTCATACCTCATTTTTTAAAAAGTTATTATCACGATATTATTTGTTTATTAAGCAAGTGGAGGACCATCCGGAATGTCGGGAACTACTGGAGACAGTGAGAGTGATGATGGAGAAGTTGGGAGGTTGCAAGCATTACTTGAAGCTAGAGGTTTACCTCCTCATGTATTTGGCGCATTAGCACCACGAATGCAACATTTGTTAAACAGAAGCATGGGTGCAAGTTCTGGTAATGTTATATTCTTTTTTATTTCATTTTTATTAAAAAAACATTTTTCTTTGAATATTATATTTAGAAAATACATATATAATTTTAGCTGCTAAAGCACAACAGTTACTGGCTGGTCTGCAAGCTGTTGATGATGAAGGAGAACAGCTACAAGCCGTTATTGGAATGGGTGAAATTCTTGTTATGGGAAACGAAGATACATTAGCTGGTTTTCCCGTGAAACAAGTAGTCGCTGCATTAATAAATTTACTGGGAATAGAACATAATTTTGTAATAATGACGCATGCATGTCGTGCTCTTACTTATATGATGGAAGCTTTACCTCGATCGTCAACAGTAGTAGTTGACGCTGTTCCAGTGTTCTTACAAAAACTAGAATCTATCGAATGTATGGACGTAGCAGAACAATGTTTAACAGCGCTAGCTATGCTTTCACGAAGACATAGTAAAACTATTTTACATGCGGTATGCGTAATATTAATTCATCAACAACTATGAAGTTCAATTTAATGTTGCTTGTTATTAATTTGTTTAACATGTTTATTTTTAGGGAGGGGTATCAGCTTGTTTAAAATTTGTCGACTTTTTTAATATTACGGCACAACGAGCTGCATTAACAATTACAGCAAACTGTTGTCAAAATCTTCATCCTGATGATTTTCACTTAGTAGCTGACAGTTTACCTTTATTAACAAGTAGATTGACAAACCAAGATAAGAAAAGTGTCGAATGTGTTTGCCAAGCATTTAGTCGATTAGTTGATAGCTTTCAACACGATCCGGTAACTTTACACAAAATTATAAATGCAGAACTTCTTCAAAACTTACAACAATTGGTAAGAAAAGTACTAATTATTATTTCATAATGTAACAATATTTTATGATTTCAATTACATTTTCTTATTACATTTTCTAGCTTATGATTACACCACCTGTTAACAGCATTAGCAATTTCATAACAGTGTTGCGAATGCTCTCTGTGATATCAAATCGCTGTCCTGATTTGGCACAGCTGCTTCTGCAACAGAATATAGCTTTCACATTAAGTTATCTTTTAACTGGATCATTAGAAGTAAAAACGGAAGATGTAGAATTAGTACCGCGATCTCCGCAGGAATGGTTTGAAATCACTTGCTTGATCGAAGAACTTATGCCTCCATTACCAACAGATGGCATATTTAGTGTAAATAGTTTACTTGAAAGGACCAGTAATCAACAAGAAAATGTTCATTGGGAATGGCGGGATGAAAGACATTGCTGCCATCCATTTAGCACTATTGACTCTAGAATTATCGAGGTATTGTAATCATCATATTTACTGAATTAAACGCTACGGGAAATCTAATATATATATACTAAAGTGAAAATGTTCTTTTTAGATGGCATTTCAAAATGGCGAGGATGAGATATGTCTTTCCTCCTTAGGACGAACTTATACGATAGATTTGACTGTGATGAAACAAATTAATGAAGATATTGGATTAGCAAGGAGCATTTTTCGTAGAGTGAATGCACATCCTGCAGAAGGCAAAAGTTCTACATGTCCATCAAAGTAAAGATTTTAATTAATTTTTAGACGAATTATTTACAATTTTTAATTATCATAATTTATATTTATAAATTTTTGTAGTATGGATGTTGTACCTCCAGTAATCGAAACAAATGAATGGTTAGTATCGTTTATTCGAACACTATTCTCTGTGTTATATGAAGTCTACAGCAGTTCTGCTGGTCCTGCTGTAAAATGTAAATGTCTCAGAGCTCTGTTACGTATGGTCTATTATGCCTCAACCGATTTACTTAAGGTAAGTATATCTGAAGTACTGAAGTATATATGAAAGTACTTTTCCTATTTTTTAAATTTCTTATCGTTCAAGTTTCTTTCGTTATTGTTAATATAGGATGTCTTAAAAAATCAAGTAGTATCATCACATATAGCGGGTATGCTGGCATCCCAAGATTTACGAATTGTTATTGGAGCTCTGCAGATGGCAAGTATATTAATGAAAAGACTACCACAAGTATTTGGAGTTCATTTTCATCGTGAGGGGGTTTTGCATCAAATACGTCAACTAGCTGATCCTGAAGTACCTCTTGGTGTTTCACCACCCAAGTGTCCTTCCAGTACTGGTAATTTATTTATTTTGTATGCATTAAAATGTTTTACTATTATATTATAAAATACTATTTATATTTTTTACTCTTATCTTTTCTAGGTTCATCGTTACCAAGTCCACAGCCAGGTCCATCTAATACGTCGCTTTGTTCCACCACGATGTTTTCTTCTAATAATGCTACATCCCCGATTGCCTCTCCATCAACAAATGGCAATATATTATTCGGTACAATCGCAACATGTCAGTTGAAATCAAATCTTTCTGCATCAATGGAAACGCATACTAGAAACGAATTAAATTCTACCGTAGATGATGTAACTACACCACAAAGTGCTCATTTGTATGTATGCAATATCAAAATATCTTGAAATTTTACATTATAAACATATTATATTATTTACATGAAATACTTCACTAGGAGAATTGGAGATGTCCTGAAAAGGAAACGACAAAATAAGAAGGGTCGATTTTCGAGGCTCGGCGGTACTACACCACAACAAACTCAGCAACCCGAATCGCTTTTCACTGGTTTTGCTCCCAAAAATAATCGTTTCTTAGGAAATCTTAATCCTGCTAGATGGGGTCGAAAATCATCGTCGTCAAGTTCTGCTAGCGATAAAAGGGATACAAGTTCATCGACAAGTTTGTCGAAGCCACCTAGTAATTCAAGTTTAACAGGAGGTAACCGAGATAAGGCTAAAGCGTGGGTACGTGAACAAGCTGCTCAATTTTTGGCACGGTATCAGGATGATGCTCCGTGCACACATCCTGCGATGACAGTTCTCTCTAGACTTACTGCCGCCATACAACGGTTACAATCAAATGTAAGTATCCTTCAATGTAAATATGCAATATTTAATATTCAAAAATGGGAAATGAATCCACAGGAATTGGATGAAATGTTATCAGCACTTACTGAATTACGAGATATAGTACTGGAAAGTGATATATCTCCGTTTGAAATGAATTATAGCGGTCTCATCAAAGCTCTGCTCAACTACCTCACAACTACAGATGCCCCTGGTAATCGTTATGATCGCCTTCGTATGTTTTGGAAATTGTTTGCAGAGTCAACTGTGAGTTGTACAAAATAAATAATTATATATTAGACTCTTTCGAAGAATATTGTTTTTACAAATATCTAATTTTTAGATGTGTGAAGATAACAATATTACCGATCTTAGTCCTGGAGCATTTGGTGCTCTAGTAACAAAATTAAATAGTTGTGTAGCACAATTGGAACAATTTCCTGTAAAAGTACATGATTTACCAGCAGGATCTGGTGCTGGTCGTGGAGGTACTAGTGCTCTCAAGTTTTTTAATACACACCAACTCAAGGTACATTTAATTTCTAAAAATAATAATAGTGTTCAATTTGAATTATGGTAATAATTCAAATTAATTTTTTATGATTTTGTAGTGTAATCTTCAACGACATCCAGATTGTAACAACTTAAAACAGTGGAAAGGAGGCACTGTTAAAATAGATCCTCTTGCATTAGTACAAGCAATTGAACGTTATTTAATGGTTCGTGGATACGGTAGAATACGAGAGGCTGAATCTATGGTTAGTGACGACGATAACAGTGAAGATGATATAGATGATACATTGGTAATATTTATGTGTATATGTATATGTATATATATACATACATTATTTTAAGTTAATATAATATAATTTTACATTTTTTTAAAATTAACAAGTAATAAATAATAATATCTGGAATGTATTTAATATTACAGGCAGCAGTAGTTATAAGCCAAGGATCAGCGAAACATAAACTCCAATTCTTAATTGGAGAAGAAGTACTGCCTTTTAATATGACTGTTTATCAAGCTGTTAGGCAATTTGGTTGTACTGGAATGGATCATTCTGAAGCAGAAGCTGATGGTGAACCACCACTTGGTCATGATGCAGTATGGGTACAGACTCACACAATTTATTACAGGTAGTTTTAATTTTTGAATCTCTCCTTTAATGAAAATAAGGAAAATAATATAAATAATTTAATCTGTTTAGACCTGTACCCGAAGAAGAAACTGCAACATCGCCAAAACCAGGATCAAGTTCACAGGGTAGTAGCCGCAAAGGCAAAGGAAAAAGTACAAAGATCAGTTCAAAACGAAAAGAGGATAGTTTATGGCTTGAAGGAATAGTCCCTGCACAACGGTGTCCTCTTGATCCTTATTTGTTACCCACCTTGCCATCTTCAGTTACCATTACTGATGCTTCATTGGACGGTTTATGTCTATTACGTCTTTTACACGCGTTAAATCGTCATTGGAGTGTCCTATTTCCTCATCTAAAAGATATAAGTTTACTTTCTCCGCAAGATTTTATTAATAATAAAATAGCCGCAAAAGCTAGTCGGCAGCTACAAGATCCTTTAGTGATCATGACTGGAAACTTACCTTTGTGGTTACAACAAATTGCTACAGTATGGTAAGTACTATGAAATGAATAATTTATCAATAGCAATGTTGCCCGAGTGTTATATTTTTTATTGTTTATAGTCCATTCTTGTTCCCGTTTGAAACGAGACAGTTGTTACTTTATGCAACATCGTTTGATCGAGATAGAGCTCTGCAGCGTCTTTTAGATTCCGCTCCAGAATTATCGGGATCAGATAGTCAAGAACGTGTCACTCCACGTTTAGAACGAAGAAAGAGAACTATTTCTAGAACTGATATCCTCAAACAAGCAGAACTAGTTATACAAGACTTAGCATCTAGCAAAGCCTTACTTGAAGTGCAATATGTCAATGAGGTTTATTTTTTGTACTTATTATATATAGTTTGTTATAGTTTAATATATATTTTTGTATTTTATATATATATATAGTTTATTTTTTACGTTATTTTCATAGTACTTAATAGTTCATAGTATTATTTGTTACCCGTTTTGTAGGTCGGTACTGGTCTTGGTCCAACATTGGAATTTTATGCTCTAGTCTCCCAGGAATTACAGCGTGCTGATCTTGATCTTTGGCATGGTAGTTCAAATCCGACCGAGACAGGATATGTTAATGTTTCGCAAGGACTTTTCCCAATGCCGATTCCATGGAATACTAAAGTTTCCCATCTTGCAAAACTTAAAACGAAATTTAAGTTTCTTGGAAAATTTATGGCAAAAGCGATATACGATTCAAGAATGGTATAATTTATTTTATTGATTAAATTAAGATTTATAACGCTACGATCCAGCTACATTTTTCTTTAAAATGGTGTAATTTTTTTTAGCTGGATTTACCATTCAGTTTAACTTTTTATCGCTGGTTATTGGGAGAAGAACATATGTTAACATTAACCGATTTAATACATGTGTGTCCTGATGTACATCGAACACTTAGTAGATTACAAGAAATTATTAGGCAAAAGGAAACAATTGAGAAAGATCAAATATTAAGGCCACATGAAAAAGCAAAACTGATAGATTCACTAAATCTAGATGGTTGTTTAATTTCTGATCTTGGCCTTGTTTTTGAATTACCGGGTTACGAAAACATCGAATTAAGGAAAAATGGAGGCGAAATACCCGTTTCCATTTATAATCTAGATCAATACATCAAGGTATTTTTATTATAATGATTTGAATATTAATAAGATGCAATAAACATATTTAGTATCTTCTTTGTATGATTAACTTTATACTATTATTTAAAATTCATTTTTTAGTTGGTGGTGCATTGGTTCTTATACGAAGGTATCTTTAGACAAATGGAAGCATTTAGGGAAGGATTTGAATCTGTATTCCCACCGTCACAACTGAGACTATTCTTTCCTGAAGAACTTGAAGCTGTGTTCTGCGGACATGCACAATCAGGTGGACAATGGGATGTGAAAACGCTTTCGGAGTGTTGCAGGACTGATCATGGTTATACACCAGATTCTCGTGCTATCCGTTTTCTATTTGAAGTTATGTCAAAATACAACAGTGAAGAACAAAGGCAGTTCGTTCAATTTGTTACAGGTTCTCCTCGGTTACCAGTTGGAGGTAAGTTTTTACTATTCTATGTAAATGTCGTAACATATTTAAAAAAAGAAAAGAAAAAAAGTTGAAAAATAAAATCATTTTACAGGTTTCAAGAGTTTAACACCACCGTTGACAATAGTGCGTAAAACGTTCGATCCATCTATGAAAACGGACGATTTCTTACCATCCGTAATGACTTGTGTTAATTACTTAAAACTGCCTGATTATACAACATTAGAGATAATGCGAGAAAAGTTGCGAATAGCCGCACAAGAAGGACAACATTCGTTCCATCTTTCCTAGAAACGGATGGAAAACCGGCGCGCCATTTGCTCTTTTGCTATCGCATTGTCCAGGTTGAAAAAAAAAATTCTTCAAATACCGTTTCAAACATTTAAAGAAATAGCTGCATTTTGTTTGAAATTCGGTGTGATCATACATTTGCAGCACTTTATATAAGCTTTTTTCGAAGATAAATTTTTCTTGATTTTAGTGAAAATTCATTTAAATAAATTTTAATTTGATGTTTATCTTTTACTTATAAATATAGATTGTGATATATTTTCTCAAAAAAAAAAAAAAGTGCGAAGATGTTAGCTCTACCATATGAGTTTTCTCTTGTGGTATTATGAACTAGGTAGCGTGGGAGCAGCCTTGTTCTAGAAAACTTATCTTTGATGTGTTACAATAATTAATAAAAAGTTGTAAATATAGTTTAATATGCGCAAGTCTAAATACTTTATATAATAGTAACAAAAAAATGATATTGCTACGAAACTCTATACTAATTAAATATAATATACTATTAAATATAATAGTCTGAGGGGACTCTATTAGATATAAGTAAATTTTATATCAGTGGTGCATTTAGCATCGCCATAAATCGCCAATCTCATGCCTCACTGCAAACTGCAATGAAATCACGAATCAAGATCAATGAAAGAAAAGAAAAATGCCCTAATGATGTAACTCATGTTTCATCATCATAAAAAAAATACAGTAACTGCGAATATAATTGCGTCTTTACGATTATCGTTTTAATTTTTTAATCGATCTCTTGTGTTCGCTGCTTAGTTTTCAGTATGCGAGCACTGCGCGAATTGACGTGCAACACTCCTATATTTAAGTTTATCCAATGTATCATTAATTAAACTTATTTGATATTTTTATTCTAGGTAAGATAGTCCAATTAATATTTTACTTAACTGTGTAAGAATGCAGCCAACATCAAGTCACCGTAATGATATATGAGTCGAAGAAAATTCTAATATCCACTTATTTACAGGCAAAGTATCTATTTATGAAATATGTACGACAACTGTATAATACGAAATAGAATGGATATAAAAATCTGCGAAGCTGGTGTATCAAATGGATTATACAAGGTACATTACTTTCTTATAACTCTGTAGAAATGTGATTCTATACAAAAATTATGAAAATATGAATTGATCAAGTAGAAAAAGAATATAATACGCGATTATTTGTTTTACATTTATATTGTGTACCATTGCTTAAAATGATCAATATATATATACATCACTTTTTGATTTTTATTTTTATATACATGGGACATAATCCAGGAGTGGCGAACTTCTTCCCCGCCGCGGGCTGTATGATCCTACTCCCTCAGTCTTCCGATTCCCTTATCAAAGAAATTAGTTGCCACTCTGTGCATTCTTTTCCGTCGCAACGAATCATACAAACTGCTTTCCTGATCTTAATTTTTCTTTAGCAGCTAAAGCTAAAGTTCAGAGATTATGCAATAAAAGAGATCGCCCTACTGATCAAGAAAATAGGAGCACTGGCCATAACCGATCCGCCAAGTTCGCCACTCCTGATTTAATCGATGAGTTAGTGATTGGTATTACATATAATCATCGTTTTAATTTTTGAAATAAAATTAATAAAATTGCTTTCAAGTTCTGTTTCAGTCTCGTGGTTTTTTTTCTAACATTATAATTGTAAAATTTATTTAATCACAATTTGATATTCTTATACTTCATAATTTTTACATATTTTATGATAAAACGTAAAACGTTATATTTTTACATTACATTTCCAAGTAACGATGAATTATAATTGGTTACGTATATATAATACAGAGTCATTCATAAAGTATGCAAACTACAATTTAGAAATATAATGTACAATAGTATAAAATAATCTCGTCTAAACCTATCAGTAATATAAACAAAATTATGTTTACATCAATTAGTTAGTATGTAAACAAGTTTTATTTTTATTTAAACCACATTATATTTCTTTAGTAGTTTTCAATAAATAAAAATACAAATATTGCTTTACGACGAAATATTTTTTCTAATCAATATTTCGTAAGTAGCACTCATAATATTAAAAATGATTTTAACTTACAAGGAAAGTTTATTTCAAAGTAAAATTAATAGTAGTTATTTTTTGTATAAAATAATTAGAAATTTTGCTTTATTTATATTAATTTCTTCACATATATTATAATATTCTCATGTTTCTTAACATCTTAAACACACATGCTTAACCATCCTACTATGAAACACATTCCACCTATTGGTGTTAGTTTATTATATTTTTTATCGCCAGTAAATGCAGAATAATAACAAGTTCCACAGAACAGTACTATTCCAGAAAGTAAAAACGTCGCAGCCTAAATAATACAATAATAATAAATTTAATATACATAACTAATATTAATACTTTAAAAAAGTTAAACATACCAAGTAACGTGCTCTACAAAAAGGTAATCCTAACATTGCCAATGTATGAATAAAGTGATAACGACTTGCAGTTTCAAATACTTGCTTTTGATCTTTTTCTGACAACTCTGAAATTAATAATAAATTATTTCACGTATATACTAAATATACTGAAAAATATAATTTGTTTTTATACACATTTTTAAAATATTAATAAGAGGTACTTCATTAAATTAATTAATTACAACATGAAATTTTTTATGCATCTGTAGAATATTATACTTATATTGTATTAAAAAGGTTAACAATTTTTTAAATCTTACTATGAGAACCGTAAGCTCCAAGCGTTACAGCTGCAGCACCACTCAAAGCAGCGATTTTAACAAATGGACCTGCATTTGCAGCTAACTTCCACAAAGGAGACATTTGTATTTCTGCTTTTGGTGTCAATCCTAATTGCCCTGGTATCTAAAAACAATTTTCTTTGTTTAATAAAATATTTATTTTTTATATAAATATTTATTTTTTATATAAATATTTTTTATATAAATATTTATTTTTTATATAAATATAAAAATTTAAGTTGATAATATAAAAATAAATTTGTACATAAATTGTAAATATTAAAACATGGAATATAATGTATAATATAAACTTTAATTATATAAAATAAAAATTCTATTACATATTGCTTTTTATTTATTAAAATTATTCTAAAAACAATGTAGTATAAAAATGATAGCAAAATAACAATGTGAAATATCTGAAAATTTTTTATAATAAAAGTATATTATAGATTTATATTTTATATTTTTATTAAATAATAATATAATAATTTATAATTTGTGATTGATAGTTTTAGCTCTGTTAATAATACTTCACTACGTGGCTGATATTTCAGATTTTATATTAGATATTAATATTGAAAAGCGTTATTTAAGAACGTAATATATCACAAAAAGAAGTGTTGTAAAAAATCATAACTATATTTGATTGTAATTAGAAAGTATAAAATTTAGGATTAGATATATAATTCAAACTTAATTCAGTCCTAATTATAGCCACAAATTAAATCTAAATTTGTCAATTAGATTTTAGCAATGAAAAAAAATTAAAATTCAATTTTTTTTATTAATAAATTACTATAAAAAATATTACTACAGATTGAATGAGGTTATATTAGATTTTGAGTTGAATTTAGCTAGTTTTAGGGATACATTTGAACTCAAATTTTATATTTTCTAATTACAAATAAAAGCATTTATGATTGTTTGCGATACATTTTATTAAGGCAGTTTGCCTTTATAGATAGCCTCTTTCAACATATTAAAACTTCAACAAAATCTCTAAAATAATAAAATATTATCATTTTGGCATTAACTTAAAAACGTTTAAACATGATAAAACATTATAAATCTTTATTATTGAACTTACTGTTGCAATTGATCCCCAAATGTATGATACAGATTGTCCAATTAAACTAACCTGAGCCAAAGGATTGAAATAATACATTATATTTTTACATTTATACAAGCATACAAATATAATTTATTTCATTAAAAATTTATATCAATACACAATCTATTTATCCAATAGTAACTTTGTTAAAATTATGCTAACTTTAAGATATTATTATCTATATTTCACGTAACAAATCGAGTCAGGGGAAGTACACAATGTCACGTGATTAAAATTTAGGGAAAAACAGGATTGATCTACAATTCTGATATATTATTATATTATAAAATTAAAAAAAATTATTTTTTCGAATATTAATGAGGTAAATTGAACATATATTTATTGCTGCTTAATTAAATACATCACATTTAATAGCCGAGTTTAAATATCTTTTTTAACAAAACGAAACTGTCTAGACCCGTAATTTATTGCTAAATATGATCAATATATTGTGGATACATTCAAAAATCAGCAGAAATGAAAGAAAGAAAAAAAGGAAAAGAGCACAACTGGTAAAAGTAATATTTTGCGAAAAAATTTAAAAAAATTTTATTTCATACGGTTTTGTATTAGACGGATTGTATTAGAAAAACTGTGCCTACATTTACAATTACAATTTTTTAAATTAATGATACAAATACATTCAATAGAAATTTATTTTATTGTATCTCATAATTGTATTAAATACAATATAATTTAGTTATTTTCAAACTAATTCAAATATCAATGAAGACTGATGTGTGAATTGCTGCTTGATTTTTATATTCATGTACTGTTCATAGAGAATTTGTGTTCGGAATTTTGAAAAATTGTTGTCTATTACATTGTTGCCACACATTAATCTAGCTGTAAATTGAAAAAAGATAGATTTAGAAATAATATTTTAATAATTATATATACTAGAAATATATTTGTAAATATACAATAACTTAAATTTTACCTTCTTGAAACCAATATCAGCAGCATATTCTCTAAAGCATTGTCGACAAATATTTAAACCATATTTGCGAATTAGTCCGTGTCTATTTGCACAAGCGCGGCTGTAAAGTAACAATACAATTACTTATATAAATAAATTATGCTAGTCTGTAAAATAATGTAACATGATTATTTATATAAATAAATTCATAGTATATTATGCATAATACACATTGAGGTTATAATTGAAAAATGAAGAAAATAGCTTTTCTAATTAAAATAATTTATCTCTTGAACTACAATGACAATATAATAATTCATACTAAATAATTCATACTAAATAATTTATACTAAAAACTGAAAGAATATATTTATGTTCTGGAAAAACATAAATGTTGACACGCGGTGAAATACATTCTTTGTTATTTTTGTGATATAAATTTATTTGTCTACAGACAAAAATATAATAAAGTATAGTAATACTGACCAGGATCTAGATCCTTGCCCATATTTTCGTGGATGTGAGTACCAAATATTTTGAAAACCCATTTCTCTTTCCGTAGAAGTGCACTTGACGACTCACGAATCGAAAAGACAGAAATGTCGAGAAATTGCGTTCAGGCGGAATACTACATTACAATGCTACACTAGCGTACTCTAATTTTTCCCGCCAATGTTTAAAAAATTTTTCAATATAAACATCTCATAATATTAAAAGAAACCTGTTTATTATTATAATATACACTTTTGTTTTTATATGGAAAATATATAGTATATATGCTATAAATAATAAATATACAACTTGGTAATAGAATAATGCCTTGCTAACTCGTTATTGCGAAAACTCTCGCTATCTATTTTATGTTGAGGCAACTTTCTTTACACACGTAGATCTTGCCTCATTAACTGACCAAATTCGGTCCTGGGAAAGATAGTACTATAATTTTAAAACCTTTATTATTGAAAAATAATTTCTTCTTTCATGATTCATTTCATTTTAAATTATTTACAAAATGTAAAACATTTTAAAAAACAGCAGAGTACAACACGAAATTTACGTATAGAAACCGGTTCTAAGAAAGTGTTTTCATTAAGAGGCAGGTAGTATAGCGGAAAAAATTACAACGGTACTTACATCGGACTATGATACAGTGATGTAAACACAAGTATACTGTGTTCTTCTGCTATTGTTAACATATGATTTTAAAATTATATGTTTAACCATGTCTAATAAACAGGTTTGTAAACTTTTTTGCATTTTAATAAATTGAAATAATCAGCTTAGAAACTTTTACAGAATGCTGATCAACGTACAATATATACTCAGATGATGAATTTAAAACTGAAAACAATTTTCAAGATGTTCTTATATTCTGCAATAGTTCCAATAATTTTATATTGTTTTTTTTTATACTTCTTATATTATCAAGAGAACTTAATAAATGTACAATTAAGAATGGAAGAAATAGAAAGGAATCCACTATATCGAGTATATGCAAGAAACAACGATACTGGATATTTAAAGCACGTATTTCTCGTATTGGAACGTTTGGGATTTAAACAAACCAACGATGCATTTAATTGGGATTTACTGTGGGCGCATGACTATCCATTTATAACTTTAAGTTCTACCTTAAAAAAATTGAAATCTTATCAGCGCATTAATCATTTTCCCGGTTGCGGATATATTACGAATAAGGTAGACTTATCAACGACGGAAGGCCGCTACATTTTACCAGCATTTAAAATACCAGAACAAAACAACGCATTTTTGCTATATGCTAATCAATATCCCGAGAAGATATTTGTACAAAAATCGAATGATCATCGTGGTATCAGTATAAAAAACGTGAGCGACATAAATATTACAGAAACTGGATCTTTTGTACAAGAATTTATACAGCGACCATTTCTTATAGATGGGTACAAATTTGATATTGGTATATACACTGTGATCACATCCGTCGATCCTCTTAGAGTATATGTATACAAAGGTGATGTTCTCTTTAGATTTTGTCCTGTGAAATATTATCCATTTGATTCTGAAGTTTTAGACAAGTACGTAGTTGGCGATGACTACTTGCCAATTTGGAATGTTCCATCTTTGAAACACTATTATAGTAAACTGAAATTTTCAATGAAAGATTCGTTTGACGCGTATGTACGTTCGCAAGGAAAAAATCCAAAAAAAGTTTGGAATAGTGTATACGAAGCAATAAGAGAGATTACCTTGTCAAAAGAGAATTATATTAAAGAAGTTGTAAAACGTTTTGGAAATGGTGGAAATTTTTTCGAATTGATCAGAATTGATTTTGCTCTTGATGAAGATTTAAATATTTACACCATGGAAGCAAATATGTCTCCAAATTTATCTTCAGCGCATTATCCGTCAAACCAATTACTTTACGAACAAGTCATATTTAATTTATTTTCCTTAGTTGGTATAGGACAAAGAACGAAGAAAAATTCTTTAAAACCAAGGTCTTATAAATTTTGTGTTATAATTAAACAAAAAATTCAAAGTATACATTGTTACAATTTAAACTAATATATTTATATTTTTAGGAACAGAATGGAAGAAGAAATGGAAGTAGCTGACAAGAATATAATGGTTTTGCCAGAACTTTGTATAAAATGTAATGATTGTTTTCGTGTGGAATGTCAACTATGTAATCCTTGTTTTACACCTGAAATTAAACTGATTTTGTCTCAAAGTTACTTAGAACATCAGAATAAAATGGATTTTCAAAGAATCTTTCCACCTCCTATAGTAAGTTTTCTTTTATATACTCATTTTATTTAATATTAATTAAATTAAATTATTATTATTTTCAGACAAAAGATATGGTATTAAAAGATTACACATTAAAAAATCAGTTACTTGTCAGATGGTACCAAGGCAAGTGTGAATTAGATTATTCATGGTGTTGACAACTACATATTTCTAGAATTTATTAATTTATGTAATGCATGTATATAAAATAACTTACCAACTGTATAATTATGACATATAATTATTGACATATCATATTTTGTATCAAATCAAAATACAAACTAAAATTTGTTTTTTAATTTATTAGTTAAATAGGAAAATAAAATTGTTAAATTTTCATATTTTTAATATTTGTTTCTTTTTACGATTCTTTTTCATTTTTGATTCAGGTGCATTTGGATTTGTACCTTTATAGAATTCTTTTAATAATATCATTGCTTCATTATCTCTGGTACCACCTATTATTTTTGTTCTTGAATTATAAAGTTTTGGTACTTCAAAAACACTAATACATCCACCAAAACGATCATTTCTACAACCATATATAACATTATGTACCTGCAATTGACATAATGCAGACATGCACATTATACATGGTTCTACAGTGACAATAACATCAATATTATAAAAAACACTTTTGTAGTCCAAGTTTTTTGTCTTACAAAATTCTAAAACTTGATCTATACAATTAATTTCTGCATGTCGAGTTGCATTGCGAGTTTTATTAACTGTGTTATTACCTACAGCAATGACATTACTGTTGTATACAAATAAACACCCAACTGGAACTTCACCAACTTTTAATGACTCATTTGCCTTTTGTAGAGCAACATCCATCCAACTTAAAATATCCATTGTACTTGTTTTGTGTTCTAATAACTTTAACTTAACAAATTTTTATAAAAATACAAACACACACATACACATATACACACATATATAGTAGATTATAAAATGATAGTTACAGAAATTTGTAAAGTAATATAAATAACATAAATTCTAGAATAAGGTAACATAAATTTTTACTGATGAAAAATAAGTTTTCCCATTTTTCTTGTCAAGGTATTTTAAACTGTAAAACATTCAAGTAATCCAAACTCACTCAACTTTTGCGTTGCTTTCTCACTCCAATTTTTATTATTCACAGCACGTGGACTTGGATGAGGTAAGCATAAAACCTAAAAACATTGAAAAATTAAATATACTTTAAATATTTTTATATATTTTAAATAATATATAAATAATTTTTATTGACTACCTTCACAGGTAATTTTGAAGATTGAACTACTAATTGCGCTCGTTTTTCTGCATATGCACCAATGCCAATCACAATTTCAACTTTTAAAATACTAATAGTTTTTGCCAAAGCCTTATCGCAAGCAGTATGTAATGTTTGTACCTCTTGCCCCTAAGAAAAACAAATAAGAGATTTATATACATAAATATAATTATAAATAAAAGCTAGATATATTGCCTTCAATTCTGCTGGTGTAATATTGCAGCCTTTTTTATTCATTAACGCAATAGGACAATAGTTATGTATATATGCGTGCTTAAAGAATTTTTCTGGACTTTTGCATAATTCTTGAAAGAGACCCCATAATCTTTTCCCACTGACTTCGCTACGGGTACATTGAAATCCAGTTACTTTCCTAGTTGGTTGTTCTTTAGCTGGTTTTCCAACTGGTCCTGAAATTTTTAGCCAATTGCGAACCATATTTATTTCTCCAAATGGAACACCAGTTTGGACCATACCCCAAGGACCAGGATTCATTCCCAGAAATAATATTTTCTTAACAGTGTTACAATATTTCTCTACATACATAGTGTGTATATTAAATGCATACTCAAGAGGATTATAAACATATTCTATCGGTGAACGGAATGTAATTTTTCCAACTTCAATAGCCAAATTCTGTTCAAGTGATAACAATTGTTGAGAAACATTTTCAAGTGATACATCACTTGTAACTATACTATCGTTTTCTTTCTCTAAATTGTCTTTGTTTTCTAATTTCATTCTTTTGGGATTAATATTTACTGAATCGCTATCACGTCTTGTTTTAACTTTTCTAGAACTTGACATTATGATGATTTCTTCAATAAAAACTTTGTTATCGTTGTTGTCGTTATAATAAATCGTTTTTAAAAATTTTATGACAGAAATCTAACGAGTATTATGAGATCTATTTAATCTAATACATTTTAAAAATGTTTTAAACAAACACTCTTACACATGCTAGTACAATAGTCATTTGAACTTGGACTTTCACAAAGAAGTGACCGTTCATTCATCAGATAGAGAAAAAAAATATAGTAAAACGAATAACAGGATGAGTAGAAAAGAGAAGAAACATACGAACTAACCTTCATTGGCTTCCTTTACATTAATATACAATTATAAAATTATTAATTTATCAATGACTGTAAATAATATTGTAATAATGATGGACTTAACAATTGCAAATAAGTAATTTGACTTTCTACTTTTGAACTTGCTCTTTAACTTTAATCGGTAGTAATGATTGGAGCTTTGTCTCAACCAATGAACAACCGTAGCACTATATTCTATGAAAATATAAAAATTACAGGCGTAAAATTACGCATGTTTGATAGCTGTTGGTAAATCCGAATCGTAGTAAGTACAGATTTATTTAGAAAGAAAATGAAATAAAATGGTACATACGATGGTAGTTTATTATATAAGTACATGTTACTTGTTACCATGAGTAATGTCGGTTAATTTTTAACCTTACTCTTAACCTCAACATCGGTTGAATAACAGCGGTGCAACATGGAAAATCAAAACGGAATGACAGTTAAAAGCAATAATCCTGCTCCCACAGTGGAGCAGATAAATGCTGATCGTATAACACAAGTATTTATTTGTTAATCTATTTTATTACATGATTTTTTTATTATAAAAAAAAAATGTTTACACATCTATTTTAATAAACAATAAACAATTACAGCTTGCAAATAAATACTGGGCGCCGCATACAATGGATTCACATCTTTCATTTAGTTCTCAAATAGTAGAAGATATTTATGTCCAAGAAATATGCGCGTCTAAATTCTCTATTCGAAGAATTATGATGTTAGAATTCAGCCAATACCTAGAAAACTTCCTATGGCCGAATTATAATGCAAAAACTGCAACTCGTGCTCACACCATGTCCATTGTTGTCATGGTTAATGAGAAATTTCGAGAAAGGGTTCAAGTTTGGGAGGCATTTGAAAAAAGCCCCAAACATTTTCCTGAGTTCTTTCAAAACGTTTTGGAAGCATGCCTCGAAGAGAGTATAATGGACTTTGATTTGAAGGAACAAACAGCATTGATTGTTTTCTTAAATCATTGTTTTAATTCCATGGAAGTATTGCTGGTTAGAGAAGAAGTGAAAAGGCTTGTGTCATTGTCTATGTGGATTTCACTGCAACAAGGTCGTAGAGAATTGGAATTTAGAAAATATCCAAAATGGAGAAAGTACTGGAAAGTCATAAGGAAAAAGGATAATCCTGAATGCAAAGAGAAGTTAGAATGGGAACGTAAATTTTTGCACAAATTGATGATAAAATTTATGGCAATATTGGAAACAATATCAGAAGAAGGTAAAATAAAAATCTAGACTATTTTGTATGGCTCAAAAAATATTTTTACAGTATAATATTATAACTTGATATCTATTTTTTGATAGGACCACTTTTATCAGATAAGGTACGATATTGCGAGAGATTTCTCGAGTTGGTAATAGATTTAGAAGCTCTATTACCAACTAGACGTTTCTTCAATACAGTTATGGACGATTGTCATTTGGTAGTAAGGTGTCAGCTATCCAATTTATTACATCGTACGGAAGGTGAATTGTTTGGCCAGGTGAGTCTTTTTTTTAAAATTTTTTTAATCAAATAGGAAAACGTTTAAAAACATATATTTATTTTATAAAAATGATACACCATTTACAAAAGTCATATGTTTATACAAATATAAATATTATATTTTAATTAAAAGTAAAAAATTCTTAGAAGTAAAAGATTCCTTAGAACAAAATATTTTTATAAAAAAATGATAGTTGTAATGGTAATATTTATGGTTGTCTATATTCATTGCGATAAATTAATTGAATATTTTGTATAGATATGTACAGATAAGTGCACATTTTTGTAAGGCATAAGAAGTTTTCTTTCAAGGCACTTATGATTATAAATTTGAAATGTTCCAAAATAGCTAAATATACAATTAGTATTCATGAATTTAAATTTGCATGATAAAAATAATGAAATTATCAACAATGATACATATATTATATTTTCCTAAAACGAATAATTTTGTTAATTTTAAAAATTTTTGTAGATATCATTATATACAATGTGTTAACTTGCTATTTATGAGGACATTATGTTTTTGCCTTAATAAATCGTGCATTTGTTAACATGATATATTCCTTGTCATATATTTGTGATAAAGCATTGTCATAAATGTGCTTCTCACTTGATATGTTCAATCAAATGTGTTTCTCACTTAATATGTTCAGTCAAATGTGCAAAATACAATAAATTAACTTCAATTATCTTGTGAGATTGAATTTCATAATGAACTGTACGATTTAATAATTCTTTAATATCCTGCGTTGATAGCAGTCATTTCTTCGCCCCAGTCAAGACCCTCAATGTTTTCCCCTGAATTACAGCAATTGCACGTTTTACCAAGCAAAAACGTAACTCTTCTCTGTCCAAATACGCAAACATAAAGTATTAGAATCGCTTGCAGTAAATTAATGACGACATGACAATATTCTAATGCCTTGTAATTCAGTTGCGATAGCAAAAGTGACAGCCAACCGATACTCATTATCGTAAACAAGAAAACAAACATCCTAAAGCTGTATTTCATTTTATGATGAATTCGACCGTACGTGCTCATTCGTTTAATTCTGTTGGCGGTTGTTAGCGCAAAGCATAAGTCGATCATTATTGTAAATGCGATCGACGTAAATAGCACGGAAATACCTAGCCAACCGATCGTTTCCTGAGGTGGATATATCATTCCGCCAACGACAGGCTTATTAGTCTCTAAAGCAAAATGTGCAAAAATTGCAGTACCAGCTATGCAAATCGTCGAAGCCCAAACGTACGTAGAGTAGTAACAATATTTCCTCCCGTCTGTTACTCGTAGAAATACATTTCGCGAACGAAAAGTGTTCCACACGTAATAACCCAAGGCATTCAGCCAGAAAAATGCAGCTAACAAGGAGACGTACATGACGGTATCTGAAAAAAGAAAAGGGAAATAGGTATATTTCCATAAGAAACTAAACATTTTTTCAACTGGAAGTACTTTAAATGCAGTTGAAATTTTTGTATTTTTATACTTTATATGTATTTCGTACCGGCAATCATAAAACTGACGTGATTGCCGAATTCCGTGAAGATCCTGACCGTAGACGCAGATTGACCGGCTATAAGGCACAGAGTCATGCTAGTTATCATGTTTCCTACAAGATCACGTAGCTGCGGTAGAACGAAATAGACAACCGCGACAACCAGGTAACTGGCTATTGATATTGCGTGGAAGGTAGGATCGATCGCGTGTTTCATCAAATAATTCGTGTCGGACCATTTGACAACGACGTCGGGTACGCAAATCATCGCGTACGTCGCTACCAGTCGATCCCTGCTCAAAATCGCTTTGTCAGCGCAGTAATGTCCGAACGGGTAGTCGTAATGAATAGAAATCGTGTCGAGATCATCTTCGTCCATCGAATCTGCATCGTTGAATTTAAATACACCATTGTACTCCTGGCTTCCCTTCGTCAAGTCGGTGGTGTAGTGCCGTAACACGCCAGTTGTCAATATCGCGAGACGATCCTCGCCGGATCGATAATGATACACGTTCCATTGATGCTCGTTGGACTGACATTTCGGTCTTCCGATCTTCAATTGATAGTTCGGTTGTACCGGCCTGTCCCTCGATATACCGTTGACCTTCTCCTCCACAAATTCCGGCTTCCACTCCGTCTCGTTCGTTTCCGTCAATGGCGTGCACGTGTCGTCGACAAGAAGCTCGTTCTGCTCGCAACACTTCGCCACGCTAATTAAACTCGCTCTGCCGTCTGTGCTCGCGGGAAGGGGACAATTCGTCCCCAGTGTACCGATAACGATAAGCAACGCACTCGCGAGATAATACATGTCATCGAATCGGCACTGCAGTTCCTACTCTCGTACCTTTGTTTCTCGTGCATTGGTTCCTCTTTGTTCGTTCGTTAGCCAACTTTCAGCCTTCGGTTTGGCTCTTAAATCGATCTCTTCGAGGGCTGCCTCGATATTACCTGGCCGCGTAGCGTTGTTACTCACTCGTTTGCATCGTAACGCAACGATGACGGACTTCTCGTGTGTTCATCGCCATACCTGACAATGCCGCCCGCGGTGGTTACCCGCCTAGCGAGATCTACCCCTGCCATGCCCGCCGCCATCGCGTCGCATCCATTTCCATTCTCTCTTACACTACCTCTTCCTCCCTTTCTCCCCCTTCTCTCCCTCTCTCTCTCTCTCTCTCTCTCTCTCTCTCTCTCTCTCTCTCTCGTTTGCTCGCATGCTGGCTTGCTTACTCTCTTTTTCTCTCTTTCTTCCTTCCTCGTAGCTGTCTCACCTCGTTCTCCCCTTCTCTCCCCGGCTACTCATCTTTACCTTTCTCGTTCACTTTGCACTTTGGCTTCGCTGTCTCCTCTCGTATTTTACTCGTATTTTCGCGTTAATTCAATTTGTACGACGGTTCTTTGATTACTGACTCACGTCCTGGACACACGCGCATAATATAGTCGTTCTCGCCTATCGACGTTCGTGCAATCGTGCACAGTTAATTGACGCTTTGCTATTTAGTAACTTGCGATTCTTTCAACGATTTTTACATGAGATAAGACTCGGCTACCCGAGATATGTCCGTCTCGTGTGAACCGAACATACATAATAACTGCAATGACGTTTATGAGTATCACACGAGATCTAGACCTGGTCTAGGTAAGTTTGGTCGTACACGATGTGCTTCACGCACACGTGTCTCGGCTATATTGCACAATCGTTCCGTCCTTGAAACTGTCAAGCAGTTTCTTAGTTTTGTATTTTAGTTTTTGATTTCACGTTTCGTTTACAGGCAGTTGCAATCGAAAATTTGTAAAATTTTAGATTTTTATCATTAGCAAAGAAGCGGTTAATTTTTTTTTTTTTTTTTTTTTTGATCGATTCAATTTATGTACAAGCGAGATTGAAATAAGAAATATTCTTCGACGTGAGCAATTGATCACATGCCACATCGCAATAATGTGTTTATTTGATGATAACGATATAACTTGCTTTATCATTTAACACATTTATTTTTTACAAAGCAACTTATCACACTTGCTTAATGTACAAACTGTAAAATAACGAATTTAAAAAAAAAACTGAAAGCAGACAACGCTTACTCGAATTAGAATCTAAATTATTCTGTAACTTATCGTATTGTACCCTATATAAATTAAGAAGTAAAAAATATTCTAAAGTTGCCCATAATTCGAACTTCAAGTTCAAAGAATCGTCTTGTGCCATCGTTGAGGCATAAAAGGATTCGCATTTCTTTCTCTCTGGAGCACCAACCTTTGCTTTACTAAAATATTGTTCTGCCGCGTGCAAAGCGTCGCGCGCGCGCGTATGTGTATGTGTCACGCAATGCAAATGCAATTCTCATCTTGGCATCGTCGATAGTAGAGCATTACTCATAGTAACCACTCAATATACCTTGTTGTTCTTTTGCACCATCCTCGTTTATCGCGTCTCCATACAACAGACTACTTGATTACTCGCGCACATTGCTTTGTTTAATCATCCTAATAGTTTCACGCAACGAAGAATACAATCGTTTCAATGCGGCGCAGCGCAACGATGATCTAGTTTCTACACTGCATCATTTCACACGCCGTAGATTTCTCTCCGATCTCTTTTTTCTTTCTAATGAATTTTTTTTTTTTCTTTTCGAAAATTCGATCCGTGCAACCTATTTTTATATGAAATGGATTTAATCTTTAATTCTACGTTATATAAAAAATATGGAATTCGTACAAATTAATATTAAAATTGGCAAGATTTTTCATGCCAATGGCGCTTAATTTGTACTTAATTGACTTCTTCGTCCCTGTTAATTCCCTTTTCTTACGTTTATTTCAACTACAGAATACTTCGATTTTGTTCATTAGGATGCTAAAAGATATCCTGCCAGTTCCGAATAAAAGGAAGACGAATGACAAATATCTCTAATGTTCCAATATACGTGGTTCTAACGTTCACGATGTGATACCGACTAACAAGTTTTTAATGGCTTAAAGACGTCAGAAGTACACGTAATTTAAAGTGAATCGTCATCTCGGAAGTGCCGCGTCAGTCGACTAGAATAAGAAAGTTTGATACCGAACGTTCTCCGGGAGGGAACGATAAAATCCTTATAAAAATTACCATGATGAATTGTTAGGTGTTTTTACGCAAGCATAACGTGCAATACCGATGATTTTCTTTAGCTAATGTACAGATCGGTAAAAATCGCAATCAATCGATATAGCATCAACGACGTCGCAATTAACGTGACGATACTTGTTTGTTGACAAGACAACATTCCTAGAGATTCTTAATCAATTAATCGTATAAACGTATCTCACATATTCGTTATAGAGTATTAAATTCTACGCGGTTTTTGTACGATTCTGTTGCTTAAATATAGGAATAATAATTCTTTGTCTCGTTGTTATTACCCGTGATTACCTTCGACTAATTGAACGTGTATAGATACATAATAAGAAATCATATATCCCATTACGTCAGGTATTAGCCACAAAGGGGAAAAAAAGAAAAGAATTGTTTTCGTAAACACACTAGTCATGTTGCGATAATTCGACTTCTTCAGGTAGCACCTCCTCGCACTCTTCGTCCTCGTAGATCGCCCAGGATTTTGGGAAGTTAATTCCACAAGGTTTCTTTTTCGCCAGCAGCTTCCTGACTCGCTTTCGCATCGCGACTAACAGAAGGAATATTATAAAACCTTGCAGCGCGTTCAGTATGTCCATCGGCATCCTAAATTGCAGTCAAAAATCAAAATTACGTAATCAAGCGTAATGCGTTGACTGGCCATTTTTTAGCAATTAAAAACTGAAAATGAACATCTTCGGCGGTTGTGATTCATATTTCGTTTTATAAGTGGGAAAAAGATGGAAATTACCAGAAATCGTGTTTGGTATGATCGGCATACGAAAGCACTTCAAAGATCCACGTCACGCCCATGACGAATATCAGTTTGACGTAAAGCAGGCATTTAAAACGTAGCGCTCGTAATTTATTTCCACTGTAATCGCGATACTGATGCCATAATCGCCAGCCAGTTAAACCAAGGTAGATAACGTTCAACGCCAATAAAATAGCGATTGGCCCGTAAAAATACGCCCACGTTTGATCATGGCCTGTAAAAATATAGACGATAAGTCGTTTACAGTCGGACAACGACAAACGTCAATTAAAGGATCGTTAAGCTTTTAGAAATACCGCTGAACCAACAGCTTTGCTCTCCGAAACCGGGTTTCAGATGTTTCCCCTCTGCGTGGTGAGTGACCAGTGTCACAATCAAGAAGCACAACGGTCCACCCCAACCGATAATAGAATAGACGATGAAAAGTGACTTATCTTTAATTATAAAATCTTGAAACCTTCAAAGATAATGAACAGTCAATACGAATATGAATGGGACTCGTCGGAGGCTTTGGATATTTTTATTGACTTACCAAACTGTTCTCCAGACGTTGAACGAGACGATGTTTAGCCAGAAGAAAACAGACATAAAGCCGAGATATAAAACGAATCCTGGAAGAACAAACGAACGATTAATTTAAAGTTCCCGTAGCGTAAGTGCAAATAGCGCGATACAAACAAAATCACGGTTGCTAGCATCTCTAATACCTAGAAAGACGCATATGTGATAATCTTCCTCGTTTGATGGCCTCAAAATCTGGATGGAAAGGATGATGTAACTGACTGCCAATGACGTGACTACGGCCATCATCGCTTTATCTTGAACCTCCCTTAATTCTGGCAGTAAAATGTAGATAGCCAGCGTAGCGATCAAGAATATAGCCGATATGATACTGAGGGCGCAGAACAATATATTCTTCCACGTAGCACTGTACGTGTTGTATTCCTCGGCGAAGCATAACAGAGCGACTTGCGAACCCGTTTCCCGCTTTGCCACGCAAAATCTGTCAGGAGTTCAACATATTTTTGCATTCTATATCTTTTTTTTTTTTATATTCCAAAGCTAGAATAGAAGATAAAATTTCTCAATGGAGAATATTATAATATTCTTCCACGAGATTTTCATTTGATTTCATTCTGCGTTTCGTGTTTTTTACATAATAAACATTCTCGGTTTAAAGCGTTTAAAATTTAGTAGCAGTTCAAAATTTAAAATTTAAATAAATGAATACACATCGTGGTCCTCACTGCGATTCAACGAAATTCCACTTGAGGAATTACATTAATTAAAGTACATTAGGAATAATAATGTCCTTTACCTATCCGCCGTTATATTTATGGGATTTGTCTCCGACAGTTGTAGCCATGTTTTCTCGTATTCGTGCATCACAAAGAATTTGTCCTCGGTATCTGTCTCCGGGTCGATTAGATACCAACCGGATGAGCATGCAAGTTTAATCGAACTACCATCAGAGCAGTTCAGCGTTGGCAACCACATAGAACCATCCGAACAGCAGTTGATGTCGGTCGATGCCTGGCCCCGTGAGATCGTTAACGTTAGTAGACCGATCCATAGCAGACCTAAAAAATAGGGAACAATTTGTTCCTCAATCACCTTCGATTGTGAAATTTCTCTCGTTCGTAGAATTATTTTGATTGCGCGTATCAGTTAGTTCGAGGCACACGCTTCTCTGTTTGATTTACACGGGAAATTCTTCCGAAGCGTCTTTTTTTTCGCGAAAAACTTTCCATCGTACGATTTCTGTGTACACAAATAACGATTAAAGATACGTTTGTATATCTGAATAAGGACGTTCGTTTACTTCGAAATCGTGACGAGCAACATATATTTTGTACCGATAAAACAACTCAGGAAGGTGTGTATGTATGTGTGTGTGTGTGTATCGTCACGATTATCACAGCGATTTCCAATATTTTATCTTTTCCTGCGATAGATAGCTTATTAGAAAGCTTGTTGATCTAGTAGCAGAACAATACGATGAAAACGACATTCAGAATGAAAGTCTCGAGTAGACAAACCATGAAATGGAACAAGAAGAGAGATACTTGTACGTTTCTCAATCTCAATCGTTCATTCTTCGTGCTCGTCTTTTTTCCCTGGCCATGCGAGAAGAACACAAATAATACATTTAGCAAAAACAATTAGCTCTTTGTTCTCGATAAGATACGATATATCGTAGAAAAATGTTCCCCGTTATCGGCCTCGAAAAGCACGTTCGATCTCGCGGCGAGGGAACGGAATATAGTTTAAAGAAACGCGATTCGGTTGTAGTAACCTAGTTCGGTGTGCAGCTGTGTGTACACGTATGCAGTATGAAACGATTGCATTGATAAGAAGAAGGGATGCTTATGCCTCTGTTAGCGAGAATGTTCTTTATGCTCTCTTCTTGCCTTCCTGAATGCCTCTGCTCACACGAACACCATTGCGCTCTTTTTTTTTTCTTCATTGAGCCGCGAGCCACGTGCAGCGTGCGTATTCTCTTATTTTTCCCCGATTACCGCGACATTAACGCGGCTAATTCGATTCATTCACGTGCTCCCGTGATGGAGCATTGTCTCTCTGTCATTGTTCGTTACTCTGCGACGCCAAACGACACGTATGTATTTCGTTTAAACGTATGTACGATCTCGTTGATGTTACAGAATGCGTATTTCGTATTTCGTTTCGTATCACTCGGTAATAATTATCGAAATTCGGCGAGGAAATGCGACTCTAAAATTTCGTCGAGCACACGCGCGCGACTGATGAAATTACAAGTCGTTGATTTCGTGTTTTTAGAATTTCTTACTTAGAGAGATAAGAAGGAACATACATGTATATATATTTTCCAGATTTCACGAAGTAACGAAAGTTTTTAAGACAAAATGTTTTAATCGTTCGCGATTAGTGTTATTTGCCATATCGTGTTTAGCATATCTGACGCATGTACACAAGCGTATCTACGATTTTTGCTGCTTCTAGATTTGATGCTTTGTATCAGTTGCTTTAATCGCGATCGATGGAAGGAAAAAAATGGCAGTAAACACGTAAACACGTTGTTTTTTTTCCTCGAGATTTCCTGCGTGATGCAACGCAATTTTATTTTTTGCAAAGGCTAAATTTCACGCTCGTTTCTCGAACCGTGGAAGGCTGTTTCGTCGAATTTAATAACTGAATTATTAACTAGCGCTTGCGCAACAATATATTTCGCAACAATGTCACTACTCCTCGATGATTCGACAAAATTTCAAGATAAACTATGAATTAATAGTTCGACATTATTGATATTAAATGCAACTAGATGGAACATGCACAAGAAGAGATAAATAAAGAATAAAGAAATCGTACCTTTGACTGGCAACGTGCCCGGACGCTTGTTGTAACTCACGTTTAACAACATTATCTCCCTAATTTTTATTACCGCATTTCTTCATCCACTGCGAAACGAAACTTGTTTTCGCGAAATTCACCGATTCAGTCCAATTCCATCAAATCGTGTACACTTGACGATTGTCGCTGTTGAAGATGTTTAAAGTACAAATTGTCTCTCTCTCTCTCTCTCTCTCTCTCTCTCTCTCTCTCTCTCTCTCTCTCTCTTGTTGTTGTTTTTTTTTGTTGTTGTTGTCTATCTGTTGAAAGAATTAAAACGAAATCTTCAGATTAATCTTCGGATTCGATCGATCAGACTACCTTCGTTGTCTGTATTTGTCCCAACATGTTAACACTGTCGAATGATCAATGAATAAGTCAATCGACGCGTGTCTAATTTTATCCGTCTTATCTTCTTTCTTAAACCTTTTAAAATGAAAATTATCAACAGGCGTTGCTTCTCGTCGCTCGAATTGTATCAAAACATGATCTTCAAGTATCTTCGTATCGGCGATCGACGTAATAACTGGTCTCGGTTGATTTTTGACAAGACGGAAGAAAGAACAGTCAGCCTTCTGTAGACACTAGTTTATCCATTCACCTTTCTGAAAAAATCGACGAATAGAGCTTGTGAAACGAAGAGGTGACAGAGCAGACACGTTGACACACTTGCGTTGTGCGTAGAACTGAAACAATTGTGGATGAAGCACTGATGTCGCAGAGCACGATGCTCTCTCCCACTTGTACGAGGAGAGTGGGTTTCTGTCCAGCAGATTCACCGATTCTATGATCCTCTTTGGTTTGGCTCCTTTTACCATCCTTTCAGTTTTCAGGTTTCGTTGAATGACGAATAGAATGTATAAATATTTATACAGATTCACGACCTGCGGACGTTTATGCAAGTTCGTATAGCACGTATAGATTTATTTCACTTATTAATATTATTAAATATTATTTTTATATATTATATTATATATTAATTATATTAATATCATATAATATTATTAAACTCGTGTTATTATGATTGTATAATTATATAAATTAATATTATTACAAATATCATATTATAATATTATAAATTAATAATATTTAATATTATAATTAATTAATTAATATTATTATTAATTTATATTACTATAAATATAAATTAATATTATTAAAACAGGTGTGCCTTGGATTTTATATTACGTTATATTTTTCAAGTTCTCACGCATTTAAGTTTTCTGTAAACACGATCGGAGGATAAAACTTGAATTTCCTTGAGATTTCGAAATAGATAGGTAGAATATTTTCATCAAAGAGGATACAGTATTTCTCGCAAGCTAATTAATTATTTCAAAAAGCAATATATAAGTTTATAATAATAAGAATAGAAATGAATTTTGAACTAAATGGTAAACTTGTATGAATGAATTGTAACGCGAGATAAAATCTTGTAATAAACATCATTAATGTTACTATCAATTTTTATCCATATAGCATTCGAAGTGTATTATGCATAAATTTTCATAGGATCTTTCTAACAAAGACAGGGTTTCATTGCAGACGATTTTAACTTTGAATGAATATGCATAGCCTTGAACAGTGATACATTTAATCCATATTGATACGCGGTATAATAATTGACTTGCAGACTCTGCCTCTGCGGTGTTTTTTTACGTAACGAGGAAGACGATTAAACTATTTTGTTATTTCATTGACCTCTTTCCGAGATCAACTTTGAATGTACGTATAAAATGTACTTTGAGTGATACTTGCAAAATAATTATCGATAAAGAGAGTAGAAAGCAAATTGAGAAAAGATAAATTGTCGAATAGACGGATTGATAGCGCTTGATATGTACGTATAATGAAATATAAAAAGTGATAAAGGTTAACAAATGACGTCTCGGAAGTCAGTTGTGAACACTAATAGTGATGAACCAACATACTGTTATAGATACATCTAGTTCTTACGTAGTTATTTGTCAAGAAAATTCCAATGATCACATTCGTTTTTTTTTTTCTTTTTCAATTTACAGTTGTTGGAAATGTTGAAATTTTACGCGAGATTCGAGATCAACGAAGAGAGCGGCGATCCTCTGACTGATCATGATATGACACAATTGCACTACACTAAAATTACTTCGCTTCAGGTATAAAATTTTCGTCAACACATACTCCGAACTTTGAAAAATTAAATTCTTTTGTTGTTTATTATTTGAAAAAAAGTAGAAAATCTCAGATTCAATAGAAAAAAATAAAATGTTCTTGTCGTGAATGCCTATTGTTGATCGATATCACGGTAAATAATTGTTTCACTTTCGAGTTATGCACCATCGAAACGATTCTATCCGCATCGTTTGTCAAATCATCAACGTTGTCATTAGAATGGAGGTGTTCACGTGTTAAAGCCAAAGGAGTACAAAAGAATAAACCAACAAACAAAATTCGAACTCTGCACAGAAAGCAGTTTTTGCGAAGTTCCCGGACTTGCGAAGCTTCGCGTTGGCGAACGTGGCGAGCGTTGACACAAGGGAGGCTCTTTACAAGCATTTTGGTTTGCTCAGGTAATGTTCTTGTAATTTGAATCTCATTTATTATATGCGTGTGTCATTCTCATGTCATCCATTTCTACTGTGAATTTTCAGTCAAGAAAAGCTAAGATCGATCGCAAGCTACCTGAGCTTGGTGCCGTCGGAAGAACGCGAGAAAGACGAAAATTGGTACCGGTATGACATAGAATTTCTTCGAGAACTTTTGGTAAGTTGAGTGAGAGGAAAGTTAGTTGAAAAAGGAAATAGAAGATTGTAAAACAATTTAAAACAAATTTTAGATTTCGCGTCACGAGCGAAGAGCTTCTCAGTTAGAGGAGCTCAATGAGATGCCACTTTATCCGACAGAGGAGATCATTTGGAACGAGAGCATCGTGCCAACGGAATATTTCTCTGGCGAAGGTTGTCTAGCCTTGCCGAAATTGAATCTCCAGTTTCTTACGTTGCACGATTATTTACTGAGAAATTTCAATCTATTCCGGCTTGAATCAACTTGTATGTATAGAATTATAAATTTAATTAATCGGAGATAACATAAGGTGATTCATTGGCTAGTTGATACAAAACCAGCGTTGTCAATTACACAGCATCAATGAATACTCTCATTTTCATTTTATGCATATATGCACACATAGTTTGACATAGAGCTAATATTGATCCGTCAGATCGTACACATACACTGACGCGGCGTTATCACTGTAACAAAATCTTATTTGAATCAACTGGCGAAAAATCACCCTGTGATATGTGATACGGTAATATGAAATATTTATAGATGAAATACGGCAAGATATCGAAGACGCTGTAAGCAGATTGAGCCCTTGGTAAGTAATCCTTTCTTTTAATAGATTGGATAGATACATACGTTAAAAGGAATATTGATAATAATTTTGTGCACTTTATTTAGGCAAGCCGAAGACGGTGGTGTCTACTTTGGGGGTTGGGCTAGAATGGCTCAACCTATTACACAGTTTGCTGTAGTCGAAGTAGCAAAACCTAATATTGGCGAGAAAAGACCATCTAGAGTACGTGCCGATGTTACGATAAATTTAAGCGTGCGTAAGGAGATCAAGTCCGAATGGGAAAATCTCCGAAAACACGATGTTTGTTTCCTCATTACAGTCAAACCACAAAATCCAATTGGTAAGATTCTGTCAAACTTTGATTATTCTATTGTATCATTTGTGTAATTGACTTGGTAATTTAACATGCAGGTACTAAATACAGTCACAAATTACCTTTTGTACCACAAGTTGGACTAACAACTGTCCGAGGATGTGAAGTTGAAGGTATGTTAGACTCGAATGGTAGAGTAATCGAAGATGGTCCTGAACCACGGCCGATTTTACCCGGAGATACTCGCACATATAGAGTTTGGCTAGATTGTAATCAATATAGAATCGATATGGACAATGCTAGCCACGGTGGTGAAGATGTGTATGAAAGTTTCAACATCATAATGAGACGCAAGCCCAAAGAGAACAACTTTAAAGCAGTTTTGGAAACAATAAGAGAGCTTATGAATACAGAATGCGTCGTACCCGATTGGCTTCATGATATAATCCTTGGATATGGTGATCCTGGAGCTGCTCGTTATTCCAGGTATCTTATATCAGATGCAATTATTATTCGTGAAATATAAAAACACTGTTAAAAGTTTATAATATTTTAATTTTTTTTGTAGAATGCCAAACGAAATTGGTACAATGGATTTCAATGACACGTTCCTCGATATAAATCATTTGAAAAGCAGCTTTCCTCAATACGACATTAAAGTTTCTACTGATAATGAGTCGAAATTAGTGCGTCCTTTCCGTTTAACATTTGAAGATGTGCTTGCAAAACACAGTGATGAACCAATAAAGAAAGTCATTAAAGTTGAACCTCACGTGCCACCCAGTAGAGGCCCTTATAAAGCTAATGAACCAAAAAAGTATGAAAAACTATTTTTTCGTATTTAGTAATAAAGTAAAGTAAAAAATTATATACAATAATAGTACGTATAAATAATTTCATTGCAGAAATCAAATTCCTTTTACACCAACACAAGTCGAAGCCATTCGTGCAGGTATGCAACCAGGATTAACGCTTGTCGTAGGTCCACCTGGTACTGGCAAGACGGATGTTGCTGTACAAATTATATCAAATCTTTATCATAATTTTCCAAATCAGAGGACTCTTATCGTTACACATTCTAATCAAGCGCTTAATCAACTTTTTGAGAAAATTATGGCGCTTGATATAGATGAAAGACATTTATTGCGTCTTGGTCATGGAGAAGAAGCACTAGAAACTGAGAAAGATTTTAGCAGATACGGTAGAGTTAATTACGTTCTCGCTAAACGTTTGGATCTTTTAATGGAAGTTCAAAGATTACAAGTAATTTACTTATACGTTGTCCCTAACATTTGCTGCATGTAAAAACATCTATAAATTTGTTCAAAATTATTGTTTCTAGGAATCTTTAAACGTAAAAGGTGATGTGGCTTATACGTGTGAAACAGCTGGGCACTTTTTTATGTATCAAATACTAACAAGATGGGAACGCTTTGAAACCAGAATTAAACAAAGACAAGGAACAGAAAATAATGCACCTCCTGCTTTTATCATAGACGAAGAATTTCCATTTCATAAATTCTTTGATAATGCGCCGAAACCGTTGTTTAAACGGAATTCTTATGAAGAAGATCTTGAAATAGCATGTAGTTGTTTTCGGTAAATTTATACTAAATGAAAATTTTGCATAAGGAGTTATATCTATAACTGATTTTAATTAAACATTATTCTTACAGATATATAGAACGGATATTTGCTCAATTAGAAGAGTTCAGAGCTTTCGAATTATTACGATCCGGCTTAGATAGATCAAAATATTTATTAGTCAAAGAAGCAAAAGTTATTGCCATGACTTGTACTCATGCTGCTCTTAAAAGACGAGAACTAGTAGATATGGGATTCAAGTACGACAACATTCTCATGGAAGAGTCTGCTCAAATTTTAGAAATTGAAACTTTCATACCATTGTTACTACAGAATCCTCAAGACGGATATAATAGATTGAAACGTTGGATAATGATAGGAGATCATCATCAACTACCACCAGTTATTAAAAACATGGCCTTTCAAAAATACTCAAATATGGAACAATCTCTTTTTGCAAGATTTGTTCGATTGGGTGTTCCTACAGTTGACCTTGATGGCCAAGGTCGTGCAAGACCTAGTATCTGCAATCTGTATAATTGGCGTTACAAAAAATTGGGTAATCTTGTACACGTGGAGAACAGCCCAGAGTATTTAGTGGCAAATGCTGGATTCTTATATGACTTTCAACTTATCAACGTCGAAGATTTTAATGGAGTGGGTGAAAGTGAACCTAGTGCCTACTTTTACCAAAATCTCGCTGAAGCTGAATATTGCGTTGCTGTGTTTATGTACATGCGTCTTCTTGGTTATCCGGCTGACAAAATTAGTATATTAACAACTTATAATGGGCAAAAACACTTAATAAGAGATGTGATAAACATAAGATGTGCCAGCAATCCTTTGATAGGTCGACCAAATAAAGTAACGACAGTTGATAAATATCAGGGTCAACAAAACGATTACATATTATTGTCTCTCGTGAAAACTCGTGCTGTGGGTCACTTACGAGACGCGCGACGACTAGTAGTTGCAATGTCAAGAGCGCGTCTTGGTCTTTATGTTTTTGCTAGAGTGTCTCTTTTTAAGAACTGTTTCGAATTAACGCCTGCATTTGCTCAGCTAATGCAACGACCGTTGAAACTACAGCTTCTTCCCCAAGAGCATTATCCTACTGAAAGACTCAACGATGCTATTCCCTCCACTTCACCAATGGAAATTGAAGATATGCCACATATGGCCAAATTTGTCTATGATTACTACATAGAAAAAGTTAGTGGTATGAAAGTAAGTTGAACATTTTCTTTTTCATAATTATTCAGGCCTTTTATAAATAAGTGAAGAGCAGCGAATAACATTTAATTACAAATTATAGGAATCGCAAAAAGTATGGCAGAAACCGGGTATGGTACAAACACCTAACAGTCCATCTTACAAAGTACCTGCCCATCCTGGAGCAGATGATGATACAGATGATGAAGAAATTAACCAAACAGATGTTGAGCAAGAAAGTATCAAAGAAGAAGAAGAAGACAAAGAACCAAAATTTAAGCTGATTAAAAATTTAGTTGAGGACCCAATTTCGGAAAACGAGGACAATGATCGTTAAGGACAAATCCTATAAATGAGCTTTTGAGTAATAATAAACAAATATTTTTACTGAAAATAGGCTCTTTTTTATTAAAATTATATTTATTATACAGTAAAATGAAATGGAACATTATAGAAAAATTAGAAGATATTTGTATTCATTGTAAATAATATCATATTCCCATATCTTAGTCCATATTTATTTCAAAAATATTTTAGATAAATAGATCTGTTTCGTTTTGTTAATATTTCTTTTACTTTAACACGTGTTTTTCTGAATGTGATCTTTGATTCTCGTCAAATAACTTTTTCGAATTTTCGTTAATTACTTCAACAGTTGACGGCACATAACTATCGTCAAATTTCATCGTCTTACTAGTAAAATCTGGATGATATTCTTCGATAAATGCTTTGATTCCCTTCGAATTCGGGATATACTCCTCAGGATGATTTTTAATAGCTGTACTATTAGGTTCGTATGTTTCGTAAGATACTTTTGAGAAATTCACGGAATTTGGAACATATCGAACTACATCCGCTACATTCTTATTATTCGATACTGTGGGAGAATATTCATCCGAAAATCCTTGGGTTTGTTCCAATGTGCTCTTTCTACTTGGTATATAGTTCAAATTTGCGCATAACTTTTTCGTTACAGGTGCGTTTGGTACGTATTCTTCCAATATGTCATTTCCTAAGCTATCAGTTGCTAGGCATCTTTTAACTCTATCATTTTTCATGTCAACCAATTCTTTTATTACTAAATCATCATTTCCTGATTTTTTAGGTAAAGCATTTTTTATGTCTTCTTTCTGACACGCATGATTAAAAGTGTTCTTAGCTGGTTTTTCTATTACTTGATTCAAAATTTCTTTTTTCTCTGTCGCTACCTTGAGTAATTCTGATTTTTCCAATCTCTTTTTTGCTGGAGACACATTCACCCTGATTGTGGGTAACGATGTGACATCTTTTATACTTTCTGATGGTTCAAATGTATATCTGTGGTTTATAAAAAATATCTAAATAAATAACTAGCAATAATTGTATATCATGATACAACCACTGATATACATATACATATTTTTTTAACTGTAGTGTAATAAAATAAAAACAATATCTTCCATATAATATTAAAAATTAATATAATATACTTAAATAATTGTTATAATAATTAAATAAATAATTACAATAATTGATATACTTAAATAAATGCTTATTTTATAAATAAGTATATAAATATATAATATAATTTAAATAATTGAAATTAAACGTGAAATGTAAAACAATTTCACTTACGTGACTTCCAGTTGCCGAGTGGATTTCTTGCATTTGTATTTTTTAAAATTCTGGAGCGACCCTTCTGTCTGTACATTACGTGAAATTGCTTTCTCTAAAATTTTATATAGTGCCACCCAGTCCTCAATCTCGAGCCATTTGTTAGTTGAAACGTTTTTCTCTTTAATTTTTATCGTCTTTTCTTGAACAGTAACAACAACCGTAACTAAACAATTATTTGAAGCCTACGAACACAGCTTCTGTTTTACTTGTATAGATGCAAGATCATCTATTGACAGCTGTTAACAGCTGTTAAGTGAGATACCTTAATTACTTCCAAATATTGACCATCGCGAAACATTCTTGCAATATATTGTAAATTATTAATGGTTCGATTATTTTTTTTCTTTTTTTCGTGGATTACTCGCTCTTGCTATTTCACGAGGTTTTTTGTTTTTAATTCGAGAAATTATTATCGATGATCTTTCTAACATCACCGCCAGTTACCTCAGCTCCGATATAATGTTAACGTAATACATTTACATTGGACTCACGCATGTCAGTATATGTTGAAATACATGAGAGTAAAAAAATTCGTCCGAAAATAGAAGTATTTGGTTTGTAATAATTATTATTATTGAATCCACGAACTTTTACATGATATATGAAATTACAAAAAACTAACATTTATCTGAGATCAGAGTCATTTATTTAAGATAATTTCTATAAAAAAGTAATGTCGCGCTTCATTGAAATTTAATTTTGAATTAAATCCATATAAATTATTTACTGCGTGTATATTAAATTAATATAATGTAAATTATTAATAATATACTTTTTTGTAAGAAATTAAATAAGTATTTTTTTTATGTTAAGGCAATGTTCGTGCCTTAACATAAAAAATTTTCATATGTCGACAGTTGATATTTGAAATGAAGAATTTTCGTAAAAATAACCGATAATTAAATATCTCGTTAAATATACGCATATATATATTCACAATAAAGTATTTTCACATAAACGTGTTTCAGATTGTTTAAAAACGAACGGGAGCAATAATGCCAGAGAAAGAGTCGACTATCTTAGAAAGTTATATCATTTTTAGCGAAACGAATTCTCAGACGGTGAAGGTATGTGCGCTCTAACCTACATTTTTTTCATTGCAAATACTGTTTTCATGTGTATAATATAATCGTATTTGTTGACATTAATTTCAGACTTGGAGTTATGGAATTGCTAGTATAGGCTTGGCAATTGCACTCTATCGAGTCAAACCTGTATGTATATATTATTATATTATTATAGTAATATATTATTTATTTCTATTTTACATTTCTTATTATTATGCTCATTTTATATTTTTCATACGAATATATTTTACATATTTATTTGATGTTGTTACATAACATTTATATTTTTTACCATTGTATCTTTAGTTTGCTAAATTTAGAAAACCATCCAGTATACCATCGAGTTTTTTACATAAGAAAGTTCAACTTAAAGGTACTGTGATGCGTATAGAACCTAGTTATGGTACACTTTTAATGGTTGATCACAAGCCATTAATACCTTTACCTCGATTAAGTAGCCCAAAATATTTACCAATTAAAATAGCTGCTGTTGATGTAAGAGCTAATGGTAAATATGGATTAAATGTCTACAGATACAGTACTTTAAAAAAATAAAAAATATATATTTCTAGGTATAAGCTGGTTGCAAACGATTCTTAGCGAAAAAGAAATAACTTTCATACCTTTAGTTAAAGAGAAAGACTATGTAACTTGCTTAGTATCTATAAAGCAAAATAAGGTAAGAAACATTTGCTAAGCACACTCATCTTTTCAGTTCAATTTACTATTATATGACTACATTATATAGGAATATATAACAATTGGCGAGGAATTAACGAAAATTGGTTTTGCCATGGTAACAAAAGATGTGCCACATGATAAAGACATCTTAAGTTATTATAAGCGTTTATTGAAAGCACAAAAGTGGGCACAAAGTAAAAGAAATGGAGACTGGCATTTTATTAAAAATCCTACTCTATTATGGAAAGTGCAACAGAATTTGAATAATAAATTAAAGTCAGTACTGCCTACATTTATAGTGCGGCAACTTAATATTTAATTACAATTTTTTTTTTTAATTTTAAATCTTAATCTGAATAAAGCTAATATACGTTTTTGTAATATATTAAAAATATTTATTGCAGTAGTAAATAGATAGTAGTACTTAAAAATATGTATAATATGTACTTAAAAATTTTGAATATTAAGCTTATTTCTGAAGAAGCAATTATGGAAATAAAAGACAATTTAAAAAGGAGAAGTTTATTTTTGTACCAATTGTACAACCTTTTACCAAATTCTATATAAAATTAAGAATATTGTTTCATATCATTATATTCAAAATTAATCTGTATATGTAATACTTAGCCAAAGATAAACTGTAAAATATATATCTGCAAACAATCTTATTTTCGTACACATATTGTGTATAATATTTATACACACTAAGTAGAAAAATATTCTAGATCATATACAAAAATAGAAATTAAAAATTTAATGGAAGATTCACACATACTATCTTTATAATCACAGAAAACAAATTTTATGATAAATTTAATTAAATTTTACAAACAAATGTGATCTCTAATATAAATTATTTTATTTATAGAACGATCACTTTAATAATCTTACTATACAGTTTTCTCTGGAATGTTAATTAATATTAAAAGAATATAAACATCTATAACAAAATGGATTTTCTTCTTTTTGGACCTCATCTTCATTATACAACTAAATAAAATCATAATTTATATACATACATATGCATATATTAATGTATATGCATGTGTTTGTATTAAATATTATATTCATATATATATATATATATATATATATATTAAAATATGTAATACTTTCAACTCATGGAATAAAGTAACATAGTGAACTTGGATTGACAACTTGTTTACATTGGTTTACTTTTTAGTCTTATCTTCATTTTCTTTTACAGGTTTAGATTTTATAGACTGAGTATCTTTCTTAACGGAATCGTCGGACTTTGTTTTTGGTCTTGCTTCATTAGTTTGTTTTAATGTTTCAGATTTAATCTGTGATTTAAATTTATCCTTCTTAATTTCCGTTGGATTATCTTTCTCAGTTTTCTTTAAATTATCTTTTTTAACTTCTTTTGTTGATGCTTTAGGTAATGATGATGTCGGTTTTGAAGTAGTAGTTGTACTGGTAGTGGTAGATTGTGATGTAGGCTTAGATGTTATTGTATCGGAGTTCAGTTCTTGCTTTGTTTGTGCTTTGATAGTTGATTTTGAAGGCGGTTTTGTAGTATCTTGTTTAATAGTTGATTTTATAGGTTTTTCTTCTACTTTAACATTTGGTGTTGCTGAAACTGTTAAAAGCGGTTCTTTCTGTTTTTGTTCCTTTCCAGCAGAAGATTTTGTACTAATTGTTAAATCAGGAAATGCTTGCTTTAATGGAATCCTTATAATATTATCATTCCAAGGAGAACCAAGCCATAAATATCCATCATTTATGTGAGCGCTAGAAACGTGACTAATATCTCCATTTTCCGAGTATAAAATACTCAAAATTTTTCCTGTTTTATCCAATCTAAGTATCAGTGTATCAGTTTTCGATACTAAATATTTTCCAATTTCAAACGAACCTATTGTATGTAAAACTCTTTCTGAATAATAATTTGGATAAATATCTTGCAATAATTTAAATGGACCTTCTATTGAATAAATTAGTCTTGATATCATCTTTCGTATGTATGGATGTGGTATAAAGGATAAAGGTAAAACAGGATGTTCAGAATCTACAGAAGTTATAAGAGATACTAAAAATCCTCCTTGTCCATCACTGTGTATATTATCACACATACCAGGTAAACCTTCTATAAAGATTTCTTGTTGTCCAGCTTTTGGACCTTTTAGGTTATATTTTAGAATTTTTAAGTTAAGACTGCTTCCTACAATTACAAAGCTTTCATCATCACTTAACAAGACACCATTTGGAAATCCTAAATTTTTTATTAACACTTCATTTTTTTTTGTTGCTGCATTGTATCTAATAAGTCTGTAAAGAAATATTTACATGTAGAAACGAATATCATACTTTAAGTAAATCTACCTAGTTATATTTACCTTCCTGATGGATTAGCAAACAGTGAATACATTCCATCATGAAGATTAAAATCTGTAGATGAATCTGTCCAATAAATATCTCCATTCTTTGCAATATCCAATGCATTAAAGATTTTTGCAATTTTTCCATCAATAGGTTCAGAATTATTCACTACATTTACATATTGTCGCGTGTTAACATTCACTTTAAAAATACCATAGTAAGCATCAGCTACAAACAGTTCTCCCTTATCATTAAACTTCAAACCCAAGGGTCTACCGCATTTCTCTTCCTGCCACAAACCATCTGTAAATATCACTTTTGCTCAACATTGTACAAATATTTTAGTAATAACTTCATGACAAATCTTTTACTTGTAAAAAATGTAATTTTATTGTTTGTATTATTAAACTATTAAATTTGTTACTTGCTTTGTATGTAAATACAATATAAAAATTATAAAAATTCACTCAAAAAGGACAGTAGTAACAAATTTTTTAATGTAAATAAAATGCAAGTATCTTGTAATAATTATTATGACATACCGCATTTTTGTCCAAATTTTACAATCGGTTTGATTCGATTTTCTTCAATTTTCACAACATAACCCCCACGTATGCCAGTGTATATTTCCCCGTTGAACGATGCAAAATCTTCTGGACCTTTAATCTCCCCTGAGAATAATATTTCAGGATCTTGTAATCGAATTTTCGTTTCGTATTGCACATCCGAAGGGAACTTTATGCTTGAAATACACGTAATAAAAAATCACGGTTTATTGTACATATTTAACAGTGGCATTATTATTATGAAATAAATGTCGTACCTGTATTCGGAATATTCTGCTTCCGGCGGTAAACCCGGCAAAAAGGTAATGACAGCTAAGAAAAAACCAATATATATTAACACGGTACCGATAGACTTTATGTACCCCATTATTTAAACAATCAGCTGTGAACAACTTGAAAATATGATATACTACTCTCCAGTAACACCTGATTTTCTTCTAACGTTTCTTCATTGCAGTACCAGTTTTACTGAGGACTAAAAATCACTATTTTTACGTAACTGTTTCTGCCGATGGCAGATAACGGCATTCGCAATTTTAATGGCGGTGTGTACTGCAAATTATGCATCTTTGGTAATGTCAGCAAAAGTACGATCAAATAAATGCCACGCGTACGGAAGGTACTTAACAATTTCCGTTGATCACATGATTTTTTTTCATTGCCAACTCAACAACTCCTGACGTATTATATTTTTTTAACAGTTATCAATTTACTGTGATTAACTTTAAATTTGAATATTTTGTTAGAAACTAATTCTTTGACTTTCAGCGCAGTTAACTTTGAATTAATTACATATATTTATACAATATCATGTATTAATACTTTATATAACTTTTTTTATGTATATTAAAAGAAGCTACATACATAGTCTCCGATTTTTTTTTACACAGATAATAGCATCTTATTATATTCGTATCTCTCTATTGTATTGGATAATAGCATATTTACTATATTCATATCTTAATAGAAATGTTAATTTTACTCATATCTTAATGGAATGAGACTTTGGTAACTCAGAAAATGCATTTTTCAAATATTATAATTTTTTTTAAAAACATTCTATTTATTAAAATTATCATACACGTGTCCAAACGTATTGAGTGAATGCTTATTTAAATCGAATTTAAAAAAAAAAAGACTTGAAAATGAATGTAACACGAATATATGTAATTTGAGTAATTACATATATTTATCATTCGATAGAATATTTTATGTATCAAAAAATAAATCAAGCATAATAAAATTAGCGTGTATAACGAAATTATAAATTACAAATTTATCAAATAAGCCGAGTTCAGTTAAATTATTGTTTAAATTTTTTGGAACATAAAGTTACGATTACTTACTACTTGATGGCGTTGGGAGTATTAACGCACACCAATACAAGTTCGCTTGTTCTCAATCATTTGAACGATGTTTTCCCTTTAAATTATTACAAAATAACATCATTTGAATTGAAATACAACGTTATCAATAATGGGTAAGTGTAAGTGAAGTTTAAAACAATATAAAATAAAGTTAAAGCAAATAAAAATTATGCTCAACTTTTATTTTTTAGATGATATCGAGCAACAATGCGAAGACGCAGTTTTTGTATTATGTGATGCTCGAGAACGATATCCATTACGATGTGCCGATGAATTTCAAAAATCTATCAAATTGAAAAATAAGATAAATGTTAATAAATATTTGAATATCAATATATAAATTTATTCGCTATACTTATTTTTTCTATTGCGAACATTGATTTAAATTCTATGTATCCGATTATTGCAACCATGAAATATATTTTATTTTGCAGATGCTGAAGATATTTCAAAAATCAACTGTAATGAATAAATTACCGATTTTGGAGCAAACTGAACGTTTGAATCTTGAGTTTAATGAAAATAAAATGTGTTTTGATCATTTAGATTCCAAGTTACAAAATATTATAAATAAATTGGATAATTTAAAAGCTGTTGTGGAACAAATTGAACGAGAAAAAATATGTTGGATTAATAAGTTATTAGAAAGTTGAACTTATATGATATAATAAATTGTTCTAGATAGAGTATCATATACATTTATTCATAATTCACATCTATTAAATAAAATACATGTATAAAAAATTCTAAATGTACTGCTGCTGAATCTATCAATTAAATTGCAGATGACATTTCTAATATTAAGGATAAACTTTTTACTATTAGACTACGAACATTTATTTACATTTATACGCGTTACAACAACCTTGGCACCTCTTGTAATATCTTGAAAAAATTTAAGCATTTGTATATGCATTTCACCATTATTAGTATAATCCAATGATTTTCTTCTTGATCTTAGGTACTTTTGATTTGTTAAATTTTCTTTCTTCAAATATGAAAAATTTTTATAAAATTCTTGTGTAATGTTCTTTATTTTAGTCGAAGATAATTCTGGCTTGTCGATATAATGTTTTTGCGATTTTTCTTCTGTTAGTTTTATGACTTCTTGAGAACTCGTATTAGAACATTTCTCTTCTGTGTTTAATGTACTTTCATTACATGTTTTTCTATTATCTTGTATAAATCTTTCATCATCTCTTGATGTTAATATATTATCTGAAATTTGAATTCCTAATTGTGCATTAGAAGCATTATTTTCATTTTGACACGCTTGTGTTTTGCAAACCTCAATATTATCTTTATTTATCTTATTTTTATCATTTAAGGGATTATGCTGTTTTGTTGATAATTTATTTCTGAGTATTTTCTGTAGCGACAAAGGCATTTCGTTTAAAGTAATAATTTGATTTGAAATAATTACTGGAGCATTTGATTTATACTTGTTTGCATTAAATTTAGATTCACATATTGTATCTTTATGTAATTTTTGTGCTTTATCTGTAAAGAACTCTGTAGATATTGAATTATGATTTGAACTTCTTGAATATCTTTTAAAATGTACACTGCTATTAAAATTAGGCTTAAGTTCATTCTTGTCTATTCCAAATTTTGTTAAATTTTCATTATCGATATCATCCATTAATAAATCTTTATCTGGCATAGACTTTAATTCATCTTTAGACTCAAGAGACTCAAGAAATGAGAATGTTTCATTTTGTAATGCTTCTGGTACTATATCTTCGCTTTCGATTTCTTTATCTCCGTCGTGTTTTTTTTCTTCTTCATACTTCAAATATTTATTTTTTACAACTTTTATATGCTTTCCACACTTATCATGTATGTCAGAATAGCGACGTTTATTTGTAATACTTAAGCTATTATAATTATTTGTATAACTAGTACTAGCTGAAATAGAATTATTAAAAGAGTATTTTAATCCAGATGTAAAGTTTTTTTCTTTAATTTCATTATTTGTTAAGAGGTGTTTCACATTATTAAATAAGGATTTATTCATAGACTGATTTCCTAAAGTAGATTTTTGACTAATTACGTTCTGATGTTCACTTTTAAATTCGTTTCTTTTTGGTAATTCAATCATCCTTACTATATTTTCTAAGCCAAGTAAACTAGAATTCCGCAAGCACCTTTCACCTTCCTCTGTCTCAATTTTTTCTGAATTTTCTAGTACTTCATCTACTTCCAATTTAGTTTTTTGTTCTATAACTGTTATAGCATCTTGACCCTGACGAATTGTGAACATTAAACCTTCCATTACTAAATCCGTAATATCAGAAGATCGTGATACTTCTAACGTATCCTTTTTTTTCTTAGAACAAGACGGATCTTCTATTTTAGTAATTTCTGTATTATTTGTAGTATCTTTCTCATTTACTTCTTCTAATGTATTCTGCTTTGCATTTTCTATCTCTTTTTCTATCAAATACTGATATGGTAAATTGACAGAATCTGTATTAGCATCATCAATAACACTGTTATCATTTAACATTTTATTACTATTTGATATAGAATTATTTTTGCCTTTTTCAATATGATATTTATTAATATCTATTCTGTAATCCGATAATTGATGCCTAATATCTTGATTCTGTACACAGTTAACATTGCTTTGTTCCATTTTATCATTTAACGCTTTACTATCTTTAGGTGACATGTGTACTTTAAATAACATATTTGTATCTTTGCAAAATTTAAATTTATCTTCATTGTCATTTAATGGTTGTTTCGTCGATTCTTCACTTAATGATAATTCTTTAAAATTAGTCTTCATATTATTATTATTTAATTGAATACTTTTACTTTCATATTTTAAAATTTGTACATTATCACATTGTTTATTTGTCTTTGGATAATCAATTTTAGAAGAATGCAATAAACATTTTTCATTTTCTTGTTCAATTTTATTTTCAGATTTATGTGTGTTATTTGAATTTTCATTTTGATAGACTAAAGAATGATCTTGAGAAGTTGTATTGTCTGAATTCTGTTTGGGATTAACCACTTTTATAGTTAATATAAATGCATAAGAAGATGCTACAACCGATCGTTCTTTAAACTTCAACATTGCAAATATTTTATCTTGTCTAGTCCATGATGTATGATCTATAATAATAATAGTTAAGGAAGTTTCAATAATAAATACAAAATATTTATTATCAACAAGTTAAAAATTATATTTACAATATATTAAGAAAAGGATACGGAAAGTGACTAACAGATGATTTGTACCAAATTGTTGATTTTGGGGAGGTTGATCTTTTATAATTCTTCTAATAATTTTCATTAATTCTCTTTCAAAATTAAAATGCTTTATATTTCTGCAAATATATATATATTAGAAGTCTATTATCTTGCTAATACTTTGCTATTAGTAATATTTACCTGCTTGTACGGTGATATCTAAAAATAAATTTATATATCTTGGTTTTATGACATAACCAGTATGAACCAGGTACTATTAACGCCACATTTTCTTCCTTTTGGGTGCAATCAATCCAACTAGCTTTTCGTACATATATTCCAGGCATTTTCTTTCAGGCATTAGGTTTAGAAATAAAGGAACCAGTTTTATTGAATTTCTTCCATCAACTGAGTCTTTTGTTATTATCGTAAGATAATATAATACTTTTTGCTGAAAATATATATTTGTTTAAAAAACATATTTTTAAAAGTTGTTAGACAATATTATGAATTTTCAATATTTACTCCTGTTATAACTTCATTAAGAAATACATCTATCACTATATCCCAAGGAATAAATTCACATAAACTAGGACCATAAAATATTCTTTGTCTTTCAGTATATATACCAACAAATTTTACTACTGTTAATGTAACTGTAAATGAAATGTAGAAATTAACAAAAAGAAAATTAAAAGCTTATAATAATTACAATTAATTAACAAACCTTTATTTACAGAGGTGACAAAACGGATAATTTGTAGTATTAATACTAATGTACATGAAATAAATGGTATGAAAATATTAAATGCTTTCCATAAAACTGCTGTTGCAAATAGCAAAAGAAGAGTTATATTCACATTTAAATGTACGTCTTTATGTAAAACAAATTTTATAACATTCCTGGGCTTTGCACTTTTATCAATAAGCTTCAATTTACTTCCATTTATAGATCTAAAAACCAATTCATTTGAAGATACATCTTTAGGAGATGTGGATAACATGAATGAAGAATTTTCACTTTATTCTTAACACCAGAAACTTGACTGACGATCTTTTTCTATAAAAAAAAAAAAAAGAGAATATTTAAGTTGCAATATTTTATAAATATTATAATATATAAGAAATAATCTTACTAATGAAAAATATTTTATAATAAGAATATAGAAATACAATTAGATACATATGTCCATACAATTAGCGAGAGAAATTTAGAACTTAATATCTGATATTTATAAACAAAAATCATATAACAAAATAAATAATATAACAAATAAATAATACAAATTTATTTGCACAAAGCTATATGTGAAAATATTTCTGGACAGTTTGTGTGTATATGCTTAATTTAGGTAATAAAAATATTCAAATTTTTATTTTAGTTAAGAAACAAGTGTTGAGTTGATGACCAAAATTGATGTTTCAAAACGAACTAAGAAGTCGATATAATATACAATGTAGACTTCGTTCTTACAAACATACATAAGACTAGTCTTACATTTTTACTTCGGGAAACAAAAGAATAAAATAGAAATATCGTGAACTGAATCTATAAATACAATCAGATGACACATATATGGTTAATAACAATTTATCTGATTACTTGACTTAAGAACATATCCGTTAGACATTAAAAACAGGCGTGAATAACTTACATTATTATATCAGTCCAATACTTCGCTGTAGAAATATTTATTTCTTTCGTGTCAGAAAGACGATTTATTATAAAGAACCTAAGACGATATTTTTTTTAACATTTAAATGACAAGCAATTCTCTTTGAGTGCACACACCATGTAACTTTCGCATAAACGTCTTTCAGAGCGTTTCAAATTAGCAACAATATGAAAACACGTCCTAAGGCCGTGATTCCAGATACACGTACACTAAATATGAATATTGAAAACAGAATATTCAATATTGTATTGATGTCTTGTTGAAAGATATATCAATGCGTTAGTGTCCATTTCCATGGAATTTCTACATAATGTAATGCTACATATTTATTCGTATATCACAAATTTCCAAAGAATGGAACAGGGTATGGCGATTGGAGAATAAAAGGAGGGAAAAAGAAAAAGAGACAAAAGCGAAGGGAAGGTCCTGAGAGATAAGAAGTGCGCAGACGTGGTTCCGTGCTAAAATCGCTCGTGTCCCGTCAAATAGGGGGAGTGAAACAGCACCTGCTGCCATTCTGGCATTACGTCAATGGTAGACATTTCATTTGCTGGTTTGGGAGGAGTTACTCTGACCGCCATTGTTACAGCTTCGTTCGTGTCGGAGAGCGTGATCTGTGAATCTTCGTCGTCGCATCATCGATTCCAACGAGTCGTGTCTATTCTCTAAATTCGCACAACGACGGTATACGACATTAGTGAGCGTGTTCTGAGCGTAGCATGTCCACAATGAATCCGGAATAGTGAGTAAACTTCCTTTTGCGCAGACATAATTGTGTCTAGGATACGTTTATTTCTTGAAACGTACAATCAATTATTTATACCTGTAACAACGACCGAGAACGGAAGGAATCAGCTTGATATTACTTGCGCGTTGCTTGGCCACGCTATTGCGGAAAAATTTTATTTAACGTTCGCTGTCTGACAGATCCGTCCTCCCCTCTTCTCTGTCTCCCTTACTACCTATGTTCACGAGCCATATTTTAGAAATTCCTTTTCTTCGATCTTCGCTTAAATTTGTCGAGAAGATACGTTGCCCCACTTGTTTCAGGCTCGAATATTCGTAGGTGAATATTTTTTGGGGGAAATGGTTGAAAATAATTCCGAAGATTCGTCTTGTGAAATAATATAAAAAAACACAAGGCAGAGTTCATTGTTATTGTGAATGTTTCATTAGATTGCAACGCGAAAGTAATATAGGCAACAGTATATATTTTAATTATTATAAAATTACACGAAATATATATTTAACAAAAAAAAAAAAAAAAAAAAAAAAAAATGAAAATAAAATTTTGTAAGATTTTAAAGGAAAGGAATTTATATGTGTCGTTTAAGTAGTTTATATCAGTTGATTTTAATTATCACAAATTTTGCTCAGTAAACAGAATATATCTATATAATGATCGACAATATATTTTGTTTATTTCTTTAAACTAATGCTGATTCCTAGACATTGGAAAAAATAAATCTCAAAATAAATTAATAAAAATTGTAAATTATAAAGTGAAAAGTTGGATTTAATAATTTATTTTGATATAGTTTGCTTTGATATAATTCAACTATATTTATTGTAAATATCTTTTTGCAGTGATTATTTGTTTAAGTTACTTTTAATTGGAGATTCTGGAGTTGGAAAATCATGTCTTTTACTCCGCTTTGCTGATGACACATACACAGAAAGTTATATCAGTACTATTGGTGTAGATTTCAAAATAAGAACAATTGATCTAGATGGAAAAACAATAAAATTACAAATCTGGGATACAGCAGGTCAAGAACGATTTAGAACAATTACAAGTTCTTATTATAGAGGTGCACATGGTATTATCGTTGTTTATGACTGCACAGATCAGGAAACATTTAATAATGTTAAACAGTGGCTAGAAGAGATTGATCGTTACGCATGCGATAACGTGAACAAGCTGCTAGTCGGCAATAAATGTGATCTTCATACTAAAAAAGTTGTCGATTACACAACAGCAAAAGTAAGGAAACAAATGAACGTATTAATAGATATCAATTGCATATTAATTTCTTATATAACTTCATAAATAGGAATACGCAGATCAACTTGGTATACCATTTTTGGAAACGTCTGCAAAGAATGCAATGAATGTAGAACAAGCCTTTATGACAATGGCTGCAGAAATAAAACTTAGAGTGGGTCCTCCATCAAGTGGCAATAGTGATCCTGCAAATAATGTCAGAATAGAACATGGACGTCCAATTGAATCCTCTAAATCCGGGTGCTGCTGAGAAATGTAATTTTACGATCTTGTAACCAAAGTAAGCTTTTTTATATTAATGAAGATTGTGAATTGTGTAACTACAACTAATAATTCCAACATAAAAGACCAATCTTTGTACATATTTAATTACAGAAGGACATCTTACGGTAGCAGTTTTATACTGCCTTAAAAATTATTACCAGAAGAAGCAAGAAAGATTTGTGGAAGTTTCAGTTTAATAAAAAAAAAAAAACCAAGGTGTGAAACATTATTAATCACGGACCACCAACTCTGTTACAGAGTTGAATAAAACAACTTTTGTTCTATTGTTTTCTTTTTCAAGAAAGGAGAACATAATTATTCGTTTGCTGATTATCTAGTGCAAAAATTGACCATAGGGAAATTCATCGGAATAGCATTGAAAATCATTGATTCTATGCAATGATGCGTTTAACAGCAATTCGAATTTATAAAGTAAATTACATAATACTATGTATCGTGGTTATTAAAGATAAGCATTCTTATTTTTTAGCGTAATTGTAACATGTATAATTGAATGTTTTTTTGTCTTAGAAGGAAGTCATTCTTAATCTTTGTACTACCCAAACATTTTTCCAAACGTTTTATTCCAAACAAGAATTAGAGTAATAACATACTGAAACCATCGTTGCTGCCTCCCTCTTTTTTCAGTGCTCATTAGTGTAATTTAATAACAATATATTAATAAATATTTCATCACTAATACAAAAAATGGTAAATAGTATATGTACCTACAAGAATAATTAAATATGTTACAGATAATAATTAAATATGTTCCAGTTGGTAACTTCTATAAAGTTACGTAAATTTTTTAAACATGTGCTACTTATAAAATTTATAAAACTATTCGCCTACTATAAATATATCATATCGTTTGTAAAATGTTGCTTGACAAATTCGATATGTTTTATCCCATGTCTAAACGATAAGCTTATATTCATAAAGCTGTGTGTTTCATACGAGTTTGTAAGAAGAAAATTTTGGCTACAATACTATTTCTCTTTTATATGGGTTACTTATTATTCAAGATATCTTTGACGTTATTTTATATCACATAGTTATGTATTGTTTCAATTGTTTTTGCTTTCCTATAATGAGAATCATTGAATAAATCAGGTTATTCTAGTAAAATTTTATTCTATGCAATAATAATACCAAAAAACTACTTTGTATACTATATATTATTCTAATTTTTATTAAAAAGAAGAAAGGAAAAAAGACATATTTTGTACAAATCTTATATTACGATTGCAAATGATCTTACTTTTGTATTGTATTCTTAAAAAAAAGGTTTTTATGGAAACAAAATAAGAATATCTAGAAGTGACGTGAACTTTTCTTTATTATAATAATATTAGTTTATTACGTGAATTAGTTGATAAGAATGTATGAAGTTCTTCATAAGAAGAACGTATGTAACAAGTAAATGTATGATTATAAAAAATAAATATCGTGTGTAAGTTGAGAATTAATTATTTTTGTTTTGTAGTACTGTATGTAATATTAATGTGTTGACTCTGCATATTATATGAAATAGCATTTGAAATATTTAGATATTTAATTTGATACATGTACGTTCTTCTTTAGTATAGTTCATGTAAGATAGAAAAGAACGATCTAGCTGTTCAATAATCGAAAAATGAAATGTTTTTTTGTAATACTTATAGATTTTAATAAACAATCAACAACAATTTTCCATTCAAAACTATATCTTTAGCATTTTTACCAATATTTTATCAATAAGATCGATATTTGTATATAACAATAAAATCATAACCTTACTTTCATACTAGTGACAAAGTGAAACTTCGTCAAAATGATGCAACAGTATATGAAAGAATTAGAACAAGTAAATTATTAAAAATTAATCAATATGATAAATTTGCATTGTCATTTGTTTATAAAATACTAATAATAACATCTTAATAATATCTTTTTCAGGATCCATTTGATCCTGAAGAATTTGTTGAAAGACTTGCTTGGAGAACAGTTAATGATACGACAAAGGATGATGGAAAAACGTTTTTTGATCCAACGATAGTGCACGAAACTTTCTTGCAAGCGATTAAGGATTTACAAATTTTACAGGAACGTCAACAAAAGAAATGTGACAAACTTGAGGCAGCATTAAAAGATGAAGAAGCAAGGCATATACTAGAAATATTTGAATTGCAGGAAAGAAACAAACATTCTATTGATCTATTTCATCAGTTAGACGAAAGAATAAATCTTGTAGCTACCAAGGTTTTACATTTAGGAGATCAATTGGAAAGTGTTAATACCCCGAGAGCTAGAACTGTCGAGGCTCAGAAATTAATGAAACATTTTTCAGAGTTTTTAAGTCCTGGACCTTTGACAGACCCGATTTTTACAGATAAGTCTTCGGTATTAACATTTCTTTCATAAATCTAATATTTACTATTATATTGTATATGAAGCAAAAATTATTTCTAACAGCTAGATGAGGCAGCAGATGTTATACAAAAACTACATCTTATTTCACAAGAATTACCATCTGAGAAATTTGAACATGCTAAGAAAAAAATTTCTGTTAAGTACGACGAAATTGAAAGAAATCTCATAGAAGAATTTGTTAGAGCACATAATAGAGAAGATGCTACTCGTATGAGAGAGCTAGCATCAGTATTAGCTCATTTTAAAGGATATTCTCAATGTATTGACGCATTTATAGAGCAAAGCCAAATGGGCTCATTCGGTGGGAAGGACGTTTTCCAAGATGTAATACCTATGTGTACAAAATATCATAAATTAATGCAACAAGTATTTACAAATCCTGAACAGGTGATGGCAAAATTTGTGCTAAATATTTACCACTTAAGACTTCAAAAATATGCAGTTGCTAAATTAGCAGATAAAACTGATCCTGACAAATACCTTAAAAATTTATATGATTTATATACAAGAACTGTCAAATTATCTACAGAATTGAAAATGTTTAATATGGGTACTGATGATACATATCTTGCCAAACTTACTAGAAATATATTTCAAAAATATCTGGATACTTATATCATGTAAGTTCACATAATAATAAGCAATACATCGATATTAATTAAATATTAATGTAATATTTTTAGCATGGAAACTAAAGTATTGAGGGAAAAATCAGCAGCTCTTCTTATTGAATATTACGAATCTAAAAATCATCAAAAGAAACAATTACAAAGTGGCGGATTTCAAGAATTAAGAAGAGATTTACAAGCAGTTTTAGGTGCAAGAACTAATATAAATATCGCGCAAATAGAAAATTATGGTGGTGAGACTTTTTTATCAGAAGAACTTGCAATTGCTTTGTTACAAAGAAGTAAATTGGCGTTTCAAAGATGTCAATTATTATCGAAACCTGATGATATACCGATAAATACAATTCAGATTTTGGAGATACTATTACAATATTTAATAAGTGAACACGTTGATTATGCATTGGAATTGGGTTTACAAAGTGTACCAATTCCTGAAAGCAGAACTCAACCTGAGATATATTTTTTCAATGTTGTACGTCAATGTAACGCAATTGTACGCTTATTAGAGGAACAATTTAATGACAGCGTGATACCTCTTGTCGTGTAAGATTTATTTCATTTATTTTTAAATATAATTTTATTTTGAAAATATATTTGAAATATAATTGTTTTAGGTCTACACCCAAACACGGAGATTGTATGTTAAAAAAAAAGCTTGTGTTAGATCAAATTGACATGAAATTGGAGATGGGATTAGATAGAAGTATAAATGCTATTATCGGCTGGGTAAAAGTATATCTACAAAACGAACAACGAAAGACTGATTTCAAACCTGAAACTGATGTAGATACTTTAAGCACTCCAGCTTGTTTAACAGTAGTACAATATGTTACTGGAATGATTCGACATGTTCGGAGTACTTTAGATGGAAAAAATTTAAACACTGTTTTAACTGAGCTTGGAACGCGATTTTATAAAATTATTTATGATCATTTACAACAGTTTCAATTTAATTCTGCAGGTGCTATGTGTGCAATATGCGATATGAACGAATATCGTAAATGCGTCAAGGAACTTGAAATTGATCTTGTTACTAATTTGTTTGACACTTTACATGCTTTATGCAATTTATTATTAGTTAAACCAGAAAATTTAAAACAAGTTTGTACAGGAGACCAATTGGTACGTTATGGTGATTTAATTATAATTATAATTATAGATATATTATGTTTAAAAAATTGTTATATTAAATTGATTAAAAATAATTATTTCTTTTATTATTACAGGCAACATTAGACCGTAATGTTCTAGTGAATTTCATACAATTAAGAACTGATTATAAAACACAAAAATTAGCAAATTGTTTAAAGGGTTTAGCCACATAATAAATTCGTATAATGTGTGAATATTACCTTTATAATGTTTTTGAAATATGTTATGTACAGTTTAGGATGAATATATACAACCAAAATAATAACAAACTAGATCTTATTAAATGAAGATGTTGCTTTCATTGTAATAATAATAATGGCCAGTTGTACAAGATTCTTTATTATATAGTTAAACTATATAAAAGCAATGATTTCCTTATTTTTTAAGCTTTGATTATATATTAGAAGATAAATAATTTCTTGTTTTTTCTAACTTTTATAATAAATATTAAGTAAATATTTGTAGCAAACATATTTATTTCATTGGTATGTAAGATTGTCATAAACAATTGCAGTATCTGGTATAAACTTTTTCTTATTTTAGAAGAAAATGGTATGCATGATAACTGATTATAATGTGTCAAATTTCTTTACTTATGTCTGATTTTCATCAGGTTGTTTCTACAAATTGATATCACGTAATTATTTGTTCAAAATTTTCTAATATATTTTGACATATTACATACCACTTTAATTAAAGCAGACTTTCATGTATTATACTAAATTTTGTAATTGATTTCTACAATATAAGAGAATACTTTTTTTTATGTTTATGTGTACATAATTTTGTTTTAGTTCTGAAATTAATATTTTTACTGAATCAAAGAATTTTGTAATTAATAAATATTAATATTTAAAAAAGAAGAATTATTAAAATAGAATATTTTAATAACTAATTTCTATAGAAAGAATTAAAAAGTAGAACATACTATACTGAAATTAACGTTGAATTAAATAAAAAAAGATTATTTGTCTTGCATTTATTTACATTCATACTTTAAACATTATTTTTAAAAGTTGTGTTTTGAATTAAAATTTCTTTATAAAATGGATACTTTACTGCAAGTGTAGAATACATTTATTTCCAAATTTATTAAATATTTAGTAATTAATCACATTGTGGCAATTGGTAATTTAGAAAAATGTTGAAAGAACATATAAAATTTCCATATGTTATAAATAGAATTTATGATATAATTTCAAATAATGTTTAGCTATAAAGTTTTTATGTATTTTATATAATTAACTTAATTGAATATTGAACTTAACACTCATTAGAAATTCTTAATATTCTATCAAAACATTACAAAAATTTTAAATGTCATATAAATTATTGTACTAGTAATATTAATAACATAAATGTTATATATGAAAATTAAATTAATATTAGAATTTTTTTAAAAAATGAATCCAATATGAATATTATTAATATCGAGCGTAGTTATAGACAGGTATTGATGAAAATGAATAGTACTAACAATAAGCTTCAATTTACTATTAAATTAACAAAATATAATATTATAAATTTTTCAGTTGTCATACATAATATAAATGAGTAGTTTCAAATTATTTTATTGTTTAGAATATGGTAATATGTATAGTCTACAGGCCATGAATTTGAAAAAAAGATCTGTTTTAAGAATACGGTACAAAAATGTGGTAAATAAAACATATATTGTTTTAAACAAACTGATGAACTTGTACAATATTAAATCAATAATGATTTAATAGTTCAAAATTATAAGTTACACATAAAACAGACAAAAATTTACAATATGCAATACAAAATGGTCACAGAGGAAAATAAAATTATGAAATTATATTCATATTTCTAATACATACTTTTACATAAAGTACTGTCTTGTAAATGTACACTATTTGATTAAGTAATCAATCCTATTTTTCTTAACTGTAGGTCATTATATTGCAAACTCTTACTAGATTAACAAAGAATCTGGACGTTATGTTAACTCTTAAGCAGGAAGCCTCTAACTTTCTTATAATTAAAGGATAAAAACATTTAAATAATTCACATCATTCATTGTACCGTACTATTAAATTTCATTAAATCATCTAATATAATTCAGTGATAATTAAAGTCTTGATTTCTATTTGATTATAATGTTATGAATTATGAAAATAAAAGGAAGAGGATGAATAATCTGATAGATATCAGCGCATACGATAAGTGTTAGTTTCGTGTACTTGGCACAATTCTCCTTTGAAGTCCAGTTCAATGCTGAAATCCAGATCTCTGTAATTCCTTGCATTAGGCTTCATTGAAAATACACCGTATATTTCTTCTCCTTTTTTAACTGTCATATATTCGTCAAAGTAGAATACAGTTTGTTTCCAATGAGTATACTGTACTTCTGGTGCTGTACTGAAGCCTATACGTTTGTGGCACTTGGTGAATTCGATGTTGAAGAATGTAACTAGTGCTTGTACATAGTCGTTTCTACGAACTTGTAAAGTAAATGGCGATGAAAATTCCAGATCAGCCTTAGTTACCGTGTATAAATCAACTTCTTTGATGAGGCATGCATTTGTAACAACTTGTTTTGGGTCCACAACATCCACTAGAGGTTCACTAATTGCTACTTTTCTTATACTACTCATATCAAATCCATATACATCATCCCACCAGTTTATCTTCTCATCTTTGTATTGTCTATCTTCAATACCGCAAATAAATAAAGTTGCTTTGTCAGGAAATAACATTCCATCTTCACGAAGCCATTTATCTCTAGCAAAAAGCACTGTATCTAACATTGATTCATAAAATAAACAATAACCCATCCATTCAGAAATAATTATATCAACTTTCTCAATGCCGTCAGGCAGTGAAACTTCTTCAACTTTTCCTTTAAGTATTGTTATGACATTCGACAATTGATTCGCTTCAACGATCTTCTCAGCATATTCGACGATATTAGAACACTCAATACCGATAACTCTAGCTGCTCCAGCTTTGGCAGCAAACATTGAAAGTATACCAGTTCCACATCCAATATCAAGAACGGTTTTTCCCTTGAAGAGGTGTTTATTATGATACATAGAATTACGGTAAGTCACTGTACGCACTTCGTCCTTCAACATTTCTTCATGAATTCCGTAATGTGCATATGAGTCGAAATAATAATCTCTAGAAGTCATATCATCCACAGAGATAGATTCTCTGCAAGATGACGGTGCCGCATCTTTGTTTGATGCAGTAATATTTTCTGTAACTTCCATGGATTCCATTTTTGATACCTATAATAACGCAAAATTAATATTAATAATAAAGTATACGTATACGCACTAATACAAAACTAAATATCGTAATATTACTAAAATTCGATAAAAAAGCATTACTTAAAAAATTTATTTTTATATAATATTAAACCATTATTTTACCAGAGACCAAAAAAATGATTATTTTTAATTCAAGTGTTTAGTTAGTAGAAAATATTAATTTGTGTTAATTTATATGTGTATTGTGTGTGTGTGTGTATGTAAGAAAAGACCCACAATTATCTACAAACACGTGATGCAATCTCATTATTTCAAACTAATACATGTATAAATTTTTTTTTTCACTTAGATATATAGTAAAATTAAATTGTTATTAAACATTAATTACAATGTTGTTCATCAGTAACACCTAAGATTTCGAGATGCTGAAATTGTCGGGAATATCCTCGTTTCGGCCGATACCAAAGAAACATACACACGTGCCCGCCAAAACGAATGGCGTCTGTTAAGATCGAATGATCAGACGAGATTCTTCACACGCACACATACGTATTTCTGTACGATCGTGTGACGAATAGTACATATATGCAGTCAGATACAGTCTTAAATTTCCTTCGAAAAATATCGTGATATGTGATTTCGAAACAAGTGAAAAATATTTCTTCGCGGCACGTTTTCGTGAACGTAGGAAACCGAGATCGGGTCAATCAATTTGTTTTTAGGATACTTAATAGCAGCGAAATACTATTATGACAAACGATGTTCAAACATATTCCTCTTTTAATGGTTTATGAAATATTGCATGTTGTACGTGGCGATATTAATACGTTAACAGCAACTATTATGTTCTCTCTTCGGTTTTGTGAAAATATTCAGCTTAAAACTTACTGAATTTCCTGCTGTGCACATGCCACTCTGGTTGATTTCTACCGGCACTTCATTACTTGACGCCATTTTGTTCCGCGTCACAGCAGACGACTACAGACAGGAACGTATTATAAAGGCACATGGCAAGCTCCAACCACGGTTCTGTCAACACAAATATTCGCCCCAATGATCGACAAATTTTAATTACAAATTCCCTTGCCAATTTATTTTTCATACTTGACAATGACGTTCAGTCGGAACTGACACGGCAATTTAATTGATATTCTAGTCAAATTTTGTTGTCATTGCGACAAATACAGATAAAAATTGAAAACACGACTATATAACAATATCTATATTTTATTTCCAAATTAATTACTACAGAAATTTTTCAAATGAAAATAACAATGTAGTAATTAATTTCATGTGCAATATGTATATACATATGTGTACATATTCATGTAGTGCAGTATTACTACTATGTATTTATCGTAACGCGCGATATATAGTATCTCGTCTGATTTAAAAATAATTTCAAATGTTCGAGAGGCATGCGTCAAGAGACAGGAATTGCAAGTCTAAGGTTTGCAAGATCTGTGCGTAATCGCACGGATCGTTTACAAACGATCGTTTCGTATACGTGACTCTCATAGTAAAATACGTACTTAATCTTTCAACAGATACAGAAATTATATAACCGTTCGCACAGTACGTCGTACGATCGTTTCATGAAAAATATCGATCTCGAACACGGTGTTTTCCCCTGCAAGTAAGTGTACTAGTGTTTCTGACAATCCGCATGATACGCACACATAAAATTCAGCAGGAGAACTACACCAAACGATTCGTTGTTCGTACGAGGGGATCACTTCTCATGAAACAACCCAACGGAGACGACCATCCAAAATCGCGATGTCGCGATGAACGTTGATACATCCCTGTCGTATGCGCAGTGCAGGCCCTCCTACTATTTCGATTTTTACCTCGAAACGGATATTCATTTGTCCCGAGAGGCCGTTGAAAAATCGTAACTCATTTACACGGTCCCGTGTACGACGGAATCGCGATTAACTTCACAGCGGGAGAGTAACTTTAATTTTGTATCTTTGCTCAGTTGTTTTCAGAAAGTGCAAAGACATCATCCAATAGGAGTCGAGTGGCTAGCTGACAAGTTGCGTTGGGGTGGAAATGGGCAGGGAACAGGAGCTTGTACGCACTCGAGCCGTGAGGTATTGGTTTCGCGAACGGGGCCAGATTCTCTTGGTCAAGTGGATTTTTCATGTGTTATTACTTCCAACGGTATAATGTAAACTGTCGATTTTGATGTCACTCACGTGCCACTGTCTTAAGATTATTTATATGGAGATCGTGGAGCGCTAGAAGATGCTGGTAAGGAAAACAGGCGGGAGTAAAGTTGACGTAGAAACAAGTGCGCAAAGATTGTATAGTTGAGTTCCTTTTCTGTTTTTTTTTCTTTCTTTTCTCTCTCTCTCTGCCGTGCGTACAGAGAAAGCAAAGATCTCGTGCTTTTGTTATGTAGTTACAAAACGCTTTCGCAGATCGTTTACTTTGGACGAGTATTTCGCTTGAGGTACTTTCGAGGTTACGACTATTACTCGATGTGTGAGAAATCGACAGGCTGTCATGAACATAGCGGACTCCGTTTCGAAAACGTGATTAAGATATCAAAGTACGAATTTCGTTTCAACCGGGAGAAATGTCGTGCGAAAGTTTTTGTTTATCGTAGGACAATCGTAGACATAATCGTCGAATACCCGCGAGGCATGATTGCCTATATAAACAACAGCTCGTCGTACAGGGCAGCAGACTTTTTCTGTCAATTTTCATAAGTTTGTTGTTCGGTTTCTGTCGTTGATAACAAGCCTCTATGATGTTTCGAAAGAGATTAGCTGTCAGTTCTCGATATATTTTCGAGACCTAAGGAATAATAATAATTGATAAGAAATAAAAATCATTTCGTTAGTATTACGTTGATATCAATGTTATGTAAATATAAACTACAGACACGAGATGTGAATATTTCATTTCATACTCATTTTTTTACTTTAGATGAAGAATGAACGTACGACGACTATGAAAGTATGTCGTGAGTGGAAGTTATTGAAGACAGATATTATAAGTGTACATGTATTTTCTGTTACAGGGAGACGATCCACCGTATCTATCTGTGGGTACGGAGGTTAGCGCTAAATACAAGGGTGCCTTCTGCGAAGCAAAGATTCGGAAAGTAGTAAGATCAGTGAAATGCAGAGTAACGTATAAACAAGGTTTGGGTACAGCGACGGTAGCTGATGATCAAATAAAAGGGACTTTAAGAGTAGGGGCATCCGTTGAAGCTAAACACGGAGATAGAAAGGAATTTGTGGAAGCTACTATCACTAAAATTCAAGACTGCAGTCAATATACGGTAGTTTTTGATGATGGAGATATTACAACATTAAGGAGAACTGCGCTTTGTTTAAAGAGTGGAAGACATTTCGCAGAGAGTGAAACTTTGGACCAACTTCCTTTAACGCATCCGGAACATTTTGGAAATCCAGTAATTGGAGGAAGAAGAGGACGGCGGTCTAGACAAGCACAGTGAGTGTGGAGAAGTAATATCAGCAGAACAAAGTAATTTGTGTTATCGCTTATGAAAATAATTGTTGTTATAGAGATGAAAGTAGTGATGATGAAGATAGTCCTCCACGAGGAACTCGTGATTCAGGTTCTAGTGGAACAGGCAAAGAAGGAATGGAGACAGAACCTGAAATTGGACGAGTTGTATGTGTGGAGCTTGGAGATAAAAAGAAGAAAGATTATTGGTTCCCTGGATTAGTAGTCGCTCCAACTGCTCAGGATACAGTGAGAATTCGAGTGAGAGATGACTACCTTGTGCGCTCGTTTAAGGATGCACGTTAGTAAGTATATCTTTATGTAAACAAATTTTCAGAAAAATATGAAAAGAAAGCAGGAAAATTTATGACAACATGTAGGAAGAGAGATGGAAGGACGTATGGACTTGGAGTAGTTAGTGAGAGAAGAGAAGAAAGGCGAATGCGTTTCGTCTCGGAGTCACTGTCTAAGACTCATCAGTGAGGTTGATGGTAGCGACTCCTTACCTCAGACGCTTGTTATTGTAACTGCCCGCTAGGCTGGCCCGATCACCCATCCTAGCGGGGATCCGCACACTGCTTTGTTTAACGTCGGAGATCGGCAGGACTTTGACGCTAGGCGCGCATCGCCACTTGCGGCTTGTGCTAGTCAGTGTTCAAAACTCGTAGTTGAGGAATCCTAGACCGCTACATCACCCCCTTCCCAGTGTTAACGATACTGAGAAGAGGAGACTCATAGTAGCGTTGCGACCGATGGAGGAGTGATGCTGAATGGCTGCTCTGTCTTTGGCTCGATCCTGTTATCTTTTCGTCTAGTAAGATCTGGTCATCCAGGGCCGGCGTCTGTGTTGGAGGTTTCGTGTGGTTGCCTTCAGAGGTGGCGTTCTACGTGTCGTGGCTGCGCTGCGTGGTAACTGCGTGTTGCATGCTACTTTTGCGAACCCCGTACGTAATGCCTGCATGCGGACGTGTGTGTCTGTCTGCAGCGTGCAGCCTGTGTGCGTGCGTCCTTCTACACTCGGTCTGCATTCGGCGGAGGCATTGCGTGCGTACGTGCAGCGAACCTTCTACGCTCTCGTCTGCGTTCGGTGGAGGCACTGCGTATATAGGGCCGTCCTCTGCGATTGTCTGCGTGCCATGTGTGCTCTGTCCTCGATGTTGCATCCTCGTTTAGCGTCTGGTCCTTTCAGATGTTGCTGCATCCTTTGTTTGTGTGTCGTCCCTTCCTTAGAGTTGCTATAGAAGCTCCGTTTTTTGTTTCTGACTCCATTTTTCTATGGTTGCGTGTTCAGACGTCGGCGGGTCACTTGAAGGATTTGAAAGATGGTTGATGAAAGAGAGAGGAAAGTGAAGGTTGCGGTTTAATACGTTTCGTCTCGGAGTCACTGCCTAAGACTCCCATCAGTGGGAGTCGCTGATAGCAGCGACTCCTTACCCCAGAAGACGCTTGTTATTGTAACTACCCGCTAAGGCTGGCTCGATCACTCTCCCTAGCGGGGTTCCGCACACTGCTTTGCTTAACGTCGGAGATCGGCAAACCTCGACGCTAGGCGCGCAGCCACTTGCGGCTTGTGCTAGTCAGTGTTCGAAACTCGTAGTTGAGAAATCCTAGGCCGCTATAAACAAAATTTTTATTCGTGTCTATTCTAAAAGTCAGTAAATTTATTTAATTTTTTAGTGTTTTAAAGGTCTTTATTTTACATAATAATAATAATAGTAATGCAGAGATGCGTGAGTATATAAAGACAGTGTACGACGGTAATCATGTCTATTGTCCGTTTGACGCGAAAGCTAAGTAGGCGACACGATCAGGCTGCACACGCGGGAGGACTCACCAGACGTGGACCACCTAGTAATAAACTGCGAATAACTGTGTTGACGCGTTGGAGTCAGTTCTTTTATATCCTGACTCTCACTATGTTCTTTCCTCTCAAGGGGTCGGAAAGCGTCTCTTATCTTACGGTGTTTATGGTCAGGCCCATGAAAGGTTTTTGACGATTACTTCATGGCCCTGCCGATACTGTCACCTGGGTCCCACGTCGTGAGAATGTTTATACTGCAGCCTGGGTATCCCCTACAAATTTATTTAATTTATTATATTTTAAAAATTAATTATGCATTGATATTATGTTCTATTATATTGCTATATTATTTTTTGCACATTTAGTTATACAGTTCCAAAGAAAGAGGCCACTGAATTTACAAAAGAACTTGTCAACAAAGTTGAGAATAGCACATTGAAGGTTGCAGTGGAAAGGGCATTGCTATTTTTAGAAAAGAATGAATTACCTCCCCATTGGGATAGAGATTCTCTTTTTGGACATTCTGTATCAAGTGGAAATAGTGATTCTGATGGAGAACTTGATTCTGATGTAAGTATTCTTTTTTGATTTCAATTATTCCTACTTTAATTTATTTGTTATATACATATGTTGTACACATAACTTATTTTACAGAGTTCTGATGATGAACCGCGTGAGGAAAAAGATCATTTCGTAGCACAATTATACAAGTTTATGGATGATCGTGGTACACCTATTAACAATTGTCCAATGATCGGATCTGAAGATATAGATTTATATAGGTTATTTCGAGCTGTTTATAAGTTAGGTGGATATAATCGTGTAACAAATCAAAATCAATGGAAATTAATAACGCGTCGCCTGAGCTTTACGATGCAAAATTCACCATCTACGCACAATTTGGTTAAACAGGCCTATAAGAAATTCTTACACTCCTTTGAGGATTTTTATAGAAAATTAGGTTGTACCATGGTAAATCATCCAAGGGGTACTATACGCAAACAACGTCCTGGAAGAAGTCTAATCAGAGATAAAGACAGAAATACTCCTGTACCACCTCAAATATCTGTCGCTAAAACTGAAAAGGAAGAAGAAGATAAAAAAGTCACGGAAGAAGAAAAGAAAGAGAAGAAAGAAATTAAAAAAGAACAATCAGTAAAAGAAGAAGAAATTGTAAAGATAAAAAAGAAAGATGAATTTGAAGAAAGCGGTAGCGGACAAGACAGTGACGTGAATGTTGAGGCTGAAGCTGAATCTTCATCGAGTAGTGAAAAATCTCAAAAAATTTCGATGTCCTTATCATTACCAAATAGAAGCAAATCTAAAAATAAAGAAGACTCAAAGAAAAAAATAATAGAAAAAAAGAAAGCTGAACCTAAAAGACAGGAGAAGAAAGATGATAAAATAAAGGAAGAGGATGCTGCTAAAACAAGATCTAAATCTAAAGATGATAATGTAAAAAGTAAAATATCTTCTGAAAATAGGGAAACACGAACTCCATCGAGAGAATCGGAAAGAAAGACTTTATCCAAACAAAGACGATTAATAGATGAGGATCTGAAGAAACGAGGGAGGAAACGAAAAGAGTATGAGGCAGAAAAATCACGTACGGATGAACAGTCAGCAGATTCAGCTCCGTGTTACAAAGGTCCTGTGGAATTAGGAGATAGACTGAAAGTATATTATGGACCTACTCATGAATCTAAGGTTACTTATGAAGCAAAAGTTATTGATATGGAAAAAGATGGTACAGAACCAATGTATTTAGTACATTATACTGGATGGAATACGAGATACGATGAATGGATTAAATCATCAAGAATAGCACAGAATTTTACACAAGCTCAAGGTAGAATGAAACGAATTAAAGCTACTTCACGACCTCAAACTCCCAGTACGAATTTATCAAATAACATAAATAAGTCATCAAAAATTATTTCTAACACTAGTTCGAATACTTCGCAAAACCGACGTCGAGCACAAAGTGTTGCACCTACCACATCAGTTATATCATCTTCTTCAACAAAAGAAGCCAAGAAAGAAGAGAAAGAAAAAGAAGTATCTCAACCAGTTAGATCTACGACTCCATTATCTGTTATAAGTTCTAGCTCTAGGACGAAAAGTCCAGCGACACCGGCAAATAATCGTCAAACACGAACAAGAAATAATGATATGTCGAGTATAGAACACCGAAGGCGTACTAGAAGAACTTCTGGACACGCGGATGTAGTTCCATCAGAAACTGAAGAAAGTGAGACATATGATTCAGATACTACAGAATCAGAACAAACACGAACGAAATCTAAGACTGTAGACGAAAGAAAACGTAAAGAAGCGAGATATAGAGTAGAAGATAGAATGAAACCCGACGAAACTAGTGAGGGTGAAGAAGATAAAGATAATTTAGAAGAACCGCGTAGAGGTAGGAGGTTAAGAAGGACAATCAGTAAATCGCAAGGTATAAAATCTGAACCAGATAGCGATGAAGAACAACCGAAAGGTCGAGATTTCGATTTGAATCAAATACGATCTGAATTAAAAGGTTTTGATAAAGCAGTAAAATTGGAACTTGTTAGGGTTGAACCAGACCCAGAAGACGAGATAAAAATAGAAGAGAAGGAAAATGTTTCAGTTTCACCAAAATTAGAGAAAAATTTAGAAGCATCGAAATTAGAAACAATACCTGAATCTAAAATAATAGATAACACAGAAGACATATATGAGTTCAAAGAACCAGAACCATTTGAATTTGAAGTGCGAAACAAACGGGATACGAGCGGAGAAAAGGACAAAATAAAGAAAAGAGTATTTGAAGAAGAGCCAAAAAGTCCTAAGAAAAAGCAAAAGATAATTGTATCACCAGTTATTAAAGAAGTTAAATCAGAAACAGATAATGATTCACGAAAGAAAGTAAAGAAATTATTTAGCAAAAGAACTGATGACATTACAGACAATTTACATTCTCACAAATCGCTACAATCTACATCATTAACAACATGCGAAGAAGCATTTGATAAGCTTTGTGAGTCGCCACCATTCAATCAAGTGAAACCTATACCTATTATTGAGGAGACAGGTAAAATAAATAATGGCATAGATCTTTTATTCAGTGATTTACCTGGAGATGATGATGCTACTCATGATGATTCAGAAGATCGTTTAATAATATCAGAGGCAGAAGTTTCAGAAGCGGAACAAGAAAATTTATTTACATATCAACAAGAAATGTTTCCTTCTAATGATGGAAATGATTTAATGGAATCAAATAAAGAAGATGTAAGTTTACAAATTGAATCGGTAAGAGAAGATATAACGCTAACGGTCTCAAATAAACCTGATATAGTTGTTGAACAAAAACAAAGTATTAAATCTCCATTGCATAGTCAATCTCCAGAATTAAAACCATTGGATTCAAAATTGTTAGATATTACACCTGTTCCATCTCCAATTGTAACAGTTCCAGCACCAATTAGTGCGAGATTACCAGCTACATCTACAATTGAAGAAAAACTTTCAGCTGCAATGGCTTTTCGTAGTAAAACTAAAGATATTAAAAAAGAAGATGAGATTCCCGAAGTTGTATGGAAAACATCAAAGGAAATTTCTAAAAAATTAGATACTACAGTTGTACAAAAAAGTAAAGAAGATCAGCATGGGCCTAAGATTGAAAGTGAAAATAATAAACGAGAAGAGGAAGCTATCGTAATAAATAATGAAAACCAATGTGAAGAAATAATGTGTGTAGTAATTAAACAAAAAGAAGAAGAACTTCAACAGTTTAAACCAAAAAAAGAAGTAGAAATTAAAAAATTCGTTGAAACAAAAATAGAACATACAAAAATACAAGAAAAAGAAGAAGAAGAATGGAAACGTGTAGAAAATGAAAAATCAAAAAAGATAGAGGATGATTTTAAAGAAGACGATTTCAAAGAAAAGGAAAATCATAAGAAGATAATCAATCAAGATATGGTAGACTCTGCAGATAGTAGTGATTCTGAACAGAGACTAGTAATTGATAATGAGGAGTCACAAGATGTGAAGAGTTCAACATCAAATTTTGATGTTAAATTAAGAGCAGAGTTGGATAGACTTCAGGACACGCAGGAAAGATATTCACAATTACAAACGCAAAAATCTATGCAACCGCTAAAGCATCAGCAGCAAGAATGCATTACCGAATTTAAAACTGAATTTAAAACTGAATTTAAAACTGAGATTAAAGAAATTCCTGTTACGAAAACAGATGAAGAGGGAGAAACAATTAATTCCTTGTTATGTGAAGAAGAAATACCTGGTTCACCAGCGCCTATTACTGAAAGTATAGAGCAAATAAATGCTGGTCCATCCTGTTCACCTCCAAAAGTTGAAACTGCAGAAAGCAATATAGTATTAATGGAAATGCCATTTGCAAGTGCTCCTACATCTGGTCAAAGTACAACCAGCAGTACTGTTGCTACTCTCAGCATGGCACTGCCCAAAACTATAGAAACATCTGTACCAGTTTCTTTATCTATGCAACAAAATCCAACTTTGAGCATGAGACAACAGTCTCATCATCAACATTTACCCGCGTTAATGCCTGCACAGAGAAGAGAAAGCAATGAAGCAGCACCTGTAATGGATAATACCCCTCCAACTACACCTGATTCAAGCATTTCCAATATTTCTGGTTCTCCAAGAGAAGAAAGAACAGGAGGTTCATCACCAACTTCAGAGGATAACATGAAACATAATCGCGATAGTTCTGAAGCAGATAATGATAGTGGTGGGAAAGGTCCAGGATTCAGTGAAGATGATACATTACCAAATGTTGAAGGAAATTCTGCAGATAGAATATTAAAACCACCAGCAAAACGAACTATTGAAGAAACACAATCTCCCAAAAAACGTAAAAGAAACAGAAAGCATTCAGAATGTGATAAAAATACTACTAAAAAGACAGGAAGACATAGTAATAGACATGGTAGACATGGTGGTGGAAGCGATAGTGACGATACGAGTGAAGGTTCTAATTTATGTGGAGTTAATTCGACTTCAGCAAATCACACAAATATTACTAGTGTTCCCGATCTTAGTAACTACTCATCGAGATCACCTCGGCCGACAAAATATAATTTCTATGTAGAATTAGGTAATAGATCGGATAGTATCTTTTTCAATTTTAATTTATTATCTATAAAAAAAATATTGACGTTCTATTTTTATTGCAGATCCTGAATTAGATGGTAGTCAAAGGATAGCTGTACTACAGCAAAAATTAGCTGAATTACGCAAAACGTATAATGCTGTGAAAGTCGAACTTGCCGCTATTGAAAGACGTAGAAAAAAGTTAAGAAGAAGAGAACGGGAAGGTAAATATATCTGAATAAAAAATATTTACATAAAATTTGTTATATAAATGACATTAAATAAAAGATTTTATATAAAAAAATATTTGATTTTAGCCATAAAGGCAGCTAAAGCAGAAATGCAACAGGCTTGTTCGTGATGAGCTGCCTTGAAACATCCTAATTCACTCAGTTTACACTAAAGAAACTTTTATACAACACCCAGAGATAATAGTATCATTATATAGATACCTTGCAATTACAGCAGATTTCATGACAATTTTTATCTACCTAACGTCGTTTGGGTAATTTTTCCCCCCTTTAATATAAATTGTAGATATAGTTATAAGATTTAGTATAAAAGAGAAACATTTACCAGAATGAATATATATATTCATATATGCTTTGTGTTGTACATTGTTTTGGCAAGAACGTAATGTGACAGTTAAAAATTTTTATCCTCGATTTGTCATTTCACCTGCTCAGATGCAAAGTACAAATTATCGAACTTGATGATCATTTTCATCGTTCATTCTTCTTTTTTAAGAAAAGGCTGAGAAAAATGTTACCGATAGTGTGTTATTGTAAAGACATCTTGGGAACAAATAATTGTCTAAGCCGTCTGTCATTTTCGTTTCGATAGTTTATAGCACCGTTGGCGGTTGAGCTGTTTTCAAGACGATAAAATAAAGATGTCAAGTGTAACAACCATCACATATTTCCTAGGATAGAAAATTTTGTATATATTAGAAGTAGTAACGTTATGTTAGTGATTCGCAATATACACATATACGTATTTACGTAAATAGAATTTTTAGCATCCTTGAGATCGAAATTTTTTATTTACAGAATAAAAAGAAATATCGTAATTTAATGTGATTTTTAAAGTAGTAAGAAGATGATTATAAACAATTTGCGAAATGAACGGATGATTGTACATTGATATGTATGTAAGATATAGCATAATTTTTAACTTCTAAAAAATTAATTTAATTTATGTACATAATTTACATAAATAGAATATCGTATTATATATAATTATTCTAAAATACAAAACATTAAAGTCTATTGTAATTAATAATCATATTCGTACTACCAAATTTCTTGGCAAAATGCATAGAATTGGATTTTCAACTATGCAATTGTCATGAATGCAGCTCAACAACATTTATCAATTTACAGCCTTTTGCATTATATTTGAAAAATTGCTGCCATTGTGCTTTAATCATCAGATAGGTATTAGACGTTCATCGTCGTGTATATCGTAATTGGTCAAAGATGCATTTATATTTCTATTTGAGCGTCAAAGTACCTCAGGTACTAAATTAAAAGAAAACAAAAAAAATTAAAGTTAAGAAACAAGTTGCAGAAAACAAAATCAAATACCCCTGAGTGGAATTAAATTTGTACGAAGACATGTTGGCTGAAAAAGAATGAAATTTTATATAGATATATATTATATATTTTTTATAAAAAAATCAGTCGCGGACATGCTTTATAGTATCAGACAACATGATCATTCATCATGGATTGGGGGAAAAATGAAAGAAAATAAGCAGTTGAGCTCCATAAATCTTTGTACATATTTTACATTGTGTGTATTGAAGACACTCATAAGCCAGGTTTTAGTAGTTTATCGCACACAGATATAGCTATGCATATTATTGTATAATGGTTTCAGAAATCTTGCAGTAACATATGCTAAATGTTTGTTTTAAGAAGTCAAGAGAATGTGTATCGACACTCAATCAAATAATACCTGCAATCAATTAATACCTACAGAAATATTTACATTTTATCAAATTGCGTCAAAACAAAGAACATTTTATTTATATTTCGTCCTCTACTATTCCAGTAAAACTATATAAAAACATTTCATTTTGGATGTAATTTCTATTATATCTAGAATTAACAATGAAAATAGTTTAAGGTATTTAAATATAAAAGCATTGTAAAATATACATATAGAAATATATACACATATACATATATGTGTATATACTTATGTGTATACACACATATTGTACAATTCAGTTTAATAAACTACAAAATAATTGACAGAATTGTAAACAGTAATATTAAAATGATAATATCAATAATTTGTTATTTTTTTTATTATGGACAGCTCTTTCATCAAGCTTTTTTTAGTCATATTATACTTTTTTTTGCAAATATATTATATACATAGATATATATAGAATATAATATTACTTAATGGATCTCCTTTTATTTGTAGGATAAATAAAATAATGAATGAGTTTCGTATTGTCCTAGACAGATCCTAAATACATGCATTTGATATTTTATCATGATTTACCATTACTTTTATTATTTGCACTTACATTTAGGCAATAATATTTATAAGAAAACGCTATTATACAGATTATCAGTCATTAATTTGAAAATATTGGCTACATATATAGATAAACTATTATATATATATATTTATCACAGGTATAACAAATTTATATTGTCTTTTCTTATGCAATAATGATGACATTAAATAAAAAAGTAAAACAAAGTAAATATTTCTTAAATAATGTTAAAATATTTATAGTTTTACAATAATATTTGAGTGACGAACGCATCCTTGTCTTCTAAAAACAAATTTTCTCTTTGTAAATCATGAACTACATGTGAAATAATAAATATAGTAAGCACAATGTGGATTGTGTCGCCAACCAATAATATTGTTCCACATAACATTTAATTGTGTTAGTTGATATTGTTAAGAAATAAATCTTATCTTAATAAATTATAGTAATATCATTTGCCCTTATATCATTCTAATAAAGACTTTTGGTTTTTAAAAATACAAAATACTGTAATTAATTAAAATTATATATATTTAAAAATTTTTATAAATTATTTATTATATTGCAACTTAGGTAAACATTCAAATTTGATTAAACTTTGCAGAATAATATATGTTAATATAATATAATTATGCAAATATTCTTGTTATTATATTTTGTACTATATACACACACATACACACACGCGCGCGCGCGCGCACACGCACACACACACACACGCACACACATACATGTATGTATATATATATATATATATATATATATATATATAAGTTGACATATTTCATAACAAAGAAAATATGATTAGTTTAATGTACATTAATATTGACAATTTTGTGTATCTAATACATAATGCTAGTAAAAATTTTATCAACTAAATTTCTTATTTTTACACTCAATTCTCTAATATGACATCATTTAATATTCTAAGAAATTACTTTGATATATCTATTTATCTTTGTACACCAACAGTATAGATCTGTTAAAAAAGCAATATTATCTTAGATTATTAAAAGATGTTTAAAAATTTCTGTTAATAAAAACTGTACAGAATACATAAAATAAAATATTAATTCAATAATTTGAACATTGTTAAATATGCTTAAAAATATTTATCAGAAATATCACTAATATAAACATATTTTTAACTTCATTATTGATCATCAGCAGTCAAGAAAAAATGTTCCAGTATTTTTGAAGATATGAAATAGAAACAAATTATTTATATATTTTATATTATAATATCAATAAAAAATATTTGTAATAACTGATGTAAAAAATGAAAGTTTATACAAAATGAAGTTTTTACATCAAAAACATCTATAAGATATTTCAAGAAGAAAATTTTCAAAGATAATTTAATAAATTGTTGAACCAATTAATTATGTATATACGATTTTGTTTAACAAAAAAATTTTGCTTCTCTAATAATAAATTACTAAAATAACAATACTAATAAGATATAGAAAATGTTCAATAATATTGAGCGATAAAATCTGCTTTTAATTCTATATGTCAACATGGAGGTGGACTAGATGTTGGTGCAGTATCAACAGTTTGTGTAGAGGTCGATGCAACTGTTGATGATTTATTCTGTGTTGTTAATCTTCGTTTAGCTAATAAAAATTGTTCCATTAATTCATGATGAGCTTCTAGCCGCTCAATACAATGTAGACATGCGGTTTTAGGTAATGGATCATTCATGTTTACCTGCATGACAAAAAGGTAAAAATTTTTTTTTTATGTTTCAAAACTAGATGCAAATATTTACTAATATTAGCATCATAATATATATTAGCATCATGATATATTTGAAAAAATTGAAAACATTGATTAAATGCAGAACCAGACTCTTGAACAGTTTACTTTTTCTTTCAGTTAATATAAATTATTATGATACATACTGATATTTAAGATCTAAGAAAATTTGTGATGAACAAACTATTTTTGTCGTTACGTTGTAAATAATTTTGCAATCTTAGCATTATTGCGTTTAAGACAGAACTGTCAGATACGATTAAAACGTTCGCACAAGAAAAACGAGGAAAGATGAAATCTTAACCAGTCGTATACAGAATACATGAAAGGCATAAAAATTTAACATTGGCGAAAGACTAATTTTAGAAAGTACAAAAACAGCAGATTATGACTTTACCGTAATTGGAAGATAAGCATTTATTTTTTCGGCAAGTTTCATTCTCTCACCCTCTTCGCCGTATATATGGATCACGAAACGATTCATCTTACTGCAAAGTCTGCATATAAAACCCGTGATCACAGCTTTATCCGTACTACCCATTTCAATTATTTACTAATTTACTCTTGTTTGTATGGCACTTGTCGACACCCTGCAATTCGATTCGCGCGTCAATAACTTCAGGCGAAAATTATTATTCTATAAAATCGTACAAGATGTTATGCTTCTTCCGAGATTGTTTATCATAGTTCTGAACAACTGGCGCTACCAGCACTGTATTCTACTACTATTCTGCTACTACTCTCATCAGAATTATACGTAATAAAATAACTTGTAACATTTCTTTTTTCCCTGATATTACAAATTAAATGCACAATAAAAATATACCTGAGTAAATGAAACTAGAAATAAACGAACAAATCGTAATTACGGGTAGAAATTGTTACGTTAAAAATTTAACGACATTTTCGTATAATTAACAAAACATTACAGTGAAAGTCTCAAAGGTTATAGCTAAACCAAAAAAAATTAACGTATCTACTTTCTCTAAACTATATTTTTTATTTTTTTTTTTTGACATTAATTACCTTCTAACGTTATAAAATGAACTTAATTATCTGTAAACAACATAAAAGTAATATTATTTCTTTCATTTTAGACAATTTAATATTGTTTCATAAATTTTTTATAAGACTCATTCGTTATTACTAAATCCGTAATACATAAGATGAAATTTATTATTTAACATTATTTTATTAATCATGTATTTAATAATTGATAATATGGGCATATTATGAGTAAATTGTTAATCATAATTTTTTAAATAAGATTTGCATGTTTAGTAACAGCATAATTTTTTGAATATTAAATAAGTTAAACATAAATTTAAGATAATTTTTGAATAATAAAACTTATAAATCAAGAATATAATTAATAAAATATAAACGAGAAATGAAATGATTTAAAAATGAAAAAGATTTAAAATTTCATCGTATATATCGTATTTGCAAATAAAAAAAATAACTTTTTAATTGATGTGTCTAATTAATGTTTAAAAGTACTGATGCGATCATTTTAAATATCACGTTATTTCAATAAAATATGGCGGCGATCAGCTGTCTTCTGTCATAATGACATTCATATTGATAAGTAGAAAGTTAGAATTTTTTAGGAATTATCTGTGCAAAAGTATTTGTGAACTTTAGCGATAGAGCGAAGTAGTTTTTCATTATCGTATTATTCCTTATAGATGTAGAAGATTTGAAAAAAAAAACATAGGAACGTATTTATTGTTGCTCATCTGAAGTAAGCGGCAAGTGAACGCAGCTGTGTAAGAAAGCAATATGGTGACTAACGAATTAATCAAGTGTTGAGGATAATCAAGAATACAAATGTTTAATATTACCAATATTTGCGATGGATGGTGGTGAAGTTGAGTGATGAATTTAACGTGATTAAAAGCCTTTTCTGAGGCTAAAGAAAGAAAATCATGTGTGATGTATGTGTTGACTTTCACGACCTTCTGCTTTCCTGTAAGCAAAATATGTACAATACTTTTCATGTTAACCTAGCGCACTGTGTTGCATGTTTGCAAATTTTTACTCCGTATTGCTAACTGATGTTTTAGTATAATCAATGTAGCAACAATTTGTTGTGAAAATCTTCGGGATTCATAATTATACTTACCATCTTATACAATGAAAATCTTTTTGTAACGTTATAATTTATAACCTTACTTGCTTATGTACGATTTTAAAATTTGTTAACTTCTATATGCTTCAGTGTTAAATGTACAAGATAATAAAGTATTGAAATATTTTCAGAAGTCGTAATTAAAGTTTAAAATTGTACGACATGTTGAACTGGGTGAAATGTTTGATATAACAGAGATGTTTGTAGTAACATTTGAATACTTTTATAGATTGATTTTACTTGTGTGTGTTGTAGAAAATTTATTTAAATTATTTCTCATATTGTTTGTTTTTTTATTTATAATTTATATCTAGATGATGAAAGATCATCGAAGGAACAAGATGGATTGGCAACACTTTGTATTTCGGATGTGGACACTACGTTACATTATGTTAATCAGTGGGTACAAAGGTCTGATATCATTTTTGCTTTTTATAACCAAACATTTAAATTAATATTATAAATAAGACTGTATTTTAACCTGTATTTTAATATAATTTGTTGTCTTTCATTTTTATAGACAATGCATGTGCTGTTATCGAGAAATAAAAAATTTTGATCGATTTATAAGGTTAACACAGAGCGTTGTATTATGTACATTACAACAATTACAAGTTATACAACAAAATGGTCACCAAACGAGTATTGGAAAAGTATCATCCAAAGACGAAAAAGAAGAAGGAAAAACAGATGAAAATAAAGCAAAAAACTCAGATTTTGCACAAATAGAGATACAAATGAAACACAACTGGTCTCAACAAGATAGAGAAAAATTGTTTCATCTTCTTTCAAAAATATTTTTATTAAATTTTCCTCTCTATATTGCAATGAAACATGGTGGTGCAATTAATCCATTAGCTCCAATAAAAGTAATATATTACTGTAAAAGATATAAGTTTCTATGTGCATATTTATACATTATTTTTTTGTTGTTTTAAAGGATGAAGGAGGATATTGTGAGCCTCATGATCCAGAAGTGCCAGCTCCTTTAATTAGAGCAGTATCCATATTTTGTCATCAAGGTGGTTTCAATTTAATGTCTGCTTGTTTTGATATGGAAAATACATTACCTGTTAGTCTTGCGCATTCAATGGTTGTAGTGATTTGTAATTTAAAACTTTGGTTAAATTATGGTAGCGTTATTCAGCTCTTTATACCATTACGCAGTCGTGTTATGAAATATATGTGTCGCTTAGCGGATAAAGAATTACGCACACCAGCAGTTAGAACGATGGCAGGTAAATTTTGAAATAAATAAGATTATAATAATTTATGATGTGTATTTTCTATTTTTATATTTATAAAACTTTTTATATCTAGATTTCATGTGGAGTGCTGTAAAGGATCCTATTGATGCTGTTTTACCAAGTTTTGATCGTGATGGATTGGATTTAGCATTTAAATATTTTACTAGTACAACTTTAACTATGAGACTAGCAGGAATAGCTCAAATAAATGCTCATATTACTGCATTCAATGAACTTTGCAATAGTGAAACTGTCGCTGAAGTGGAACAAGTAGGCCATGCATTGGCTGCATGGTTAACAGAAAATAATATAATAGCTCATATATTTGGACCAAATTTGCATGTAGAGGTTATTAAACAAAGTCATATTGTACTAAGTTTCTTAGCTATGGAAGGTAGAATCACATGTTCTGATATGGATACTATGTGGCAAGCTGCACAATTGAAACATTGTGGTCGGCCAGTATATGATTTATTGGCACCCTTAGTAAAACATTTGGCTCCAACTCCAGTTTTACATTTATACTCTTTGTTAGGAAAATTGGAGCCAAAGGACCACACAGAACAAAGTTTATTCCTGGCATCTGCTTTGATAAAATTTATTTGGACAGCAGGTGGTTCAGGTTATCCAAGAAGTTTATCTATAAAAAACAGAGAAATTTTAAGAGGTACTAGTGGTATTGGTGGAAGTAGTACTAGCGATCCTAGTGGAATAGATGGAAGTAGTCCAGATGAAGATGAAGAAGAACCCAGTCCTGCTCCATCTGAAGGGCCTTCACCACGAAAACAAGCAAGAGGCGATAGTAGCGATGGAGAAGGTATAATACATGTATAATTAGTATCTTTAAATATGAAACATTTATCTTTAAAATATATATATATATATATATATATATATATATATATATATATATAAATGATTTAAAATATAAATATTTAAGGTCCATTTAAAACAAAAAATGTGGGTACAGCAGTTGTACAAACAAGTTCGAATGAAGGAGAAGATCATGCAATAGAAAAATCTGAATGTTTTACTGAATCAACAAAAGATTCTGCATGTAGTATGCAAGATGATCTAAAAGAAAAACAGAGCGGATCAGATGCAGAAGCTGATACTGAAAAGTCTAATACCGAAGAAACAATTGCAATAGAAAAAAGGAAGAGAAAAGTGTTAAGAAAACGGAAAAAACCTCAAAAACGTTCATTAGTTACTACAGATAAGGCATTAGAAGGCATCGTAAATGAAGAAAATAATATGAAAACTAAAGATTTAATGTTAGATATAAAATATAGGCCAGAGGATGTTTTAAACAGTACTTTGGATACTGGTGGATTAGTTTCTATGGATGATCCGAAAGGTGTTGATGCATTGGATCGTGTGAAACAACAAGCAATGGCTTTAGATCCAAGTGATCAACAAGTTCCAACAACGGCGGCACTCTTGAGAAGAGCTAACAAAAATAAATATATGTCATTAGTAGGACACAATGTAGATCGAGCTCCTGACTCTGCAGATACTTCACACGATGAAGATGATAGTGATGTAGCTGGTGTTCTTGCAGCAGCAGATGGACCTGGTGCTGTTATATCAGAACTTGCTGGTTTAGTACATGCAACAGGACCTACGTTTTTACCTTCAGGATTAGATGAAATGCTTTCGGATGAAGAAGGATCCTATAGTAGCAGAATATCTAACAAAAGTGAAAAAAATATGGCAGATTTTGATGGAGAAGAAAGCGGATGTGAAGAGGAATTAGCTCAATTAGCTGCGCGTCATTTAACAGCTATACAAATGCAAGCTTATCATCCTCATCATTCTCATCCAACAATGACGATTAGACGATCTGTTTGTCGTCCTCCACAAGTGAGAAGCATCCGCCAAACAGTAACACGTGTTAATTCTCAATTCAACTTGGACACTGTATGTAAACCAGGAAATACATTATTATGGGATCTTTTGCAAGATGATAAAATTGGGCAATTAGGAGAAGGTTTAGCTTTGGAAGCTGAAAAAGCTTTGTGCAATCTTCTTTGCTTCAATGTTGACCGATTAATACCTATGAAATTCATAGAAGGTTGCCTAGAAAATCTTGCAACCAATCGTTCTGTGGTAGTATCTTTAAGATTATTACCTAAATTACTTGCCAGTTTTCAGCAATTTGGTGCGATGGATGCACACACAATAACGACGTGGGCCGATCGTGAACGTGGAATGATGAGACATTTCTTTAATAATTTGAAAACGTATACTAATACAGGGCCAAAAAATAGCTTGTATTCCCATCAAACGGAAATACAAGTTAGACTACAATTTTTATCTTCTATTTTTTCACCTTTAGGTTCACCTGATTGTTTCCGTTTAAGTCTCGAACAGGTGGACATTCTGTGGCAGTGTTTGTCACAAGATACAACGTGCGCTGATGAACTTTTTAGTTGGTTGCTTAGTCAAGCAAAATCAACGGAACAACATGCACTTGGAATGGATACACTTAAGCATTTGTGTATGCGTAAATTACCAAGCTTACCACCTGAAACTATCAGTATGACAGGCCTTAGTCTTTTCCAACAATTGTGTAACCTAGCCCGTTTAGCTGCCGCACACTTAGATAGACCCTTAAGAGACGTAGATTCAGTTGGTATGGATTTCTTATGGAGAATTGCATTAAAGGCTAAAAGTACAGATGTTAGTATGGCGGCTATACAATATTTAAACGGATATTACATGTCTAGACAATTAACTCAAGAAGCAGAATTTGTTTCACAATGTATGACCCATCTTGCTGCAGCTAGTGCCGATTTGGAAACGAACGAAGAAGCTAGTTTACGTTGTATACAAAGAGCTTTGTTACTGTTAAGGACACATTTAGAAGCGTTCCGAAAACGGTACGCATATCATTTACGTCGCTGGATACTGGAAGGTCGAGGTGCTGGTAGTCATGTCGCTATGAATATCTCGGAGAAAGGACAACAGCTAAGAATATTTGTGCAACCTGCAGGAATTCCTGAAAAAACAAGTTTTACTCTTCTTAGCACTGATTATGTAGCTGATTTGAGAGCCGAAGTTGCCAAGTGGTGGGATGATACGCAAAATAATCAAGAGAAATCAACATCCACTACAAATTCGAATCAAAACAATGGTTCAGTGTTAGGTTCTTTGCTTACTGATGGGCCAATTAGAATGATTACACAAGGCCAGGAATTAACTATTGATTTTGACGAAAAAACATTGCAAGAAATGGGGTTCAAAGATGGCCAATTAGTGTTCATTTCTCCCGGCGCTGGTCGAGGTAATGGTAGTGGCAGGTGTAACAAACGAGATGTGGATTCACCATCTCTTTTACCTCCACCTCCTCGAGAATCTTTGCCGACGTTATTATTATTACGTCCACAGTATTTTGAACAACTATTCACATTAATGAGAACTTTAAGCGCTATGAAAACTGTTGTCAAAGGCGGACAAGAAATCCCTCATACGAAAGCCCAAGTACTTTCGAGAAGAGTTTGGGATACATTAACATTACTACCAACTAGTCCAACTTTATTGAGAGGATTTCAAAAACTAGGAGAAACAACTTTGCCGGAATTATTAGATCCTGCTAGTCCACAAAAGTTGATGTACTCTTTATATATAGTAGAATCGTTAAGTAGACATAGTACAACAAATCAACCTTCTGTTGTGAATTGTACATCTAGTGCGTCTGGTAATGAAGGTGACGGCGATATAGACGATAATCATGAAGACAAAGAGAAAGACGTTGCATGGTCAACATTGTTCATTCAACATGGAGGTTTGCGTCATTTATTTGATATTTTTATGTCTGGATGCTTGGAACAAGGTGATGGTAGCGAGTGGCAGCAGGACTGTCTCGCTAGCTTACTAAAACAACTATGTTATTTGGGCGTTGTTAAAGAAGAAAAGAAACGAAGTAAAGCAGACAAGCTGCTTGTACCTAAATTGAGCGAGGTTATGCTTTCAATGATGAATGTTGAAGCTGTTATGTCTCGAATAACGAGTATATTAAATGAAGCATCTTTGCCCAGAGATCCAAATCATTACAAGACAGGACTTTTTGGAAGATCACAAGTTATACATTATACTATGGCTTTATTAGTTTGTTGGGTACATAGTGATGAAACAGTGAAGCAGTATCTTTTTTCATCGTCAGAACCATTTGGGAAAACTTGGCTAAGAAGATTAGTATTGGAAGATCCTGAACCAGCAGTAAGAAGAGAAGTTTGTACAGCATTATATAGATTATGTCTGGGAACTACAGGATCTGAAGATGAAAATTCTAGTAATCACAGTTTGATTGTTTCAATGTTAAATACATTATTGGAGCATCTGATAATTGCTGAGGCGATGCAACCTTCTCATCGAAAACCGGATTTACCGTTGCATTTACATCCCATGCTTGATGATGGAAAAGAACCATATGGACCTGCTTGCAGGGATTATTTTTGGCTTGTTTGCAGATTAGTTGATTCCCTTCCAGAAGAAGCTATCAAAGAAGGATCGGATGATTCCAATTTAACGATAGATCTCGAAACTTTAGCAATAAGGGTAATTGATTCGGTTTTAAATAGAGATCATCTTGAAACGCGTCACAATACAGTGGAAGATGATGGTTTAGTTGGATTACTGAATCTTACTTGTAATATTATGACACATAATCCACCTTGCAAACAAGGAAAAATTGGACAGAATTTATTACATGAAGTATTTGATTTTCTATTTGCATTGCCTAATCCTCGATTGAAACATGTTCCAAAATGTAAAAGTCAGGTTTCCAGATCAGCAGCTTTTGATCTTTTAGTTGAACTTGTAAAATCTGCTCCTGATAATTACAGAATTCTTCATGAAAAATTGTTAGCTCAACATAAGCCTGGCCCTCATTCTCCATATCCATGGGATTATTGGCCGCATGAAGATGGACGTTCTGATTGTGGATATGTAGGTCTAACAAACTTAGGTGCCACTTGTTATATGGCTAGTTGTATGCAACATCTATATATGATGCCACAAGCACGTGTCTCTATATTAGGAGCTGATTGTAATAGAGCAAATAAACATCAACTCACATTAAGGGAGCTACAAAGAATGTTCGCCTATCTTTTAGAATCGGAAAGAAAAGCGTATAATCCGCGAAGTTTTTGTCGTGTATATACCATGAATCATGAGCCTTTAAATACTGGAGAACAAAAAGATATGGCTGAATTTTTTATAGATCTTGTATCTAAATTAGAAGAGATGACATCAGATTTAAAAAATTTGGTGAAAACATTATTCTGTGGCGTGATATCTAATAATGTTGTATCATTAGATTGTGAACATGTAAGTAGAACTCTTGAAGAATTTTATACTGTACGTTGCCAGGTAGCAGATATGAGGAATCTTTACGAAAGTTTAGATGAAGTTACAGTTAAAGATACTTTGGAAGGAGATAATATGTATACATGTTCACAATGTGGTAAAAAAGCAAGGGCAGAAAAGAGAGCATGTTTTAAGAAGTTACCACATATATTATGTTTCAATACAATGAGATATACATTTAATATGGGAACTATGTCGAAAGAAAAAGTAAACACACATTTTAGTTTTCCATTAAGATTAGATATGTCTGGATATGTTGAGAAAAAACTGATGCCACAACATTATCAGGAAGAAAAGAAAGCTTCTGAAAAGAGAAAATCTGAAAGTGATTGTCAATCAGGATTAAGCAATGATAATACAGAAATGGAGCATTATCAGTATGATTTAATAGGCGTAACAGTTCATACTGGCACTGCTGATGGTGGACATTATTATAGTTTTATTAGAGATCGCACGTCCCCTAATAAAGATAAATGGTTTTTATTCAATGATGCAGAAGTTAAACCATTTGATCCAAATCAAATAGCGGCTGAATGTTTTGGTGGAGAAATGACAAGTAAAACCTATGATTCCGTTACAGATAAATTTATGGATTTCAGTTTTGAAAAAACAAATTCAGCATATATGCTATTTTACGAATGGTGCGCTGATCCTGGTGATCAAGCAAAGGAGGAAGAAGCCACTGTTTCTAGTCCTAACGGACGGCAATCCTCTTCGTTGATTCATAAAAACACTAATAAATTACCGCCATTGGAATTAAATAAAGAACTTGAAGATTGGATATGGCAGGATAACATGCACTTTTTACAAGACAAAAATATATTTGAACATACATATTTCACATTTATGTGGCAGATCTGCGGTTATATACCACAAACGTTACTTTCCATACAATCCGATATAACAGAAATGTCAGCAGACCTTTCAACATCATTTTTTATGGAAACTTTCATTCATGCCAAGGAAAAACCAACAATGGTACAATGGGTAGAACTGCTGACAAAACAGTTCAACGGATCAGCTGGTGCATGCGCCAGATTTCTTGAAAAAATGGCTGGAGATTCATGGTGGCCAATCCAAATTCTAGTCAAGTGTCCTAATCAAATGGTAAGACAAATGTTCCAAAGGCTATGTATTCATGTGATACAACGTTTGCGCGCTACTCAAGCACCTTTATACCTTCTTTGTGATGAAGAAAATGACATAAATACTGTCGGTACGCGATCATGCGTGACAAGATTTGTGAGAATGCTTCTGTCTCTTATGGAACATGCGAAACAACATTTGAAACATCTTACTGAATATTTCAGTTTTTTATATGAATTTAGTAAAATGGGTGAAGAAGAAACGCTATTTCTAATAAGAGTACAAGCTATATCAACTATGATCAATTTTTATCTTGGACATAAGACACATGAATTCGTTGACGCAGTCAGTGAAGAAGAAGAGGAAGAAGAAGTTGTTGCTATGCCAACAGAAAAATTGAGACCTGCTTCTTTGGATAAAATGATCACTTTAATAGCAACTTTGGTTGAACGTAGTAGAGGACCTGATCACAGGTAGTTGAATAGTTTATTATTTTTATTTAATATGAAAATTTTATTATATGTCTACATGTTGTGTTTTCATATTTCAGACTGGCATTGTCTCCAGTAGATCTTAGCGCTGTAGCAGGAGGTAAAGGATTTCCTTTTTTGTATCAGCAAACGCGAGATGTCATCAATCTCAACCAGACACGAAATTTGATTCAATCTTTATGTCGCTGGAATGACCGGCTAGCAATACATATTGTAACAATGATATTTCAAGCGATAACAAAGCATACAGATGTCTGCCAACCATTTTTCAAACTTTTAACACTGTTAACCGAGAGTTCAGGATTAAGTGGGTTGCCTTGTATGACGCAGTTAATTTTAGGCAGAGTCTGGGAAGCTGCAAGAGTTGCTCCACACGGAGCATTAGAATGGTTAGCTTTAGCCGTTACAAGAAGTAAACTTGCACATGCTTGGGTATTACAAGGATTAGACACATGGTTACAACATTTCTTATTAGAACATTCAAATCAAAGAGTTCGCTCTGCCGCTGCTTTTCTTCTCGTATCATTAGTACCATCGACTCATTTCAGACAAGGTTATCGAAGTGCTCATAGATTAGGTTTAGGATGCAATACATCTAGGGAACTACAATTATCTCCAGAAGCTACTTTAGTTTTACACAAAATATATACAGCACTTCTACGATTATTACAACCTGCGAGACATTATATTGATATACAAACTCATGGTACAATGAAACTCACTGCCTATTTTGCATTACTTACTTATTGTGTCATTTCTAAGACAGAAAAATTAATGGTAAGCATTGCATAATATTAGATCTTTTGCTATAATTATTTTATTATATATTTATTTTCAGTTTATGTTATATTTATTTTCAGTTTGGACAATATTTGAATGACTTATGGACACTTTTCCATCCAAAACTATCTGAGCCTAGCATTCCAGTACATCATAATAAACAAGCTGTACTACTATTTTGGTATCATGTTTGTTCTGATTGTCCGGAAAATGTCGCTCTTATACTTCACAATCCTCATATAACTAAAAATATTGCATTTAATTATATACTGTACGTATAATTCTTTTTTTTTTTCATACAGGTACATGTGATTATAGAATGTTTGAAGTTTTATATATTTTTTAGTGCTGATCATGAGGATCAGGATGTGGTATTATTTAATAGAGTAATGTTGCCTGCTTACTATGGTTTATTACGATTATGCTGTCAACAATCACGCACTTTTACAAGACAACTAGCTGCACATCAAAATATTCAATGGGCATTCAAAAACATAACACCTCATCCTACTCAATATTCAACTGTAAGATTTTTATTGATTCGAAATCTACTTTTACTTATAAAACTTGTATCTAAAACATAAAAAATATCTCTTTCTTTATAGGCTGTGGACGAACTGTTTAAATTAATGCAACTGTTAGTTGCAAGACATCCTGAACAAACAGAACAAGAAGAAGCGGAAATTGCATCTTTTAGGAGAGGAACTTTATCTTCTTACTTACAAGGATTAGACGGACGATCATGTTGGGCTACACTTATTTCTGCATTTCGGTATAATATTTGAAATAACATTTCATTTTATTCTTGAGTTTGAAAGATAAATTGATAAAACCAATATCTTGTAGCATCTTGATCGAATCAGACGATGATCGGCTTTATGTTGTTTATAACGGAGGATTGAGTATGGCTCTGGAAGCATTTCATATGTTGCATATTATGTATCACGAAGCAACAGCATGTCACGTTGCTGGTGACTTAGCTGAACTAATAGCTATTATTGTCGAACTTGTACGATGCATTAGAACCGCTAGAGACGGGCCTGATGCAAGAAATATATTAGCGAATTGTAAAGAATGGCCAGATATTCTGCGAAAATTAGCAACATTGTTAAATACATATAATCCTCCAGATATGAGGAATCTTGCTATAGATCTTTTAAAAGAACTTGTGATGCTTGTTCCTGCTGAAGCGATCTCAATTTTAGCACCATTGCTGTCACACTGCCATGCAGCTCTTCAAGAATCTCATGCTGCTGTTCCACCTGGCCCATATCTTCCAAGAAGATCTACTCCTCCAGGGAAAATGCCTACTCGACCTGCTAGACCAATGGTGCAGATGGCTGTACCACATTCTCAGCTAGAGGCATCGAAAGGAGTAGATTCAGAATATGATAACGCTTTACTTGAATTTTATTTACCATATCATGAACTTATTGATGTAATGTGCAGATTAGCAATAAATAATGACTGCATGACAGAGACATTGGTTAGTCTGAGTGCTATGTTAGGATTTGAAGGTGATTATCATTTATTGTGAAAATTCATAAAATCGATACAATTAATAACAATTTTGTTTGATTACAGGTGTTCCATTGCACTTAGCCTTATTTCCTAGATTATGGTTAGATGTTCATGCTGCTACACACATAGACAGGAAACATATTGCATCTCTTCTTTGTTCTTCCTACACAGTGGATTATGTAGATGCTGTACTACTAGATGAAAGATCGTCTTTAGGAATACCGGCAATTCATGCTTTTCTCAAGACTTTTTTCCCGAAACTTGCTAATCATGTACTAACCGAACAAACTTGCTTACTTATTGACAATTTAGTTAGTTCTATGGTGGCAATGGTGGAAGCAGTAGATATTCAAGCATCTGCACATAGATTAACAGGTGACTTAAGAGCCTTGGCTCTTGTCTATAATAGCAGTACAAGACTGAAACCACCAAGTAGCTTGTTACCGGCATTAGAAACGCTGTTATCTCGAACTAGAGCCATTAAAGTGAAAGAATCTAATCAACAGGAAGCAGAAGCTCCTACGAAAAAACGTAAGTTTATGGTGAATGAAAACAGTGAAACCACTGACAAAGAATTGCATCTACCAATCAAAGAACTTAATAAGCAGAAAAACATTTCTAACATAAACATCGAAGAAAAAGACAAAGTAGAAGTAAATGATATGACTTCCTCTGATTCTGGAGGTGATAAAACCATATCAAGGAATAATATTCAAGCAGAAAATATTCCTACAAACATCAGTACGATATCCCCAGGTTTAATTGACACTGTAACAACCAACAATTGTACGAACCAGTTGCGATGTTCATTGACTAATGTTTCTTGGTTTGAGATGTTGGAAAAGACGATTCTTGATCTACAAACTATTGTACAACTGCAAATGAAAAGTAACTAACTCTCTACGTGTTTTAAATGGTGCTTTTATCATAGAAGCATACAATACAGGACTAAGTTTATGTGTAACTGTGTGATTCTTTAGGATAACAAGACAGAAATTCAGTTATACATTCAAGATCTAAATGGACAAAAAAATTTTAGTACGTTTGTGTTCTACAAAGAAAAAGATACATATACTATATCACATGTATGTATCAAATGCGATTTATTTTCCAAATGTAGGTAAATAAGATATCTTTGTCTATTTAAGTTATATTAAAATATTCAAAAATAAGAAGAAAACAAATTATCAATTGGGACTGAACAATTTTCATTTTGTATAATAAATGTTCGTTAGTGCTGTGAGATTGTCTGTCTCTTGGTAATATAAATAATATAAACCGCCCAGTATTTGATAATAATAGGAATTATGAAAGTAAAATTTTGAAATAATTTAAGAAATACAATTATAAAATCTTTATTAAAATTATGGTAATTTTTCTATACTTATCTCAATTTTGTGATATATTACAAGGTTTTTTTCGATTATTTAACGTAATATTTAAAATATATAGTTTTCCAATCAGCTCTCAAGTTTTGTATCTTTTGTATCAAACATTATTGATCAGGTACAGATTTCATTAATTTGTCATTGTAATATATTTCCATTGTATTTTTAATATGTTTCCAGATAATCAATTGTGTAATTTATGTTATGAATATTTTTACAGAATATTGCACATCTTTTCAACATATCTTTCTAAATAAACTTACGTAAACGACTGTGTTATTAAATCTTTTTTATGTATAATAATCAGAAATATTTAGTTTTTCATTTGAATGAATTGTGCTAACAATTTTAATATACATTTTTAGTCGTTTTGATTAATGAAACTATATTTTGCATAGTATTTTCGCAAAAGTTATAAAATTAAAATATTATTAGATACTTGAATTTTATTTTACAAAAATAAAGTTTGATTTCCATTCAAATCAAATTTTAATTATACCTCGTATCATCATGATAAAATATTTATTTATAACGATTGCAAATAAATGACTTAATGTTTCTAATATTATTATACGGTCTTTTATCTTTATATAATTGTGACAAATGAAAATATCTCACATCACAAATGAACAATTTTATTATCAAATTTTTGAAACATTCATGAAAACTGAGCAGAAGATCATTCGAATATAATTTTCTTCTAACATGTAACAAATAAACCTGGAAACATATCCGTATAAGTTGTTATGTGCTTAATTTACATGCACTGCTTTATTATATTTATTATTACTACATAATAACTATGAGCTATCAAGAAAAAAAAGAAAAAAGAAATATGTATATATGCATATATAAAAAGATATATATGTATATATATGTATATATATTGTTTTTTACTAATTCGTTACATAAACAAGTTACTTTGTCGCCATTTGTCAAATATTTGAGAATTTGTTTCAAAAGGTAATTAATGTAATTAAGTTTTAAGTTTTAATTCCTTTAATAATTCTATATCGAAATAAACAAACGCGAACTAGAATCCTTTGAATAAGTCCAGTTGTTCAGTAAAATAGTGTTTTTAACAATAAATTATATATATTTCAAGAAATATATTTTTCTTAAATACATCGAAATAAATAAGTTAGTGTATCTAATCGATAATTTCACTAGAAGTAGGTATTACACCCTGATTATTTAATGAAATATATATGTTTCTTAAAGTACTTTCAGTTTCAATATTCAAAATATTGTTTTATCTAACTTTATACATAGTCTAGTACTTGATTTAAACATAAAGTCATAATTTATTACATATGCTTGATATACGAGTGTATGAACATTACATATACGAGCAAGTAATCAGAGATATGTTTTTCATCGTAATTGAGCTTATTCATCAGACAATGGCACTAAAGTATCACTTGTCCGTATTTTAAAGTTCAAAAATCATCACCCGTATTTTGGATTCCGGCAAGATATGATGCAGTAGTGAATTAAAACGAATGATTGAAAACAATGAGTGTTAATAGTAAGATCATATGGTGTTCTTGTGCGACATTCTGTTTCTTTGTCATCTTGATGTTACTTAATTAATTAACGACCCACATCTCGAGAAGTATTTCGTACAACTTTATCGTATTTGTGAAACATACTTTTAAAAGTGAATCAGATGAAAGGATTAAATACGACAATTTCACGGTAGAATAAATCACGGCTTTCTAGGGATGCATTTTGAAATGAACTACGGAGTACACGATTGATTACACGATTATTATTGATTAACTTCTTAACATAAATTCGATAAGTATTATTAATAATAATAATGATAATAATAATAACAATAATAATAATAATAATAAAAAAAGAATAAAATGAAAGTGTGATGATTAAGTCAGAGTTTCCTTGCGTAATTTCTATTTTCAAGCACATTAACATTATCCATCAAAGAAACGTTCGTCCTCTCAGCATATTGATATTATTCTTTAGCGAGATATAAAACAAGATACAATAAAAATATGTTCGGTAATCTTGCGAGTAATTTAAGCGAGTATCCGATTAATATCGCATAATGTCCCAAAATTGTATTTCTAACATTCGACATACATACATACATATTTGTGATCAAAATACTGTGATTAGTGATAATAGATCTATTCGCTAGTTTTGCAACGTGAATGTAATAAGCGTATTATACACGCACATACAATTTTTCACTGAATCGTGTATTTTTAATTTTTAAACATGTGCTGGCAGTGATTTGTTGAGTTTAGTAAAATCGTACACATCCAAAATATCTGAAACGAAGAAAAAAAAAACGGTATAAAGAATCTTAAGAGCGTGTAAAATTTTCACGCAAGAAAAAGCATTTACATTTACTTTTGCTTATTAAAAGTGACAAATGTCTTTATCTCGTGAAACGCGTTTCGATAATCTTCATATTTACATTCGATAGAACATTCATGCTTTCGAATAATTCAAATTCGGAGATGATGAAAACTATGTAAAAAAAGAAAAAAATACTTGAGGCGTCTTGTAACATTTTTGTCATTATTAACCTTCTGAAAATATTTCCCTAAATTTACGTATATCTTTAGCGTACGTTTACGTTTACATATTCATTTATATATTTAAGGTGTATAGTTTCTTGATTAATAATAAATAAAACGTTTTTCATTTTAAATTTCATACGATCGGAAGAACAATATTATTATACATTTTAAGATTTTGCCTTGCGCGTATAAAAATTATAATATTAATATTTTATATTTTACGATGTAATTGATTAAACTGCGGAGAATAAATTTTTGGAGTTTGTAATTTATTTTAACAATTTTCTTTTTTTTTATCATATCACTTAATTTTATCAATACGACGAACAATTTATGTTTAACTCAAGTTTCCGTAAATCATTTCTTATTTTTAAAGAGGAGGAAAATAAATCTTATGCAGAATGATATATTGAGTATTAAGTTATCTATTGTAATTTCAGTCATTTCATTGATATATCACACTGTTTCATTGATATATCATGATACATATGTACATATGGAATATTACACGACTACTAATAGTAGTACAAGGTATTTGTCACTTCTGACAACACGCTTTATCCTTGTTATTATTTTCCTGTTTCCAATGTGATTTTCTATGTGTTTTATAGTTTTTCGTAAGAAAGTAATAAACAGCAAGAAAATTCAAAATTAAATGATAAAGCGCTCTAACAATGAATTGATTACATACGTATTCATAATGGATAGTACACGATCACCTATGGATAACCTTTTTAACATGCTGTCAGGCTTCAGCGCGGATCATAAAAAGGCCTTAAAACAAGGCATTTACAATGCGGTGGCATTGTTTTTCTTGTGTTTGGTTTCCGCAGCAGGTTTCGGATTGTACATTATATTGAGACCGTTTGTAAAACCTTTGATTTGGGCTCTGTTATGCGGCTCCGTTTTATTCCCTTTCAAATACTCGTTAACCACGATTGTGCAGTCGTGGTTTGAGAAAACGGAGGCATCTCATACTCCTTTAATAATAAATTTAATGGTGCTTCCTGTGCAAATAGTTGATAAAGTATCCGACAGTATCGGGTCATTCTTATGGAAGCACATTAAATACATTGCCAGTGTATTTTTATTGGCTGCATCAGCTCTAACTATATATCATTACACGCCTACGATATTAAGCTGCCTTATATGGAGAATATACCTAATTTTTAATGCTGTTTTTGGATTTTTTATAATAACGTGCAATACTTTCGCGGTAAATTTCAATCATTTGAAAAAAAACATGCTTAATAAGAAATCTATTTCATAGCACATCAATGACAATCAATAATAATAATGTAATTTTTACAGATTACTTTTATACTTATTGGATATTTATCCGTGTTGTATGTTTATTGGGCACCAAATAATTCCATTCACTTTCGTTATAGTTCATTTATTATATGGTTCATGATTAGCTTATATATTTCTAACATATTAGGTGCTTATCAAATTATTATATTCACGACACTACAAATACTGTTCTTCATAGGATTTATTTATGAAGTAGTAGCTATTATGGAAAACCAAGAATTAGAAAACAAACATATGACGTTTATAGAAGCAATATGCTTTGCATTGACAAATAACTTAATCACAAATACGCAACAAGATTCGCTTCCCTCAGCTTCAAAAAGTGAAGACTCCACAGAAAATATTAGCGAAGAAAGCATAAATGCTGAAATAAATAGAGAAGATCAAGATATGAAGATTATGAAATTCTCTAGGAAAACAATGTCACTGGATGCAAATAGAGGTGTAATAAACAGATTACAACCACCTGTATCATTACGTGATCGTTATTTGTTGAGGAAATTGAAAACAGAATTACGAATGTCCATAGATATAGAAAATGATAAGGTTGATACTGACAAATATATGTATGGTGCATTATATGCTTGCATTGGTATGCTCCTTTGGAAACATAGGTGGATGATATATATTTTAATTATCCCTATAGCTTTTTATATTATTAAGCAACTTGGAAGTTATTCTGGAGTATGGAAAATGATTGGAAATCAATGCAACATTATTGTGCAAATTATAAAAACATGGTGTACAGAAAGACATCAAGCTCTCTTACCAGTTAATGTTAGAGGTTTATACAAAATTGGAATCATAATCGACGAAAAATTAACAAAAATCTTAAAAGCTTCAGTTGATTCTGTAGTAACAATTGCTGTGATTTTTGGATTACTTATATTCACTACTTGTACTTCTATTTTTATAACAATACAGGTATAATGAAGTTATAGTAAACACTATTATATATGTCTTATAAATGATTATAAACCATTATGCTTTCCTTAGGTTTATGCAGAAGGTATGCATCTTATTCAAATAACTGGAGAAATACTTAATTCATCTTTGAATAATCCAGACATTGATTGGTTACCTGAACAGTGGGAAGATTCAGTTAATAGTGTGTTAGATAACGCTTACACATATGGACGAAGTGCTATTTCTGATGGAGTAAGATACATATATACTTTTATAATTACTAAATACATCTCAGTAATAACGTATAATATATGGCGTAGATAAAAAGTTTGGTAAAAGATTTAGATGCTGCAAAAGCTGAACAAATAGAAAAGAAAGTTTTAGAACTTTGGGATAGACTTTATCAAGCATGGATGATGTCTACCGAAAATCCTGATCTAATTGGGCCTACTGTAGATGTTACAGCAGCTTATTCAGTGTGGGAAAGTCTTAATGAAAGTCTTGAAAAACCACCTTTACGTAAGATTTTACACTTAAAATTAATACAATTAAATATTTATAGTTTATTCATTGTGTTTGCTATTTTCTTCTTTTTTTTTTTACACAGAACTGTTTAACATGACTAGTATACAAAATTTTGTAAAAGAAAATATTGGAACTTTTATGTCAGTATTGGATTCCATTTGGAGTATAGTGAAAGGAAATATGTCTGTGATATTAACAATTTTTACAGAATTATTTTATATTATACTTATGAGTGGATCAGCAGTACTTAACTTCGCTCTCAGCATGGTAATAAATTAATCATAAAAATACGTATATATGTTTGGAAAATATTTTATAAGATGTATATTACACTAAAAATTTAATTTTAAGGTGGTATTTTTTACGACGCTCTTCTACCTCCTTAGTTCTAGTGAAAAAACATACAAACCTATTGAATTAACTACAGTATTTAGTCCTATTAGTTGTCACAGGTAAATGTTTAAATTTCATATTAATATATCTTGTATTAACATAATGTAAGTTATTTTGTAAAATTAATTTTTATTTGATTTATAAGCACTCTTCATGTTGAAGGGTATGTATAAACTGAATCATAATAATAATATATATTATTGTATATATATTGAAAGAAAAGTCTAACATCTTATATTTTGTAGGTTTGCTATAGCATTACAAGAAGCAGTGATTGGGGTATTTGCTGCAACATTTAAACTTGCCTCCTTCTTTGGCATGTGGACATGGTTTATACATAATTTGTTCCAAGTAAAAATAATTTATTTACCATCAGCTTTTGCAACAATACTTGGTGCAGTACCATTTTTGGATGCATATTTTGCTTGCATCCCAGCTACTTTGGAGCTCTGGTTTACTCGAGGATCTATGATTGCTATTTTGTTTTTTATGTTTCACTTCCTTGCTTGCAACATTGTTGTAACTGAATTCTACAAAGAAATAAAAGGGTACCATAATTTTTTAAAATTTCAATAAAATTATATTTAATTAATTATTAGTTATAATTATAGTCATTCGTTGTATTTTTATTTTAGGGGTGGACATCCATATCTTACAGGCCTTTCCATAGCAGGCGGAATCTTTTGTTTGGGTGTAGAAGGTGCAATTTTTGGTCCTTTATTATTATGCTGTATAATGGTAGCAATTAATCTAAGTCGTCGTTACCTCCATTCACCATCAGAAGAAGCTATGCCTGATTTCACTATCAGAAATTAATCTTTTTGACAATATTCATTACAAAAGATTTGGCTTTCTTTGTAGATCAATTTTTAGAGCTATGGAAAATGCTAAATTTTATGAAGCTTTAAAAACGATCAAATTTAAATCATATTTACAAATCTTTAAAGTTTAAAAAACTTTAAAATATAAAAACATAAATTTTTATTTTTATGAAAAATTTATAAACGCAATATTATCAACATGATAGCTTCATCTAGTCTTTAAAAGAATTAGTTTATTATAACATGTCGTTTTCATTATATACATATATATTTATGTAATAATTGCTTGTATATTTCATTATTTTTTGGTCAAGTTTTTACAGTGTAATTTAAAAATTTTAGATAATTTAAAAATTTAGAAATGAATCTCGACTTATGCTTATTGATATTAGAATTATTTTAGATTTAAAATTAGATATTAGAATTTCACAGAAGAAAAAGCTAAATTTAGTATTTTTTCATTTTAGTATTTTTTTCATTAGTATTTCAAGTTTGAGATTATTAACTTTTGATATTACTTATTAATAGAAAAATAACGAATATACAATAATATTTAATTATATATTTTCTTAAATATATTATATATATTGATTTGTTCCGTTGTGATAATATACTAACTTCAGTATTTGTATTATATTTTGTTATAAAAAGTCATTGTATATTTTCAATAATAATCAATAAAGTCAGAAAATTGTTGAAATAAAATTTATTCAGAAATAAATTTATAAGTTGACAAAACAAAATGTCAAATTTGATATATTTAATAATTACTATAATTCTAATTATACTCGTTATTCTTATTGGATTCGAAATTTATTTACATCGCGAGACATATTTTCCACAAAGAACATGAAATTTAATATTATAACAATCTTGTTTAGACAGAAAGAAGAATTTAATAAATACCAGAAAGTGTAGTAATTTTTAAAGATTTTCTTAATACTTCCGGTGTAATAAATTCGCATGCAAGAAAAATAATGCTTTTCTTATTTTCAAACATGTGGAAACCATTTTCTGAAAAACGACCACAAATATTACCAGCTTCTAGCCATACAAAAAGTGTTATGTTGTCTGTTGTTAATTCAAGTTCAATATTTGGATAATTAAAAGATTTTCCAGGTAAGTGATTATCATTCACTTTTATCTAAAATAAAATATTTCATGTTAAACAAAAATGCATAATATTTCTTTTACAGATAAACTTACTCAAGCATAAACTTACAGAAACATTTGCAATTGACAATGCAATGTTTTTCAAAACATTGCTTGGATATATATAATTTCTTGGTGCCAGTGGAATGCCAGTTTTATCTTTTAAGGTAAGTGTTGTAATACAATTGCTTTTAGTAGTACTATTAGATTGACATTCATTAAGTATTGTAGAAGTTAAAATCCATGAATGTTTAAGCCAGTTATCATCAATGGTAGTTACTGCATTTGCTTCCTATTAGTAAAAATATTGATTGCAAGTATTTTTATTTCCTATATATTGAAACTATTATTATTTTTGTTATATTCTTACAATAGTTATATTGGGATAAATATATGATTGCACAGGTTTTATATTATTCAGTGCATAAAGATTCACTTCTAGAGTAGCATTTTTCGTTGAATGTATTTTATCCGAGACAATATGGATTGAAAGATGCATATTACGAACATAGTATGTAACTATAATGGGTGCAAAGAATTCCACAGCATAATAATGAAGCATTTTCCATCGTCCATCAAAATCTAAGTAAAATTATTAGTAATATCAAAATAGATTTAAATATTACATTATAAATTTAAATATACATATTTTCAGTAATTATTATTTACCTATAGAAGACCAAGACGGTGCTTGCCAAACATCATTTAATTGCCAATATAAAGCACCCATTGTCATTCCTTCTCCTATTTCATTTAAATCCGACTTTGATTGTCGATAAAACTCCGTTTGTATCTTTACTGAAACAGCCTGATTAATTTGGCTTAAATATATATAATCTTCGAATCTTTTTAGAGTATTTTGAGTATCAGGCAATTTAAAATTTTTTGATATAAGATTTATCAAATATTCCGTTCCTAATGGTAGATGTTGACGATGTTTAAAGAAATCACTATGTATGTCTAAATCAGTAATTGTGCTTACAATTGGCAACATAGTGTAAATTGACGGTAATGATTGAAATCCATATTCAGATGAAAATCTTACACGTGGATATTGATGCATATCCCACCCATTATTAAAATAATTGTAGTAATGGACTGAAACATCATTATATTATCTGATTTCAAATACAAGCTCTTTCTATAGTATAAAATAAAAAATATATTTTACCATCTCCAAATGTCTTCAAATATGGATCTTTTCCAATATAATTATATTTCTCTGTATATAGGCCATTGCTAGGACTAGATACTACAAAAGGTCGTGTAGAGTCAAGTTGTTCTACTTCCTTCTTAATTAAGTCTACATAAAGCTTGATGTAATCAGTTTTATATATTTGTTCAGTTCCAGTTCCATACCAATTTCCATATAATGCTGCTTCATTTTCATTATTTCCAGCCCAGAGAACAATACTGGGATGATTTTTTAATCTTTGTACATTTTGTATTACTTCTTTTTTAGTTGATTGAAGAAATTCTTCTGTAGTAGGGTACATTGCGCATGCAAACATGAAATCTTGCCAAATCATGATTCCATATTCATCAGCTATATTATAAAATAGTTCAGATTCATAAAGTCCACCTCCCCATACTCTAAGCATATTCATGTTTGCTTCTTTGGCAGATCTTAGTAAGTGTTTAATTGTATCCGTCTTAGCAGTCAACTCAGGAAAAACACTAGCTGGAATAAAATTACTACCCTTTGCAAATATTGAAACGTTATTTACTTGAAAGTAAAAACTTAATCCTGTTTTGAGAGGCTTTTGTATGAGTTCCACTGTTCTGAAACCAATGTGTATAATTTTCTGCTTAACATCAGTAGAAGTAGCTGCAGTTACAGTTAATGAATAAAGAGTTTGGGTGCCATAACCATTAGGCCACCATTCATTTACAAGATTCTATATAAAAATAAATTATATTACATTAAGTGTATATACTGATTAATAAATAATGATATTTCATCATTAAAAACGTACTGTAGGTATTTTTAGAAGTATAGTACGTTTTGTATCTTTGTCATTTGTATGTAAATTAACATTACTAGAATTATGAATATTTAATTGATCATTAATATTAAGAACAGATGAGATACGACAAGTTATGTTCCTCTGTGAGGTCACTTCAAAAAATAGTGTGATTATAATATTCCAAAAGTTTTCCTTCTTATGAATATCTGTTGTAACATCCATAATGTAGATTTCATTTATGGGAATTATTTCTACACTTTTCCTAAAATATTTGTCTTATTAATATACAACAATGCAAATAAATAACAAAACCGAACTCACCAGATACCCATTGATGGGAAAGCTGGACCCCAATCCCAAGAAAAACTTGCTTGCATCTTTCTTATATAATTTACATGACATTCTCCGTTATAACTATCTGGTGTACATATTGGAGGAATAACATATTTTAATGCTTGTTTATTGTGTAAGATCTCAGCTATTTTAACAGATGAAGAAAAAAAAATTTCCAATGAATTCTCTTCTTTCTGAAAAGTGATTAATAAAAACATATAACAAATAATTGTATGAAAAAGTAATATACTTACTTCTAAGTACTTTGTCACATCAAATGTGTATCTTAGAAACATATTTGATGTTTCTCCAATTTCATGTCCATTTAAAAGAATTGTAGCAAACGTATCCACACCATGGAAAATTAATACCACTTTAGGTGCATTTAATAGTGTACTATTTACTATAAAACAGAAAGTTTAAAGTTTGTTTTAAATTAAGAGTCTTATATATTAAATTCTTACATTAAAAAATTGTCTGAAATAATTACCATAAAATTTTTTAGTGTAAATAACCGATTGATTGCCAACCCATCGATTAATTACATCATTATTCTCATTTAAATTATTTGGTATAATGTGCGCCTTGTTCAAATCTGTATAAATACCTCCTGGCACAGTTGCAGAAAATGTGATTTCTAACAAAAAATAAATATAATTACTTAATATTACAATAATGTTGAAGAGAATCATTTATAAAAATTTTTACCTTGTTCATGTTTATTGGTTGTAATTTTACCTAAATCAGAAATTCGTATAATATTATATATTAACTATTAATAAAATTAACTATATGAAAGAAAATTTTACTAATCTATTATAATATATTTAATACCTATCCATGAACCATCTAAGGTTAGGGATAAAGTATTATTAACTAAAAATACAATGATTATAAATTGAAAAAATGTCCTCATAATATTTGTTTATAATAATATAATAATCTTTTTATGCTATGCAGTAGTGGATAATTTTTGACAATTAGTTTGTATGATTTGAAAATCTAAATTCAATTGAATTCTTATCATATATGTTTGAAATATATATGTATCTACTTTTAATCTTGATGATTATTTAATTTCGTTATATATGTTTATCACGTATTATCAAGAGTATCTGATGTAAAAATAATTTTAGTATATAAACATAATTAATATTTAGCTATAATTTGTAATTCTTAACACAATATTGATAATTAATTTAGTGTGAATGAAAGAAAAGACATAAATATAATACTTTATTCACAACGAGAATTATTACTTGTAGAAAAATACATTTTATTATACAGTATAAATGCTTATGATAGACCTACAAAAATTGATATTTGATGCCTTAAACATTCCTTTTTATCAATTTTATCAATATTTTAACGAATTTTTAATTTATATTATTCGAATTTATTGTGCGTATGGTACAGTTTATTAATTACGCATGAAGGAATAAATACTAGTTTCCTAATAACATTTTGGATTTTAATATATTTTGTTGATTAATAATATGAGAAAGTAGATAAAAATATTTTATCTTAGTTTTTCAAATTAATAAATACGTTTGTAATAAAATAATACACACATATACATAAACGTTTACAAAACATGGAATGTTACAATAAATACAAAGGAAATTATATTTTGTATGTATGAATTGTACGTTTCATATTGTTGTAATCTCTCTTTTGAAATTATTTTTCACATATCTTTGATAGAATGTTGATTCATTATTAGTGTGTATATATATGTGCACGCATACATACACATTTGGTACTTTAAAGATAAGTAGTACTTGTTAACGTTTTCTTTTTCTACTGGAATATATTTGCGTTTTGCTGTTTGAGGGAAATTGCTTTCTATAATCTATGTATGAATCAGTTTGTTCACTAATTGGTCGAAAACAACGAACAGGCGAATTAGGAATATTATTGATTTCATTGCTTGGATATTCTAAAAATATACGATATTGTTAGTATAATATTTATTTACGTCTGATTTAAACAGGAAATAAAAATTATTACCATTTGATGATTCTTCTTCATGTTGTTTTTGTAAGCAACTATTAACATGCTCTTCATAATGTATTCCATTAGTAGTTTTATATTTTGAACAAACACCGCATTCAAGTATTTCAGTATTGTTAATGCTTATTGGAGATGACTTATTTTCCACTAAATACAAATCATTTTCATATTCATTATCGGATGTGTATTGTTCGCATCCAGCAGCATGTGCTTCTATTTTATCACTTGGAAAAGATTTATTACAAATGGGACAATTTACATTATTCTCTGTTATTTTCACATTTCTAGTTACAGAAATACTATCGTCCTAAAAAAGATTGAGATATAAAATACATAAAATTTTACCTTTATGTATATGCTAATAAACAGTAAAAAATAAAAAATGATTACCTCAAGTAACATATTATCTTCTGTTGATGTTTTATATTTATTTTGTCTACTTAAACCCTGTAATTGGTCTTCATCTTTGTTAATTTTTTTCTGATATTTCATATCTATTATAGTATTCCATCTTCTGTTTTTTCCTTCTTTGTGTTTTTCTTCTTCTTCTCTTTGTTTTTCTCTCCTTTGCCTTTCTTCTAGTTGTTTTTTGTAAAATTCCTCTCTCTTTTTCTTTTCTTCAGTTTCCTTTTTCTCAGCTTCCTCTTTTTTAATTTCATCTATCTTTCGTTTCTCAAACTGAAGTTTTTCCAAAGATATATATGCATCGTTTATTCTACTCGAAAGACCTTTCTTCAGTAGCGGTTTAGTTTCGGTATTCTCAAACATTGTTTTAATATTGTCATTAGCATTATCTTTTTCTAATTCTATGAGGATTTCTTCATCAGTGAGAATATTACTTTTATCTTTGGATATTAAATTTATGGCACTTTGTTTTTCATTGCTACTATGTGCTAATGGACAATTGGGAGACACATTAGTAACACATTCTCTCCTTTTAATAATATTTCTTCTAATATTCTGAGGTACTTTTTTTGGACACAAGGAAATTGATTCATATGGCGAACTTTCTATAGATTTTGCTTTAAATTCAGCTTCAAAATTTTCAGTTTTCATATTGTCTGAGGGATTGCTATCATTGTCTTGATTTGAATTTCTATTTTTTTCACTGCATTTAGCAGTACATACAATTTTATGTGAACGTAATACCCTGTTTGTATCTTCATAAGATTGAATTTTCTTTTTTTTAATAATACTTTCATCTTCATCGCTGCTAGAATATATTATATCAGAAAAAGAAGAAAGAATCAGAGTTGATTTACGTTTATTAGGTCGTTCATTGTTATGTTTGTTTGTACATTCCATTTGATTCTGTTCAGTCTTAATATTTTTTAATAATTTTTTATCCAAATTATCTTTAGCAAGACCCACCTATAGAAATGTTGAAAGAAGGATTAGAATTATAACAATGAAACTTTTTTTTTACAGAAATACGATTTATTCAAAGATTATTTGTAGCTTACAGTTGTAATTACTTTTTTTCTTTATAAACACTTATGGATACATGTGTTTGTATAAATGCAAACTTTACAAGAAACACCAATCATAATTTTCGATTATTTTTATATAAAGCACTAATGTTATTTGTTCTCAAATCATCTTATCAGTGTATATGTAAATAAAAAATATGTAAACTTTGCCAGTAAAGTTATCTTTAATATATTAGTTAATTTTATCACAACCGTTGCACTGCTAATCATAAGAGACATCAAATATTATTTATGCCAAAAAGATATTACACTAGTATCATGAGTAGTTACACATTTTTTATTGAAAAGAATCGATAAAAATTTGTACTAAAATTATAAATATTTTAGGAGAAAACATTAACATCCTAAACATAAACATGTGCATACAGTTAATTTTAATATCAATTTCCCATGGCACAATGCTGTATTATGAAGAATTTAACTTGTACATGATAAAAGAAATATTGGATTGTTCGGAAAATTTGTAGCAAAATTTCGAATGAAATGATTTCGATTGGTCGGAAGTACATTTCTTTCAGATATTTATTCAATATAAATATCACAAGACATTTTTTTTTAAATTACTCCTTTGGAAAATAAATTCCTTTGAGTAATTTTCGCAGATCACTGGAGTACACACAATTCCTCGTTATTAAAAAAGTTTGTAAAAAGCAGAGTAAATTATAATGAGAGTAATTACAGTAATAGAATTGAACATCTCAGCAAAGACTTGATTTCATGAAAGATATGAGAGAACTAAATTTCACTTGTTAGAAACGTCAATTCTGATCAATAATTAGCAGAAATCTCCCAAATAATCCAATATTTTCTTATATTTATTAATGATAGGATCTGTAAGAAATGGATTGGATGGAGGTACCCACCTGAATGGGTGACCCCCATTGAAACTTAGTGTCAGTAGTACGGTGCCAACTATGCCACAATTCTGCTGTTTGTTTCAAATAAACATTTAACGTAGGTAGTAGCTTCTCAAGCATCTCGGGTGTTTGTGCATCTTTACATAATCTAAATGGCATACGATCTTGAACTACTGGCCGATTGGGCTCTTGCAAAGGCACATCATTTTCACTAACACACGAATCAAGTGGATTAATTTGCCATTGATCCAATTTTTGATCACATTCAGAGTATGTGTCCATTTTCGTTTCTGCACTATTTATAACATCTGAATCTTGTAAAGAGTTTTTTGATTTTAAAGAAATATATCTATTTGTGCTATGAGAGTAACTATCTCTTATATTCGAATTATCTTGTAATCTAATAAACATATCCTCGCTATCAAAATTTTTCCCTCTGTACATAGAGTTTCTCGAGTCAGCGATAGCGGCGGCAAGATCAGAATTGCCACAGTCATGATCAGACATTCTCTCATGTATTGGCGATGTATGATTAGGTTTATACAAGTTCGATTGAGAGGCATCATTGTGTTCTTGTATCTCCAGCTCTTGTTCTAAATCTGCCTTGAGCATTACCTCTGAGGTACATTCACCAGAAGATTGCATTGATTCCTGAAAACACATTAACATATTAATTAAATAATTGTGATAACATACATCTCATAATTTTTTACAATTTACGAGTACTAAAACTAAAATAAAACTCAAACTAAAGCGTTTATTAAATTAATCAACCTTTTGTACATCTTTCTCGTCATTAGCCATATTTGCCATATCCTTAGATTCATTAATGAACCCTAGAATTTGTTTCATATCCTTGTAAGTGTACCATGTCTCATACAGTTTCATATCTGAAAACCATTTTATAAAACAATATATTATCATTCTCGAAAATGACTATAATAAAAATGATAAAATCACTATGGTTAAAAAAAAAAACAATAAAATTAGCAGTTCTACTGAAGATGTTTCATTAAAAAAAAAAAAAAAAAAGAAAAAAAAGAAAAAAGCAAGAAAATTTATATTTGACTCAGATACCTATAAGTTCCCGTTTCATTTCTTCCTCTTCTTTTTCCATTTCTTTGGACGTTAACACTTCAGTTTTATCCATGCTGTCTGACATATTTATAATTCCGTACGTTTATATCGGGAAATGTCAATAGAACGTTTTTCTATGCAACGAATCGAAATTTAACTGTAAAGCATTTGTGATTTGTAATTTCAAGTTTTTCCTCATTACTGTTTAATTGTTTTAGCAACAGCCATTTGCGAACAATGATGATGAAAAAATAAAAATTGACGAAAAGACGTCTACGAATGTATCATGTTAAATGAATGATCCGAAATTAACTTCAAGATTAGCACCGTCAAATAGAAAAAGACGTATCGATATCGACGATGAGCAATTTCAGATCGTTCGATTTTTAAGATTCATTCGCATGAATATATGGACTTGGAAGAATTATTTGAGTTTTATGAAACGCTAGTAACGCAGTATGTTTCGTTAATATAATTTAGGAAATTATGAAATTGATTAAATTTTATTATCACTTAATTTAGTATGAGAATAATATTTATCACGAGAAAATTTTTGTTCTTAAAAAATTAAAAATTAACATAATTCTAAATATTTAATAATATATATGAATGTGTCGTACTTGAAGAATAAAAATAAATATGGCTGCCTCTATGGTCAGGCAATGTATTCAATCTAGGTATTTTGTATTTTCTATTAATGCGTTTATCGTGTAGTATGCGAACATATATTTGTGTTCATGAACATATATTGTTGAACATAATATTTATTGTTATTGTTTATTTATCTATAGCATTAAAAATATCTTTGTAAAATCTAACCTCTAATATAAATTTCTTAATGCAACAAAATTAGAACTAGAATTAGAATAGTGAAGATGAGAAATTCTTAAATTTTTTATTTTATTTATTGCATATTGATGTGTTTAATGTCGTTAAACATTTATCTTTTTTTATCAAAATAATTTGTTTATAGTTTGCCAAGACAAGTAACCGAGATAGTATGGAGAGAACAAAATATAAATCATCCTTTACAAATCTTGAGCATGTTACATATTCAGCATCAGTATTATCACATCACTGTGCCTTTTCTCAAGCGAAGACGTGTCGAAGAATTACAAGTACTGTTTCAAACATTTTAAGATTCATATTCAAAAGATATACATAAATAAAATTGTAAATTATTTATAGAAAGATGAATTGATATTTGACAATAATGTGTTGAATAATTTTTCACATAAACAATTCAAAAAAAAGTCATTGCCAATAGTAGAAATATGGAATGATATGACAGTTCAAGAATTAGCAAACTCTGCCAAAAGAGATGTTGAGGATGTTTTAGATGCACTTTATTTTGAAAGTCGCAGCGACACTCATACAAAAAATAGTATTTTAACAGATGGACATTTAATACATAAGGTAGTTCAAAAACTTGGTGCTAAATCTAAACTTGTACCAAAATGTATTAAAAAAGTAGATATAGACAAGGATATTATAAGAAGGTACATTATAAGAATACAAAATTTTTGTCAATATAACGGTTCTTGTTAATTTTATTAAAACTGTAACTTTACATAGACCTTTACCAGATAATTCTGAATTAGTGAAACGACATCCAGTTGTAACGATCATGGGGCATGTTGATCATGGCAAAACTACTTTACTTGATGCATTACGACATACATCTGTTGCACAATCTGAATTTGGTGGAATTACACAATGCATTGGTGCTTTTAATGGTTGGTTCTAAATTGTTCATATATTAAGTTAAATCAAAATTTTACTGAATTAAACTGTAGGTCAATTAAAACGAAATAGTAATAAGTAACAAGAGAAATATTTTATCACTTTTAATAAGTTATAATTTAATTATGTTTAAATTTTAGTAACTTTGGATTCCGGAGAAAGAGTAACATTTTTGGATACACCTGGGCATGCTGCTTTTACCTCTATGCGGTATAGGGGGGCATATGTAACAGATATTGTGGTGTTGGTAGTAGCAGCTGATGATGGTGTTAAAGAACAAACTTTGCAGAGCATAAAAATGGCAAAAGATGCCAATGTTCCAATCATTGTGGCTATTAACAAGATTGATAAACCTGATATTGATATAGTAATGTTCTAAGAATTATAGTTCTAAGGATTAAAGATCAAAATTTGAAAATTCTGAGATTTATAATTATCTTGTTTTTATAGGAGAAGATACAAAATGATCTTGCGAATTATGGTGTTGTAGTTGAAAAACTTGGTGGCGAAGTACAATGCATAAAATTATCCGCCTTAAAGGGAACTAATTTACGAGAGTTAACAGAAGCTATAGCCATACAAGCCGAATTAATGGATTTAAAAGGAGATTCTTCAGGTTTGGTAGAAGGTGTTGCTATTGAATGTAGTAATCAGGTTCATCGCGGAAATTTAGTGACTGCTTTAATTCAACGTGGTACTTTAAAGAAAGGATGTTTGTTAGGTAAAGGATAATAACATTAGCCTTTATAAAATTAAATTTATTGAATTAGTTTTTATCAGCATATTGTTTTTTCAAATAGTCTGCGGGCTAGCATCGGCGAAAGTAAGAAGTATATTTAATGATTCTGGCCATCCTATTTTGGAAGCTAAACCATCGGATGCAGTACAAATCACTGGGTGGAAGGAATTACCTAATGTTGGAGATGAAATACTAGAAGTGGAAAATAACAAGATGCTGCAAGAAGTTCTAAAATTTAGAGAGAAAAAGCGTGATGAAATTTTAGCTAAAGAACATAAAGCAGCTGCCGACGAAAGATTGCAAGAACATCTCAATGTAATATCAAAATATCCAATTATTGTGAAATGTTATTTCCAATCGTTTATATATATATATATATATATGAAAGTACAACCTGTACATTTTCACAATTATAGGAATATCGAAAATTGTTGGAAGTAAAAAGAACTTTCGGAAGAGGTAAATTGAAAGAACTGAAGCTTAAAAAACTGGAGGAAGAGAGAAGGAAACCTAAAATCGTGGATTCCATTCCTAAAATTAATATTATCATAAAAGGTGACGTGGCAGGAAGTGTTGAAGCATTATTAGATATTTTTGATACATATAAATATGATACAATATGCCAACTGAATATTGTTCATTATGGTATTGGACCTGTTACAAACTCGGACATAGAATTAGCGGATACATTTAAAGGTAATAATCCTAAAGAACCTAATAATCCTAAAAGAATATATTATTATATGTTATTCTAAATTACTTATATTTTTTCTAGCAATTATATACGGGTTTAATGTAAACGCGATTAAAACAATAAAAGAAATGGCCGATGCGAAAGGCGTATCTCTTCGATTTTATAACGTTGTGTATAAACTTATTGATAATATTAAGGAAGAAATTCATAATGTACTACCTGAAGTTGATGTTGAAGAAATAATAGGTAGTAATATTACATAATGTAATTATAAAGAGTATATAGCAACGATAATTTTTTTTTGTATTTTAATACAGGTGAAGCAAAAGTATTGCAAAAGTTTGAAATAAATGAAAAAAATAAGAAAGTAAACGTTGCAGGTTGTCGCTGTGTCAAAGGTGTTCTTTTAAAATCTGAAACGTATCGTGTGGTAAGAAGAAATGAAACTATTTTTACAGGTAAATTTTTGATATAGTAGTTTTGAAATTAATTTATTATTAATTTACACAGTAAGAAAGTAACAACTAACGATTTCGAAAATTGTTAATTCTTACTTTCTTACTTCGTACATTATTTCATTTTTTATTGAATATCAATTTAATACTTGTAGTACATGTTTCGTATACTTTTTTTAAAAGTCAACAATATTTGAATATTATTGCAGGAAAAATGGTATCAATGAGGCATTTAAAGAATGAAATGTCATCGATAGAAGCTAATCTTGAATGTGGTCTTAGATTTGAAGATCCAAAAATATCATTTCAATCTGGAGATACTATTATTTGCATTAAATTGAATAGAGAAAAACAAAAGCTTGACTGGGATCCTGGATTTTAACTTAATATTGTTGTATTTAAAAGATTTAAAATAATAGATAGATAATGTAAAATAAAGATAATGTAAAATAAATCACAGACTATTGATCTGTTTTCCGTTTTATTAATGGCAAATTAAATTATTTGTATAAAATGCATTTTTACAAAATGTAAGTACAAATTTCTTTATTATTGCCTTTGTGATGCAACACTGTACTTCTTCTTACACTTTTATCAATGGAACCTTTGTTTTATTTGAAACAGATGCGAACGAGCCATAATCGAGCCATCACGACCAATAATCGATCTGTTCTGTTTCTTATTTGCATACACGCTTCTTTAAAAAGAAGAAGAAGAAAAAGAAGAAAAAAAAGAACTTGCATTGTCACAGATTTATAAAAATCGAATGTTACATCAACGTTAAAAGTTTCAAGTCTTTCTCCGCGCAAATTTCAACGGTAATTTTACTAAGATATCTTTATTCTGAAACGAAAAGATGTAAGAACTGTATTAACATCTTAAGAAGCGTAAGTTTCTCTGAGTCGACGTTGAATATGATGATACGCGGTCAGAACGCCGCGTTTCTTCTTCTGCAAACGGCACGGTGCTGGTTCTTGGTTCGCTTTGGCGATTTTTGTATCTAACGGCTCAATAGGAGCATTGGTATCTGGATGGACGAAAAATGCAATGGAATGACGGCCCCGACCACAATGTTCTGGTACAACGACTCGGTGTCTCAGCGCTGGTAATTGATTGTTCGTCCAGTTTGCTAATATGTCGCCAGTGTTCACCAAAATGGCACCTGGGAGATGACCGACTCTTCCCCATCGTTCACCGTATGGAGTTTGTATTTCTAAACCGCCTTCGCAATCCTACGAACGAAAGGAAGTTCAATTTCAATTTAAGTGCGATTTAAGATAATAGATCGAGTAAGAAAAAAAAGTACTTATATAAATATATCCAACCTGTGCCAATAAAGTGAAAGTCCCATAGTCGCAATGCGCGCCACAACGAGCCAATCCTGGCGCTGGTGCACCAAGAGGAGGATAGTAAAGAAGACGAAGAGTCGACTCGTTACCAGGTTGCAGCATGTGTGAATGCTTCGAGAGCAGGAAATCAGGGGATTGCTCTAGGCCCACGGCCAGAGCCTACAAGGCATAGATCACATACATTGGCCCTGCATTTTTACTTTATAGAGCCTAAATGCGTAGGCTGTAAAGCAACCGAAGAAACCAATCGCGTTAGTACGTCTGCCGGATAGATTGGTTTGTAGGGTTACTCACAGTTAAGACAACTCACTTTTGTTAAACGACCTGTCCATGATCCAGGCTTCCGGATCGTTATGAACAAACGTCAATAGAGAAAGAAAAAGACTATATTTAGAATATCGTTTTAAACGTTTCGTGAGTTTAACTCAATGCAATTTGTTTTACATCAAAGAAAAAGCTACGGATACATATACGGATATATTTCTGTTCAATTCAACATATTAATTCTTTGCTCCAAAGAAAATACTTAAATTCTTCGATGAATTTAAATAGCTTAATGTAAGATCTAAACTTTTTAAATCTTGCAACAGAGAATATGTATAATAAAAGAAATATGTAACAAATTTTGAATAAATAATGATTGAATCTTGTGTCAGGCTCAGATTAGAAAAAAAACAAATGTGTGCTCGCATGTAACACAGGAAAATGATGGCATTACAGTTAAAAGCATCGCAGATAGCTGCTTGAAATCACGAGTAAGTTCGTCGACCGCCGATTTAAAACCAGACACCTCCTCGTCCGGAAGGATTCCACCGCTTCCTGTCACATTGAAAACATGTCGAGCTTCTTTCTCATCGGTGTATCTGCCATAAAAAATATCAATAATTTCCAATAACACAGCTACAAGGTGTAGAAATCATACTTTGATGGTCCTGGTTTCACGTATCCGTAATTGCCCTCGTTGCGTTCGTATTTGGCTCGAATTTCCTCTGGAAGTTCGCAAAACGCATCGAAAGCTCTGTAGGCCGCCTTCATCTGTGAACGATGCACGTGTTGTTATCGCACTAGAATATTGGAATATTAGAAATATACAAATTTAAGATTAAAGGTTTATCTTACACATCTTTGAAGATGAATATGATCAGAGAAACGTTACAACAACTTCGTGTCGTAGCTGATGTTTAAAAACGGTCAACGGTTCAAATATAAGAACACGCTCGCAACAGTTGCAACACTTTATTGAACGAAACATTACGTAACATTAACATAATGTTTGCGTTCGATATCAGCGACCATTTCAGGTACATCTTTGATGTATTGATAAGACCAGTGACGTTTCTGTCGTCACACGCTTTCTTGTGTGTCGTTTTCGTTATTCATCTGTTAACCGAATTGCGAAATTGTACAGAGATCTATCTCACTGATTGTGAAAAATGGAGGTACTAGATAACGTGTAAACGACAAGAAAACTAGACATGTGAGAATGTTGCAAAATTCGCCTTTCAATTCTATAGAACAGTCACCTGTTTTTTACGCATTTCCTTGATCGTTTCTTAAATCCAACACCATTCCAAGATTCGACAAATTTCATAGAAATGATATACAACGATCGTGAATCTTAAAATGAAAACGTCCGAAAGACGTGATTTCGATCGCTGAGAGTGCCTCGAATTCACATCTGAACCTAGTATAAAGTTCTCGACTTTCAAAATAAGCTTGTACGACACGTTCGACTCACGTTTCGTAAAACGAATCACCTTCTGAAATCTGTATCGCTCGCGATCAGTTCGTTTGAACGAAATAGCGAAGAAATGTTCTTCGAAGTTCCATCTGTATCGATAGTTTTACGTTAAAAGAGAGGAGAAGTCGACGGTTGAATTTTAAGCAATTAATCGCGCGACGCCATTGAGGCTTATGTAAAATGTTTGCGAGTGCTTTTTACATTCCTTTTTCTTCTAAGAATGATTTTTATCATTTATTGCCCCCCCCCCCCCTCTGCAAACGAGCAACAACTCCTAAATTTTACTTAATCATCCGCTAACAATAAGACACAACTATCAACGACCAAATTAAAATATATAGATATAATTTTATAACTTCTTAAACGCTTAATTCTTTAAATTAACAAGTAAGTATAACATATATATATTATTATACAAGTAAGTAAATAAAAGTAAGAAGTAACAAGTAAGAAAGAAAATCAAATTTGTCAAAAAACATTTCGAGATAAACTGCAGAGCGTCCGTGTACTATTTTTCCACGCTTCTTTCTCGCAACAAGATCACTTCACCCAATCAGTAACGTTGATTGCCACAGAATTCTTCCATCGATCGAATGCTAGTTGCTTACCACGAGACTAGAATGGAACAGCAGACCAGCCACACTGGCAAGTAAATAATCTGTTCTGCATTGCAAACGGGTTGCAACTATGTAATCGAATCAACAACGAACCACGCGAACTGTTGCAACGTGTAATTTGGATTGTTCCCGCGCTTCACTCCTCATCTCTCTTTCGCCGCTGATTTTTAATTCTATTCCGGTCGAGGTAAATACAAACGATGGTTTATACGAACCGATCGAGCTGACTTACGTGGTTGACTTTTATATTGGATATTAAAATTTTTAATATTTCAGTTGTTTTGTATTGAAAAATTAAATTAAAAAAACTATTAGTATTTATTGAATGTTGGAAATATGAAACGACGCCATTGAAAATGAAAAGAGAGTTTGTTTGATTAACTGGAATAAAATTTGTGGAGGGAATATAGCGAAATTTAGAAATTAACGATGAGGCAATTTCAGAATTAAAAATTGACAACTTAAAGTTTGAAGATTAAGAACTTCGTCGTTAAGGACGACAAAGAATTCGAAAAAAAATTAAAGAAGATGGATTCGTATCGATGGAGAAAAGGAATACTTGAAACTTTGAAGAAACACAACCTCCTCGATAACCGATCGAAGTTCAAATCTGTGGCCAATTAGCGAATTGTAAAATAATCAGAAAAGCAGACTGCGTTCAGAAACATCCTTGTGGATGTAACAAGGATAATGTCTTCTTATCTATCCATCATCGACGTGATATTTTCCTTACAACACAATATTTGTTAAAAAATTACAAAGATGCGACAACTAGGAAATTTTCTACACGACGAAATATGTACAATCATCCTTCTTTCCCTCTGCAAAAACGAATATTCTGTTGAATTCTGATAACACTGCTGTGCGTGAAGAATGATTATGTCGTTCAAGGTAATTTATATAAGAATGCAATAAGAAAATGGAAAGAATTGTACCTGTTCCTCCGACTTGTTTTTTAAATCGTCTATTTCGGTACACAGATACACAGAACTAAATGTTCCTCGATAATTGGAGGAAATCAGTTTTGCTAGGTTTGTTTGAACGAAATTAATCTCCTAAACGTCTTCTTCAACGCTGAACAACTTGGATGGGATCTGTTAAGCATGCGAAAAGAGTTTATTGGTCTATTGTGGAAAAAAATCACGATATGGTGTGGTGCAGGTGTTGAACATTCTTTCCTCGAATCTATTTTGAATATCAATGATAAAAATTTTCCTAACATTTCAACTCTTCACGGGAGAGAAACAAAAGCTTTTTAGTCTGCAAAATAATTCAAATTTGACAATTTTCAAATTCGAAGCTTCGAACCTCTAATGCTAAATTTTCCTTGTACAGCTTTGAACATCCCTTTCCATCGTGACAGTTCCTAATCCGTTATTGGCAAGTTCGTTCCGTACGCCGAATGAATTAACGCATTATGCGTGTAAACGCAGTAGAAGATAAACGATAAGCAACGTTTGCGTATTTGTAGTAGATCACGAGCGTCACAACCCTCGCGTGAATTATCTCGTGTAATTGCAACGAACCGGCCACGATAACGTGGCTTCTTCTTTGATGGGAGGTCTCCGCCAACTTCGACAAGGTCATCGCGTAAAATCCACTTGTTACTTTTATCTCCGAATGCTGTCTACCCTTGAATGTTTGCCATGACGTCGAGAACATTAAGAAATTTTCATTCACGTTTGAATTTCGAAAATTTGCGTTTCTTTAGCGCTTTCGTGGGGGGGGGGGGCGTACAACATGTACTTGATTATACATGCGTATAATACTTGATTTTGATTGTTCAAAAATACTGACGTAAATAAATAGATGAAAATATCTATTAACAGTAGAACGATATTCGTATCAAAATATTCTACACACGAGTCATTGTAATTTAAGTGGCAATTAAAATAAACAGAGTTGTACAATCGTGTTTCTGTCCCAACAGAATATCAATATTAATTTTGGTGAAAGTACCCGTATCTTTTAAGTAGTTGAAACGAAAGCTTGAAATCAGTCGTATTGACAAGTTTAATTGTCACGATGCACTGATAAAATTGCAATAGCTAAATTGAAATAGTGGCAACAATGAAATAAATTAAAATAGTAAAATAATAAATAATTAATTAAAATAGTACGGTAGTACAAAATAGTAAAATAATTATTTATAAAACTTCTATAACGATATTAATACTAATAAATAATATTTCTTACGCGCAATTGTCACTTCAAACATTCCACCAGGAAAGTGTTGATAATTTCGTGCGCATAGTGTGCGATAGTGCGTGTGCAGCATTGACAATTAAAATAATCAATAGTTCCACAATTTGATTATTTTAATCGTTACTGTCTAGTCTTATTGTTCGTTACTTCCATCGAATATAAAAAGAAAAATTTTAATTAGTCTGGTGACAAACCAACGAAACGTTTGTGCATTAAGAGATCCTAAGGGATCAAGTGTATCCTCGGAGATCTCTATAATATTAGGTTTGTCACGTAAACGTTACGTTATATAGCTGGATTTTACAGATGCATTTTATTACTACATGCACGAAAATAAATATGTACGATAAATAAATAATACAAATTTAAAAAAAATCTTTTCAGTACTGAGTTTCCTGAATTACTGAGTTTCAGTCAGATCTTAATACTAGAACTATCAAAATGGTCAAAACGACTAATTTATAATTTTCTATGAAAATTTTAATTTACGTTTTATACATATAAATTCTAGATACTCGAGTGATTTTTAATAAAACATATTGACAGAAGCTTACGTTCCTTATTGTATTATTAACTCGTTCTTGCATCTGAATTTCTTTGACACAAAAATATTATATGTACTTTAGCCGTCTTAGGTAATTCTAGCGTTAAGAGATTAAATTTCTTTCTCCCTTCGAGCAGCAACCCTGGGTATTTCATACGTTTCTCTCCTTCGATACGTGGTTCTCGTTGCACTTCGCCTTGACTCCTTTAATTCTGGTTCCACGCGAGACAGTAATTTTGTAAGTCAACCGAGGACGCGAGTATCGTTACAAGGTAAGGCCTCATCGTGCCTGTAATACGATCGAACGAACGGCCGTCAAAACCGCTTCTCCCCGTTCAACGAGTTTGTACGTTTGCACGTTTGCATTTTCCTTCAGTTCATCGATTAATTAATTAAATTAATCAATCAATTAATAAAATTGCAATCCTTCTCTCGTGGCCCTCAAAGACGAAAATTCGAGAATCCCCAAAGCGGAAATTCGTAACGTCGAACGGAGTGGGTGTGCAAATTCAAGTTGATGACAATAAGGAGTAATTGTGTGAAAATGGGACAAAGTTTGTTTTACAGACATCAACTCTTTGAACTCGTGTGCCACGTACGGAGGTGACAATGTAAATTTAAATTGCAAAACTTTATGTAACCTTCGAGATCGCGCTCGACAAAGAATCGCATTTCGATAAATGATAGCAAACGGACAAAAACGTTGAATTTCAATGATAAATAAAAAAACATCGAACTTTATCGTTGCACATTAATTTACTTAATTAAATTTTAAAACGAATACAAGTGGACGTGCAACGACGTTGAACAAAAAACTCGAGTTCAAAAGGTCAAATGGTTGACATCGGAACATTGGGAGTGGATAGGTCGAAATTCGAGTCGGGCACTCCTTTTCCTAGAGTGAATCTGAAATCTATGCTTGAAATCCGAATCGCTGTTGGAACTTGATTATGTGTGCAGCACCTTGCTGATAACAAGTAACTTGATTACTCAAATGCTAGCTCAAGATTCATTCAAAGTTCAATTATAACGAAACTTGTATCAGCTGTTAAAAACTGTTGAATCAAGACGTGATTGATTTCGAACGAAATTTAATTAATTATCTTTAAATTAAATCAATGATTCAGTGTGGACTAACCCAATTTATCAGTAATTTATAATATTATATTTTATCACTGAAAGTGATTTTAGTGGAGGTAACCCAGAAAATCGGGCCTCTTCAGGTGCAACGCTAATGCAACGAAAATTAGCGATTGGTTGATTTGGGTCATGTGACTCGCGAGGGGGCGTGGGATAGACGTCGAGTAGGAGTGGCGTTGCCTGGTACTGAGCGATCGCGCCTGTAATTTGTTTCGTATCGATTCAAATGTTTGCACATCAATAAAATTCCTAGTCGGAACAGTTGCTTCTGGGCCTTTCAGTGAGACGAATCGTACTGGGGTACAAGTCGTGTGGTTTTTTATATTATATATGTACGTTAACAAACGATTATCAAACGTTATGAATTGAATCAGCTCGGCTATCAAAGTCTTCGAGCGCGTGCAATCACTGGATTTTCTTTTCATACGCTCGTTTTCTCACACGCTGTTTGATCCAACGATTATGTAGAACGAGTATATCGATGGAAATACGTACCTTGCATTCCGGAATGCCATGGTTGACGAGCAAGGCCAGTCCTTTCTCGGACAACGCTCTTAACAGCTTCGAAGCCACTTGCTTTACAACACCCTTCTGAGGACATCTCTCAGTCCCTGAAAGAAGAAAACGTAAAGAGTTAGAAAAGCAAAGAGAAAAAGAGGAAGGGTAATATGGGAACAGGAAAGGAGACTGTATCAGGAATATATATATGAATAGTTTACTTAATAATAATAAATATTGATATTAATAATAAATATATATATATATATATATATACGTCGAGTTTATTCAAATGTTCGATCGTAGAGTCGCTACTTTAAACACTCAAATTTTCAATTGTTGATTCGACTGATATTGCAAAATAAAATAAAATTAAAAGAAAATTTGACGAAACAACATCAGTCGGAAATTTTCAATTCGCGTGGAAATATGAAAAAAATTGAACTTTCGTTTCGCTTCGAGTTTATTTAAGAATTAATTTTTTCAGTTAGCTCGTACTCTTGCTAACTCGAATTATTCGAAAATCAAATTCTCAAAAACACTCGAATCGTTCGAGTCATTTAAAAGAAAATTAAATTATTAAATCAATCGTTATCAATGGAATTTATCATCAAATTAATCAATTGTTATTAACAGACTTTATTATTAAATTAATTCTCAACAAGAATCGTTCAATCTGTTTTTATTTCATTTTCGTTTTCCTCGTTCACAAACAAATCCTCGCACAATTCAAATGCACAGGCTCACTTATCTATTTCTTCCCAAAAAAATCTTTCAATTTCTTTCTTCGTCTATCTGCGATAGCTCTCGTGTCACTTCGTGTGCAATCTCTTCGTAATCCCGCGAAGTGATCCCCCCTTTTGTCCCGTTGATCGTGTGTATCGATCGCTTCTTTTCATTCACGGATTGTGACGCTCATTGATAGACACGCGGTTATCGGCGCGTGGAATGCAAAGAGACGACAATGCTTTTCTTCTTCGTTGAACAACGCTGACGATGGACGAACGTTCTGACGTCAAGTAGTTGCGTTTCTTTCTTTTTTTTTTTTTTTTTTGCGATATGAGGCCACACTCGTTCCTTCGGCGAATTGTTATTTTTGATTTGCGAAACTCGGAAAAAAATCACTGAACAGAGGACAGTCTTTCGGGTCTCGGACGGGTATTTTAAAGTTTTACTCGTACGTGCACACAAGAAGTTCGACGAGTTTCTTCAAAACCTGTGAAAATTTTTGCGGCTTTCTTCAGTTTCATTTATGCGACCTTTTCAAAATTCGCGCTCGAATCGTTACGCTTGGAATTTTCGTTAGTTGATTCGTGAAATCTTTTTTTTTCGCTTTTAAGTTTCCACTGGAAATTTCAAAATTATCGTAATCTCTCGTGATTTTCTCTTTAATTTTCTTTGCACTGTTCACGTAGTTTATTTCTTTTTTTCTTTAATTTCTTGATACTTTGAGTGGCGCGTGTACTTAATTTGGTACACGGCGAACTTCCGCTTTGTGCTTTAACTTCTTCGTTAAATTTGAATATTTTTAATGTGAATAGAATCATTTTTTCGTTATATAGTGTATTTCCTAGTTGATAAGTAAATTTCAGGCTTTCTAACAGCTAAAAAAACATACAATTTTACGTATTTCTCAAATACTATTCTCTACGTCTGTGGTTCCCAACGCCCCAATTCGAAAATGAGTTATTAACAGAAATTTTTGCATTTTTAAAAATGAAAATTCAACTTTCTAATGCTAATGGCCTTTTGGGCTTCCTCCACTTTGAATAATAAGAATTATGCGTCACAAGAACGGGGCGTCAGGATTTCAGAGATGCTTAGGTGAGACATGGAAGGTTGGGAAGCACTGCTCCACATTCAAAACTATCTAGCGTTAACCGAGGATGACTCGAGTTTCCAACTCGTCGTTGGAAAACTGGAAAATTTTTGAAATTCTATTCAGTTTCCACTTTGGAGAAGTACCCACTCTTCAACGACGAGTGATCCTCGTGATTAAAAGATAAAAACTCAACCAAGCCGAGAGCTTTGCTTGCTTTCTGGCCCTCGTTAATTAAAAACGTCGAGGGGGGAAAAAAAAAAAAAAAAAAAAAAATGCAAAATTGTGAGATTCGAAGCAGGAGAGAGGCTTCGTCCGTGCCTGGACTCTCGTCTTTTTCTTTTTTCTTTTTTTGCCAGATGCCGATAAGAAACGTTATCGCGATTCACGCACGATGCGCTGGCTGCTCGTCGGGCAGATCTTGTTTCAACGCCACGCGGCGACGATTGCTTTCTCGGTGCTTCTTCGCCTCGTGAGAACGTGATTTCACTCCGCGACACGGGAGATCCACCATCACGCGTAAAAATCCACCGCCTTATGAACACGTTAATCCCCTTACAGCGAGATGTACATAACACGTGGCTCTCTACACGTTGTCGAAAATCTGAATTGTGTCAGCTCATTTTGCACTGTGACAGACGCGTTTCAGACTATCAGCGATTTTACGTTTTGTATTCTTTTATTGCTCAATGAATCTTTGAATCGTTGGACAAAGTAATGTATCACGTCGATCACTATTGTAGATATTATGCATGCAATTACAGACAATTAATATTGATGTTATTATTAATATTAATAATGTTATTATTAATGTTACATGTTATTGCAATATATTACGCATATGTGTCGTATGTAGCATTATATAAATACTTGTATGTGTTAATATAGTATATCAATACTATTTTTAACATTTTTATATACATTTTATATTATATATATTATACATTATTATATAATAATGTATTATAATAAATACATTATATATTATATATCATTTTTCTAATTTTCATATACGCGAAACATACATAGAATGCTTCAAAATGTTTTGAAATACCGACGTAAGAAACAACGAGGAAAGGAAAAAGATTCGCCTTGTAACAACACTTTCATTACTGCAATTTATTCAGTGCGCGAGACGAAGAACAATTATCTTCGAGAAAACTTTCTCCGACTTTATTGTTTCTGCGTTATCGGTTTTATTTAATCTTGCAACGACCAAGAGTATCGATAAGATTCTGTCGGAAAAATCTATGTATTATGTCGATGCTCAATCAACTCTTTTGCACGTTTCGTCGAGGAGATACCTTTTCATTGGAACACGCTTTATACGAATGATATCGTGAAATATTGCGAAATGTCTTTCGTCGCGAGAGTTCGTTGCATAATGCGTACTTACGTTTTCGATATTTCTTACAAAAACAATTCACACGTCGTATTTCATTCGTTCCATTACCGTGGAGTTATTTCAGGTGTAATTTATTTTTTATCGAAACGCGAATAATTTTCGCTGTTATCTCCGCGACATATGTCCAGTTGAATCTCCTCGTCGCAAAAAGAACTGCGCAATTTTTATTCACGCGTTAGACGATAAATCACGATTTAAATTTGAATGCCAGTCAAATAATCCCCCCACTTGTTCTAAACGGTACGTCACGAGCCTTCAAATTTCATAGCTTTCGTCGTTTCACTATGTAAATTCAAATTCGTTCGTTCTCGAAATTTCTCCGAGGCAATCGCCGCTTGGTAATCAGTCGATCCTCGAACGGAAGAGCTTGAGGACAACGACCACTTAATTTGGCTTTGTTTGTTTCCCGCGAAACAGTTTGTCAAACATACAGACGGAATACTAATGGATTGAACAACTATTCGTCGTAACAATCTGCACACTATAGACCTTCGAAATCTCGTCCGTATCCTCGTAATCAACAAGATCAATCTTCCAGCGCGAAAATCGGGAAGAGCCATTTCTCGTAAAATCCTCGGTATGTCGGTTTTATCGATTTCGCTTCCACGAAGTATCGTTACGCTGAAAGGTGCGTGAAATCGTTGGAATATTTCAAAGAAACGGAATTATCGGAAAATCCGCTTCGATGAACGACCAACGTAGATCATTATCCGGCCGTTAAATATTTGCCAGCGAAGAAAAGATGAATTGGAATTGGAATTCCACTCGCAGGTGTGGAAACACAAATTGAGCGTGTTGGACGAACATTAATAATAATTTTGTTTGCAACATTTCGAACGTTGTTAATCCGTCGTGACACAGAATGTACAAATAGAAGATAACCGATCGAGGATCACATTCAGATAGCCAACGAATCAATTTCAACAGACCATCTGCTTTGAGCTCGAACTCTCGTTCTGCAGTCTCTTGACAAATTGTTCAGCTCGAGCTTCTTGAAATCTTTTCAATATTTCGTTCCTTTCGTCGATTTCTTATCGTTATCACCGGAGAAAGTCGATTTAATTTCTGTGACTGCGTAAACATAATCTTTTTACGGCGAGAATCAGTTTTGTTTGCCGCTACAGAATTGTAAGACTGTATTGTCATTTTATATGCCTGAAAACAAGCGACGTCAATGAGCCAGATATTGGAAAAAAATAACATTACAATTGTACAACGTTTGCATTTTTCTGCAAAGTGGGTGAACTTGCGATGTCTACGATTTAAGGAACACAATTCCTTTGCGAGTAAAAGTAAAATTGGCAGACTTCGTGTCAATAGGTAGTTGGTTCGTTTTCTGGAGATTTGCAAGACTGAGATTTATCTATTGTGGAATAAACAATAAATAGATGTGGATGATAAAACAATAAATTATCAATAAAATTATTCTTTTTTATTTTTATTATTTATATGTTCCTCTAACTCTGACTCATTATTATCGGAACAAATTATTCAAGGCAAAATTACGAATTGATCACTTAATTACTCTGGTAATTCCAGTGTTAATTAGGTTCTCTATTTTCCTACTCGATGTTTCATCCTTTTACAAAATAGGAGAACGTGCTCGGAAATTGTCGTTTCGATTTCTCCTAGAAGGATCTTGTACAGGAAGAATTTCGCTATCGAGCTCAAATGGAAAGTCAAGGTAAACAATGAGTCGTATGATCTGTTGGTTACGTTAAAGACAATCGCTAATTGCATCTAATGAATAAAAAATGAACAAACATGGCGGTGAACTGGTATGTCCACGTATGTCCGGGTAAAAGAACGATGCCTGATCGATCATTTTCAACTTCTCGTTTACTTATCATTTTTCTTCTTCTTTTTTTTTTAATGTCTCGTTTATGAGTCATTTCTTATGCAACGTCGACAGTTTTTCGCAACAGCGGAGTTAAGAGATTGCGAATGACTAAAATTTTCACTTTGAATGACTGGCGAACATTTTCAAATTGTTCTTCAAAAAATTTTTTAACGCGAAACGAATATCTACTAAAATCTAATAATAACAATCAAATATCACGTACTAAATTTAAAAAGCAGGAAATTTAATATAATTTCAATTGAATTTTATTGCTAATTAATTTTTTATGTTTAACTTTTTTAAAAAAAAACTGGATAAATTGGAAGAAAATTTTGGTGAAAATTTCCCACCGTCGATAACGAGCATAAACCTCTTTAAAACGAATTGTTCATTTCTTCACGTGTTTGATCATTAAGTGATTAACATAAAAATTTTCCGACAACAAACATTCCAATTTTAACCCGGAAAGCAGCGGCATGACTAAGCTTGCAATTCAATTAGCAACGCCGAGGAAATTTATTAGAAAACTCTTGAATGGCAATGGTTTCGCGAAGATTAGCATGCTGAGAGACAGAGACGAAGGTCTTTCGTCACGTGCTCTGTCGTAAATCAACGCCGTCTTTGAATTTTTGAGCACTCTGCGCTGAAATTGCGCAATCGTTGGAAGTCTATTGCAAATACGCATGTCTTCTACTCGAGTTTTTCCATTGGTGACGACGGTCCCGGATTCTTTGTCATCGTGACACACACTCGTTGTTCACGTGAGAACGAACGAAACGTAAATACGATCGGTATCAGAGCCGGGTAAAGAACGTCGTTGAAATTATCGTTTCGCGAACCATTCGCGTATAAATTACCATTTTTTTCATGACTGTGCGACGTTAGCTTATCGACGAGGCCTGGCTATTTTATTGGCTGGAGGATCTCTATTCCAGCCGATTCCATCGTCACGAGTTATTACAGGCAGTATCTTGCAATCTTAGTTTGCTGACCGATTTATACTCGGTCGGTATTGCAACTCGATACGAGGATCCAATATCCTTGTTTCCTCGTAGGTTATTCATTTCCGAACATAACCTGCAATGTTTATCGCTTACTCTTGCGAAAGTCAAATGTTACTTCTTGCTTATCGTTATTTACGACCATTTGTTAATATTATGTGAACCAAATGCAAGTAAAATGGAATTCTAAAAAAAAAAAGGAAAATTTTAGAAGCAACAGACATTTTAAAGTAGATTGTTAATTTAACAATGTTCGAGATTAGTAATTTCTTCCAATTTTGATTCTGATTTGACTCCAGTTTTACTTTGTCGTTACTTTGGCGCTGGAATGACGTGCTACGCACGTCGAAAATATTTGGCCCAAAATTGCAATATTTTCTCAGTTTTAAGTACATTGAAATATAACCCAGGCAAAACAAATAATAAATTTATTACTTCTTAGTAATTTCTATCCAATGATATACCGATGAAATCAAAAAGAGGACGAATTATTGTATACGGTTTGGTCACTCGTTATGGTCCGTGAACCAGTTACTAGCGCAAGAGGTTAAAAAGATAAAGACAAGATTAATTGACATTATAATACAATTTATAGCAAATATAAATATACTAAACATTTAAAGTCGACATAGAGTTATAGGAGTTTCGATGCTCACGATCGACGTATAATAATTATCGTGCTTTATCGCAGTGCGTTTATGGAAGTGAATATTGTACATATCGTAAACGGATACACGCGGCGATATATCGAGCATGCGTATCAGGGATGACGTTCAAAACAAAAACGTTACAGCAAGAGGGGCTTGTCAGTCAGGTGGTTTCCAAGGTTGTTTTCATTTGTCGAGGGGTTGAGCACGTTGTTCTTTCAAACAGTGGCAAACGGGATATTAAATGGTCACTTAGCAACGGTATATTCGATTCGTTCCGCTGGGCGAAAGTACCGCTGAGACTGCCGGTACCAGGAGAAACTAGCGAAAATTTTCTCCCGATCGTTGTGCGTTGAAAACTATTTTCAACCGATACTCGATTGATATCGATAATTGATTTAAACAGAGAGACAATTAAATTTGAAAATTATAGATTTCTGTAACATGATAATGTCAAGAACAATTGGATCAATTTGCAATTTATTTTGCAAAATAAATATAATAGCGCGCATTAAGAATGACTAATTACGCAGCAATTATGAGAAAGAATGACTAATCGAGCAAATCGTGCGAATAAAGATTGTCACTAGAATGTACAAAATATTAAAATTAATAATAATAAAAAAATTTATACAGAGAATGTACAAAATTCACGAAATATATTCGGTAAGTTATTACACTAGCGCAAAATGATTACGTGACACAATTAAGATAACTCTTAATATCACTCATTTGATTTTCAATATAATTTCTTTTAATACAATTAACCAAATTATTTTCAGTTGTGACACTTTTGAAATACATGTACATACACGTTACCAAACTGAGTCTGTCGAATTGATTGATTGTTCCTTGACGACGGACGGTGAGAGGAAAAGATAATTTTTAAGGAATGGCAACGATAAAACTTGATCGCAACAGACGGTAACGGTACACACGACTATCGTGTGAAAACGAACTATGTTTGCTCCGAGTGTAACGTCAACTTGGACAGTTCTTCATCTTTCGTCGCGTTTTTACTGAATATGAAATTCTGTTTCTTTTGTCGAATAAGTTTTTCCACTTTCTTTTACAGGCCCACCGTGTAAAACGATCGTTACGTAAAAACAGTGATCTCAGATTGAGAAAAAAGCAGAAAGAATTGAAGATTTCCTGTTTAGAACGTGCAAATGTCTATAGATGTGCAACACGTGAACAACTCACGTTGCGATCAACGAGGATTCCGTAATTATGAATTCTATTGAATGTGAATAGAATAAGAAAAACGAATTCGTTGCCCAATGAAAACTTATGTACAGCCAACAAATTTCATTAAGTGCAAATAAATAAAAATATTGTTTCTTTAGTCGGTTCATTTGATCAAAGAAGTGGAATAGAAATAGTGTCACTTTTAAATTGTGGTAAACTCCAGCAATTCAGCTTTCAAGTAAAAGTGAATTCGAACGATCGTGATCTACATATATACATCGTTTGTTCGCTATGTTTTTAACGGCATTGCAAATAAGTCCAGGACTCGATGCCAGTCTACAGCATGGATAACACGTTTTTACGATGCGCTTGCCAACTGTATTTCACAACAAAATCACGATAAAATCGAACGGGATATTGCATCGACGAAATTTCTATTTCATTTTTGGAACGCTATCGTCGCGTTATTTGTGACGCCAGCCATCTTACCATTTAATCTATACTTTTTTAGAACATCCGTTTTCTTGGACGAATCGTAGCTGGCCATCTTACCGATTACTAGTTAATTATAGGATGATGAATAAATAGGCGCTTGCTTAAGCACGTTCGATTTAAATTTGTGAGAAATTAAACGATATTCTGTTTTGTCAAAACTTTAAAATTTAAATAATTTTTCTTACTTTTCTTCTCCCTCTCTCTCTCTTTTTTTTATAAATATCGTAACAAAAACTAGATTTTCGTTTTTGACAGACTCAAATTCTCGTATTTCGCCGACATTTGTCAAAATATTTGTAAATAGCGTGCAATCGTTTTTACGATACGCATTGTTACGAACGTTAAGTTTCTTTTAGCATCGTCTGTGGTATTTTAATAATACAATTTTTTTCTCTCTTTACGAGATCATAATTCGCTTCCTTGTTGCGGTTACAATTGCTCTTGGTATGCATTGTTGTTTCGTAAAGGCAGACGCATGTAGCAATTATTACGAACCATGAATTATTTGGATATTCTGTTAGCAGAATGGTAAATATGCTCAATTCCTGTTTACCTCAGCGATTCATTTATTTTGGTAAGATTGAAAGCAAACAAAATTTATTTGCGATGTTTGTATTTTTTTTTTTTTCACGAAAGTGATAAAACTCGAAAAATATGTTTTCTTGCTTGTTATTGAGAGAATTATTACTACGAAATTGAGAAAGTGTATTAGCCATTAACATGATTCAATTTGAATGATTTGAATTGCGCGCTTTCAAGCAAAGGTACGATACATCGAAAAGAATAAGTACACTTGAGAGGTATTCATTTTTTTACGCTATTATTCCTCACTGGTTCAAGACTACACGATTAAAGTAACCTTGTTTACGTCCTGTTGCTGCTTGAAAGTATACGACAACCTAACGCAATCGATCATCATTTTTCTCGAACTTTCGACCCACAATGATATTCTAATTTTCCTAATTTTTTCCTCGTATCCTTTTCCTTTTATTTGCAACCTTATCTTTCGCTATTTTTGTACGAAGCTTCGTTTCTCATTTAGCACTTTATCGTTATCTATTCATTTATTTCTTCGATTATTTTTCGGGGTCTCTTATCTTTCTCCATCTTATTTATTACGTCGATTTGTTGCACTCGTTACGCGTTTAATTTCAATCTGATTAAGATCGAAATTTTTTTATAATATCTATTTTATAATACTATCGGCCATTCGCCTCCACGCACCATTTCCGGACTCCATTATTCGTCGCAGACGATTCTCGGAAGCCTCGGTTGTATTCTCTAATTTATATTCAAGCAACAATTTTCCCGATTGAAAAGTACATGCTAGAAAATAACTTATTCACAAGCGGTTCCTATTTTTTCAATAAGCACATGGTTTGTATCGTTAGTTTGCTAGAACAACGACACGTTTGGAGAATTCTAAAAAGGAGCCGATTGCTGGGATCAATTAGTTAAACCGTACAATTGAAACAAGGCAACATCGAGGATTGTTATCGAAAAAATGTGAAAGAAAAATTTTTCATTGCTGAATAATTCCTCGAACAATATTTTATTTTTAACTTTTTACAGAGTGGGCCAAAAGGGCCTTCGTCATCTATTTTTTTTAATAAAAGATCAAAAAACTAATTTTATTAATTTTAAATTAAATTTAAGTTCAAGCATGACACTTAAATTAGTGTACTTTAATCTGTAAAAAGAAAAGAAATTAAAAAAATTACGGATTTATTCCAGTAGGAAGTGATTTTTGGTCCACCCTGTATTTCAAACTGATTTAAAAAATGTACAACGTTTTTAGCAAATGGATGATACGAAAACGAAATTCGGCTCGATCGACAGATAACAATTCGCGCGATCCTAGTCGACAACGTCATCCATTGCGCTTCTATGGTAAACGGTGTTTGCGCAAGTACGAATTTTGCAACTTGCTGCCTACGTATTTTCCCCGGATACCGAGCGCGATTCCTCCGCCACAGTTCGCGCATTCCGTGACTCTGTGAGTCTCGCTCCGACTTTGCGAATATTTAACTCGTCCAATTCAATCAGCAATCAGAGAATATGGTTTGAGAAAAAAAAGAAAAAAGGAAAAAAAAAAAGAAAAGGAAGATCTTGTCGCTACCCCACGGTGGATGCATTTAGCATTTCATCGCATTCTAATGTATGTACGTGTAATGTATCATTATCACGCGCGTTGTGATACTTTTGTTATATCTTGCTAACGAAATTATGGCGGTGTTTCCATTATCTGTAGCCAGAGGGATTTTTGGTATTTATATTTCAGTAATTTGTTACTAATGTACTAAACAACATACTTAAACTAATATATTTTCTCGTTGATTTTATTACAACTGTTACTGGTCAGAATATTTAATAATACTATTCGTTGTTGAACTATGAACGAGCGGACACGGCGGCGGCGGCGGCGCTTCAGTAGAAAAGGTTTTGAAATACGCGTCACGCTGTTTTTCCCGTTACGGTCGCGAACACTATCGACCGAATTCTTTCGTGATGATTGGCGCGGAACAATTAAAAGCTTGTTGGATGCTTGTTCAGTGTAAAATTTCTGTGATACATTTTTGCACATACGAATTGTAAAGAGACCGTGGAAGAAATTAACAAGGATATTTTGTTTGTGTTTAATGAAAGAGAACGGATTGTAAAAATCGCTATTTCTCAGTGTCAATGAATTATTCATAATATACACGATGAAATGTTTGCACCTAATTGTACAAACGATTATTCGTTACACGCGTATTATGAAATCCTATGAGAAATCAGCCGGTTAGGTAATTCGAAATAATAACATTGTCGATCGAATAGCTGCATTCATCATCAAAGATTGAAACGTTACGATCCAAAGATCGCGCAATATCGCGTAATTACACCGAGATCTTTTTTTTTCTCAGAGTCCGTTGATGCAGCGCATTCGACAATTAACCTCTTGTGCTGGAATGACCAGCTGTGCCACGCACGTCAAGGATATTTTGCCCAAAATTGCAATATTTTCTCAGTTTTAAGTATATTGAAATATAACCCAGGCAGAACAAATAAATTTATTACTTCTTAGTAATTTCTATGCAGTAATATACCGATGAATTCAAAAAAGAAGGCGAATTATTGGTTTAGCCACTCGTTATGGTCCGTGAATCAGTTACTAGCGCAAGAGATTAAACTTCCACGATGCATTCACACAAAACGAATAAATGAAAAATTCACGTTGTTTGAAGGTCTATTCTTGGATTTACGCGTAAGCGTTTGGTTATCCACGTCGTTGCATATCGTAGCCACGAGAGGAGGACAGGCACGTGTAACTGCGTGCATGCACTAAGAAATCGCGCCGCTCGTCCGTGCAAGTGCGCGTGCACACGCGCATGCGCTCTGTGAAACTAACTCTGCAACCAAACAATGCGAAAAGCGAACGGATAAAACAATTTCTACGAATTAGTTTTTCGTCAAAAAGCATATAACAAAATAAATCTCATGCTGAAACGAAATCTTTTTAGAGTTAGAAATTCTACCTGAATGTTACCAATTTTAGTGATAAAGTATATATGTACGTGACCCTCGACTTAATACATGTAAATATAAGCGCCAAAAAGGGGACACGTGAATGTTTTATCATTAAAAACCGCGAGGCTCGCGAAGGTCGAAATTTCAGATTCTAAAAGGTAAACACGATGCATAACATGAAATTATCAGTAAGGTCTTTCCTTGCAGAAACCTTGCGCCGAGTTAGCTTAATTTAGTTAGTATTAATTCGACAGAATATCGATTGCAACATATTGTACTTATCGTAAATACGGTTTTTCAGATTAGAGATTTTGGCAATAAAGCAGTACTGCCGATAAAAGAAATAGAGAAGGTACGGTGTTAGCTCATCGATTTTTTAATTTGATACCTCTGAACGATGAATTAGAGTGACTTTTAAAAATGCCATGACGCAATCCAGATAGGCTGATTATATAATTACAGATAAATACATATACCGGCGAGGAAATTACCGAGCGGCTCGCAGAAGGAAATATTCGAAGAAGGTCGGAAGTTGACCGCGATAAGCCGTGTGACGGTTACTGATGCAAGCAATAACGCGACTGTTAGTTACGAGCGATGAAAGTAAAATTGGGAACGACCAACGAAACAAAGAGCGTGGAACAAAGAAGAGTGTCACCAATTATGCACAGGGACGATGATCGTGTGCGTGCAGCAACGATAGAAAATATTTTCAATTGCGACTGAGAACGTAGGCTGTACATTTCACGGTACTCATTTCTCAACAAATAGCAACAGTATATAGCCACTTAATTCATTAATATCATTAGTTTAATAAACACACGGTTTTATATATGCATCGAACAATGAGATCAGTGATGACTAAGGAGGTTCACCACAAGAAATTTCAATTACAGCTACACTTTGCCGCCATTTATATAACGAATGACTAACTGGTACTCGTTCCAACGTCGATCGCGATCTCGATCGAGAAACACTTTTGAAACGATACCGTTTCTTTTTCTAACGGACGCCAATATTAGTTGTACGCGAGTCGTTGGCCTGACGCCCAGACATGGAATATGCGTGCATACATACACAAGCGGACGAAGAGAAACGATACGATTCAACTGAAAACGTAAGAAAGCATAAAGTGTGAGAAATGGTGAAATGGTTTCGTGGCCCGAATCGCGAATTCAAACGCGGCTATCTTCTCGTTTACAACGCACGCCAATTCATTATTCTCAACAACGTGTCTGCTATAGCGGACACTTAAATCATTATCCAACACGTCTGCGGTCACGAAGAGACGTGAGAGGATATTTTATTTGAGCTTCGATCAGAGATCAAACTGCAAGCTATCTCATTATCTATCGAACCTTGAGAATCTATTGTTAACTTCTTGCGCTGGAATGACGTGCCACGCATGTCGAAAATATTTGGCCCAAAATTGCAATATTTTCTCAGTTTTAAGTACATTGAAATATAACCCAGGCAAAACAAATAATAAATTTATTACTTCTTAGTAATTTCTATCCAATGATATACCGATGAAATCAAAAAGAAGACGAATTATTGTATACGGTTTGGTCACTCGTTATGGTCCACGAACCAGTTACTAGCGCAAGAGGTTAACGTGCTCCTAGATACTCGGTGGATGTAGCCCGAGGCTCAATTAAAATAAATTTTGTATCGTATAATTTCGATATTACATGTATTTGGTTAAAATATTGGCAATGAAATGTGTTTCGATACGATAACGACAAATGTCATGTCGTGAATGTCATAAAAATTATTATTTAAAATGCGATGACTCAAATGGCATTCATCATCTCTGTCACAATGCCAACTACTGTTTAAGATGCATTAGAGACTCTAATAATAACGAATACATAATTATTTCTCCAGAAATACTGTCAATATTGTATTTGTTAACAGAATGGTTGCCCAAGTGTCAATGTGGTTTAACGTGGTTTATCAATATTGGCGATTGAATGAGTTGTTTGAAAACCCGTAACTGCAGCTGAGCTATTTAATAGTCTTCAACTATAAATCGAAGTTGTATCACAAAGTAGAAAGTGACATTAAATGAAACAGTAACTGTCAATCAATCAAATCATGAGTGTCGCTTACAATTAGTATCTGTTAATTGTTTTCTTATTTTTGTTTGCTTTCACTCGCAATCAATTAAACAGATAATCATACAAGAAAAAAAAAGATACGTTTGATTGATTCTGTTCTAATCTAATAATGAATCATTATTGGCGATCATATCCCCGAGTATCTATTTATCTATCTGTTTCATTATTTTTGTATTCTAATTAATTCCCTTTAATAAGAAAAATACAAAAAGAAAATAAAGATAAAAGATTTATATCTTTACATTTTTTTCAAAAAGAAACGCAAAATATGCCGTAATTTTTATATTGATAAAAGTAAATACAACGCGATAACAAATATTTTTGTAAATATAAATACGTATAATTAGATAGCGTGTGTGAGATAAAATTTATCTGGAGAATAAGTAATTTAACATATATTTTTATAAAAATAAATACATATAGATATTACGAGGCATAATATCTTTAAATTATTGAGTAATTTAAGTTATTCCACATTAAGGCTTATAAAAATCTATTTTTTAATTTGTTAATGAATCGTTTTCATTAAAAATGCTTAAATTATTCTTGAAATTGATAAACCAATAAATATTTTCAATGAAATTTAAAAGTAACGAAAGCAGCATTTATAGCGATAATATATATAAATAGAAATATAAGACACCCTGTATGAATCGAAGAGGGCGCCAAGGGAGGGGCCCTCCTTTGTGAGACGGGCTCTGACCTCAACGGATCGTCGGGCCCGAGGTAGGCGTCTCCAACTGTGAACGAAGTGAAGCTGTTGCTTGTTGGTTTGCTTGTCTGTCTGGCCAGTTGCCTGGCCTCGTTGCCAAGCAACCGTAAAAGCGTCACCCTCCGAATCTCTAAAATTTCTTACACCGAATCCTTCTACAGAACACTGTCCACACTGCGAGACGATCACGTTTCCCACGTGAGAAAGCGGTCCGGTTTAAAAATACACGCGAAAGGCCAACGATTTTAGACCCCGCCATTATAAAATTAGAAAAGTACACCTATATTTGTAGTATATCAATTCGGTAACGTATAAAATCGACCGTTACAATAGAAACATGGTACTATTTATCGGTACACCATTTTGACGTATCTATCGTTTTAATCTAACTTTCACTTTCTTTTTCTTTACGTACAAGGGCTTAAAACAAAAATAAAATTGTGAATTTAACTTGATCTTATGTTGGAAATGTCATTTAAATTTCTATTAGTATTTAAAAGTAATTAGTATTGAAAAGTTTCTGAAATTTTTTGTTACAACTAACTCTCCAATAATATATTATCAAATATATTATTATATGTCTTCAAACTATATACATTCCGTATCTACTTTTATGCCTTTTTCTACTTTGAATGGATACAATCAGACTTGTGTGCCATTTAAAATATTATTTTTCGTGAGACGCCAACTTACCGACAGAGCGATTCTGTCACAATATTTGAAATTTATAATATTTCCGTTAACTTCCAATATCGTTCCAATAAACGTCAACGTTTGAACAGAAATTTAAAACGAAGAATCTCGTAACGACGATTCAAATGTGGTATATATTTTTAATAATCGAAATAGTACGAGAGAAATGCATCTGACTCGGAAATATATATAGGGTCAACGACGGTTAAAAATCTGTTCGCTTAGTTAAAAGAGAGAAAAAAAAACAGAATATTTACGCGTATATTCTTTACTTTATGGTCGAGCTTTTCTCTTTGGATATACGGTCGATTAATTGGCAACCAATGTAACCGTGAACTTTCGCGTTAAGTCATCATATCGAGTAGAACGGCTAGTTATTAAGAACAATTGGGGGGCAAAATCATATATATAAGTATGCATCTCGTCGCGCATCGCCACGTGCCTTAACATCGCGGTTAATTTCGAGCTACGTCGATTTTCCTATTGTCAATTCTACACGTTTGCTAAAATTTGCGATTCGTGATATTTTTTATTCCCCTGTATTGCTTTTAATAGTTTTACAGATTCTATAAAATGCTGGGTTATACCATAGCAAGACCTTGTAGGTCTTACAATTTCATATAAATATAAGAAAGTAATAATAATAAATACGAAAACCTTTCCTTTTAAATTTATAACCGTAGTTTTTCTTACCTGACGTTCAAGCTAAGCAATACAAACATATAAAGGCGTGTAGATCTCAAATGATACGGCAATAAATCTGTCTGTAATCCATTCGTTTCTCGAGAATCAACATACCGAGACCAAGAAGAGGAAAGTTTCGAATAAACGAGAAGGTGACGGACTTACCCATGTGAGCGAGGTCGATGATCGGCACCTCGCACTTGCTCAGAAGTGTCTCGCAGGTTTGAGTTACAATCGGGGCACTCGTGCAACAGCTCATCTTGGCTTGTAGCCTGTGGTGTTGCTCTCCGTTGAAATGAGATTTCTCTCGCTGTCTCTTTCTATCTTGCCCCTCGGCCAGTTTCCGTCTTCGGTTCGTACGTTCGTGTTCGGTTGCTCTCGCAATTTCGTATCTTGTCCCCGATCTTTCTTTCTGCTCCGTTCACTCGCTTCTTCTCGCTTCTTTTTTCTCCCTTTTCGGGCGCGTATCGCCCTTTTCTGTCGTCCTCTTCTCTTTCTTTCTCTCTTTCTCGTTGATCTTCACCCGTGCGCGACCGTGCCGTTTACGTCGCGATCAAGCAGTACCACTGGTATACTTGGACGGAAAATACGTGAGTTGTATATAGTGCGCGCGTGTACTCACTGACCACTCACCACGTGCAAACTCAGCCACCGGAATAGGACCGCGGTTCCGACTCACTGAAATATCCAAAAAGAAATCATGCTATCACCGTGCACACCTATGAAGACTCTTCAGGGTGTGAACCACAGCTTGGACATTCTTTGGGCGAAAGCTTCGCGGATGGCGTTATCGGTTTTTTCTCTTTTCTTCTCTTTCTTTCTTTCTAGAAGGAAAAACACAAACAAACACGGCGTTACGGCAACCCTAACGGTAGCCGTAAGAGACAAGTTTATTGTGGGGCTGATGGTGCGGCAGGTAAACGTATACGTGACTGTGAACTGGTGGGCACATGCTACGATATCGACAGAGTGGCGGATGACCGACTACTAAACAAAGAATGTAATAATTGCAACGAACTTCCCTAATGCACAGACGCTACTCGACTGAACTGAGCACGCTCGTCAACTGAACGAGCGCGCGCGCCCCTTCACCCGAGCGCGAACGAAGTTGACCGAACAGATCTGAAGTAGGAACCGAAGCATGTACGAATGCTCACGAACGCTCACGAAGTTCGCCGATCGCAAGAGTTGGGGGAACTCTCCAGTATCCGCGCGCTCGCACGAATCAGAAACGAATAAATCACGGAGGGATTTTTGGTTTTTATTCGAATAATTTTAATTTTATTTACATCTTAATATCGTAAAATACATGCGTTTCGATATTATCATTTATATTATGAAGCATCCTATGCCCTGAATATATAACGCTTCGAATGCTAAGATTTAAAATAAATATTATCCGAAATATTTGAGAAACAATAAAGTTTTGATTGAATTTTTCTTTGTATTCCGAGAACTGTCATTACGTATTTGACTTGACTCATTTCAAAAGTTTAAAAAATCGCACGTTTTTCACAATAATGACTCACTATTAGATTCGCTAGAAGATTCCAAGTAATAACTCTATAACTCATACAACATCATGTTCTACGTGTTATCAAATTAATCCTACATTAAGTTAAATACAATCCTACGCAATGCAAAATCTACGATGACAGAATTTTACAAACCTGTTGCTAGTCGTTTCGTTTAAAATACGAAGTAATACGAATATACGTGTGTGTGCAACTTGAGTTTATACCAATGCGCCCTCCACGATGTTTTGAATGGTACTGTACTCCAGTGGACGATCTTGTATTACTAAATGCAAGATTCGCCGATCCCCACCACACGGTTCTCCTTCGCTGTCGTCGCTTACTTCTTCTAATCGTTATAATTTGTATTTCATTGTTATCGAAGACGTGTAGCTATCCGTATCTTAACGCCAATTCCACGCGTTTATTATCATTTTTTTCCGTGTTTCTTCTTTCAACATAGTTTAAATTTCACCTCGTTTGCTGAGCGAATTGTTTCTGTATATTTTTCACATAACAAGTATATAGTTAATTATACCTTATCAGCTTCCTCGCAACGATATCAAATTTTATTTTGTCTCTTCATCAAACCTTTTTGAGTTTTCTTCGAACATCTTAAAAAATTATGTTTCACGTGTCGACGAGATTTTTCATTCTTTGCAATGCCTCTCATGGGAACGATTTTTGTATTTATTTTCTCGATTCCCAGAGAACACGTACTTGTCCCGTGTTCAACCTTCTCGTGCTTTTTTTAAACGATCGTAAAACATCAGCTATGACGTGATACGATTTGCACGCGGGTGAAATAAACACGCGAATGATATGTCGTTCGTTTGTTCAACGCGTTCCGTTATCGTGCAATCGTTTCTTGGATATTGTATGCTCTTCGTGAGCGCTTGGTTTGATTCTAGCAGCGTCGAGGATTCTACAAATACGATTGGAGTTTTTGGTTCCAGGTGAAGAGTCAAATGGCGACGAGGAAGAATTAGAATTGTCTCTCTGGTTGCTTTTATTTTTTGATAGTATACGTTTGTTATTCCGTTTACGTTTATCACGTTTCTTCGTACATTTTGTTCGCGATTCCCAATTTGTGGAGGATGAGCTGAAGTCTTGTCCATCTGTTTCTGAACTAAATAATGAAGAAATGAAATGAAATAGTAAGAACAAAAGTGGATTAAGCCACATTTGTTTCTGGATGTGAATTTGTATCATGTTAATTTAACATTATTACAAATATAGAACAAATGTTATATTGTATTAATATATTAAGATTAAAACAGTGATGTTTAATTAATTTCTTTTTAATTTACCTTGTGGTGTTCAATGAAGCGCTGGTGGATTCGTTGACGAGGATCTTTGGAAAATGATACGGGCGACACTTTCCACATAAAAGTTTTCGTATGATCTAAAAGAAAGATCGGAGATTTAATCGAGTAACTTAAGTTAAATCCAAATTGCATCTCACTGTATTTTGTCACTAAATATTTCGTCGTATAAAATATATAGACTGTCAATCAAAGTAAAATGCATATCGTAAAAATATGCATTTCAATTTCACTTCTCTCCGTCAATATTTGTAAATGTATTATAGCAATAATTTGCATAGGGTTTCATATTCTAGCAACATGCAATTAAGATTACCTTGGTAATTAAGAAGGCTAAGAAGACCTGGATGACGACCAACGTGCTTGTCATGACGTAAGCGACGATGACGATTCTGAAGATGACAGATGCGACGACTCCGACACAGCCGTTCGTATTTATGGTTTTCACCTCGGCTTCCAAGATCTCCGTGTGTTCGCACGGTGTCATTGCACGTAAATTGCAGCAACTAAACGGGACACTTCGATCTCTATATACCTCGTCGGATATTGGAGTTTGAACAGCCATCTCTTCTCGCGAAGCATAGTCTATTCTCTACGATTGTGGAATATTTTTCTGACACTGTCGCGTTGCGAAACTTTCTATGTCTTTGTCTATGCCACACTTGTTATACCGTGTTTTGAGTTACCCGTTTTGAATGGTGGATTCACCTGCCAGTCAAAGAGGAACCAGTCTGTGTAGGAGGAATGGCCGCAGCATTGAAAGATGAACTGTATCTCGTCGATCGTGTACTTGTAAGAGGCTGCACTCACGTACAGGTGCATCGAACTGTTGAAAACGTCGATTAACGTCTCTTGCCTGACGCTCATGTGATATCCTATGGAGACTAGGGTGGCCACGTTCGTTATGGCGCATATCGCGATCACCATTAACAAGCACTTCAACGTTCGTCTCGTTTTCGCGCAGCAACGCGATACTTTTCCTCTAAAATGAAAGAATAACAATGGGAATAAGGGTTAGCAAAATGTCGGTAAAATTTGATGAAATTTAAAAGAAGTTTGGATCAACATTGAATACTTACGATCGTATGCTACGGAGAGTGAACAGAGCAGTCGGTAAACCTAAGCTGACGTTTACCAAGGTAAATATGACTGGCCGCAGACCTCCCGCGAATCGAATGATCTGCCATTCGGCAAATATTTCCAGGATCAACATAAAGAAACGCTTGGCCTCGAAGATAGCCAAGGTAACTGCGACACCGTAACCGAATCTCACTTCCCACCCACAGTTGCATGGGACTCTTGCATTTTTCTTAAACACCACGTTGCTCTTCCGGCTGCCCTCGTCGCTCGACATTCAACAATCTTGACGCACTATCCTGCACTTCTCATTCAGCGAACCTCCGTCGGTTTACCTGTAAATGTCTTCTAAAATCACCAGTTTGTGTCTCAATCAATTTTTTAATTTTTTTTAAATTTTCATATTTTGTATGCATGAATATCAATCTAATAGACATTGAAATTGTCGAAAGAGTACTATGTTTGCCTACGTAATAAAATCACCATTGGCAAACATCTCAATTATCCCGTCATTCTAACAAAAAAAAAAAAATTATCCGCAAAATAGCTAAGAAATATATGCAAGCTACTGTTTATCTTACAATTTTGCAGATAACAGAACGTAAAATTGCGGACGACACGCGACGTTGTGTTTCCGTCATTATGCACGTTCATCGAGGATTATTCCAACCGGAAATTGCCGAAGAAAAAACATACAATTCCTAGAGGTTGGAGCGCAATTATTCGGATTGTGGTCTCAAATCACTTAACGAGTTTCAACGTTCTACAGAATTCTATGGAAGAATCGAAATCCAAATACCATGCAATTTACTCAAGCAAAAGGATGCGAGAATTTGACTATATAACTCACGTGATTTTCACTTAAAAAAAATACTCGATATTCTTGAATAATTAATAAACAAGTATACAAAAAATGATACAAAAGAGTCTATTGGTTTCTTCGGAAAAAAATTTGTAAATTCTCACTCTAAACTATTAGAATACTCACTAAATGGGTTAAAGAATTTAACAAATAGAAACGAAACGGCTCATACTACTGTCGTTAGGATCGCAAGCGTATTTTATCCAACGAGTTATACATCTGTTCCATCGTCGTGTTTATTGTAGTGTCACAGTGTCGCGTATAGCATTCAAGGTTAATTGGTTCTGGCCGTAAGTTCTACTCACGCACGTTGCTCAAGTTGCGCGTGATATGCCAATCTGAGATTCGATTAATCGCGATCTTTTAATTGGATATTCATATTTACGAAGAGTTTGTTTGCGAGAAAGGTAAACGATGAATAAGCGATTTCGACGTGACGTGTTCTTCACAGAATGAAATACGACTGAACGACAGATTTACGATCTGAAACGAGAGTAGCGAGGAACACTCACCAGACGCCATGTTGCGAGAGATAAGGCAGACTTGAAATATTAAACTAAAATTATAAAAACGTCGTGTGAAAAAGATTACACGGTTTTTTAAGGGTTTCACGTAAGCGAGAATGATGCACGCTAGATGGGTCATTGTCTTTCAATCTGAAACCAATTTCACACGTCACGTTTTCACTCAATTTATTAATATAAATACAGATAACGTTGCTTTAACTACAACTTGTCGTTTACTGCATCTATATTAAAAATAGGTAGTACAAAATTATAGATATAGCCTTAAAAACTACTCACTTTTGTTTAAGTTTAAACTACTTATTTTCTAAACTGAGCCTCGACTTAAATCGATCTTAACGTTGTACGTTTGAAGTGAGCGTCATACATTTATACAAACATTTTACATCGAATTACACACACATTGATAACCCTGTTTCTTTCATTATTGTTTAACATTATTGTTCAATAAAGTCTAAGATCAAATGACGCGATATTTGTATATGTTGATGTAAGACTGTTTTACACCATAAGTGCAAAACGCCAGAAACGGTAAGCTTTCTGTCAAGTAGATCGCCAATCGCATTTGACTATTGAAGTACGCTCTGAAAAATCTGGACCACCAGTAAGTTGTTGCTAGTAGATATTTGTGCGTAATTAGTTGAACATTCAAGATGAATCTACTGTACCACGACATGTTCGATGAATCTGAAAATATTTTTCTTTTTGTTTATATATTGTTTAAATTCGATTTATGTAATAAATTTATGTCTACCGTGAAAGATTTACCTGTCTTTAACGAATGGTTATTATTCGTGGCGGCTTTGGAGGCCAGAATGAGTGTGAACTTGATGAAAGCATTTGGATCTATAAAAGGCATCATGGGCCATACAGATTCTAATACAACACGACTCATTTCTTCGAAAGCCTTGCTATTAGTGACAAGCGAAGGGAGGAAGACCTCGTCCAGAAGTCGTCTGCAAAGAGCACGCGACTCTTCCACGTTTCCGGTGCAAATGTTGTATCTATACAAAATGTATTTAATTATCATTTTCAAAGAACTACTATAAACAAATTTTTATTAAACACGAAATAGAAATGTCTACCAACGACTATTACTATTATTAGTGGTATCAATATTGAATATTTAGTTCTTTTCATTACTTTATGTATGAAGAAGTAATTTTAATTTAAAATTTAATTTAAATTCAATTTACAATTTTGAGATAAATTTGAAAAAGATTCGCGTTTGGATTACAAACTTGTCTTCCATGCCGAGCATACTGCCAATGACTCGCCAGAAATGAATCAGTCCTTCGAGTTCCTCGGAACAGTTATTCACCCCAAGATAGTCACCAGACAGGAGGGTGAACCCTACGAATCCAAATTGAGCCAGTGCCATATCCAGTTGCGAGACTCTGCTCACTCCTGCCTCCGAGCTTCTTCGAAACGCTACGCAGTGCTTCTTTCGCACGATTTTCAACGATTCGAGAAATCTGCGAAACAGAAAGAAGAAAGATTGGAACAATCTTATTGTTGCGATAGATTTTATTGAGAATGAACGGGAAATCTGAATCGATGGTTGAATTTTCATTGGGAGAAATATATATTCTCAACATTCGTGTCAAATGTTTCGGATTTTCCCAGACATAAAATTATCCAATCTGTTCATCTACATAGACAGTCGCATCCGGGGACATAAATCGATCAAAATATCGACGCTGCACGTGTCCGAGAATTTCTTGAATACCAATGAACTATGTGTTTTCGATCGAGCCTCCTCGTGTGTATTTTCGTCAGAATTCGTCAGAAAATCAACATTTCTCGATGCACATTGCGTATGCTTAACCGTTTCTGCATCTTTCTTTCAAAGCGTGAATCAACGTGTCATTGAAGTAGCGACAAATGATAAAAATAGAGACTTATGTAATTAAAGGAAACGTTATTCTCAACACGTTTCGCGTTTCCACTAGACTGGATTAGCAAGCTAGTGGTTCGATGATGATTTATTATTTTCCTTTGAAAATTTTTGGAGATTTCAAAATTTCACAAATTTTCGAGTTTTTCTGTTTCTACAGTTACACAAAAAATACTTTTGGCCTGTGCAGGTGACTCGACAGATGATTGGCATCTATTTGTCTTTATTATAATTCAATGGTTCGATGGTTCTAATAAAAAATTCTAATAAAAAAGAAAATATAAGTTAAAATGTATATCTTCTCATGATGAAATTTGCTGCGTCTACTTACTCTTTTTCTATGCCAGCTTTCTTCTCATACCAGGCCCAATTGTGCAGAATTGTGGATACGTATCTGCGAAACGCGTCGCATCGTACGCCACTCTGTTTGGTGAATATTAAAACGTCCTTGATCGATGGTACAGCGAATAAAGATAACAGTCCGCATAGTTTGGCAATCATCATGGTGAAAGTGTTGTTATAAAACATCTGCTGACCGAGGAGAAACTTTTTTTCGTCGAAGAACGACGGTAACTCTGGCTGCAGCCACTCGAAGTCCATAAAACTGTTTGCTCCATCGTTGAGAAGCGTTTGCAGCTTTGATTCCACGGCATCTAACATTTTCGATTTTAATAACAGTATTGTTAGTAACTTTCAGTGGTATTATATAACGAAATGAATTACACTTTACAATCGAAAATTTAAAATTTAAAGTTTCGAACGAGCTGAATTACATACATTTCGCTGAAATTTTGTCTTTCGATGAATTGGTTAATTCACTAAACTGGTTAACACTAGAACTACCTTTAGAGGGCTAAAGTATAAAAATTGAGTAAAACATATTAGAATATAGGAAAAGGTTTATAATACGAATGAACGCGAACTTTTATTCGTACATTTTACAAAAATCGTTCGAATCTCTGAAAAAAGGCGTTGTTGTAAGTCATTGTAAGTCAAACTGATCATTTTGACCACTTTGATAGTTTTAGCGTTAATATATTTCCCTGCGAAAGTGAAATTGTCTCGTGTTTTGATGATCGTTTGACAAAAGGAGCGGACCGACGATTTTGTAAAACAACCTCACGTACGCAGAACGCAGATCGTGTTGGTGATCTTGTGGTTCGATACGGCGGAATTCATTTGGTATTCAGAGCCATCGAAAGTGGATACATCTGTGCAGTGAACGCGACAGGAATAAAGAAGATCGATAAGACAGATGGTTATAATGAGAGGCCGTAATTGAGTATAATGCTCGTATTAGGCCCACTATCACTATCATTATTGAGTCACCATCGTCATAATCACACTGGATTAATTAATATTTTTGATATTTCGTTTGTTTTTTAAAAAATAAAGGCTCAATGTTTTTATTTGATCAATCGAGTCATCTCAGTAAACTGTCCGAGTAAACCTGATGATTTAAGATTATCTACATATCATTTGAAACTGATCGACTGAAACCAACATTTATTATCTTTTTATGCAATCGTTATATTCTAAAAAATTTATGTAATCAAAATGTTTAATATATTAAATACATACTTTTAATGCTTATTACATAATGTAATAAAAATGAAATATAGGCTGGCCTAATGATTGGGTATCTTTAAATTAATTGTAACAGCATTTTTCTTCGTTTCGAATTAGAATAATCTGTTTTATCTGAGTTATTTAATTTAATAATTAATCAACCTGATTAGTTCTTGAAATATATAATTAGACAGTACTAATACCCCTGTTGTAGATTAGTTTTTATTATAGTTTCAATATAGCAATCATGAAAAATAAAAGAATAAGAGAGAGGATTAGAAATTCTTTTACCTAGTGATTTTGAAATTAGTTCCAAGCTTCTTATTTGTGATTTTTCAGTCGATTTGGCTACTGATCCAAAAATAGAAACAATTAACCCGATGGGAAAACTACTTCCCATATCTGATGATTGTTCACAAAGGAGCGTTCTATTATAAGAGGTTGCGAAACATGGAAGGCATCGCAATTGTTAACTTGCTCAGACTTCAAAATGTCGAGTGATACGTATATATTTATATTTTATATTTCAATGAAATATGTTTTGAATCGTATTATTTCAATTGCAGGTCGAGCGTTCTTTTCGTTGTTGCTTCATCATTTGCATTAATATTAACTTCGTTTCTTAAATTACTTTTGTCGTCAAATTTCCCTAAATTTAATTTCCTACTCATGAGCGATAAAAAGTTATATCATCGAGGTTACGTCATGTCATCGATACGGTTGCGAAAAAAAATTGCTTTCATCGAGTGGTGTTTCGATATAATAGTTAATAATTTTTATTCCTGTTTAAATAAGTGAGAGCTAATTGAACAATTGAACGTTGAAAACGCGAGAGAGAATCAGGATTCGTCTATCCTCGGGTTTCGCAGATCTACTGCATTCGTAGCTATAGAACTGAGAAAAGTAAGTCAAGGTCGTACGTTTCCATTCATACTTTCATCAAATACTGCATGTTTGAACGAACGTATATACGTATGTACGTGCAATCTTTTGAGGAACGTGAAACGTATTTATGGGATTTGATCATATTTAATTATGATCTATGATGTAATTGTCTATCTTTCCTTCGTTCTCGTATTATTTCTCAAATGTCAAAATGTTTTTCTGCACAAAATATAACGCAATAATGAATTAATATGACAATATAGTAGATACTAACGACGATAATAATATTAAACATTCCAAATTTCAGTTCTTAATTTGAATACGCAATACTGTTGATATTTAGTACAAAATTTTGAATTGAGGAAATTAGATTGTATCACAATCAGATAAAAATGATTATATCATCTGGCATTTATTCTTAGCGACAAGAAATCAAATTGGATTGGTCAAGAATTATAAAACCTCCCCGTGTATATATACGCGTCTTTTACGACGATCAGCAAGATCAATGTAAAATCACGATAAACTTTTGTCCTGACTTTTCTTTTTAAAATACACGAAATCTCGATGTAATTTCAACTCACGCAATTTTCACGTTACGAAACAACATAAATTTTCCCACGTATGAGTTTGATTTACAATGACTTTACAATAATTTTTTTCTGGAATCAAAATTATTATATTATTATAACTACGACCTACTATTATATATTTCTAAATACGACGAAAACTTTAAGACAAACTAGTTTCTATTATACGATCGAAGAATCCTTCCAAGCTTGATTTTCATACTGTCACTCATACTGCATAAATGCTTCGAATGCACATTCGAAAATAATTCTCTATCTGACAATTCTATTTACAATATATACTCGAAATATGCACGAAATGCTCGATTCTCCAGAGAAAGAAATTGACACCGCACAAATATTATCTTGTTGAAATACTTAATCACTCTTTAGAAGTGAATTGTATTCTGCAGAAACGTTTAGCACACGTGCGCAAATTGAGTCAATTGAACGTAAACAATACATCATCGGTGCACTGTATTTCTAGAAAAAGGCAGAAAAAAAGACACTGACCTGTAAAGTCCGCTTCTTTCTTCGTGTTCTTTGTATCTTGCTCTACCTTGTGTCTCATTTTCGTACAGGAGAATAACGGACTCGGTTCTTCTTTTTCACTCAAACTACATGTATGTACATATATCACGGAGTATTGCACTATATCTAAACTGTTCGGCGTTCAGCTGCAACTGTCACTGGTGAACACTACCAGCGCCATACATGAGACATAAATAAAAATCAACCAATTATTATCACGCGAGCGCAATTTCCTGCGAGCGAAATGTAAGATCGTCACGTCTTCGTTACTTGATCGTGCCGGTTGCTTGCATTGCAAGGGAATGAAAAGAACAAGTTTCTAGTGTACATCTTAGGAGAAAGTCTCCTACTTTTCGCTCAGTCCTTCCTTCTCCTAGCTGTGCAACGTTCTCTTTGCATGCACGCGAGACAATGTAAGTGGGATGTCTGTGAATAAAAACCATAAATTTTTATATGACATTAAAGATTTTTCACTCCAGACAAGAAACATTGAAATAGAAAATATTCTTTGTTTCTTTCGTGAATTCGACTTGAAATGAACGATACCAAATTCGAGTAAATTTTTATCAAGAATTTTACATTACTCACGTTGTTTGTTGCTTTCATTTTCTTCTGTTAATATTCACGTCTCTTTTGGTGATCGAATGACATTTTTATTTTTAATTGATGTAATTCGCACGATCGTGATAAAAATTAAATATCAGATTTTAATAGAAATTTATATTATAATTATTATATTATATTACACTTACTATATTATGTTATAATTTCTTTATATTAATACTTTGTGTATCTTAAAGATGATATTGTTAAATTTACGCAATTAAGTCGTGTATTTTAATCGTTTTTTAAAGAGACTCACAATTGGAAGGTACTCGGCGATCACATAGTTACCGATAGAGCAAAACTATTACCAGTAGGTGGAATTATCGATAGAGCTGCGCGTTTGGTTTGAAAATAAATGTTAAAATCTGGCTTGTCGCATTTCTCTTGCGAAGAGAAAGGGAAAGTGTTTCACTTTTACTTTTCTGTCTGGTCTCTAACTCTGTACGCATATGTACGCACGATGGTGAAAGTAGCTACTATATTTTCGACATCGTTGCTTGTGTCGTTCTACACATGTTGCATGTACAACTTTAAACTGTAGATGAAATTCAAATCCAAGATCCCTGTCGTTATCTCAATGATTTTAGAAAGAATAATTGATATCGTTTCGAAGATGCAATCCTTCAATCAGGATACCTTAATATATACCGTCACAAAAGTATACAAATTGTGAATTATTATGAAACATTGTAACACGCAATCTGTAAATCTTGTAAAAATAAATTGAATTATTATTAAATACAATTATACTGTAAGAAAAAATTGTTCGCGGTGTTTGCAACAGTCGTAACAAATAAATTTGTTATTTTACAAATAGATATAAAATACCAACACACTTGGAATATTTTTATACCTGGATATTCCCTGTTGATTTTAAGCAACATCATCGTAAATACGTATGAAAGAATCAAGCGTGATCAATATTTACAAAAGTAAGTTCAATATTAAGCAATGGGAAGTCCGCGAGGGCAAGAAGTAAGTTTGCACACATAAGTGTCAGCTGTAACAGAAATTTAACATTTATTCTTTCGTAAAACGTGTCTAATTGATTCGTGATTTTTATAAAAATGAAACAGTAGGCAAGCTTTGGAAAAACCATGTATTATAGAATAATAATAGATTACATTGTTCGTGGTAATAATGATATAATAAACCAGAATATACCAGACAATAATAATAAGAATCTAAAATAACACGAATACTGAATACATACTATTAACAATAATGAGAGGAGGGACTTTGGGGATGTTTGGCAAAGGAAGGGGCCAAGCCGCTCAAAACTGTGTTTGAAAAAAAAAAAAAAAAAAAAAAAAAAAAAAAAAAAAAAAAAAGGGGCCGAGGGGAAGTAAATATTAAACTCGACAAAATCAATAAGATCCCTGGATCGATAACCTAAACATTCTTCAACGTGTTACGATCGGTTTGAGCATTTTGCAAAATGAAATTGGCCAAATGATCTGACACAAGACGATCTTAATCCGCTCCTCTTATCGTGTATGCAAAAAAAAAATATTATACTTTCAAATTGATAGAACAAGACGGAAAAAAAAAACGAAAAAGAATAAAACGAAATACAATGACAGTAATCACAATTGGCTGCATTTAAGACTTACTGCTAAACTAATTACGATAAATTGCCACTAGCAATATATGATCGTTTAAAAAAAGCAACGCATTTCACGGCGCTGATTCATATAAAATGTAAATTTCTTCTCATTTCTTTTCTTCCTCCTTCGAAAAATAATAAAATATAGATCATTTGTTCGCATTCTCTCCGATTAAACACGAAACCCGTAAACGCTTCATCGCTCTTACGTACTGTCGTATTAAACAAGGAAAAAACCTTTTCATATATTTATACACGTATATACTACGTATTTCGTTTCTCCGTGTATGCGCTCGTAACATATTTGCACATGTATACGCACATGTGAAAACAGTTCAATATTTGCTTGTTAGCACGCGATGAGTTTTTACACGCCAAATTATTATCATTATGTTTCCATTTTATTTTTTCTGTTCATACAAGCCGAAGACGATGGAAGAGCGAAAAGATTTAAAAAAAAAAAAAAAAAAAAAACGAAAGAATAAACAAAAAAAGAAAAAGATCGAGCACATTTCTTTTTCCACTCGAGAACCAGCTCGTTTTAGGAATTCTACGTCTTTTTTTTCCCAGACATCTGGAAATCGTTAATTGCACCCTGGTCTTGCGGATTGGTCCTTTCCCACCGGCGCCATAACCATCGATGACTAAATTTATTGTTTATATATCACGAGCTGAGATCTTAGACTTACTAACGAAGCACCTCGAATACACAAAAAAAAAAAAAAAAAAAAAAGAAATAACATACGGACAATGTCTATATATTAAAAAAAAGTATTTTTTAGATATCTAAAAAAGAAAAAAAAATTGGGAGAACGACAAAAAAAATATTGAGATTAACTAGCTCAGTTACATAAGATCACATCGACGTTGTTTGTATTTTTTGCGTCTTCTTGTCTCCCTTGCTTTTTTTTTTTGTTTCATTTTAAAAGTTTCTCGATCATTATATCGACTGTAAACGAACGATGGGGTATATTCCTATAAAATATCAAAGCATGCAATTCGCGTCGCCAGAACGCACCGCACAGTGGTCTAACAATGCTAAATAAATTGATAAGGGGACGATGTCGTTTCGCGTGGCAGCGATACTTTGTGTTTAGAATGCAAAACGGCACGTCGAATTTACAGAGGCTTCGTGGTTTAATTCGATGTTGAACTAATGCACCGATATCACCTGTGCACGGCCGAACGAAGCCAAGTTTATTAATTGACCGTCGAATTTCTATTGATACGGATCACCGATAAGATGAGCCGTTACCATTCTTCTTTTGGCTTTCCGTCCTTTTTCCCTTTGCGTGAATCGTTAAAAGCCTCTTAGGCGAGCTACAAAAATTGCGATAAAATAACGTGTACAAGTCAAAGAGAAAAAGCTGGTCAATTAATAAATTATTTGTGTTAATATCCCTCCAGACATGACTCGTGGAGGTTTGGCAGCCCTGTGTCTTTTCTTCTTTTATTTAATTAAGAAATCTATGGCATATATTAGAACGGAGTGACACTATCGAAGAATATGTACCGGATGGACAAAGTGTTTGTTTCTTTCTATTTGTTTCTTGTTTTTGGAGTCTTAAACGCAATATTCGAAAACGCAATACTCCCTTTCCACGCGTGAGATACCTCACGTACGAATGCGAAAAATAAAAGAGGCGAAGTTTTCGTAATGGAAGCGTCAACGCGAAGACGAAGAATCTGAGTTCAATTCTTAAAAGCTATTACGTACTTACGTACTAAAATCAATGATATTATTATCGAACGTGTATTGATTTGTACCACCGGTACGGTATTCGGAAAGTAATTCCACTAATTGCTTGGTTGGAAAGTAAGTACGCGATGACCAGCTGTTATTCCATCGTGAAATTGTTCTCTTGGTCTAACCTACGGGAACGACTCGATACTTTTACGTTAAATTACATATGTTATTGAAATACCAGATATATCGGTCAGTTTTTCTCCTCGGTTTTCTTTTTCGACTCGAAAAACTGCACTATTCCAGACATGTTCTTCATCTTCTATTCAAATCCATAATCGGAAATTGCAATTTCGTTCCTTGCATCCAGCATACAAACGTTGATGGCTATAGTTAATTTTTGTTTCTTCACTCGAAGACTATCAGCAAACATTACTGGAAGCAAAATGGTTTAACGGATCTTGATGAACAAATATCGCGATTAACGTTGCTGCTTAAACTTGTATTATGAACACTCCTTAACGTATTTAACATTTAACGGGAATCACTCTTCTAAAAGTTCCACTTGTATCTAGTGTAGATCTTGTTAAAATCTTTCTTCAAAAGCATTTTTTTTTTTCTATTGTTCGTCTGCGTATATTATACCCACAGAAAATAGATATTTCCTAAATTCAGCTTAAAATTATCCAGTTTCACAGTTGAAAAACTTTTCACTATGATCCGTCTTGTCAAAATTATGCGAAGGAAGACGAATGGATTCGTCAAAAAATAAACGGCGTTCAGCAAAAGCACGTCCTATAGTATTTTGGTACGATTGTATTCATATGTATTGTGATTTTGTGTCTCCCTCTTTAACACTTGTTTCCATTCTGATTTTTTCTTCTTCTTCTTCTTCTTTTCTCCGTTTTTTCTTTAATAGATTAATCATCTATCTATTTACATTGTATTCATTGCTGTTTAGTTGCAAGCTAGCACCTGGTAGCACCAGCTACAAACTAGACTATCACGAGAGCATGGGACCAACTTCGGTCGCATCTTTGCAGTCTTGAATAGATAGTTGAGCTAATTCGCTCGTTATTTCTTCTTGAGTGGTTGAATCTGTTTTCTTCAATATCATATATCCCGGTTGTATATCTTCGTTCTCGCCATTAATTTTAGTATTATTTTTTGCTTGTCCGTTTGTTTTTCGCTTGTTTGACATTTCTTCGCCGGACATACCGGGGTGAATCTTAAAAACACTCTTGATAATGCTATTAACCGTCTGAGAACGTTTCGGACTGTCGTTCTTTTGATCAGAAACGAATCCAATCCGACTCGTTCTGTTATTTTCCGTATTTTCTTTGTGTTTGTTTCCTTTCGTGACGGCAGCTTTCGACTTTGAATATTTTTGATCGGACGAACTTTGTCCGTTTGGAACGTCCGTACCTTTCATCTCTTGCTTCTCCTCGGAAGCAGGAATACTGTCTTCGACAGAATTCATCGTATTCGCTGCCGTTGAATCAAAAGCGTGAGTATCACTTGACTTTCTAGATAGCTCCTGGCTATCGGATTCATTATTCTTCTTAACCTCCTCGTCTAAGTCCGTCACTTGCACGTTCTTTGTTTCTTCCACCGAATCCTTCTCAGCGACTTTATTATTATCATTGAGTATATGATGATTTGCATCCTGTCGATCGTTCGACGATATCTCGCGCTGCAAGACCTTCACAGGACTCTTCGGTTTCGCGCCATTCTCGGACATGTCCTTGTTCTGACAATTTATACAGGAAGATTGTTTGGAATGAGTAGGAGAATTCATTTGTCTCTTACTGGCGTTATTCTTCTGAGCGACACCCATGTGCGGTCTGCCTAGTCTAACAACATTAATCGACGACGTCGTTTGAATATTGTACGACGCCGTCGGCTCGTACTGCGGAACCGGCTGTACATGATTGCACATGATCTGCTGCTGTTGCGGTTGCATTCTGCGCATATCAATGTGCATCGCGTTGTCCATTCGCTGTTGATAAGTTATATACTGTTGAAAAGGTGCTGCTAAATTGGTGTTCATAGCTGGATTAACGTTGGCATTCGCGGTTGGCCCGTAATTAAGACCTGTGTTAGGATGAACGTTCGAATTTACGTACTGGGGTACCATTTGCCTCGGCAACTGCTGAAATTGATATTGTGGCGCCGGATACGCAGGGCAGTTTTGTTGCGTAATATTCTGCACCATGTTATCTCGACGATCTCTAGAAGAAATCGGCGTAATCCGAGGTACGTTTCCATGATATTGTTGTGATATTAATTGCCCGGATTGGTATATCTGATCATTTTGCGTGATTACTGGATTCTGAGGTTGATGACCATAGCCATCGTAATGCATAGCTTCGTTACTTATTGCCCTGCCGTATGCTACGCTTGAGTGATACTGCGGTGGTTGAGAAGTGTAATCTTGCTGCTGATGATCCTGATATTGAGGATACTGAGGAACGGGTGGCTGCGCGTCGATCCATGTTTCTTGCTGCGGCGGCGGTTGCTCCATATCTCGCCTCGCTTGCACCGCGTTCCAAACTTCTTTCAATTCACCGGTAATATCCCGATCTTTCAGTATCGTATACTGCCGCATAAACACTATGCCTGTATTCATCCTTTCCACAAAGTCTAGTAAAAGTTCTATTAAGCTGGAACGCTTCTGCAGCAAAAATAGAGCCATGCAGGATATTGTTCTTCATAAATGTGTTCAAGTATAACAATTGTGTACTACAAGTACCTTTGGATCTTGAGCGTTTTTGCCGTTAATTCGAAGAACTTCGGGATTAGCCATTACCGCGAATATTACTGCCTCTGTCTTTGTACGTGGTGGGCGAACTCTCATTCCTCCGTAAAATCGTACCGGCTGCGACGGGTTCAGTGGCATTGTAATCTTCTCCCAAGATAAAACATTCACGTAACACGGGACAGCAGTGCCCTAAAATACCAAAGCCATTGAAAGTTTCTTGAACTCGCGCAGAGCTCTTTTCTGTCTAGGTATACCTGTATGAAATCTTGTATACACATGTGAGGTTGGGGAGGGTTTTTAAAAAGACGAGCGCCATTGCGCTTCATTCTGGTGGCACCACCTTCTGTCATCTTTCAACTGAAAACAAAGATATTTTAAATAAGTAAGAATAACAATTCATTGTTTACAAACATGTACAACGACACATAAGCAAAAACATTTCTAAACAAAAAATCAACTATCACAAACATCAGCTATCATTGATACCATTATTCACTTACTTTTATTGAAAAATTTTATAATTATTTTACAACAATGTTCATAATGAGATTCCGTTTTCGAAACGAGGAAACAAGGAAAAAAGACGTCACATCGTTGATCATTGCATTCAACGAGCATAAAGAGGAAAATTATCAGTTAAAAGATATCAATAATTATGTCACGTAAGCATTACGATATGAATGTAAATAGCTGCAGTAGAAGGGGAGGTTGAAAATTCGTACCAACAAATGTGGCGAATGGCAATTTGAACGAATGCGTCAAATTGCTGGCCAATTTATTTTTTAACGAACTTTTGTACTAGGAAAAATACGAGGAACATGTCCAAATTGAATGCACCGTGCGGAAATTCCATGAGCTCGCGCTTGAATACAGAAATCGAACGATTTCTACAATATCGCCGATGTGTTAGAGACCTCTTGTTACGCGACTATCATAAACTGTCAATATAACCTCAAAATTCTTAAAGTTTACACGGCAAATGTTGGGACAAATATAGGCGGAAGGTTTATTTGTATAATGCAGTACGTTCGAATAACAACGTACAGTCTTGAGTTACGTAAACTCACCTCACGGTGTCGTTCCACGCGTGTAAACACTTAAACAAGCAAAGACACAATACGACACATTATCGGGCACTCCGATGGAAAAGATTCATCGCTCCTTTTGTTTATTATTTTTCCAGAGTTTGCGCGGATCGAATCGATCACAGGCGCTACGCTGCCTTGTACGCTCAAGTAACGAACTAAAATATCCAAGATGGCTGAAACGGAAATCGTGCTTGGCGCACTAGTGTGAAACGGTCTGAAAATTCCCTAGATTTTTATTTTATTTAATTTGATGCAATTTTACTATCATTGATTTATCTATGAATAAAATCTTGAAAAATAAAAAATATCGTATTTGTTTCAAGAATGCAATAGCATTTGTAATTGTACCGTGTTATATTATACAGTTGTAAAATTCAAAAGAAATTAATCGATGAGTAATCGATATATTCCATTTAACAATCTAATCATTTCAGTAACGAACTTTTTGTGGAAGCTAGACGCCCGTGGCGTGGAGTTTGGATTTTGGAGTATAATTTCGAACGTATAACAGTGGTAATGTTAATTATTGACTAGAATAATGTACAATTTTTAAGGTCACAAACTTTAGTTAGTTGTGTTATTTTATTGTTTCACATGTTACAGCACTCATTGTTATTACATGCCGTGGGACTATTGTTGGCAGATAATCATCGTCGAGTTAAAAGGTAAGTTTGCATCTTTTAATATTATCTTAGGTGCGTAAACATCTTTTTCTACTTTCACGGCGATTCTTTTATTGCGATTCTTTTTTTTCATCTCAGTAACCGTATATCACAAAGAACACGTCTTACACGCGATGACACATCGCGTATTTCTTACTGTGTTTGTAACGTGCTTTTATTTTTATCGGTTTTCCACAGACAGAATCGTGATATTTACCATTGCACTCAAGTGGTACAAATATTTTTACCGTAACGCGCGCGGAAACATTTCACATCCAACGAGTGAAAAACCATGTCGTTATATACAGGCGTTTCAATCATATTTATTATTTGTACTCTGCACTTCGTCATATTGGCGACATCTGTCGCAGAAATAAAAACTGCCTCGCAACTTCGAATAATAATAACCACTCTCCGTCACTGATGACGCGTAAATCGTCCAATTTAATTTCAAAATCCGTTTCTCTCCATTACTCCGATTAGGATTAAAAAAGGTTGAATATACTACATTTTGATTTAAAATATTATTATACAAAATTTTTATTTATAAATATTAATAACGATACATGGATAAAACTTAAGTATATCCCATCGTAGATTATAAAAATAAATAACAAATTTCCCTAAAGAGGTTAAAAGGTCGCCATACTATTTTATTTTAATAATTCAACGTTTAATAATAAAATTTCATCATATAAATGGTATCTAATCCTGAGGCTGAAAAAAGAGCCACAATGAACCATAATCGACGCCTATTAAATTCCTAATATATTCGACGAACTGTCTAACGCGACGTCGTCAAAGATACGAAAAATAGGAATATTATCGGAATATCTTCGACGTAGATTTTTGGCGGATCGCGACGTTTGCACGCGCTCATCCCCACCCGCTAACCGATTTGGCTGTCATTATCATGAATTAACCCGAGCAATTAGCGGAATGATAATTGGCCGATCGATCGTTTCGAATAAGTTATCGTTGGGTTGCTCGATCGTGCGCGATTTCGCGGTGATCGTTAGTGGCGCCACTCCGTAGCCGAGCGCACGGTGCGTACGTGGCCGGGTATCGAAAGAGCATCGACGGGGCTCTGTTGATTCCACCGTATCATTATGACGCCTCGCAGGCAACTATCGATCCCGATCGATGATATTAATAGTCGCTAACTACAGTCTTCCACGCCGCTCGCGTTCTACGCTGTGTTCCGCCAGTCGATCGCCAGCGTTTTCTTCTTCTTCTTTCTTTCTTTCTTTCTTTCTTTTTTCTTTTTTCTTCTTTTTTGGTTCTTTCATAGCGTTGCACACATCATGGGACACCATGGGAATCGTTGCGCGCTCGCGATTCTCGCTAGCCTCTCCATTCCACCTGTAAATAAGTTTGAGGAAATTTGCTCCGCTTGCGCAATGCGTAACAAATTGTGTCGTTTCTCATTAAAGGCGAGACCAAACGCTAAGGGGAAAGCTACAGACGAATCAAGCGCGTTCTTCTTCTCTCCTAGGTAAATACAAGGTTGCAGCATTGCAAGATCTGTTCGGTTATTTGTCAAACGCACATCGATCACTATAATTACGTCAACGCGTTTGAGCACAGGTTCAGTCTATCGCGTTTGCTCTAAGCAAACTTCGCTCCGATATTCCGTTGGTCTGTTTGCATCCTGTTTTCGTTTTCCTCAACTATTTACTCTACCTTGTGGCCACGTTGACGCGCTAAAAGCGGCCGATCTTGTTGCGAATTGATTTACGACGGTCGCGCTTCCTCTCTATCGTCTAAAGCAACCGGTTTCGTTATTATATGGTTATTACATACCGCACGTTTTCGTATTTTGCTTTTTATGTCAGTATTTATTATTAGATATCCTTTATTTACCATTCGAATTTATATCGGTCGGAGCAACAGCAATTCCTCATACATCCAACTGCTAATAGCAGGATTTCCTGCGAGCGCATCTGAAAATTGCCTCGACTGAAAAGACTGTCTTCCTCGTTCTAAGCAGCCTAAAAACTCTAAATACATTTCCAAAAGAGTTGTCGAGAAAGCAGAAGAAGAGAGAGAGAGAGAGAGAGAGAGAGAGAGAAATTGTAAAAAGCACGCTGCTCACAGGTCGAGAATACTTCCAGAATACTAGCCTCCTAGTTTCTCCTCCACTCTCTCGTAGGTGCACGCCGCGTGAAAGATTAAAGTCGCGGCGTCGGGAAGCGTGTTAACAGGCGGAAGACGTGCGAACGTAACGCGAAGTCGCGATAGAGGCCACGATTCCACGGGACGATCGGTGCCGGTAAGGAGCCTGTAATGCGAAATAATGGGTATCCACCCACTCGATGAAAATTACACGAGAGACGTGGCCCCTCGGACCGGCCGATTCCTCCCTCTCTCCGGCACTCACCGACGTCGGTCTCGAAGGGTTCGTGAAAATAAAAATGAAATAAGAGGGAAAGAAAGAGAGATTGGCGCGCGTAGGGAACCCGACGATAATTCGAGGATAATTGTTTAGCAGGCGCGAACGCTGTAATTAAAAGCGATGCAGATTCGAGATATCGAATCGATGCGGTGCTGATCGCTAGATGACGGGAGCTAGTTTCTAACATCTGCCGTGTGAAATTCTAATTGAGGGGATGCGAAGGCTGAAGGTGTCTTGCATCTCGCACAGTTCTACAAATTGCGGAACAGACAGTTCATATATATATATATATATATAATGAATTACCAAAATGCGCAGATCAATTCGGGATTTTTTATGTTTTTATAAATTCATAAACAAGTGTTTACCTCGTTTCACGTTTGTGGATTTGAATGATTGAATTCAGTGGATTTTGATTTCTCTCGTTCGAGTCTCAGACTTCATCTAGATTCTAGATTTCATTCTGAAATTCGAACTAACTCCGGCGCTAACTTCAAATAACAAAAAAAGGAAGGGAATAGCAAAAACACGAAGACCGACACATTCTGAAGTTTTTCTCGCGAGAAGTGACGGAGGAGAAAACCCGCAGTCACAATTCCAACGAAAACTTCTCTCTCTCGTCGAACAACAACGTGCAACGTTAATATTTCACGTCGGCTCTTTTAATTTAATTATGCAAACTAACCAGTATGCTCGTAAAAAGGCGCCTTTCATTAGCGGAGACCACGCGTCTCAACAATGTCGCGCATCTCCCTCTCCATTTAAGACCCCATAAAGCTCCTCCGGCTCGAAGCTCGCGAGGCATCTCACGCGGATGGATCCTGCGCATTTTTCAATTCGAGTAATACTCGCCGCGACACGAACCTTTCATACGAGCGAATCGTCTGAAAAGCCGCAACGGGGGAGAAATTGAATGGCCATCTCGCAACGAACGAAAGAGGAAAGGATGAAGATGAAAATAAGGAGACTTTCTTTTAGAAGATGAGGAGGAGGAGGAAGAAGAAGAAGAAGAAGAAGAAGAAGAAACGAAGATAGCACGACGACTACGACTACGAGGTTGACGACGACGACGACGACGACGACGACGACGACGACGACGACGACGACGACGACGATGACGACGACAACGAAGAAGAAGATGAAGAAGAAGAAGAAGAAGAAGAAGAAGAAGAAGAGGAAGAAGAAGATCGAGCAACAAGATCTCACGAGGTATCTCGATAAATCCCTTTCGCTGGACAAATAACGACAAGGCTCATTACTATAAACACGTCTCGCGTGATCTCTGCGTGTGGCACGTCGGGCTCTCCGTTCCCTGACTATTTATTTTTATATCTACAAGCCTTTTTTTCGTTATTATATTATCCTCAACCGTTCGTTCCTAATCGTGACCGTCGCGCACACATTGTGCCACGACATACAGGGTGCCACTCGCGTTTCGTTAAACTAGGGAGTGATTCTACAAAAAAATCGGGTTTAAAAAATTGTCGAGTGTACTTAACAGGAATACAAATAGAAATTAAACATGTTTATCTACAAATTAGTCTGGTACAAGGACATTTTTCAAATTTAATTGCCTGAGAAAAAGTAGTAAAATTTAATTGCCTGAAATAGTAGTAAAAGAAAAGAACGAAGTTCTCCCATTTAGAACCTAGTGTACCTAATAAATTTTCGAAATGAATTTTCTCAGAGTTTTCTACAAAGTGAAGAACGTTTATTTCATATTTTTTCCACGTGGAAATCATCCCCCTCGGCCGATACCACATTATTCAGAACACCCTGTATTTGTCTTTACGTAGCCATGCGTGAGCGGCATGAAACCAACGATAAACAATGTCGAACGAGATCGCTAAACTCCGACACGACCGATGCGAGAGAGGCATATTTTTATTATCGTGCTCGTTCCACGCGCGTCGTTGAATTTCAGTCGATGGACCACCGTCCGATTTTTCTTTTGCTCTTCGCTCGTTCGTGCTTCCACCCGGGAGATCTACCTCAGAACGATCGTAGGTGTGAATTAATTACAACGAGTCAGGGAAGACCTTTTATCGTGAGTATCTCCGTGTCCCGAAAGCATAAGAGTACATATTAATGTTCGATGCTCGTTTTCGTTGATTTGAGGAGGCGATTAAAAGTCGTGTTACCTACCCTTCGTGTCCGATCGAATATTCCGCTAATTTTCTGATCCATTTTTACGGTACGCAGGGATTTTATTAATCTCTCAACGCACCGACTTTTCTTCTGTTTGCTAATTTATGAGAATTTACGAATCAATTCTTTTATAATAAGTGAAGTGACGTCGTATACATGCCTTTCTATGAGAATATAATTTTTACTTATCAGAAGCATATTTAACCAATATTCATTTCGTTATCATTATTAGAGTACCTTGTGTAGATATAATTATTTTCTTGTTCATCGTCAAGACCAATGAATAAAACAAACTTAGAACTTAGAAGTTAAGTGATTAATTTTCATTCGGAAGAACTAACTTTTCTTTGTTTCCTTTCATTTTCTTGTTTTCTTGTTTTCTTTTTATACTCGTTTGATTTCTCGATCGAAGAGGAAAAAGGATATTTATTATTTCGTTCTGGTCTTGTTACGTAGTAATAACAGAAACGAGAAGCCTGGTGGATGGAACGCGTATCGACGTCGATCGATATGTCAATTAATTTTCGCAAGGAGGTTCGTTTAAACGGCCAGACAAGCCAATGAGGGCACGTACGTGGGGTATTCCGTGCACCTGGTCAGATTCGGGGTTTCCCCTTCCTTCCAATCATTTACCTTCCTTCGCTAACCTTCTCTTTCCAACATGCTGTCTTCTATTTTTGTATTCTGTTTGAATTTTTAATATTTACAGTGCATTTATCTACTAATATTTTTAGTATATTTACTAATTTTTTTTTTAGTATATTTATCTACTGTTGATCTAATAGTTCATTTATTATCAATAGATTCATTGTTAATAAGTTCATATATATATTATTATTAAATTCATAATGAATGGGAAAGGTCAGAGAGGATCTTTTCTTTAGAAAAGATGTACTCTAGATTGCTCTTCTTTATTAATTATCAGGCTAGGTTAGATCACGTTAGATTCGCGTCTATTTGACGCGAATGCGATGTTTAAAATGATAATAGAAAAGAGAAACATGCTTTGTCGAATAAAAAAATCTCCATCGTATTAAAAATCATTCGGAAATTCCTTGAACTAAAAATATCCTATTTTTATTTTTATTTGTTTGGATAACAAGAAATAGTGGATAAGGATAGCAAAAGTTGATCAATTTTGTATATCTAAGATTCAAAATTAATCGATTCAGTCAAACGAAGTTCTATTCGTTTTGCGTTTCAAATTATCAAAAATAAAATCTGTCCATTAAAAGGATGGAATTATAGAACAGGACTTTTCTTTTCAACAAACTTTTGGCAATCTCCTTTACCCGAGAAAATATTTTCACGATCCCGGAGATATATAAAGACCTTACAGAGGTATATAAACTAGCAATAAACTACGAATTACAGCATTTGCTGATAACAAATCGTAAAGGAAATTCATTCGAAAACAATTCTTGTCACATTGGTTTTCAATTAACTTTCGGTCGTTGCGAGTCCAGGAATTTTTTAGTTTTTTTATCAAAATTTCTGTGACTCTCAAATTTAGTTACGCGATCCCATATGGGTCCTGGCATAGAAAAACAGGAACATATCTACTTCGTCTAGTCAATAATGCGTGGACACGTTGAAATCCCGCTTTAACCCACGATCGAGCCCAGCTCGCGCGTTTTCGCATTTTCTTCATCCCCCTCTCTGCCCCCTTTTTCGACCGGCCTCTTATTCTCTCCCCTCTCGGAGCACACAAATCATCTGAATCGTCACGCATTAAGAGCGTATTACAGTGATTGGAAAGTGATAACCGTAATAACCAGGCTACGGAGTACCCGGTGTATGCCGGGCCGAGGAGGCGTCGACCGATCAGGGAATCAGCTTTAAATCGCCGATAATTTCTTTCTCCGTCCTCGTCGGTTGGCTGCGAGACGTGCCGTGGGTATCGAGTACCCACCAGGTACCGGGTGATCGGCTCGTAAAATTTTGTGACATTCAAATTATCCGAATGCAAATGCCCTCTCTCGTTGTTCCATCGTAACAAACCGTTCCTCGATACAAGCGAATTCTTCTCTCCTTGCTTGACAAAACCAAAGCCAGAGAAACGATAAAAAAATATATTTTTATCAAAAAAAAAAAAAAAACTAAAGAGAAAAGAAATAATCTACGTTATCGAGGATGGTTATTATTTTCTCGTACAATAAAAATTTCAAGCGAGCGCAAGGAGAATCACGCGAGTGAAGTAAGATGCTACGAATCTTTATAACCTCTCGCGAGCGTGTACGTACACACGTATGTACATATAGGCACGTACATACATACGCGGAATGGACACGGCGTGTAACTTCCGCGTGCGAGCAACCAGATACAAATCACCGGAATTGTCACACATTACAGGCGTATTACAGTGATTCGTTCGAAGATAGGGTTAATAACGAGGGGAACAAAGTACATGTGTATAGGGGGCAGGCGGTGAGGCGTCGACCGTGGAGAAAATCATCTTTAAACCGCCGATAATTTCTTGCTTCGTTGTTTCTTTTTTTTTTCCCCTGCCTTTAGGGGCCGTCGGGCGGCCGGGGAAGGGTTAGAGGGGAACGAAAGAGAAAAGAAGACGAAGTTGGAAAGGCAAGTTGTAAAATGCCATGAAGAGGAAGATGGAGAAAACGAAGACGACGACGAAGAAGAAGATGATGATGAAGAGGAAGAAAGGAGAGGAATATGGTGGCCTAAGTGTATCGCAGGTACGAGGGTCACGAGCGGCTCGTTCAGAGCTCTGGCACGGTGTGATCTTATTATACCGCAAAGCGATGATGACCGTGTTTAGGTGTTGGCTTGCCAGATTTAAGAATACACCGGCTGGCCACCTTCTTCTCTCTTCGCATCGACGATTATGGTAACGAGGCCTCTTTAGTCACGTTGACGTACACCTTATTCGCGCGTTCGCGTTCACGCTCGTTCGTGCTATCTTATACGCCGGCTTTACACGGCCGATCATCCTATATACCGAACCAACGACATAGTGGTTTTATATCTGGTGCCTCCTTATTGAAACTTTGTGGTTACCACGATGGCGGCGCGGTTGCCTCGGGAACTGTCGAAAAGCGTTAGACACGCACGTCCGAACCCTCGTTTCCTCCGATTCTCCCTGTTTTCACGGTGTCGTTGAATTATATTTTCTGCCGGAGTCGGAAAGCGCAGATTTTTTTACAAGGTAATCGTAAATATACGCGCAATTCTGTGCAAAAACCAAGGGTATGGTCAAATAATGTGTCTCTTAGATTTATAAGTAAAACAAGATTCGAATGAAATTTTCTTAACAAGTAAGTAATATATTACATACTTGTGAGAGTAGACGAGGGTCTTTTGAATTTTAAAATATTCTCAAGTAAAGGTACAAATAGCAGTTGGTTTTGAATTTTAAAATTGTTCCTTTATACATATCAAAAAACTGTGATACTCAAGCTGCGCGATATTCTTTGAATCTCCTTCAAATTAGACAATTTTTCGCAGATGTATTCGCCCTGGTATCGCGCGAAGCGTGTTTTTATTCCCCTTTTAAAACAAAATGGCCAAATTTCGAGCGTTTTCGGGGAGAGACAATTGGTTTTCGAAAAAGAGATTCAGCGGATATCGATTCGGTTTGTCGTGGTTGGTTCGAGATCGGTTATCGGAGAACGGATCGTGTGTCTGTTGCGCGTGAGAATAAATTAAAAAAAAATTGATTCGCATGGAAATCAGACTCGCGCGGACAAAGGGGCACGCTGCTGGCTTCGCGAAAGCGAGGGAGTCTCTGTAATTATCGGTGCAACCAGATCTAACCTGAAGAAAAACATTTCAAAATTAAATTATCCTTCCCCTTTAGAACGCCTCTCCGTTCTTTGCGAGATTCGAAATCTTTTATTTTTCTTCCATCGCAATTGATTATGCCACAATCGGGACTTACTTACTTAATTAATCGTAGAGCAAGCAAAGGAGAAATAGAGACATTGAAAAGAAGTAAGATATTATCCACTATATCTGTTACTACATTTTGAATATTTTTTTCTCACTCTTTCGACCAAAATTTCTATTTTTTTAAATTTTTTAGTTTCTTGAACTTTTCAAGTTTGCCAAATTAATATTAAATTAATTAAGTTATTATTAATTAATTAAATCAATATCGCCACAGTTTCTTGCTTCAATCAAGATGATTGAAATCTTTCGTCGAACATTGGAAGTTTCTCTGTTTGTTAAAACTCGAGTCAAGATTCGAGCATCAAAATTTATCGAGTCAGACTTAATCAAACGTGGTTAATAGTCGCGTAGTTAATTTCTCTACAAGCGAGAAGTTCGTTAATTTAAAAAATTTCCTATGTGAAAACAGTGAAAAGTATCATCTCGAAGTCGAAAAGATTGGACAAACAGCGTACTCGCCAACGTGTACGAGCGCGTACCGTGAGATTTCTCACGAATTGTCGAGGCACCGCGGCGTTTGTCTCGCGGGGTTGGCGTCGGGCAAGGGTGGAGAAGGCGTTCGACAAAGTTGCAGGTACGCGCAGACGCGTTAATGGCCGCGAGAGCCGGGGCTTCGATGTCATTTCTTGTTTGCGATGTGTTGTTGCCGGTGTGAGATATATCGGGCCTAATGACAGGCCGCGTCGTGCCGCCGTACGCGATCCCCCACAAACCCTCTCCCCCCGTTCTCAACCTTTTTTATTTCGGTTTCGCGACTCTTTCTCAACCTTTTCCGAGCAATGCCGCCGGCTACGCGACTTTTCGTCGCTTTTCGCGATGGCTGGCTTCGCCCAACCATTCTCCGAATCTGCTACGAAAAATTCACTTTCCTCACTTACGTTAGTATCTTTTGTGTGGAAAATGATTAATCACTCAGTTCGGTGAATTGGAATTCTTTGGTATTCATTTCTGAGGAGAAGCTGGAATTCTTTTTTTCTCTTGAAGTTCGATTTTGTCGCGTGTCAAGGGTAAAAGTTAAAGCGAAGTATTTCTTCTTGAACCTCTGCAGAACTTCATAGAAGCAACATTCCTGTCCAAATGTTCCGTCCAGTTCAGTTTTTCCTTTGGAATTCATTCTTGAATAGGAATTCTTGTGGAATTCAATTTTGAGTGTCAAGGATAAAAGTTAAAGTGAAGTATTTTTTCTCGAGCTTCTGCAGAACTTGATAGAAATAACATTTCTATCCAAATGTTCCGTCCGATTCTTTTTTTCCTTTGGTATTCATTCTTCAATAGGAATTCTTCTGATGTTCAGTTTTGTCGTACGTTAAGAGTAAAAGTTAAAGTAAAGTATGTCTTTTTGAACTTTTGCAGAACGTGAGAGAAACAACATTTCTATACCAAAAATATGCAATCTCTGATCTCTCATCTACACAGAGTATCAAAAGTCCATCTTACCAAAAAAAAAAAAAAAAGAGGCTCTGAAATATATTTTAAAGCTCGAATATGTACACACGTAACGTTCGGTTCATCGATCTTTGCTGTTGTTAACTCGCGTCGAATATTTCATTGACAAAATCAGAGTTTATTTTCGCTAGAAGAGGAGAGAAAGAAAGAAAGAAAGAAAGGTCCCGGTCGGAAGATCGTATATCGTCTTGGTCTCGCGTCGCGAGAGGCGCTCCGGTGGTGGTGGGTTTCCTCGGTGTGTAAAGCGGCTGCGAGACCGACAAGTCTCGCCAGGTCTTGCCATTTTCCAAGGTGGCTGCTTTATTATTGGCACGGAGCCTTAAATCTCGTAGGCGCTCGTAGGCCGTGCTCGTCGAAGCCTCCTCTCCTTGGCAGTCGAGTTGTTGCCGGCTATAATACATTATGCCTACCTAAGGCTGTTAGTGGCCACCTCGTGCTGGCGCGTTAAGTTATTAGAGAATCAATTACTCTTTGCTATTGTTTATGACGGCCCAAGGGTCTGACGTGCCTCCCTCCTCTCTCTCTCTCTCTCTCTCTCTCTCTCTCTCTCTCTTTCTCTCTGCAGTTTCTCCCTCGTCTCCTCTTCATCCCCCGTTCCTCCCTCGTCTCTCCAACACCTTGTCCATATCTTCGTTCTCTTCTCTTCCCTCTCGTCCTTCTTTTTCTTCTTTTCTCTCCAGAGTTTTCTCTTTTCCCTTTTTGTTTTTCTTACTCGCGGCTCCGTTCTCGTTTTCGTTCCTTGGGCTTTCTCCGTGATCGTTCATCGTACACACGCTGTCGGCGCTCTTTCGACCGTCTAAACAGGTCTCGTTTGTAGCCGTCGCGTCGTCCGTTTGAAAGAGTTACCATCGCCGGCCTGTTCCCTGCTAACGAACGAACGTTCATCACGCTTCGTTTTCGTGACAATCGTTTGGGACGTCGTTTTCTTCTTCAGAATACGCTTTTGGACGGCGTGGATGTTCCCTCTCTGCCGAAGCGGGTTTTAAGGTTGAATTTAACGTGATTTTGAGTTTCAAGATGTTCGACTGCGTATTTCAAAAGATTCCAGCAAAAACTTTAGAAACTCTTCCAATCCAATTTTATTTTCGATGAAAAAAGCATATCCTATCGCATCGAACAACCAATGTGATGATGTGTTTAGTTCATTTAAATTCGTTCTATTAACACTCGGGGCAAACGAGCATTTCGGGATCCCCTGAACCAAATTCCTTCAATCACAATCAGTCTCCTTCGTTAACTTGCCGAGTGCAACGCTTGAAAATCCACGAACTAGTCAAGTCTCTCTCTCTCTCTCTCTCTCTCTCTCAGTAAGAAAGTCGCGGGAATTCAGAGAAGGCCTGAGGAATCAGTCTCAGGAGGACGATTTTCGTGGTGGAGATAGAAACCATGAGCTGATCGCGCGTTTGTCCGTTGGAGCGAAAAGGCGAAGGCTGCGATGGGTGGTCGATCGTGCATGAATGTTTCATGGCTCCTAACTATCCACGAAACATGATCGATGGCCGGTTAGCACTCCACCGGTCGGCCCTTATGGCCATTCCCCCTGGGCCGTGTCTTCGTTCGTACGTGTGATTACACAAGCAACGTGCCCGGGCTGTACGTGTCCCTTCTGTGTGGTTGCGCCCAGGCGTAGTTCATAAATACGCTGCCATTTGGCAGTAAATCTTGGTAGCCACCGGAGAGAGCGGCCGAAGGTGGTCTCTCTCGTCCTCGTCGGTTCTCCATGGCGTTCCTCGTTGTTAATTACCGTGTTTTAACACCTAGTCCCACACCAGTTTTGCTCGGAGTGAGCCTCCGCTCCTCCGCCAGCTCCGCTCTCTTTCTCCCTTTCTCCCTTTCTCGCCTTCACCCCTTTTTCTACATCGTCCTCCCTCTACTCCCCTCTTGCTTCTCTCTCGTCCGCCGCGCGAACTCCGCGAGCTCGCCAGGCGAACTTCCCACAGAGCGGTTTTCTCTGAACCTCGTTTCTTGTTAGTCACCGTCGCGACCACCGACTAATGAGTCCTCTCTGCACTGCACGTATTTTTGGATCCATCGCACGTCGAATTCGCTTCTGTGCGCCAGAAAACTGTGATTGAGACCGCGCGAAAGGTCAATCTCGGTAATTCTTGCGTTGGACGATTTTCCTTGCCAATTCTTTGCAGTGGAATACCACCAATACCGACGGTATGATAATTTTTACAGTTCACAGAGGTATAGATGCGTTAGACTTGATGACGGGGGTACCCATAAGTGTCTATCTGTTTTTTTGGCACTGTACGAAATTTTATTTTATTTAAATTACTCAGTAATCACTAGATGGCAATTCGAAAAAAAAATGGCATCACTTACGGGTATCCCTAATAATAATTTCGTCTCCTTGGAATTTTCTATTTTTCCTAATTATAATTCATTACGGACAGAATAGTTACAGTAAAAGTTACAAGGTACAAGTAATAATTATTGGAATAATAGATTTCGATATTTCGCGAAACCGTAGCAACTGAAACTCACCGAATGAAAGAAGAATCACTTGCTGCAATTTTCCTCGAGATTTCTCTCATCGCGATATCGACGCTCGATGGATCAGCCGGCTCGTCTTAAAAGTCAGTTCGTTCAAGAGATACGGCTCTGAGAGATCAAGCGGTACTTGGCAATTGGCGTTTCTCTTGACGATCGGTAACGGAAGGTAGGCAGAACAATCGATCGGCGGATCGATCGCGGAATGCTCTGACCGGCCCTGGGGCGACGAAATCACTCGTCCCAGAAGCGACCGCGCCCAATGGCAGCTCGAATTTCAGCATTTTTCGGTGCAGCCTGCCGGCCCACCGTTAATTATACATTTGGCAGATATTACTGCTACCAGTTCCTCGTAAATCCCTGCCGAAAAGAATCCGCGAAGGACCTATCCCTTCAATCTCTCGCCAATGCACACCGACGCGTTAACGCAGCTTTTTACGCGGCTCGTTTCTCCGAAACGCGCGTAGCTTATCCGAGGAAAGCATTTAAATTTCTTCCCTTCGCTCCTTTTCGATCGACGAAGTATCACGAGACAGTGAGATGGAAAGTACTTTCGGTGGTGAAGAATCATATTTTCTTCGTCCATCGTACGAAAAATTACGTTGAACTTGAAATTACTATTTCCATTATTTATTTAATGCCTAGTAAAAATTCGTCCTTTCTCTCCGATACTGTTCCATATTGCGAATCTACCTACGCTACTACACGTAGTGTACACTATTATCTATTAACTTTTAAAATTTACAACTTTTCCTTCCTATTTTTCTTTACTGTAACAAAAGCTGTAAAAGTGAAAAATCGTGGTCGTCCTTTTCTGACAAGATTCTATTTGAAAAGATTTTCCCAATCCAAAAGCACAATAATAAACAACCTAATAATAACATATTTTACTGTAACAATATTAAAGTAAAAAATCTCAGTAGAAACCCCATTGTCCCTTTTAACGTTCTACTTGAGAAGAAAACTTATATTTTCCCAATTTAAAAATTACCGTAATAAACTATTCATTGCCCTGTCAAACTTTTAAAATTTGCAACCTCTGTTTCTCATCCTCCTTTACTGTAACAATATTAAAGTGAAAAATCCTAGTAAAAACCCCGTTGTTCTTTGCAACATTCTACTTGGAAAAAAATCACATTTTCTCACTCACTAAAAAATTATCACGATAAACTGAATTATCCAAACTATTATTTTCGCAAACTTCAAGGGCAAAATTGCAATCCTCGTCACCGCGCTAAAACGACGAAACGAAAAATCCCGAATAAATCAGAAACGGAGGATTTTCTTCGCTTCTAAAATTTACAACCCTTCTCCCCTTCTATCTTTGCTCGTCGTATTCGCAAAGTGAATAAAACACAAACACAGGTTTCACAATAAAGTGAAAAATCCCTCGTTCCTCCTCTGACATGTTCTACCCGGTGAACATATATCAAGCTTGTGGTCGTGTCTCGTTAGCACATGTATGCAACATATTCGCGATATGGTTCGGTACGACGGCCGTCGGATAATAACCGTGCATCCTGTAACCCTAATTGCCTGGTCCGAGGTGGTGCACGGTGGCGGCTCTAGGAAGCCTCTGCTCGCGCCAATGGTTCCTCGTCTTCGGGGCCGGATAACAGATAAGCATCGGCGAAAGCACGGGGAAAACGAAGCGGGGTTGTTGGCCAGCCTCGGCCAACAGTTTAACCTCGCGCACCATCCCGGCCACGGGATGGAACGGGTGGTTCCAGCCGGATGCCTAAGAAATACGACGGGCCTGGCGAATTAATACGCGCCGGCTGGAATATGAATGGCGTTACGCAATTATTGGTTAACCCACAAATTGATATAGAATTATGGGTGCTGACGGGGAACGTCGGTTTACCCCTGGTGGTGTGGTTCTCCCTCTTTCTCTCTCTCTCTTTCTTTCGCCTCTCGTCGTGATCGATCGATCCCAAGGACGGTTTATCGTTTAGTTCGGAAGTTTTCCGAAATTTTGAATTACGGCGGTGAAACACCGATCAACGACTGTTGTCATCGCTTCCAAGAACGATCGAAGGGGAGCCGAACGTGTAACCAAGGTGAATGAATATTAGGTTAATAGAAATAAAGGAGAATGAAGGAATTGTAGAGATCATTAATTCTTCATGGATCAATCAAAATTAAATGAATCCTCGATACATTTCGAAAGAATAGATACATATCCAGCTTGTACGAATAAAATGTACATTGACCCTCCGTCGCTTCAAATGAAAAGCCAGCCTTCTACTCCGGAGGAATGAAAAAATGCCAGGAAAAGGAATCTGAAGATTCAGAGTTGCAATTTCCAAAAGAGAAAGAATTCCAAAGATTCGCGGAGAAAAAACGAAAAGAACGGACCGGAATTGCGGGCCCGAACGAACGGAAGTCGCGTTGAGGTAGGGAACATCGAGCCGATGACGCAACGACGGGGAGAGAGAAGAAAACATCCGGGTGTCCAAAAGCGCGAGACACACAGTCGTGTATTCGTTGATCTTCGAGATCTGTGTACCGTTGGTGTACGTATCGATAGCGGTGTCGTCGTGGCACCGTGGTGAGAAAAAGGGCGTGACGTATGGTACCCCGGGGTCCTACGACGCGAAAGCGCCTCTCCCCAAACAGCACCACCACCGTCGCTGCTTATATTATTACCGGCATGCATATTTATGCGTGGAACACGCAAGACCGTCGTAGTGGAGGTGGAAAGAGGCAGAACGAAGAAGAAGAGGAAACGAAGAAGAAGAAGAAGAAGAAGAAGAAGAAGACGAAGAAAAGGTCCTGAACGAGGCAGACGAGGAAACGAAGAAGAAGGGAACAGAGAGAGCGAGGAATGCGCGATAGAGGACGCCTCACGTTGGCTCGGTTGAGTTAGTTATTACTGAATCAATTACCCGTTCGTATTTATAGAGTGTAGCGTGTTTCTTTTTTGTTTCTCTCGGCACTCTCGATCCTTCTTCTTCTTCTTCTTCTTCTTCTTCTTCTACGCGTCCACTCTGTCTCTTTTCTTCTTCTTCTTCTTTTTTCTCTTCTTATCCTGACGCTGTCTTCCCGCCGCGAGTCTTCGAACGGATCGAGAAGAATCTCTGCTCTCGCGACCACGACGAAGATTGTATCGAGATACGACCGGAAATTCACGGCGCCCCCTGGAAATATACGGCGCTCATCGCTCGTACGAACCGCGCGAGTCCATTTTCGTGCATCATCCACTTTCAGCAACCGCCCGTGACTTGTAGGATTTTGATTCCAGTTTTGTAAGAAAATTTTGGATTCTTCTTTGGTAAGATTCTGCCGGATTCTTAGAATTTTCATATCACCTAGGTGCAATTCTGAGATCGTACGTTCTCAAATTATTTTCGCGCATCATTCACTTTGAGTAGCGGTCCGTGACTTTCTCCCGTCATGTATATCTGATTAGTCGAGGAGTGTATCTTTGCAACATTCTCGATAATAACTGGAAAAAAACATTTTTCTCGAACCATACGTTTATTCTTCCGTTTGTAACAACTCTTTATCACTGGAGAGGTCGTAAGGAGGATCACCGTGGAGATTTATCGTGATTGTCGCGAGAATATTGAATCGTGATCGGCGGATCACACAAACGAGGAACTAATCCTCAGGAGGATTTAAGAAGATCTTGCTGACAGAATGGATCGTCCAGTGTACGCATGGTTGGAACGATGCGCACGGGCTCCCCTGTGACCCTCCGCAATAACAACGGGGCCAACGTTGGCAAAACAATTACCACGCCTCTCTCTCTCTGTCTCTCGCGCGCGGTTCTCGAGTAAGTAGGTAGCCGGCTATTTACGACTATTGCCTCTTGCCTGGCTCGTTTCATTACCGATGCATTGCCGGATACCAACGGGCACCGGTCCCCAAAGTCACGCGACCATAATGCCACGACTCGTAAATACGGTCAGAGGAAACGAACCGCACGACGCCATTGTGATCCTTCGTCCGCTCATGTCTTGGCTGCCACGAACGCCACTGCCAAGTCGGCTCGACACTTCGTGGCAACGACTAGGGAATTGCTTTTCAGATTGCTTTCCGATCGAAGAAATTGGTTTCTGCTGTGATTTCCAGGTAGATAATTAATTATCTGGAAACAAGTCGAGGGGTTTAGCTTGGAAATTTTCAAATAGAGAATAATATGTATACATACTGTAAATACAAAGGATTTTTATTATTTTTTTTTTATATAAAATAAGAAAATTGTATAGCATTGTTGATGATTAAAAATTAAACATTACAAAGTAAATATATTCATGTATCGAGAAAAATTCGGGGTGCAGTTCCGCAATGCCTGTGCATCAGTCGCCATTGAAAATTTGATGGCTGACATATCAATATTCCTTAGCTATCGAATACAATACACTAACAAATTAAATCGATCGAAGACGATAGAACAGATCGCGTGAAAAAGAAAATTCGTTCATCTGTCGATTTGTCACCTTTGATGACAGATAACGTATAATAGAGAATGTAGAGCGGGATTAGCATTTTCAATTTAGCCAGGGGCTGCTCTTCGAGGAAATTGGCTAGCGCTTCGCGAGCGAGCGCATCGTGCCTGGAAATTAAACGCGCACGAGGAAGGCTGTAACTTTCTCTGCTTGCTCGTTGACGAATCAGAAACGTTTGCATATAAACTGGTAATCGGGCGAGCTTTATGTTCGATCGTTCGATCGTGGAACGATCGAATAGATGCTTGCTAATCGGACTGGACCATGATTTCACGCGACGATACCTGCTGGAGACGTAAAGGAGACCGTATATACTTCTGTTCGTTCTGTTTCACTCAGCGATGGATTTCTGTTTTATTTTAATAACTTATTGCCAAGTATGGTGTTAATTGCATCCAATGATATCGTGTTCTATTTTGGGGGTCCACGTTGGGTTACACGACACAAGAGAGTTGTCCCTATTGGGTTCTATAATTTGGGGGTGGTCTCTTTCGTGTCTCACGAACACGGGAGTCGTCGCAACCGGGTCCCATGAAACGGGAGTCGTTCACATCGACCGTGACCGTGCCTCCGTCGTCACGATTTGCGATTTATTCCGCAATCTAGAGTCCTCTTACTACGGCCCAAAATATTAAGCTCTTTCAACAGATCGTGTCTTCAGATGTCAAATTAAAATTGACGAGATGTTTAAAATCAACACATTTTTAACTAGCTGAAATACTTCAAATCTGTCATTATGTTATACATAAAGATTGATTTTTTTTAAATTTACTACATTTAATTTACATCGCATTGCGTTGTTAATCAAATCGAAAGTCCCATACCAAAATTGTGAATTAATATGTATAATATATGATCAGTCGAAATTGTTCGAATCAAAAGTATATTAAATCCTTCGATGAAAATGATGAAATGTGAATTACAAAACCTTGGATGAAAACCTTAATAATCGCGGACGCGTAGAAATCGAAGAACTAGATGTATCATGAAATTATGATAGGCAATCTACAGTAGAATATCACTGGTTTGCAATTAATAACAATAAACCCGTGATGAACGGGTCTGTCACAATATTCGATTACAACTTTCAAAATTATGGAATACGATACTGATAGGCACTACAGACAATTTTGGTAATTGAGGTATGACGCTTGATAATGACAAGGCTTATAGTATTTGCGTTGCGAGCAAAAATCGTGTCGGGCACGAAGTGTTTTGGAAAAACGAGAAGAATGGCAGCGTCGAGCGCAACGAACAGGAGCATCAATTTGTTTAGACACGATAATGAGGGGATCGTTAAGAAGAATAATGATCCGCGTGTGCCAGCTCTCCCTTCCACGTGCTCGTGCCCCATCGTTCGTCGCCCTTTCATCCTTTAATGCGCTACGAAAGGCGCGTCACGGAATAGAGAGCCAAAATCACAGATAATGCACACCGAAGCCACGTGCCCTCTAATACCTCTGATAATGTTCACGTGCTGCGTGTTCATCGCGTCTCGATGATCCGGTGCATCGTCTTTTTCAGTCGTTTTCAAATGATACTTATTTGTTAGGTTAAGAATTACTAGAATTACCGACGACCAAAGCATAAAATTTCCATCAGAGACGTTAAAATATATGAAAGAGAAAATCTCTATGGTACAACAGGGTACGCAAGCTTTTATTTATGTATTTTATGAAGGGTTATTCGAGTCTCCAAAAATATACTGTTTTTGTATCTATAAAATATTTAACAAAAATATTTAAACTAGTTCTAGTGTTAAGACGCGCAGCGAAGAGCGCAACTGTGCCAATAACGACGAAAAGTTGTCGATCACTTAAACTGATGCAACTTTGTAAAAAAAAAAAAAATATCGTACGACGACTCACAAACTTCTACTTTGACGGTCGTGAATTCGTTTTTCTTTCTTCGAAGGTGATTTTACATCGTATAGCGTGGGATAGAAAAGTAAGAATATTTTTTTGGATAAGAGTATTCTTGAACTTATTAAATTTTGTTCTCGTCAATTTGAAAAGATGTTGGAAAGCCACTTTGCCAGATTTGTAGCTTGTTAGTGATTCTTGTTAGCTATATTTTTTTTTAGCTTCGTAATAGACTAACTGGTCGAATAACTGGATCAGATTGATGCCTGTACGTATAACGTTCCTCTATCTCGCTTCCACTTTCATAGAACATATTAATCGTAACGAGTAGCTAGGCGATTGTTGATTTACGGGAGCAAAAATTATAATTGATCACAGCTTTCCATTTTAGTTGGAATACTAGTAACCAACAGTATCTACAAACAATCTACTCAGTACCAATGTTTGTACACTATAGCAAATTGCGCGTCATTACGCAATAATATACGATAAATAGATATTATTGCTGATATTTATTTATTTACAAATATATATATTTGCTTATTTACAAAAGACGTGAACGCGCATTGATATTCAAAGTAAAATGAGCATCTGATGGAATAAATTTAGATCCATTTAGGCTTCGTAAGAATATAACAACAAATTGAATGTTACAAAATGAGATAAAATACACTGCGTGAACAAATTGCAACTGAATAAAACGAAACGAAAGAATTTTCTTTCGCGTTGAATTTCGTGCGAAATAACAAAGTAAAAGATACTTTAACCAAGAACTTGGAATACTTTGAGCAAGAACAGGAGGTGTCGATATCTCGGCACTTATCCATTATCGACGTCTAGGTGTTAATCAAGAACTCGGAACGCTTTAACAAAGAAATAAAATATACTTCCAACAAGAGGAACACTTCTCTGTAACAAAGGAAACTACTCCTCTTCTCTGACTAGAACCAAGAACACCGCTCCTCTGACGATACTCCTCCAACGTGCTGTTGTGCTGTGTCTCGTATAAAATCAGCAGATAGGTCGAGAGAACGATTTCACAGTCGTCGAGCAGAACGTTGGAGGGTTGATGCCACTGACGGACGCCTAATGCCGTTCAATTAACGCGCCGTACCATTTAACCGAATGCCACGACCCAGATCTTCCTCGGGACCTGTTGTTGTTGTACCTGTTCGCAACGGGGCGACCCTCGTACGTCGTACGTGAGGACATACGACGTCGTTAATGCGTGCACGGAAGTTTTCCTCGTAACTGATACTTGTCTCCGTTCTCCAGTTACCACGGTGGAATGGTACCGCGCCAGGGCACCATGACCACCTCGGCCGTCGCATTCGTTGCGCTCGAACGTGCAATTTCGAGACGGTTGGCCCCCCTTCCTTCCACCTTTCGCCCGCTGCCCCCGATATCGCCACGCTCCCCGGCTTAGAGACGTTTTCTCCAACCTTGCGTCGAGCCGTCTCTTGGGAATCGGCCTGACGCGCCTGACGTGCGCACGCTGCGCCTCGTTTCTGCATTGTGCACCACTGAACAAGCGCGTGCGTGGTAGGACGAGAGCGATCGAAAGTCGCGAGACATCGACACCTTCCTGCGGAGGAAAGTTAGGAAAGTTTTGCACATTTGCACTGGACGAAATTCATTGAAATTGCCACGCTGGATTGTAGCGATGGATTGTGGATGGAACGTGTGGAGAGATTAATTTCTTTTTAGCGAGACATTTAGATCCGCGACGACGGTGGGATTTAGCAGATTAGAGATATGTTTGTACCTTTAAAAAAATTTAGAACCTTCGAGTTTCAAATTGCAAAAACTTTCGAAGAAACTTTTGAAACTTTCTGCAAAGTGAAACTTTCTGTAAAGTCAAACAGAAAGTTCGAGTTTATTTCGTGTTTCTGTCTTTGATGGCTTCTACGCCTATTATGAACAGCTCCAAATTCTATTAATACACGCCTGATACAGACGTTTGCCTCCAAGAAACTAACCTTAAAGAATCATCTTTCATTTCCAAAAACACTATAACACCTGCGTTAAAAAAAAACTCGTGGAAAGATAATTTAGAAATTTATTAGATTTGCTATATTATTGGTGGAAATTATTGGTACTTTGGATAGGGTCAAATGGAAGTTGAGGCAATTTTTTGAAATTGGTGGGTAAGAATTGATGATATTTTGGGAAAATAGTTCAGTTATTTATTGAAATTGGTATTGGCTGGGATTGTTAGTGCAGTGAAACAGCAAATATCTTTCTAAAATAAGGTGAAAATATTAGAAGAAACACGAAGCAGTTTGCATAGACTGGAAGCTAGAGTGAATCAGAAGCGAGAAGATAGGCTCGCACGATCTACCCTCTTGATGCTATGATCTCGTTACGCGACACCCTCGGCTGTTAACATCCCCCGCGCAACGATCCCTTCGACAGCCTCTCGTTTAGTATCGCGTATATAAAAACACACGGTGAATAGTCGCGCGTTTCTCGCTGCACACGTGAATCAACACGTGGCCAGAGGCGACGGCCATGATAATAGGTTTTCCGGAAACTTGTCGATTACCGTCGCACTTCTTGATGAAAACGTACGATTCACCAGGTACATTACTCTGCATCTGATATTCTAAATCAAGGATATTCTCCCTTCAAAACTTGTGTCCAATTTCACCAATTTCTTAATCATTAATTGCTCTGTTACCATTTATTCAGAAACGAAAGAATTTATTATTAGAACAATTATTAGACAGCGGAACAACATTTGAAAATCAAATAAGGTTATACAAAAAGTAAAATATAATAAAAACATAATATAAACGTAATAATAATTATTATTATTATAATAAAATAATAACAATAATAATAAACATAATAAAAAAATAAAAGGAGATAAAAAACGAAATAAAAATAACAAAAACATGATAAAAGACAAAAATACGAGAGAAAATGCTCGTTCTTTTCTAAATAAGAAAATGTCCGATTACTCTAGTGAAAAGTATTGTTGTGGTATCTAGGTTTTGCGGTTATTTTGTCGAAGGGTGCGGGATATTTAGGGGATGATATGCAGAGGCGAGACATAGGGGGGAAGGGAGGAGGCTTTCGATCATGGTATTTCCCGTTACGGACACCCCTCGATGCCAGTATCGATTATACACCCTTTGGCTGCGATACCAGGAGTACAAAACGTGGCTGGGGTGCGTCGAGGGACCGTTTTAATTATCCACTGAAGTAATTACAAGGGGCCGACGGACCATCGGTCGATAAGTCAAGAATCATTTCACCGATACTTCATCGTATCTGTTTCGTTTCTTCTCTCTCTCTCTCTCTCTCTCTCTCTCTCTCTCTCTTTTATTTTTAAGTAATTTCAATCTCCATCGAGATTTCTTTCTGCACAAGTGTATTTATTCGCGAAGTAAACTAGGGAAACAACACCGGAATACCCTCAAGTTTTCTATTCTTTTTCTCCTCGCTCTCGAGGAGATGGCTTCTTCTTTTAATTAAGCGTTTCTCCGTATGCAAAAGTTTTAATTACGACGCCGGATGCGAGCAAAAATTTCGCTTCAAATGGCTTTCTTCTCATTACGAGTAACTTGTAATAATTCGTAACTTAAGCATATCCAGTTTTCGCGAATCAATCCCGATTTCACCGATTCTCAGTGTTTCCTGCTAGCTTACAAGTCTAAACTCCACGAGATTCAATTATCCTTGTCCACAAACGTTTGAACACTATACAGGCCTTTGTTATATTATTATAAAGAGATTTTAAAGATATGTGTGCTAAAAAATTGAAGTAAATAATAACAAAAATGATATTTTTAAACATACACGTGTTCAAAACATTTCCCTAAACATAAGGGTGCCTTACAAAATTTCCCCCCCGGAAAAGTGAAATAGTAAAATATACTCTTTATGTGTAATTGTGTATCAGAAAAGATACTTGGAATGGTCATAAACAAATATCAAACACATCTCTTTTAAAATTAAACATCCCTTTTTATGGCTCCAAACAGATTGATGAAAGCAAAAGTTTCTGGCGATGCATAGTACAAAGGGTTGTTACTTCTTATACAAAACTAAAACGAAAAATGGTAAAAATTCTGTTATTTTTTTTTTCAATGAAAAAAACCTTCGTTGGAGTGTGTACAGAATTTTCAATTATCTGCTTCCGTGAGGATATACAATATCAACGTTAGAATTGGAATCGCAAAATCGGCTGCTATTATTTTATAAACGACGCACAGTCGCGTTGCCGATCTGTATGTTAACTTTAGCTTCAAACTCGTTCTCCAGTTTGCCCAACCCTCGTCTTTCACTCTCCTCCGTTCTAAGTAACGTTTCTCGTACAATCGCAATCGCAAATTTCCACCATTTGCCATTATCTTCCCTCAAAGAAACGAGAGAAAAAGGGAAAAAGCGAGAGACGTTCACCCCCGATGTTCCGCGATCCGTACGCGTATATCGAGCAACGTAACAGCGTGTAGCACGCGTGGAGGGATTGGGGGCGCGCAGCGATCGAACGGCGAAAAAGCGGGACATGTGCGAAACTAAGGTGACAGGACGGATGGTAGGCGTACGTAAGGACAGACGTACGAGAGACGGCCGATGTCGATGGTGGCAAACTCGCGGAGGCACGGAGGAAGATGAGGTCGGAGGTAACCCGACACCTGGCCGCACCGAAGGTAACGTGAGAGCCCCTTTACCCGCCCCCGTTCCTTTTCCTACCACCTCTTCCAGCCTCCTCACCGGCTGCTCGTCCTCCCGTGGCCACGATCCATCCTCCCGTAGACTTATCCGCGGAACCGTGAATCCACTCGAGCGACAGAGAGACGTTCACGCTCCTCCACCGGTGGTCTCTCTCTATCTTCCACGCTCCCTTCCGAAGCTTGAGCCTGGGAGGCGCGGGAGAACTCAATTATGTCCCACGGGGTGAAGATTGACGGCTTTTTTGCCCGGGAACCTTTGTTTCAGAGGTAATTAAGAACCGAGCGACTTTTCGCTTGCTTTCGGCCCTGGTTACCTCCGGCACCACCAAATTTTGGTCGATTTTGTGAAAAGGTTCTGGGAGGGTTGTGTGTGTACGTATCACAGTTTAACAGAATAACGTAGAAAGTGTTATTTCAAGAGTTATTTATCAGAGACACCATTTCTTTCGGTACCATTTGTATCCTCCTCAGTTCAACGAGAATTGAAGAGTATTCGTATAATGATAAATATTGCCAAATTGGAGTATTTCGTTTCTTTCTACGTGCCAATAAAAATGCCGTCATACGCAATTTAAGTTGAGAATTTTCTTTTTGTAAATGTAACGTTGATGGTAAATGATTCAAGATTCGAAAAATTTGATTTCTGGTATTTGATGTTTTCTACAAACATACTCTTTAATTGAATTTTGTGCCACTTCAATTTCTATCCTACTCAACGTTTTTTGGGTTTATATATTTTTCCTTCAAATGACTGTCTTCTGTCTTGTCATTTCTATCATTTCTGTTTCACGTAATTGGTGCAATATAACAGGTTTTATTATTGTCGCTTATCACGGTAAAATTTTGTTGTCGGATTGATTAATGTTAACGGCAGATTAGAACGTTCCAAGATGAAATTCAAGAGAAATTATTTGCTCTCAATAACGAGTAGTGTTTTGCGATTTTTGAAGAGGCAAACGATAGAGTGCTCCGTTATATGACCATAGTTTGGACAATGAATCTACACAATGAAAAATCTCCATTATGTACCTCAGTTTTCGAGTCGTAAATGGCGGAAGAAAATGTTCAGTGTCTTCATCTTGTGCCTCAGTACGTGCTATTATAGATCGTAGTACGAGCTTCATCCATTGTATACAAAAAATATCCACCAAATAGATATGAATTAAATCATCAACCTATTAAACTTTTCTTTTCAGTGGAATTTAAAATTTATCCAATTAAAAATATGTGATTAATATGTACGTTTTGGAAGGAATTAGAATGGATTTAGACAATGCAGCAGCATTGTGTTTGTGTCGAAAACTAACGTATAACGGAAGATCGATTGCCATAGCACTTTTTACGTATTAATGCGCAAATTAAACACTCAAAGTACAGACACTCGTTTAAGAATCACCCCGTATACAGATGTTACTCCAACTCGAGGCTAATGTAATATATGTAAAATACCAAAATAGTCACGTATAAACAGTTGTAACATTTCTCTCAAGAGAAATCTTATTTTTCCTCAACATGTTGCCTGCTAATGTAATATTCAGCCATCGTTAACAGAACTGGTTTGCAATATCAATAAAACGCCGATATTCGACGCCGTGAAAACGAATAACTCTATTAACCCTTTGCACTCGGAAGTCTTCAACTACGGGTACCATGTTTATTACAAAGCAGACATTCGGTACAGCTATGGCTTCGAGCCGATAGTATTCAATGGATAAACACATGTAAATGGCAAGGAATCGTATTTTCATCGGATACACGAGGATATTTTTCCAATCGCTTCTGCAATGTAGGTACCTCGCGTCTCGAAACGAGAAGACTGAACGCTATAACCATTTCTCTGTAATCGTTTCTTCTTTCACACGCTTCTAAACCTGCTATCTGCGTTCGTCATCTTTTTGAGACATAATGAAAACTTACAATATCCCTCAGTCATTCCTCTATCATTAATTTACTGTGAACGGTCATTACCTCAGATATCCGTAATATCCTTCCATTCTTCGTTACAAAACGAAGGTACGTACGTACAAAAAAACATCATTGTATCCCGGAAAAATTAGTCAATGAACATTTTGACCTTCTTTTGTTCTCGTCTCTTGCGTTAGTCATACAATTCTATTATCGCGCGCCCGGTCATTACGTCAACTGTTGTGTTTTTATTGCGGTTCGATGGAATTCATTAGACGATCAATGCAACAGTCACTGTAAAGACACTTGTGGTCCTCGCATATACTTTCATACTCTCACGTATATTTTAGTAGTAGTAAATGAGTTAATTACCAAAATTATCCGTACATTTTCTCTAAAATCTCGATTAGCGTTATTCAGGAAACATATTTTTTAAGAGTTAATTCTGCGTTATCCTACGTACAATTCAACCAATTCAATATTGAACATTAAACACCAAAATCGTTAATCACGTCCTCTCCAAAGGCAAGTCTAGGATCGGCCGCAAATGTAGAGAAAGGCACCTCTTAAAAATTGACCTACGTCCTCTGAAAATTAACAAAATCCTCTGCCAGTCGATGCTCCATCGTTGGGCAACTGCCTAATTAACCATTCAACGTTCGAAAACCGAACGACAGTGTGCAGGAAGCTCTCTAAGCTGAAACATCAACGTTGCAACGCTATTCCACCGTCTTCTGGTCGCTTAAGCACACTCTAGCCACCTCGTTCGTGACACTTTTTTCCGTGGCACCTCGGGACGACGAGCTTCCTTTGCTCTGAGACTTTTCTGTCTCCTGTCCACCTTCTTCCATCCTGCTTCTCTTGCTTTGCGAACTGCGTCTGCTACTCCCCACCCTGTGTGTATGCGCGTATCGTGCGTGTGAAGGAACACCGGTGATCGGTGTGTGGCCGATCTTACGTACTGCGGAGCATGTACACGGCCGGGATGTAAGTACGTACCTACCTACGCCCAGAGGGATTGAATTACCACCGCGAGCCCCTATGTGGCAACTCTCTTACTTAACCTACCGTCTCGGGAACTGTATCGACACATTTTTCTTCAACGGGGGCGTCCCGCAAGCGGGGGCCCAAGCCTCGGCTGTTACACAGGCTGCCAGACCTTCCCGCCTCGTATGAATTCGTACGTGTGTATGTGTGTACGTGCTCCTCTCACCGAACTCGTCGATTCCTCTCGATCAGAGCTGGTCGGTTGGCTAAGGCAAGAAGCTGGCTTAGAAACCAGGGGATAACCGTGCGACAGGTGCTCCACACGCGAGAAAAGATCGTTGCGAGGGAAGCTTAGTTTTGAAAGAGTACGTCTGCGTTGAGATTCAGAGTGGAGCGAGATTTGGAGTTTCAGAGCAATTTTCTAAAAGTCACTTCAGTTCTACGAACGTGAAAACTATTGTATGAATTCACATTTTTCGACCTTCCCGCGTCTTTCTGTTTCGACGAACGTGATTGGAATATCTATCGAAGCTGCTTCTTTATCGTTGCAATTTTAATTCTACCATCTTAGAAAGTATAAAATAGTCTGTTTAAATATAGGAAATAATCTTACACTATTCTTTAAAGAATTGTCATATACTATACTACCATTTTCAATTCTACTATCTTGCAAAATACAAAATAATCTTTAAATATAGAAAATAATCAATAGATAATAGAAAATAATCCAACAGTATTCTTCAAAGAATTGTCACGTTACACGTACAGAAAATATAACACGTAACACGTATAAAAAATATACATAACTACTTCATTACCTTCGCGTTACAAACATCTAACTCTTTTATTACCTATTAATTACTCAACACATCCGAGATTAAAAACATACCTCAAACCCAAGAAAATACCCATCCCTCAAACCAGAGTCTTAAAATTTCAAGAAATATTCCATTATACACCTCGGGGAAAAAAGACGAGCAGAGTGGAGGCAGACGGAAAGCCCGTCCGCGGACAGGGGAATGGGACGAGCCGGGTCAGACTCGTTACCCAGCCAGACGTTCTAATCCCCTAATTGTAAGACGAGCCAAACGGCGCGGTACGTTTTTCGGTCCCCCCGGTTCGGGGCCCCTCAGTTGCAGTTACCACTTGCAACTGACAATGAGAGAAAGAGAGAAAAGGTAGTCGAACATATACGTAAGGTGTTCTACTGCGGACGATAGAGGAACAGCCTCCAAACTCTTGGGTTGGACTTGCAAAAGACAGAGAGAAGACTCTAGGCTTCGGAAGGGAGGAAAGTGGACAGAGAGGAACGAAGGAAGCTCGGCTGGAGAGACACGCCGCGCTGTGCACGCCCGGCAGAGACACACACACGCGCGCGCACACACACACACACACACACACACACACATACACACATACATACACCAGGTGAAGAAAGACGGGAAATGAAAGGAGAGGACGAAGGTTCGAGGAGAAAAACCAACGTGGTGGAAAAGAGACGAACGCGGAGGCACACGAAGGAAGCTCGCCTTGCATGGCGGCCTCGAGTACCTACCGACTCCCACTGACTGGCTGCACCATCGCCATCGCCTCCACCTTCTTTGCCCCACCTCCTACCTGCCTATCCTCGACGCGTATCCTGCACCTTCAGGGTGGCGTCACGCTCAAGACGCTTCCGGTGTTAAATTACTCGGTGCCTCTCTCTTTTTCGCTCTCCACCTCCTCCTGCTCCACCTTCTCCCTTCGCTTCTTCTTCGTTTCTTCTTCGGCAAACTTCTTCACCTCCATCACGACTCTCTTCTCCTCTCCTCTCATCTCCAGGCGTTTTTGTTTCGATACTCCATCCCTCGTTTCGTTCCTTCTTTTACTTTCTTTTCTTCCGCTTCTTTTCCTTTTTTCTTTTTTTTTTTTTTGGTCCGTTTCGAGGCTTTCCGAGTCTTTTGTTCTCTGGAACTCGGAGAGCCAGCGTGCACCTCTCTTTTCGCGGTCCTTATGAGTTGAGTAGTATCAACGAAGGATGCAGGACTCTGGTTCTCTGGGATTGTTCGAGGTTTCGGAGCGTAGGCTGAGATTTTCGATCAGAACGGATCGTTGATTACTCGGCAAACATAAAATCACGAACATTGATCCAACCATCCTACGCTATTCACTCCCTTTACGTTTATTAGCACTCGAAGAGATCGATCTTCGTGTGACCGAAAACAAGCGACATGTGGGCCACACTTTCGAACAGAGGACTTGGGACATTTTGCTCGCAAGTGTTCCAATGTACCAGAATGAACCATTTTCCCTGACCTCTCTAACTCCCTCGACGACGAGACACAAAATTTGCCCCCGTAAGAAGGAAAATCCTGTCTGACAGCGAGACGATATGGATCCTAAGCCGCGGCCTTAACGAGCCGGATCTCACGACGTAAATTACAAATAATAAATATCCGGGCCGTGGGTTTATCGTGGCCGAAAGATCGGGGATTTTAGGATCGGATAGGGCGCCGCTGTTCGCTGCGATGTGGGCGGGCATCGGGGTCCTTCTTCGGGGGCCCCCCACTGACACAACGCCGCGTGGTGCCCCGCTGTCTTACCTGACCCTTTCTCACCCCCTCGTCACCTCGAAAAAACAATACTGCCAACGACGAACACCTGACCCAGCGAGAAACTGGCCCCGGCTCGATCTCGTCACTCCTGTTGTCGATTTTTCAATCGCGCGCCACTGACTCCTGGACCCGGTGCCCTCTCCGAGTGAGATGCAGATACCACCGTTTTCCTCTGAACAACTAGTGAGATACCCGATATTTGTGTTTTCATTTTATTTACCTCTGTCGTTTCCATTCCGCGAATTTTGTTCAATCGAGCCTTTTAAAAGATGCCTTTTTCGAGTGAGATGTAGATAGATATATATTATAAATAAATACCACTGTTTCCCTCTGGACAGCTCGCGAGCCGAACGTTCTTCAAAGATACTAATTAAAGGAAGGAGAAGCGCATTTCTGTTTCCCATTTCCCAACTGTCGTATTCGCGTCATCGAATCACCCTCTATATACACGAAAGCTGCAACATAGTATCTCGCTGAAATACTATTTCATATCTATCTATACCCATCGAGCAAAATAAACTCCGTCGCTCCAAACTCGCACTTCGGATATTTCCAAACTGCCGGCCGAAAAACAGAAGAAATCAAGAAGCAAACAAGCGGAAAAACGAAACAACTAACATTGTTAAAAAAAAAGAAAAAAAGGAAACTACACGTATATATACAAAATAACGCAGAAACTAGAAAAGAGGAAAAAGAGAGAAGAAACGGGAGGGACAGAGAGGGTTAGGGTGGAATAGAGAGAGAGAGAGAGAGAGAGAGAGAGGTGGAGAGAATCGCGCTGTCTGGCCACTCTATAATTTGTCGGGGTGAGTTACCGCCCTTGTCTTTGCTTAGCGCTGGGCGTTCGTTCCGTTTGGCTCTCTTTCTCTGGTGATGCTATCGGCGCATACCTCGCTAGACAGGTGGCCACCCCGCGACACCCACACACCCGCTTTACACGCACGCAACGACGTGCACCGGGCACACGCACCAACCTCGTCTCCTGTCTCGTGAATCGTGCCGCGCGTCGCGTGCGTCCGTGAGTGCGTGTAAAACGTTCTCTCCTCCTCTCTCTCTCTTTCTCTCTCTGTACTTTCCTCGCCGTCTCTCTGTCCTCCTCTCCTCTCCTTTCATTCCACCCTTAAACCCTCTCGTGTTCGCGTCCTCGTCTGGCCCACTGTCGAAAAGTTATCACACGTCGGGTCCGCCTGTTCCACACCCACGTATCTGCCACGAGGAATAATGCTAATTTCGATGGATTAGAAGGACGCGCCACAGGGATCTCGATAACAGGCCGTCGCTCTTCGCTAAATCGAGGAAATTATGGGACACACCATTGGGTGGGAAGTGGTTTTTGGGCGGATGGATGATGGGTAATTCCCTTGTTTTCGATTGATTGTTAGATGGGAAATTTGAAACACCACGTGATGGTTTATGTTTGTTACGATGGTAATAGGTCATGGATTATATTAGATTATATTAAATTATATTGATTAGATATATATGTAAATTATATTGTATTGCATTGTATTAGGTTGTATAGATTATATTAGATCAGACCTCGTTATATTAGTAACGAGAATAGAAGTTATCAGACTGCGATTAGAAAATTTTTACTTGACGAGTGTTCTAGCTTTCTATATTTTCTCGAACAATCTTGTAATTAAAACAAAGAGTATAATTGCTGGTAATGAAAGACAATGAAAGATTGTCGATAAAAAATTTACAAGGTAAATTTTAAAGAGAAAATTTCGATCTTCAAAGCCACGATGGATTCAGTCACAAAATAATAAAATTTTTTCATATTTTTTCATGATTTTTGAGAGAAATCTGCCCTCATTTTCTCAGTTGCGACATAATGCAAAATCATTCTCGAAAAGAACAAATTCACGACTGCCAAAGTAGAGGTTTCACACTTTAAAACGAGATCAAGCAGATAATTTTCTTTTCTTTTCTTTTTTACAAATTTACACGAGTTTAAATTATCGACAATTTATTCATTGTCATTAGTATACTTATGTTGATCACTGTACATCGGATGAATACTCACAGGTATTTGCACAAATTGTAACAGTACACATGACGATCTAATTAATGATGGATGTTTCAATAATTTCATTATAATAATACGTATAATTCTTAACTTTTATCTTGAAATAGATACCGCAAAAAGCAAGGTGCAATTTTTTTTTCAAAACAACTCAACGTTTGATACCGATGTAGTTATTTTCGTTTCCTTCGAAACGTTGGAAGATACAATGTTCTGGCGGTGGTAATTAGACGATCGGTATCAAAGGATTTAAATGGTAAGAAGGTGTGAAAGAACTGCGCCAGCCAACAGAGTGGCGTCTGTTTATGGTAAATAGGTCATGGTTTTGCGACGGATAGATTGCGAAATTGTGGCAGTTCTTTGAACTTTTCTTGCGGTGAAGGAAACCGATATTTCAAGCGGCCGTATGTAATTATTGATATTACGCCGCGGTGAATGCGACAAGGCGGCAACTACCGCCAAGAGGTAGCCCTAGATTTCTTTGTTAAAACCTACTCGAACCACTTTGGACCACAATCTCTGGACGAATCTCGGAATCCATGATTGATCAACTTCAATCTTGAATTAAGACAAACGGAGGAAAACGCTCTGATATCAGGAACAATTTCGAAGTTTCTTGCAAAATCTACTTTGACACAGTGGTAGTGATGTAAAAGTACGATAAAAATAGTACTATTAGAAGTGATAAATTCTGTACATTTCTCAAAAATATTTCAATTAATCTGCCGTGCGTAGATTCCAAATTTTTAATGCATTTATGATAAATTTAAAGATGCAAAAGCACATATTTTTGCAGAACGCAAAAACTTAAAACACGCAAATAGAGTGTTTATAATATTTAGTATTTTTACAAAATTGACAAATTCTCTTCTCGCAGTAGCAAGAACGCTAAAACAACATTTTTCATCAGAGACTTTCGAAACCTGAACGATTCACGAACTTTATAAAAAAAAAAGTGGCACCGATCGGTCTTGGCCCCACTGTACGTTCGATAAGAGAGGGAAAAAAAAAATCGAAGAACAGAGAGAGGAGAGGGAGAAGAAGGAATATCCGCGGGAGACAGCAAGGCTGGTTTCCATTTGAACTCGTAGCATGATTGGGCGTAGTTAGTTCGGGACCGAGGCAACACGCATCCCAAACTTTGATTAAACGAGTCGCAGGGACCTGCAGCCCGACTCATTTGTCTGCCGTCTGCCTCTTTCCTCTTCGCTTTCTTGCCTGCTCCTCTTTCTTCTGCCCTCTTTCTCCTCCCTTTTCTAGGCTCGTTTCCTCCCTGTGATTCCTCCACCGAGGTACCAAGAATCGCAACGATTCCTTGAAATTCGCCCCGAGGCTGGTCGAAACTTTTCGGCCGTTCGCCTGTTTTAAAACAGGTGCTCGCGATCTCTATCTATCCTGTATCGATCACGCGTGCAGATTCCGAGAAAATCGTGTTTACGTTTGAAGGAAACGATCTCCCGCTCACTTTGAACTGCGTTTCGATCAAACCAGCCATTTAGGGTTACGTGATTTCGGAAAAGTGATTCTCCAGATACTACCAAAGATAATTTAAAAACAATTATTTACTAAAATTAAAGTACAGTTAACTCGCGAAAGTTACAGTCCTCGCGACGGCTAGCGAGAAGGCTATTAAATACAATGGTACACTAAACTAAACGCCTAACTACCATCAACCATCCGCCCACGTCACTCGAACAGAAACCTATAAATTTCGCGAAACTTCGAAAACCGTCGGTCAATGTCCAAACTGCAGACTATCATCGCATAAACACACTTAAATATAATAACAACGGCCCGTAAACCCACGTCAGCCGAAACCGTGAGCCGTAAATATACCTACCGAGCTGAACAGTGAAATCCCCTCCCCCCCCCTCTCTATCTCTCTCCTCCTCGTCCTCCTCCACCGCCGAGAGCGTGACTGCTTTGAACTCCGAGATAGACAACGAGTTATCTATCGTTAAAGTGTCGTCGTTTACAGCTACAACTTCATACTTTCACGAAGCACGAAGCTAATGGTTCCCGTAGCTGATAATTTTCAAATCCCTTTCTACGCGAGAGAGCCGCGGGCTCACCACGCTTGTTTCCGCGTAAACTCGGAATAAAATTTCTCATAAACTTCGACAGCAACAGAAAGGATACACTTATCGATGAAAAGAGAAAGAGCGAGAGAGAGAGAGAGAGAGAAGTTTATCGTGCACGAACGATTTCCTCGACAATGTTGGTTCACGCGGCTGTTCCGCGTGCTTGACCGACTCTCACGAGGTTACCTTGCCCGATCCGAGTTGCCGGTCAGCCAAGATAATACGATAATTACTGAAAAATCCTGTTACGTTGAACGTTTTGCTTTGGCTACGAGACACGCGTAGCCGCGGGCCAGCAACGACAACAACGCGGTGGGGGCCATACGTCGTCAATGATTCGACGCGCGCGTCTAGCAAAACCGATTACCGTTATCGATGGGCGCCTACGTGTATATGTATGTGCAGACGATGGGTGTAGAGACGTAGCCGGGAACGGGCCGAGAGAGAAAGAGGGAGAGACCGCGAAACAAGGCATTCCGTAAACGGATAATGGTACGCCACCTCCGCGTCTACACACACGGTCCCTATTCCCTTTGGAACATCTGTATGGAAGCCGTCTGCGGGCCGTGGATGCCGGCGATATCGGGTTACTAACGTCATCGTTGCCGATGCGCTCCGAACCCGCGGAGGGACTACGAGCGACGAAACAGAAGGACAGGGACAACCAGGACCACACACGGACCGTTTCCACACGCGGGTGCCAACTACCGTCGCTGCTTCCTCCACCGAAAGGTTCCATCTCTTTCGCCAAAACGCGGTCGTCGGTTACAACCGATCGCTGTTGTTCCTTCCGGTTAGAAGTTTTTGAATTACTCGTGTGTTTGATTAAATTTTGGAGAATCAGCATTTTTGTTGGAGAAAAATTCAGCGTTCAATCGCTTTGTCAAAACGCGACTATTGGTCATAATGGACCGACGTTGTTTCTTCTGGCTTGAGTTTTCGGGTTACACGTGTGTTTGATTAAATTTTGGAGAATCAGTGTTTTTTTTTTTTTTTGAAGGGAAATAATGACCTCTTAATTCACGAAAAATGTTTCTGATCTTTCAAGGAATAAATAGATAGTTCGATTACAGAGATTTTGAAATGGAAAATGTATCGGGGGACCAATGATATTACCACGCTGTCTATCGTTGATTAGATAGAGAATAGTAGGAGAGTGTCACACACTGATTGACCGTATAAAATAATAGACAATGTTTATTAAATTTGAAAAGAAGTATTTCTAAGTTAAGTAAGCTGATGATATCATCACATCGAACGCTGCTAATCTGTACTCATCTTGGACGACAATTTTTAGATTATCGGTACCCAAAGAAATCGTACGTGGATCTACTTCTCTTCAAACCGAGAAAATATCCCTAACGTGCGTAGGAAATTCTGCTTCTAGTCGGAAAATACGATCGCCAGAGTTAAAGAGCTAAAGAGATGGTAAGATGGTAAGAGAACGAACGTTCGTGGGAACGAAGAAAGTAGAAAGGGTAAAGAAGAAGAAATAGGAGAGAAGAGGAGGCCTCGTGTCGATCCTATCGGAGACCCGAATCTTGGAATTCGAATTTGTCGCCTTATCTGCGGATTCCATCGTAATTGCTTATCTACGAGGCGCTTGCTCGCCGGGACAGCCATATCCACCTACTTTATGCGACGCGATCCGTCGACCCACGAGAAGACACGCATGTATGCACGTTTTCTCGCGTGTTTCCGTCACGCGAAACCATCCTGCCTCAAGGTTCGGGACGTTTATCGCCGGTAGGGAATCGTATACACGTCTCTCCTTTGTTTTTTCTCGCGTCACCCTCTCTGGTCCCTGGTCGCGCGACGACCGCCATTCCCTCACGGCCGCCTCTTCCTCTTGGCCACAGTTCCGGTGGCGCCTTCTTCCAACGGTGGTTCGTTGGTATTGTTTTCACACGGTATCCGTATCTTTTCCACCTCTTCTGCCTCGATAGAGGGCTTCCCCTTTCCCGTTTCTTTCGATCTTGCGCAAATTTGTGCGTTGATCCCGATTCTGTGCGTCGCGATGCTTACTGTTGCTAGTGGAAGGCGTAACAAAACAAAAGGGAAAATCTTGTTGTAGGTTTGATGATCTTATTGTTAGATACTACGATGGTTCTCGCGTAGGTATGCCATCTTTTTGAACCAGGATAATTGCATCGACAATCACTAAAATTGACCACTACTATTCTATACTCTGATTTTTACAATCTTTCTGGTAAAAGAAATGTAAATAGACACATTATTTTTTTTAAATAGACACATTTACAAAGGAAAATGAGGAAAAAGAAAGAGAGATCTTTTTGAACGATGCGCTACTACGATGGCTCACTTCTTATAATTTTTTTTTTTTAATAAAAAGTTTATTCCAAACGATTACATAGTGCAGAGGATATAAATTTCATCAATTTTTAAATCTCATTCTTCAATTTTTTTCAATTTCGACTTCAATTTGAATTTCGTTCTCGCACAATTTGCGACGAGTCTCGCCGTAGTTAAGAATGCAATGAGTTTGAGAAAAGTGAAAATTGGAGTATCGTGCTCCCAGATGCGATTTAATTTGGGATGATTGACAGAATGACTTGAAGGTTTGATTAATCGTTGTAACCTTCATAGTTTTCAATCGTCGGTCTGTTATCGATATACTTGGAAACTTTCCGATTGAATGAGGATGAACGTTTCTCTAAACAACGAGTGCAATAATACAACAGTAGAGACTCATGACACACTCAAGTTACGCTGACAACGAGATATTCTTTCAAATGACACTGGTAGCGAATTGAGATAGCAGCAAAGATCTACATTGCTCGCAAAAATTAGGGGATATTTCAAAATGAATTTGAAGTGATAAAAGAAAAGAAGCATTTGATTTTTTTCTCATTAAACAAGAACAATTTTCCTTGACTTGTCGTTTGCTTTTCTGATGTTTTTGTTTAATAAAAAAAATCAAACACCTTTTTTTTTTATCGCTTCATATTCATTTTGAAATATCTCTCAATTTTTGTGAGCAGTGTATCAGCGTATAATCTCTCGAGGTTAAGATTTTACTCACGATATTCGTCAAATTTCATTCGTAAGAAATCGTGCATATACAGGGTGTTCCCGTGTTAAATCAAACCAAACTTTAGACATCAATTTAGGATCGTAAAACGAACAAATTTCTCCTGTATAAGTATGCTCGTAAATGCTTTCTTCAAGAGATATTTACTACTAAAGTTGTAGGAACTAGTAACGTATGCCATCGAAATAATTCAGGTTTATTACGTATATTGGTAAAGAAAATTTTTATTTGTATTTATTACAAATAAAAATAATTGTAGTTACTACATATGTTGCTCAAAATGATTACCTTCAGCTTGGAGACAAGCATTAATCTCGGAAACAGAGTTATATCAATGTTATCCATTCCTAACTCTTAACAACTTTAGAAGTAAATATCTCTCGAAGGAAGCGTTTGCGAGCATACTTCCAGAGGAAAAATTTGTTTGTTTTAGGGTCCTAAATTCATATCCAGAATTTGGCGATTTAACCCGGGCACACCCTGTATATCGTGACGCGAAGTGCCGATACTCTCCCCCTCCCCGCCGATATTATTTATACATATATATATCACTCTGTCAGCGTACCGATATCGTTTTCGTTCCGACGACAACAATCGAAACGCGTCACGGTACGGCTCTTATCAACAGGCACCGCGTTTCGCGGGCTACCAACACACAAGAACAATGTGCACACGCGTGGCTACGTGGCGAAACGCGTACGTTTACACACAGAGGCAGAGGAGAGGAGAGTACAAACGTATCGCGTTACGATGGAGCAACGCCCATCGGTTTCGGATAGCATAGAAACAGACGAAATCGCCTAGCCGCCGCGAGGCGAGCAAATACGCGAAACGGTTCGCGCGCGCGGACACACGCGGGTACCCGGGTTTTGACACAATCGTGCCACCGATTGCCACTTTGATGCAAGCCCGGACTAGCTGCTGCTGGAACGGCAACTACGCCGACTTTCAGCTTTACGCGATTGCTGCTCCTCTCTCTCTCTCTCTCTCTCTGTTGGCCCTTTGAACGATTCTGGTGTAGAGTTCCATCGGTTCCATCGGTTCGCTGAATATTCGTGCATTGTCGCGAATATCCACGAGAACGGGAGATTTAATCAAGGGAGGTTTGACGGGCAGGTATGTAGCGGGTGATGTTCGACGAAACTTTTGAAAATTGTTGGATGCTGGAGGGAAGGTAAATTTTGGAGCGGCTCGAGTGAAAATACTTGGGCACTCGGGCACTTATCACGGAGAATTTTTGTAAATATTGATATATTTGTAGAAGCATCGAGTGCTTAAAATTATCAGAAGCTTGAAAATTTAGGCTTTCTTAAAATTAAAAATTTTAAATTTAAATTTTAACCTAAAATTTATCAGAGGGCTATGTAATATAAATTAAGAATAGATTTATCTACATTTGACACATTTGTTCGATATATTATCCTCTTTGAACCTCTAAGAAACTAATTACAATTATGATACAATTTAACTCTAATTGTATCCCAGATAATCTATATGCTAATAAACATTCAAACGATGAAATAGGAAGTATCTTAAACAAGTATTATTCAAAAAGTAATACATTTTAATTAAAGCAATCAGAGAATCGTCATTTTGATATTTATAATTATTATATTGACTATATCAAAATGTAATATGAAATAATACGAAAAAGTGGGACAGAGATGTACTGTTTATAAAAAATACTTGTGGAGAATTATTATTGTCCAATTCCTTTTTTTTTTTTTTTTTTTTTTTTTTTTTTGAGAATTTCGAATGAATCAGGAATCGACGTCGATGTAGAAAGACAAGGGAAACCGGAAGTTAAAGTTGTATCGTGAGATTTATGGCGTTCCGAGTGTCTCTCGTTGCTGGCTCTTGCTCGATACCCACCTCGCCCACGAACAGACAGTAGATTACGCGGTTTTTGCACCGGTGAAGCATCCTGTACGCGTTCCCCTAGGCGCAGAATTTATCGATTATACAAACAATAAGGAAATCCTTGGGCGAGCGAGATGTCGAAGGACTCCGCTTTCTGCGACAAAATTCCTTCCCTTACGCCTTCCATTCTTGCCTTATCTTGCCTTATTGTGTTATACGATAGCAATCTTTATCACGGGGATTGTTATCCTTTTCAAAGTTATATAAAAATTATGTAGATTGAAACTGAAATTGAAATTTATAATAAAAAATATAATACAATAGGTACATGTTAATTAAATTCGTTCATTTCTTTTGTGTTAAATCCGTGCGCAGCATTGATTACAAAATTAGCACGTCGTGGCATTCATTATGCCATTTTACACACATGTAATTAAGTTCAAGTATATTAAATTTCGTATCGTTTAGTAACATCGTTACGCAACCACAAAAATTCGATACTACGAGAATGAAACGCAGAGCCCCGATAAAAAAAAAAAGACCTGTTCATTGAAAAATCACGTAGCCACGTTTCGTTATCGAAGTGCAATTAAAACGTCGCGTCGAGACCACGCTCTCCATTTACGAGACCGAGGTTCGATATTAATTGATTCGTGTATCTCAATCTTTGACGATTCAGCCCCGGAAAATCTACTGGAAATCAAATATACGCGTGCATGTACGATAATAAAAAGAACAATCTGCTGAAAAACAAAAACTAAAAAAAAACTGCACGACTTATACTCCAGTACGATTCGTCTCACTGAAAGGCCCAGAAGCAACTGTTCTGACTAGGAAATAAAGACGACATTTTTGCCATAAAATTTTATTGATATGCAAACATTTGAATCGATAGAAAACAAATTACAGGCGCGATCGCTCAGTACCAGACAACGCCCCCTCACGAATCACGTGAGCCAAATCAACCAATCGCTAATTTTCGTTGCATTAGCGTTGCAACTGAAGAGGCCCGATTTTCTGGGTTACCCCAGCTTTTAGTGATAAAAAAAATAAAATGGTCCGCTTAAGAAATGAAACGTAACTGGAAGTGAAACTAAAAAAGAAAAAAGAAAGAAAACAACGAGACGCAGAACGGACGCAGAATTTGATATTTACGGCGCAAGTAGAATCAGCTCGCGAGTTTAATTCTTCCCTTTTTTTTTTTCTTTCGATTCGAATGGAAATCAAAGGGAGACGCTTGTTTGTACAAACGAGTACATCCAGCTGTACGGATGCTGCACCGATTCGATTTTGTTCCGAGCTTACTGTCAGATCGGTCAGGTAGTCCGACTCCGTATTACGTTACCAGAGACGACGCTCGCTCGAGTGCATTCGCTCGCGTTGGTGGCTGCACGTCACCTGACTTTAACTTTGTTTAAAATTAATTAAGCCTGAGGTGTCGGGAGGACTGGGCCTCGCCCCTGGGTCCCAACACCCGGGGAAACGCGTTCTTCCTTTTCGCGACTCTCTGCCTCGTGCAACTGGCCACTGATCGCCGAGCGTTTCATTTTGAAAATAATCGATGGTTGCGCGTGATCGGTGCTGAAACAGATTAATAAGCATTGAAACGAAACATCGTCTGGGAAAGTTCACAACGACAATATTGTTCAGACATTTTCAATTCGAAAACTGTTGTTCTTTTTTAACTCTTGGTGAAACAAACGAGAGGCGAAATTTTCACGAGGAAAATTCGTAACAACCAACTGTGTATTTTAATTCAAAAGCTTTTTTAAACTTTCGATACAATAAAACGCAAAGCTCAACATACGAAATTTTCGAATAATAGAGAAATTAACGTGTATTCAGGTGTCTCAACTTTCGACAGAATAAATGACAGATCGAGTTTTTTCAATTTATAATCCGTGGAAAATTTGTTTCTGCGAGTTTGATGTTCGAGGACTCGACGATTCGTTACGCAAGATGAAGCGTCGCTCGTTTTGTCTCTGTGTGTGCGTGTGCAACGAAATAAATATTACTCGTTTCGCCCCGGTGGAAGAAAAGCATTTTCTTTCGGTAGGTAGCGTGAGACGAGAGGGAAAAGGCAGTTGCGCCTGTCCGGAAAGGAGAATAGCCTCCTCGCATTGGTCCATCCGCGGTTTCCATGGACGCGAATCATCGATCTGTTCGCCGTTGACGTTTGTTTCCGGTACGGAGCATGCTCCAATGGAACTCGGTCTCTCCACGTTCAACCGCGTTTCATTATTCGCATAGCAAAGACAAGCAAAAGAAATCATTATATGCCATCCGACGTTTCCTTTTCTTTCACCTATATTCAATTTATCACGACGTAACGTAGAAAAATCGTTTTATTTATCATACGTAACCTTGCATTTATATACGTATATGAAACAATTAAAAATTCACATTTATATTATCCGAATGAGGTTCACGTAATATTCAAAGAATATTCATCAATAAGTTGATCTAAGAAATTTTTAAAATTTTATTTATTAGTAGTATAATGTATTAATAAAATTTGTTGAACACGTCAATTCTCGATGACTTTTAATGATCTCAATTCTTCGTTCAGTTACGTTTCGAGAGATACACGCGTAATCTATTAATAATAATAATAATAATCATAACATTATGTTTTATATTACTTATTACACAAATTCACGGTAATTTATTTCAACAAATCATGAACTCCTCGTTTGACTATAAACAGACAGTTCAATCAACCAAACTACAATTTACCGAGTTTTACTTCTCGAAAGTGATTAATGTTAAAAATGATTCAAAAAAGAGATAGAGAAGCGACTTGAATCGAAACTATCGAGTGATTCATTACGGGGGATCGCAACTGTTCGTTTGCAAAAATATTGTTTCCTCGTCAATTAAAAATCCATCAACAAAAAAAAAAAAAAAAAAAGAAAGGAAAGGAACGAAAAAAAATACAATTCGGTATTACGGTGCATGGTCGTTAGTCGATTGGAAAATGGCGTGTACCGTACGTGTAAATTTGGAAGTTGGCCCGCGTGATTCCCGAGGCCACGCGTTAACGAGCCAAGTTCTCGTCGTGTATGCACGACGTGTGTTCGACAACTCTCGAGCATAGTAATTTAAGTGAGCCGCCTTGTCTGTGCACTTGATTGCATACTCGTTGCGGAACGTTGCTTCAGACGAGGCTAGGATAATGCCTTACTTAATGAGTAAAACTTGCCGATGGCTGGCTCTCGAACAGCGTGGAATCGAACCGTCGTACTTTGCTTGGAAAACGATCGAGCGTTGGGTGCGCGTTTCACAGGATTTCGAAAGTATCCCCCCCCCCCTGGGAGGGACTTCCACGTTTAATCGTGTATTTGCACGTTTAATTGAATCAATAAAAGTAGGAGGGACAGAATCAAAAGAGTCGCTGGCACAGAATACTTTTTAATCTTGGACAGATTAAGGAGGAAACTACTCGAGAAGCCTGCTTCTTGTTTCGAAAAATTTCATAAAGCCATTTATTATCCGCTTATACTTCAATATAGTATGTATGTTTGTATAAGAATTTAATATTTCGTAATTATACACAAAAATGTCTCTGTTTAGAATCCTCTTGCGCTGGAATGACGTGCCGCGCACGTCGAGAATTTTTTGGCCCGAAATTGCAATATTTTCCCAGTTTTAAGTATATTGAAATATAACCCAGGCAAAACAAATAATAAGTTTATTGATTCTTAGTAATATACCGATGAATTCAAAAAATGAAGAATTATTGTATACGGTTTGGTCACTCGTTACGGTCCGCAAACCAGTTACTAGCGCAAGAGGTTAATTGTGTTATTAGATGTAAGGAGGATCTCATCATCTCAGTTTCATTTAAAACTCAAATATTTCTTATATATAACAAAATTATTGTAAGACTGTTGACTAAAAAATTTAATATTTTTAAGAGTTCCATTAACATAATTTGCATTTGTGTATTTAATATAAAATACTAATACGCGCTTTATTCAAAAAGGTTCAATTCTAAATTCAACAGTACAATTTCGAAATAAAGCGATAGACGAACGATGAAAGATGGCAACTGTAGGTAGTTCTATGAAATTTGTTAATTGGCCAACTTAACAATAAACAATCGCGGACGAGATTCTTTGTTTCTTACGAGATGTTTCGCTCGTGAAGAAAATTCTTAGTTCACGTCACGCATGACAGCGCGACGTCGCCAGATTAAAAATTCTTCGTCGATCCTTTGGAAAATGTAAAAGTATCAAACGAGTACAAGCGGTGTTAAAATTTCGAAGATACTGGACATGAATGGAATCAAGGCGTTTGCTAGACGATCTTCGACGCCGGTTTTTAGGAGCTCCTCGCTGGTATCGTACCTACCTAAAAATATAAATAAATAATAGACACATAAATAAAAAATAGATACTTAATTGACTCCTGGCTTTTTGTTCTTCTCAATTACTCGTTACGCAAGTACCTAGATTCAATTCTTCAGATCGTTGAAGGAGACGATGCAAACTAGATAACTAAGATAACTTTACGAAAGAGCATTTATTTGCAACTCATCGTCGTCACACTCAATTTTATAGAGTTGATCGACGTGGCTTCCGCGAGAGAACTGTCACAAATTTAGAAAAAAACGAAAAAAAAAAGAATTGTATCCGTTCCGTTCAGAAGGCGCACAGCACGAACACGAGCGTGACGGGGAAAACATGGGAACCGTTTCGATCGATGCTCGATCAGTGGACGCAAGTGAAAGGCGAGTCCAGCTGGGTGGAAGTTCTCATGCCGCGAGATCCTCGAACGAAGGTCCTGAGCCGGATGAATCGGACGCCGTCGGGAACGGAGGCCGTGTTCGGGGTGCGTTGTACCCGACCTCGGCCGAGGATCAGGAGGGAAATGGTCGACAATTTCCGCCGGAGGACGCTGAACTTCGCGGTCAAGTATTGAAACTCGGCTGCCCGAAAGGGAAGCGGAACAAGTCTGGGAAAAAATCCGCTCGTTGCAAACGTCGCGTCACGTTCGCCTTGTAAATTTCATCTTGGTATTCTTTCGATGAGAAATCAATAAATAAGGAAAGATAAAATTGTATCTTTGTAATTTGTTGTATTATCGATATTTGTTAGGAAGAACAGGGGATTTCTTTATATTGAAATGAGAAATCAACAAAATCACATTTGTTGATTTTTCTATTTTTATGAACTTTGGTTCGATTTTTAGTCTGCGATCGACCAAACTGCGAATATAAATTTCATCTTGATATTCTCTCGATGGGAAATTTATATTGAAATAAAAAATCGTCGTTAAAAATCAACAAAATCACAATGATTATCATCTCAATATTCATACACTTTGGCGATTCATAAAAAATTCATAAAAAATCATAATCTACGATTAATGAAGTAAATTGCAAACATGTCTTTCAAATATTGCGGTATGTATTTTGCTTTCAATGATTGATACATTCAAGTTCTCACTTCTGATTTCAACTAGGTCGTGTCGATAGGTAGAGAATCGAGAATCGACTCGCGAATGTTTTTGGTAACCGTGGATCAGCCGATCCCCTATTGTTAAATTAAACGCACGTCCAGTCATCGTTCAAAAATGCCGCGTCGCTAAAAAAACGGAAATGACAGATTCCGTGTGAAAGTTAGAATCAGTTTCAAAATTTTAAGTGACTACGATTTTGAGACACTCGAAATCGTGTCGTTCGATCTTTTAATGATTCGAAAAGAAATCACGATGAAAGGGATTAGGACACTGATTTTGCAGGATCTTCCACACGTTTTGCCCCCTAAAAATCTCCAGGTACCCGTTTTCTACTAAATCGATCGATTTTTCGAATTTAACTTAGATTTTGAATCAACAATTAGCATTTTGAATATCTTCTGTATATCTTCGCATGTCAATATTCCAGTATTCTACAAATAAATCCTGTCTAAATTTTATAATTACTTATTTCATCTCTTCGAATTAATTGTTTAAATTACAATTGTTATTAATTACTCGAGGGTTCCAACATAAGTAATGTCGTTTTTCTCAAATTTAATAAACACTGTCATTTAGTGACAGTAATGTAATCTATATTCTAGTTAAATATATTCACGGTGTGACTTTGTTGTTGAACTACGTTATAGATTAAAAACTGTATTAACTCAGCTAAGTAAAATAAAATTTTGTACAGTGTCAATAAAACGACATTACTTACTGTAACTCTGCAATCGTTTGTATAATTTCTTCGAAATAATCTAACTTAATTTGAGATCTCATTTTTCCAAAAAAAAAAAAAAAAAAAAAAAGGGATGTCTCGTTTCGAATCCACTGCAAATGCACACAACCGCCTGCCCTCGTCGATTCTGGACTTTCTTCGACTTCTCCTCCAAAGGAGAGTCCCGCGACAACAAGGAGTGTTACGAATCCAAGGACATGGCCTCACCCTCTTTGTTCCCCAACTCGGATCTCGATGACGTCTCGAAATCTCTGTCTTCGAACACGACTGAAACATTTTCTCCGTGGTACAGCAACGAGTGCCAGTCCGACTTGAAATCGATGCCGATGAATTGCCTGAGAGTTCAGAGGCCACCGAAGGAAGAAAGCTTGGTCTCTCTGCTGGATGGACATCCTGTGCCGAAGATGCTGAAGTGGAAGCTGAAAGGATACAAAACGCTTCGAAACGAAAAGGCCATCGACTTTGCCTTCGTGCCTGGTGGAAAGCCTCACGAGTTTGATATTTTGCCGCGAAACGAACGTCGAACGAAAGTGACGGATAATCTTGACGATACAGTAGAACGGCAGGAGAGTCTTGCTATTCGTAGAAAGACTGGAGATAACGATAAGAAGGACACGTTGCGCTTGACGACGAAAGCTATAGAGAACAAAGTTGAAACAGAAGTTGAAGATATTGATAAAATTGTTGAGAACGATAATGGTTTGGAGACGGATAAATCGAGAAACGTCTCTAATCAGAATTTAACCAAGCTAGGCTCTAGTGTTAGGAAAGAAGATGTCAAGTACCTTCCGATATTGAAGTCGGAATTGAAATGTCAGACGCAACCAGCGGCTCGGTTCTCCTCTCGACCGCCAAAGAAAATCCGGAAACCTTCCGCGCCGATATTGAAACGAGCAGATTGTGAGAGGCCCGATAAAGAAATTCCTTCGATAGAGTTCGACGAGCAGAAACGAGCAGCCTCCAAACCGTCGGTTCCCAAATTCTCCGAACTTGCCGAGAACTCCGCGGAATGGTCCTCTATAGAGAGCCAAAGAAGTCAAGAATATCCGGTTGAACGCGAAACGAAGAGCGACGCGAAAGACTACGACAGTTTGAAATCCTCCGCAGAAGCGTCTCCGCCGAATGAACCAAAAGCGTTCGAAACGACACGCTCGAAGGATGACTCGAGCACAGAATCCCCTGCAGAAGATCTCGGTAGGGTTGCGGACGAGAAACGGTTTGAACCGCGATCGTCCGTGTACTTCGCTCCGAGAGCTTCTAAACAGAACTCGAGATCATCGATTGCCGAGGGTATGACTTTGGAGTCGATAATTGGGATTCCAGAGAGAACGACGCCGCGGTTAAACATAACCAGACCAGACGAGGGTCGCGTTAGAAGTTCGCCCTGCGCGGCAACGCGAGCGAGACTGCGACAGAGCGGAAACAGGAGCGCTTCGAGTTCGCAAATGGACTCTTCCGGCAATGGTAAATCACAATCCGTGCCTGGCAACTCCGACGGAGGTTCTCGGAAACCGCCAGCTTCTTTTCCGCCGGTCGCCATCAAAAGATCTTCCTCGAACGCCTCTTGTTTATTGGGGAAAGCGCCGGTCTCAAAGGGAACCGGCAGCGCACCGAGCTCGAAGAACTCGTCCTTGAACATCTCGACTTCCAGCGCAAATCCAGCGAGAAAGTGTCGCGAAGAAAATGACGAATGCTCGATGACAAGAAGAAAGAAGTGCGAGCGAGAGAGACCGTGCAAGAGCGATAAGAAGACTTGCAAGCGATATTGCTGTCCTGCGTTGCAAGCGCCAACCAGTTGCGATTTCAACAAATTCCAGTGTCCTAAGGACACGTGTGGCCAATCGGTACAACCGCGCAAAGTGAGAGACCCTACGTGTTTGCCGAACGACGAGTACAACGATCAGGGGAAAGAGTTTTGCACGACTCAGAGGAAGCGCGAGGATTGCAATCGAAGTTGCAGGAGAGAGAGATCGGGACCGTGTTCAAAAAGGTGTATAATGCCAGATTTTGATCATTTAGTTAAGACTGGGAGTGATACTTTTGTTTCTTTTTCTATAAGCGCAGTGAAATTCGTTTTTTAAGTTACAATAGAATTTTGATTTTCTGAAATTTCCTTTTACAATAAATAAATATCAGTAAATGTTATGATATAGTAACATACATTGTAAAAAGAACAGAGAGAGAAAAATTAGTCTTTCAAATAGTAGACTTCAGTAGCATCTTGATAGCAGTAAGCTAAAGATTACTTTTATCAGTTAATAACCATCAATTAACACTGACTTTGGTTAAAACTGTTATTGGTCAATATTCTAACAGATCGTAATCACTTTCGTAATCACTTAACGAAAAAAAACTTGCAGAAAAAGATCTTGCCAACGGGAGTATTCTGAGCAAGAGGATTGTTCCCAAGAACAGGCTCGCGAGATCTGCACGAAGCCAAGAAAACGGGACAATTCTTGCAAACGTCAACGGAGGGGCAACGATCGCGACTGTAGCAGAAGATCGGCGAAATGCACCGGAAGAAGGAACTACACGCAATCCGCGTGCTCGAGTCGTTTCAAACTTACGAGAAACGTTAAACATTATTCTTCCACGCCAGCCTTCGTCTCTCCTCTGATCGTCACGAGGGAGAACCTGTTCGTTTCGCCGCCGATTTACCATCCGCCGCGGTCGCCGCCGTTTCGTTCGAAAAGCGACGACAAATCGAGGCCGTCGTCGAAGTGCAAGCTGACCGTCGAGAAGTGCAAAAAGGAGGAACCTTGCAGGAAGAAGAAAGATCCTTGCATGGAAACAAGAGGGACTTGCAACAAGAAGAAAGATCCTTGTAAGAAGAAGAAAAGACCGAGCTGCGAGAAGGAGGACCCGTGCAAGAAAACAAGGCCCACTTGCAAGAAAGCAGAGACCAGCTGCGGTCCAGAGGTGAAAAGAGTAGACGATCCTTGCAAGAAAGCTAGGTCAATGTCCAAAGCGATAGATGATTCGTGCAAGAAAAGTTCCAAATCTAAAACTGGCGACAAGTTGAAATGTAGCGCTACGACAGATGACACGTGCTCTGCGAAGAGAGAGCAAATGTGCCAAGGTGATTTGGAAACTTCCATAAAATGTCATACCTCGCCGATTCCTGCGTGATCCAAACGACAGAATGTGTATACCTATACGATATTTTCGTGCTACAAGTGTCCAACTATTTGATTTATATCATTCCTTGATTAATTATTAGAAATCTTTGCAAATTTTATTTCTATTTAAATAAAGCACATGTAATGGTAACATGGTTGTTCCTTAACGTATGAACTATCTGCGTAATGAAGCAGCTTCTAATATAGATTTTGAGATATTCTACCTTAGAATAGAATTAAAATACAAATATTGCGGCACTTTTTCCAATAAAAATAGCCTTCTCGTAACGTACACGAAAACTAATGATAGTTTCGTTATTGCAGAGAAAAAGATGGCATTGTCTCCAAAAGACTCATCCGAATCGTTGGAAGACAAGATAAAAAGAGAACGAAAGGAGGTAGAGGACTGCAAGAAGCACATCAACAGCAAAAAGAAGGAAAAAGAGAAAAAGGAAGCGACTGTGGCTGGTTTAGAGCGTGTCATCAGTCCTTGTAAACAACAGCTGAAGGACAAAAAGGCCAAGTTCGCGTCCATTAACCTTCCCTTGCAAAACTTCATGCACAGTGTAGCGGACACGTGTACGAAACAAGCCAGCAATTTGCTAAACCTTTCGTCGGATCGATTGTATTCCGTACAAAGCAGCAATTTTGACGAAATCAACAGGGAAACGGATCCTCCAGACTCCATCAGAAACTTTTGGTCATTCAACGAGGGAGATGTAGAAGAAATACCTGTACCTTTAATAGAGAATCAAGATAACGGACCAGAAGATGGATTAAACTGGTTCCTGCCGTGGTTCACGAATTATTAATATTGAAAAATTCTTGATTTCTTGAGAAAGTAAGAAGGTATGACGTTTATTTTTAAATTCATTTGATTTCTGTTTGTACGTTGATTTCTGTTGTTTCAGAGAATGGCACGTCTTTGAAAAAAGAGAAAAAATGAAAAATTGAAATTGAAAAACGCATATGTAAAAACAGATATATATTGTATACGTAAAAACAGAATTAATTGAAGGCAATTGAATAGAAATATTTCACAGGAAAGCAATCTGCTTTCAGATTTGGTTTGAAGAAGTATATACTTATTTTTGGCGTTCTCTTGAACATTACAGAAATATCAATTGTAACATGTATATACTGAATATGTTACTGATCCTTTACAAAATCCGTGGATTCGTAATCTGTCTTCTATTTAGAATTTTATTTTACAAAGGTAACGAGGAATTAACGCAAATCACTTTTATCATCCGAGAATTTAATACACGTAAGCGTTATCTTGTTGAACAAGCTTCACACGAATGTTCCAGATGCGTTCACGATAGTGCACTATCGTCCAGTAACATTCCAGAGTTTATTACAATACGCCAAGTTACCCACCCGATCGAGGGCCTGATGATAGTCGCGATTCAAACAATCTTCAGGTGAAAAGCGTCCCGGGGCAAAGTTCGCCCCAAGTGAATCGAGTGTCGCGGCCAGTTACGAGACGTCTTTGTACAACGAATGACAACGAACGACAGAGGCGTGCACGTGAATGGAGGGGTAGCAATTATGGGTTATTCAGGTCTCGCCGCGGGATGCCCAGGGTGCCGTCACCATGGAATTTTTCATACGTACATATACCTGGCGCCTCTCTACGTCCCCCTTTTTACGTTCTACATATACACGTGCGAACGTGTACGGTGAACGTTGCTGCTGCCGTCTAAAAGAAAAGAAAGAAGATAGACAGCAGAAACAGAGGGGGAAAAAAGAAGAGAGAGAGAGAGAGAGAGAGAGAGAAGAAAAAGGGAAGGGAGAAAGGAAGAAAAGCGTGAGGACGTCTCTGCAGGGATCCTCGCGCTCTGCCACTTATGGGAACGTGATACGAGCTTTTCGTTGGATGCTCTCTTGCGTTTTCGCATTGTTGCGCAACCACGTCGTCCTTCCTTCGCGTTCCACGCTCCCGTTTCTCTCTTTTCTCTTTCTCTCTCTCTCTCTCTTCTTCGTTTCCCTCTCTCTTTTTGCTGTAGCTTGACGTGTCTCCGTGTCTCCTTGCCTTCGTCGACAAAGAGAATCGATGTCAATGCGAACGCCGTCTTTTGTACTCTCTGTTCCTTTTCCACTTCCGGCTCGTCCCACGAGACATCGAAAATACATACGCGTTTACTACAGTCGGAAACTGTCGCTTGCTCTTTTCGAAGAAACTTCACGCGTATTTCTTCTGATCTGTTTGATTCGATGATAGATGATTGTTGATTCGTTGATCGTGATGAAAACGTCGTGAAATTTTATTTGTAGTCGATATTTTTTGAATTATAAATCGTTTATTCGAATAAATTCTATTCTCTGAGAAGACGAAGTAGGTATCTATCAGATAGTGAACGAAAATAAACGCGATAAAACGGCACGTGACACAGAAATCATTCTTGACGCGCGGATATTTTTAAACAAGTTGTCATCGAGAAGATCGAACGGTTGATTTCACGGTTGCTTAAAGGGAGCGAGGAGAGCCGTAAGCATCTAGACGTCACATTATGATGTCAACGACTTCTTCCTGGACCACAAACCGCTTCGACCGTACGTCCAGGATGAATGGTGACGCCACGGGTGGCACCCCGTCGGAGAGAACCGCATATACAACTGACACTGGAAATATGGCAATTTCATTGGAATCATTTTCGAGATCCAGATCAGAATCCTTAATTTCATTCAATTCCGATATTTATTCATTTATTTACTTATAACAAAAATTTAATTGATTAAAAGATTCAATGTTCAATATCGAGGAGCTTTCCGAGAAAAGGACAAATTGAGGAACAATTTATATTCAACGACTGACACGAATATTAAGAAAGAAGCAGTTTTGGTTCATCCAACTTTTGTTATCAAGAATTTTCTATTTTTCTTCGCATGGTTGTGTTCGTAAGTACCATAAATCGATTCTTCATCCATATGGAATCTATTCGTGGCAAAGAAGTTGATGTTAATAATTGTTTACCATTCACGTGGCATACAAATCGGAACGCAATACTTCACCGTCGCCGGTGTCTATATAACGTGTTTCATCATGGGAATAATATTACACATTCCCGGTAAGAATGAAAAGCTTTGACTGGTCCATTTGATGTAACACCACGGTTTACATAACCTCACAAATTTTCGCGCAATTTGATAATTATCAACGAGAACATTTTTACGTTTTCTCTACATTCACGCGTTTCATTATCAAAGTGAAACGTGTGATTTTTTCTCTCTCTCTCTCTTTCTCTCTGCAAGTAATACTGACATTAATACGATCTCGAATTGACGCCGTCGACCAACTGAAATATAAATATTTACCGTTAATAAAGTAAAAAATGAAAAAACAAATTAAATACGTTAATTGAGAACAAATGTTTCGCTTTAACGAAGATAAAATGTTTAAAACATTTTGTACCGGCATGAAAACTACAGGGAGAAAAATACGACGATCCACTTTTTCACTGAACAATTATATCTTTGAATTGACCTAATAAGCTCTTTCGTTTCTATTCATATAGGTACGTAGATATTTACGGAGATTGCTTTTTTCCTATAATTTTGATATCTATCTTTTTTAATTTCAATTTTATACACTCTTTTCAATATACAGCTTACAGAAAATTTGACACGTTAACAAGCATATATATATATATATATATAAAATCACATAAAATATTTCATAATTGTTTAAACAGTTTTTAACTGGACGAGGATACTCGACTTTGAAAAAGATCGTGTGACGTGGAGGACAAAGGACATCTTGTTTTCTCAGATCGCAAAGACTTTTGTAAAAACAAGGTTTTGTTTCTTAAAATAATGTCTGCTAACCAGATTTTCCGGCGTGTCCGAACGAAACGAGAATGCGGCTTGTTTTGCACACATCGGTTTTCCATCTTTCCTGATTGACATGGGACGTTTTTCAAAGCTTCGCACGTGTTATTGTTGAGAACCCTTCTCGTTCTTCTTTCGTCGTTTTCGTGAATTGCGGTCACTTTCGATGGTTATTAAGAAAAGAAAAATATCGTTGGCACTCTATCAAAACACGAGTCAAACGGGAAGTATATAGGTATTTTTCTTGTATTTATAGTGTCAATGACAAACTTAAGTAAATTATTAATTGTAATTAATAACAATAACTTCGTAACTTATGATCAAATACAAAAACTACAGAAAATGAGAAAATATTTATTATGATATTCTTTATTATGTTCATCTTATAGGTTAAGAAGATGTTTCACAACCTTCGACGCGAACGTAGATCAAAGTAGAAACTGAAAACAATAAAAATAGAATCTCTTTCTCACAGTATAAATATTCGTGTCGTCCGTACATCTCTCGACGTCGGATCGATATTTTCTCATTAACCATAACATACGACATGGATCTGTTCGAAGTGGTCAAGCGGAGAAGAGGATCGATTTCGAAATTGCGGCGGTATCACAACGACGCCTTGCGTGAAGTTTGCCAAATACAGGTCGCGATTTTCACCGAAACGCGAGTCCCACGCGTTTCTACGTGTCGTCGCGCGCGTGAGATACGTTCGAAGGCAATTAAAATACCTGGCCAATCGAGGAACTTAACGAGCAACGTGAAAGAAACACGTTCGTTTCGGGCTGGATTCGTCCGATTTACTTGCGTGTCTCTTCGACCACGTTCGCATTGAAGGAAGAAGGAAACAGAAGTCGAGGGTTGTAATGAGGCTTATTTATTACCATAGGAGGTTCGACCAATGAGAGGACGGGATGGTGGTCGTAGCCATGCCCAATAGCCAATGGGCAGAAGGCTCGACGAGCTGTCAGACGAACCACGCCTCGGCCAATCGGCGCTTAGCTGCGCATGACAGAGTGGCTCGGTCTTGGAATACGCCGGAGCGGCAGTCCCTTCTGGTGCGTGCGTAGGAGAACGTCTCTCTTTCGCTCGAGAGAGGGAGTGTGTGTAAATCTGACATTTCGTTATCATTCTCCGAGTAATCTTCGACGCCACGAGTCTGCCTCGGTACGCTTCGTGGCGTCGCGTGTGTTTGGTATTGATCAGACGGACGACGTGTCGCTTGTTGTCAATCGGATAAAGAGGAGTGTCAGGTGTTCGGGTAGTGTGCGATATAAACAACACAGTGGGTTTCTCGAATCGTTTCAAGTCAAGTGCATCGATCGTGTCGCGTGCTTCCTCTCTCGAATAGAATCGACAGTCAGAATCAGTTCCGAACGTGAAACGAAAATTCTTTTTCTCGCTTCGAAGGTTTGAATAAACGATAAGGAACGAAAAAAAAAAACAACAAAAAGAAGAAAACGGAAAAAGAAAAAGAAAGAAAGGAAGAAAAGAACGAAGAGAAAGACCGAAAAAGAGACACCGTAGAGGACAGAGAAAACGGACTATTTAACAGAGTCCTAATAATAGCCGTTCGTACGCGAGTATACTAAGCGCCTATAAATACGCAGCTACCACGGGCCGCGGAAACACGAGCCCGTGGATTTCACGGTGCAACCTGCCACACGAGGTGATAGAAAAGACGCGAGTCCGAAGGGAAAAGAGGGAGAATAATCTTGAAGGAGGGCGCACCTGACGCTCTAAAGAGAAACTTGCCATAATCGGATCTAGTCGGTGCCAGTAACGCAAGATAATCGCGTGCGCGGTACACGCGAGACGGAGGGAAACTGTTGAGATAGGAGGCGACTATATAGAGAAACACATTCTGGGAGTGTACGCGTATACGCGTATACACGAAACACAAAAGAAGACAGCAATCGGTCCGGCCCAAGGCTCTCTGCGAGACTCCTCCAGTACACCCAGTCTCTGAAAGCAGATTAGAGAATAACCGCAACCGGAGTGAGATTTTATTATTCCACCGTAGTATATCCTTTCTTTTACTCTCGTAACACGAGAAACATCCCATGTTGGAATTCGACGGGCAGCTTCTCGAGCTTGCAGCAACTCTACCAAGCCGCGGTAGCCTAAAAATATCTCCTTCCTGCATATTCTGACGCGTTTATACCGTCACAAGTGTGGCGCGTTCTTCCTTTGTATTATCCTACGTACTTTCCTCTCGATCGAAACTAAAAAGACCTCGACCATTTTAAACATCGGCGCATCGGCTCGTTGGAAAAGACAAACTTCTTCCCTGTAGTAATCGTTTTTTTTTTTCGTTTGGCTAAACCGGAAGAACGTGTTCGTCCATTGAACCTATACTATACTTCGCTTTGTCCTCGTTAAAGAAGTACATGGTACATTGGCTTATATGTCGATTGTAGATTTACAATTGTCAGAAGTAACGAAAGTCTCAGTGATAATAGATTAGTTACTATCTAATACAGACGATTAGGAGAACGGCGATAAAAGTAAACTAGAAGGAGAATGCCTCGAAGGAAATTAGATCTAAAGAGGAAGCGTCGTGGATGACCATCGAAAGGTATGAAGATCGTGGACGAGTTAATCACCGCCGGTGGCTCGTACGTAGCTGAATATCTGCCGTCGGAACGATTCTCGAAAGAATTAAATCTTGTCCGTCGGCTGAACGATCGATGCGCCGCGGATTTGCCATTGATAATTAACCAATCGACTAATTGTTTGATTCATATTGCCTGGTAAGGAGAATAGAGAAAGAAATCGGATAAAATAGTGAGTGAAACGAAGTGTACTGAAGAAAAGTGGTCCACGGTGGAGGGTGGAGGGAACGGAGTGCAAGGGGTCGCCGTGGGCCCCGGAGATGATGCGATGATGGCCTACGGAGGAACCACCGGAAACGGAGGTGCGATGGGACCTTCTTCTGGTGGTACGGACGTTTTGGGCTCGACCGGTGATTACAGCCCGCAGGGGACACCAACGCCACTCACGGGACACGCTGCTGGTCCCGTCGAAGCCACTACCTATGGTCCTGCTACAGGACCAACCAGTTACAGCCCCCAAGATAGTCCTGCGAGTTCTGCCGGCGGCGGTAGCGGTAGCAACGGGCAATTGCCCAGTTTCGGATTTACTCAAGAACAGGTCGCCTGCGTTTGCGAGGTAAGTTTCTTCATAAAGACTGGTTGCTACGGTGTTTGAACGGAAAACACAAAGTTTGAGATTTAAATTTGTTTCAAACTGATATACGTAATCAATCGATAAGATAAATTCCGCGCGCGCGGTGTTGGGTGACGAGTGTCCGACGGACTGGTGCAAAGTGCAATTTTCCCAAGGCAGTTTGTATGTTACGTCAATTTTGTATTATTTGTCATTTGAAATTATCGATAGTATAATTCTGGAACAATAGAAAAGTAGAATGTACAGTAGAATATTAATACGATCATCCGTGAAGTAGTATCTCTTGGCCAACCAGAACACGCTTGTTTCTAAGATATTTAATTTGAATTTGTTGGTTTAATTTACGTTGCGAATACGCGATGATGAAACTTCGTAAAATTTTCTATTTTCTCGGGCCACGCATTGCAATACAACACACTGCACAGCACCGCGCGCCAAGATTCATTTGCATGTCACACGTCTAATGGAGTTCATACGATTTTACTCCAACCATAAATTGTTTTGTGTGCGACATTTACGCTCCTCTCACATCGAATAGCCCACATGTGCACGACAGAATTTTACGTACCTACGAATGTTTTATTCGGGACACTTACTCGAAATCACCATTTAATTCGAAACGAATAAAAATTAAAAATGAGCAATGTAGAAAAATATTTATTTAACATTCGCACGATCGCTGATTACGGTTAAATATTAGGTATAACGAATATTACACTTTGGGTATTTTACATAAGTGTATTTACATATTACATGCATTGTCTGTATTTTTACATAATTTCAAATAATGCTTCTAAAATGTGAATTTTGATACATGTGTCAGTCTATAAAATTCAATTAATTGTACACAAATAGCAAGAAACAATTTTGGAAATATAAAATTCAAATCCAATAATTCAAAAATTCTTATTAGATAACATATCTTTAAAACCAGCAGCTGTGGTGTCAGTAATACCGTGGAAGCTACATGAACAAAGTGAAATAATGAAAGTTTATGAGTATTATTTTTTGATGAAAATTAAAAAATGTCCGACCAAAAATTGCAACAATTATATTATTTTCTTCAAAATTACTACGAGAATAGTATACAAAAGTCACGTTGAAAATTATAAAACATAAAAAGTCTCTAATGTTCAGATGCTTATGTAACTATTTTAATAATGTCGATGCGAGTGTTAATAACATATCCTGTAAATCAACGAAAATTAATCTTTTTTATGTATTTATACTTGTTTATATACATTGCAAAATTTTGTTAAATTATAGACACGAACCACTAGTAAATTAGGATGCACATTGTAGTACGTAGAAGAAATGTGCGAGGAACGTCGATATTTTCTCACAATTCCCATTCAGTGCGTTACGTATACGGCTAGACGTTAACTCCTTGCCCACGTCACATGGATATACTATTTAATTTATGGCTACGTTTTGCATTTTCGATAAACGACATCGTTGTCTATTCAGAATGGAATCGGTTAGCGGGTAATTACACCCGCTTGTAATAAAGCAGCTTAAGGCACTTATGATCGTGCCTCATAGTGATTCGAATTTATCGTTTCAGTTAAAAGCATTCCGTATCAACATTCATCATGATCAGACGATTTATCTTTATTTAACATTTCAATTTAAAGAATTAGTGGAGTCAACAGATGTTAGTGGAAACAACTAAATTAATAATTACTAGATTACAGATGTTTTATTAATTCGTAAAATTAATATTCACAAATATGATTTTTATTCAGTGCTAAATATCTATTCTTAAATCCTCTACTATACATCGTATTTTACGTATTTCCATTGTATTCAAATTTTTAATATCCTCTAAAAGTGTGAACGTCAGTTATTACTAGTAACTAGTAATCTAGTGACTAGTAATCTAGTAACTACATGTCTGATATCTAGTGAAATTGTTTCGTTGGTCATTATAGTTACATACATAATTACATATATATTATATATTACATATAAATTATAAATGACCTGTGTATTATATACATACATATAATGTATACGTATATATTACATACACATTATAGTTACATATATGATTCGCGATAACCCCATGAGACGTGGGCGCTAGTTGTCTTGTATCATTCGAAATAACCGTGAATCGATTCGTTCGAGAAGGAACGATCTATCGATATTTAGCGGTTGGGCCGGGTGGTGCCGATTGTTTCTTTGCGCTACCGTCTTCTGTGCATCGCGTGCCTGGGAGTTCTCGCGCGCGCGAAGACAAATAGTTCCGCCGAGCCTCGGTGGTAGAACGCTCGATGAAACGAGACAGAACGAAATCGTTTAACCGTTTAGTTCGCCCCGGCGTGTCAGTTTGATTTGTCGTCGGCCAATTGAAAATTGTTGTTACATCGTCGTTAAAATCCGATCGCGATCTCTCTCGGTTTCCCTCTCTTTGTCGGCCATTTCTCTTCGGCTTTCGTCACGGCTCGTTTCTCATTATATGGCGGGATTTCTCTTACGCATTTCGTGATTAATCGTTCGTCAGAAGTGTGTTGCGCTTTGGAAACTAGGATGGCACCCGGCAAACGCGAATGAAGAGGTAACCATGGCAGGTGCAACGGAGGCTCGTACCACCGTCACATTTTAATGGCCGCTCGTTTTCGGTAATTTGCCTGTAACGAGCAATCGAGCATCGATTCCGTCACAGGGTAATATTCCTTTTCCTCGTTTAAATTTTTTTCTTTTTTTTTTTGCTCACGTGTAATGAGAATTTAACGGTCTCTTCTCTTCTTTTTCTCGTCGTTACGTGTTACGAGTCTTTTAGTATCAGAGGAGATAGCTCGTGAAAAGGGCATACCAGTGTAGCGATGGCGTAAATATTTCAAACATTCCGAATATTTACATGCGGTGGGAGAAAACTTGAATCACACACGCTTCGGATGTGATTCGATATTCGAAGTTTTTGAAATGTTTGACGTGTCTTGAGAGATCTTGAGTTGTCGAAGTTTAGATAAGTTTTATACGTCTGTAGCATTAAATGTGTAAAATACATTTTGTACGAATGATCGTAATATTAATATAGAGACTTGAAAGTTTCGAGAATTTTCAATATCGGATCACATTCGATTCGTTTCGAGTTGTTCTCGAATCGAAATTCAAACTTCTTGGACGCCATCTTTACTAATAACGAATTTATCAAAGCGTGATCTTTCTCGATGTGCGAACAGACGCATGCCATCCCTAGATCTTTATCTACGCATTTGCATTTGCAATTTTCTATAGAAAAGAGAAAAGAAAACACCCTTTTCGCGAAAAGAAATAGTCACGAGATGAAAAAATAATTACAAATTGAGAAACATACAAGATACACTAGAATAAGAGGAGATCGGGATGAGTTCTGCCGACTAACAGTGTGCCCCCCCTGTCTATCGTCTTCAAGGCGATGGTGTCGTCTGTCCAGGTTCTTCAGCAGGCAGGCTCCGTGGAGAGGCTTGGCAGATTTCTGTGGTCCCTGCCGGCGTGCACTAGGTTGCATCGCCACGAAAGCGTCCTGAAAGCCAAGGCGATCGTTGCCTTCCATCGAGGACACTTCAAGGAGTTGTACAGGATCCTTGAGAGTCATACGTTCAGTCCGCACAATCATCAAAAACTGCAAGCTCTCTGGCTCAAGGCTCATTACATAGAGGCCGAGAGACTGAGAGGGAGGCCTCTTGGTGCAGTCGGTTAGTATCAGAACTTTCTTCAAATTAATTTAAATATGCATATCGTTTAATTTAAAATATGACACGAATAACACGAATGGTACGCAGTTACTCATTATTTTTCGAACTGAGAGAAGTTGCTCTATTGTCCGAAATTAATTCAGAGCGGTAAGGTTGTTGATCTATTTGTCGCAACGTTTTTTTGAACTATTTCGGTCGCTATTACGTTGGCCGTGTAATAATTCTACGGTACAGAGTATAAAATTTCAATAACCTTCTTAAATAACCTTTCGACAGAATTTCGACACTCGAGACGTAATTTATGTTTACTTTTCGTAATCTGATATGTATTTTGTACATAGGTTTTGTTATGAAGAATTTCTTTCGTTCGTTGTATTTCGATGCTTCGTGATCGTGGAGCGAATTTAGAAATCACGCCGGACATGATCTATTGGCGATCATAATAGCGCGCCGGAAAGGAAACATCTCGCGAAGGAACAAGCATCGCGCCCCCGAGGCCTGCCAGTTTTATTTCTGTCGTGAATTGTAAACCAGGGAGGAAGGCGAGTTTAACGAGCTGACATTCTAATTAGATCTTTCCATTTACTTTTGCGAATCAATTTGTGTCATCTGATCTCTTCTCTCTTCTCTCTTCTCCTTTCTCTCTATGTATGCGCTAAAACCAGAGAGCAAAGAGAGAAGTTTTGTCCCCCGTGTGTGACATGAGGTCTGTGTGAAGATTTCCGGCTGCTTTGAAAGAGAACATCTCTATACTTCTGAGAAATCATTGGTAGTCATAGTTCTTTTTGAACGTCCTCACAGCTGGACCGAGAATTTTTTATGCCGGTCATCAGCGGATAGTCTTTTCTTTACCTATTCTTGCGTTTATTTATTATTTATACAAATTTAACGTAGTTATTAAACAATTCAATTTGTTTACAGTGCTGTGGAAAAGTTCCCTAGCAGATTGGATTTTTTATTAATGTTTATGACAATGACAATCATTAGTTGAAATTTATTGAAATGTAGCTGTTGAAACGTAAAATGAAAAGATTGAAAGTTTTGTACATCACTGTAAATTAATTAATATCATTAGCTAGAAAATCTTGAAGGTATAAAATTGTTTGTGTGTTTCGTTTCCGTATCGATAACAATTAATAGTCAAACATATATGATTCTTGTAGATCGAACGACGGAAATAAAATCGAACCAAACGGGTGTGTATCTCTGTTGCGTCGTTTAAAGATAGCCTCTCGTAATTCAAAGGTTTACCGTCTATCATATAAATCGCCTAATCCTCTTGAGGGATTTGTTTCGTCGTAATTAATGGTAGCTGCGTGTAACCTTGCTTGTGAACAAGAAAAATAGAATAGAGAAGAAGTACCTAAATACTTGTAGAGATAAAGAGATAAAGTAATTAGCAGTAAAGTAAATATAAATTCAAATGTAAATCTTGTAAATCTATTGTAAAATGTTTTACTCGTGAAATTGACCAAAATTGTTTGAATTGCAGGAAAGTATCGCGTTCGGCGCAAATTTCCACTGCCGCGTACAATTTGGGACGGTGAGGAGACATCGTACTGCTTCAAGGAAAAATCCAGGAGCGTCCTGAGGGATTGGTATGCCACTAATCCTTATCCTTCGCCACGCGAGAAGCGAGAATTAGCAGAGAGCACGGGACTTACCACTACGCAAGTCAGCAATTGGTTCAAAAACCGGAGACAAAGGGACCGTGCAGCTGAACACAGGTATTTACTTCTTTCCTTAATATTTTGATAACAATCTTATTCCAATAACTAGTGTGTATTAAAAATCATCAACGATACTCATAAGTACTTACATATATATATCTGTCTTTGTATTTTATGAAAATGACCTTTGAAAGGTCAAAACCATCTAGGATGATATTTATATAGTCACAGTCATAGTCTTTGCTTGGTGAAATATCTGATACCTTATTTATCTCAGCTGATCCAGTAAACACATAATTCTAGTAATAAATTACCGAAATGTATCAACAATACATTTGAAATTTGAAAGCAGTTAGTCACGCAACGGTGTTACTTACAGGTATTAAGACGTTTTATAAACAGGCAAATTCACGCGATGAACGTGTAAATTAGCTCGTGAGTAAGGGGTTTTCGAAGTCGTACGTTTCGAAGAGAAGTTACATAACTTCCTTCTAATAACCAAATATCGAGATGCGCCAGACACGTCTGCTTGTTCTGAAGCGAACGAAAGAGAGAAAAAACACAGTTGAAAAATGTTGATGGTGTTGGAAATGGAAGTATTGTCACAATAATATCTCGTCACATCGTCATCTATTGGTGAAAAATATTATTACAGCACACATGGGAATTTAATATACTCACAACAAGTTTCCTGTATATTGTCCTTGCGTGGCCTTGTTCAAAAAGATAATCGGCAGTGACCGAATTGATATCCATGGAATCCGTGGAGGGCGCAAGCGTAGGAGTTTCATGTTGTTTGGAAGGTCGTTGCTCTACATCTGATTTTAGAAACGACCGAGCAAACTCGAAGACGGCCTCATAACTACGTAACGTTAGCGATGCATTTCTCTTACGTCTCGTGATCTGCTTTTTGTCGGATCTCAACTTCTCTTTGTATTCTTGTAATTTATACTGTAAGAGCACGATTGCGTGGTCATCGACAGATTAAGGGTGGTTATATACGAACGTTTCCATTTTCGTTATTTCTAGATTGTCCTCGAATTTAATTATACGAACGTTAACTTTTCCGTTCTCAGTTCGCGCTGGAGCTCTGTAATTTTCGATCCGAAACGAACACCTCGTTCAAGACGTAATACGATCTGTCGAACCGCTTAATCGTCGGATCCTCATTACCGCTATTTTTCTCTCCACCGGAAAGAATTAAAATTCCCAACTACGCAGACCAATTTAAGTACCGTTATAATACGCTCCCTTAAAATCGTGTGGCAATATATGTATGTTCAATTTTTACGTACCCTCGTATATACCCTCGTCTATACATAAGTACTTGTATCATAATTTTCTATTTCCGTAGTAATTTAACGGATAACGAGAATCTACTCGTATTCTCTTCATCTCTTTCCTCAAAAAGAAATTTCCACTTACAATTGGCAATATCCTACGACGATCACGCTTTTTTTTTTTACTTTTTTTATACACGTGTATAAGAAAAATAGACACGTTGTACAACATATAGATGAACATATAGATGAAATTACTTATTAAAGTAAAGAATCTTTAGCTTCCGGTTCATATAAAACACAAATTCTTAATTCATGGAAATATTTTCTAGGAACTCGCTCTCTGTGATTATTCCTAGAAGATTTTAATTGAACGTTGGGTTAAGGATTATTAGGTTCACTTGCGAAAGGCGATCAGGAAACTCTCGACGATTCATTCAGGAAGATTCATAGCGGTTAACGCGATCGAAGGATCGTCGAATGGGTCGTGGTCGGATACGATAAATGCACGAGAGAAAGAGAGAAGAGTCAGTCGTTGTTCCCTTGATTTCGGTGAATCCATCGATGCGAATCGTGGCCAGGATAGACGGCGTTTCTCCTCGTCGAGAGAATTTCGCGAGGGAGGAAGTGGGAAGCACCACCGTGGCGAGGCCCAGTCCAGTACACAGCCGTGTCACGCCACGGGGAACGTATCGAATTTCTTATGGCTTCTGTGTATTCCCATGAACGGAGACAGAAGGTCAGACAGAAACAGAAAGTTATACTGGGAGACGTTAGGGTGGCGAGAAGGAGGGGAAGAAAGAAAGAGAAAGAGAAAGATATATATATATATATATATATATCTATATATGTATATATCTATATATCTATATATGTATATATGTATATATATATATAGGCGCGGTGGTGGATCCTATAGTCCTATCCGATGGCTTTGGGGGTATCGTGGATACGCATGGCATCATTCGCGGCATATTAATTACAGGAAATCCTACAAAGCATCCATATCACCCTCCCATGCTTTCCCTATACGTAATTCGTTGTACACCCCTTCGATGGAATATCGAGTTGAGATCATCATCATCGTTGCACGTTCGTTTCTTTTTATTAGCAAAGATATACGTACACTTTGTGTCTCTCTCGCGAGGATTTCTCTTTTTGATAGAAAATCAACGGATCATATCTCGTCCATATTTTGTCCTCTTTAAGTCATCAAAGATTTAGGTTAGGTAGCTTCTAGCATATTTAAGTTTTCTACCGGAGGCTGGATTATTTGAATTTAGAACGAAACGATCCAATCCAATGGAGCGTGAACTTCTATTCTAACAAAGAGGTTAGAAGTCATCGCGAAACGTAAACAAGCGACACTGCTTAGAGCAATTCTTATCGTTCCTCTCTTTCCTTTCTTTTTTCTCGTTCTACGCCTTAGGTGCGAGCACGTGTGACTGATTAATTCTCCGAAATATTCTGGCTCCACTCTGTTATACATATATTTTCGTTTCGGTCGAATTTATTGTCGCGTCTCCATCGTCAAGGTTGCGTTCCAATTACCCAGTCGTGACACGATCCTAACAACGAAATTTTTGCTGAAATGGACGAATGACATGATTGTACAATTATCTTGCCACTGATACGTGGAAATTTAAGTTCTTTAGATAGTTCTTATCTCGGTAGCGACTCATTGAGATAGATCACAATGCACGTGAAAATTTTATTCCTGAGACGAGATCATGTAGAGAAAGGATAATCCAATTGGCCATGGTCTTATTCCCCTTACTCTGGTCTAAACCACTGTACTTTATTAATTGAACCATCTCAGCAATCAAACGGATCTTTCCTACTCGATTCATTGTCGGTATCTGAGGACAGCCGCCTATTAATTCTTCGAATACATTGACTCAGATTTTATTAACAGATTGCCGACTGATCGAGGTGTCTCAGGGTTTCAGTAGAAGAATATAGGTCAAAGACAAAATATGATATTGCTGATTTTAGGAAATTAAAAATCACAGGTTTCCAATCTGTACACGAAAATAATATTGGTAATGCCGGAAAACACTAGAAAAAGGAGTTAAAATGAAAATACAGAAAACAAAATTGCAGAGTTTTGATTTACAAGAAGAATTTTTGAGAGATTGATGGGGATTTATGAGAGGAAAACTCACGGGCGCTACGACTAATGTGAAGAAACAATAAAATGATTGCCAAGATGATACGATCTTCGTTCTCACGAGAAACTGACTAACAGTCGTCGTTTTCATCCTTTGTTCTTTTTTTTCTTCTTTGTTCCTGTTCTGAAATTTGCTGTCGATCAGCAAAAAAACGTTGGTCAAACGTTGTCTGTAGCCACCGCGGTGTCCGGTAACCGAACGTGTGCGCACGGACCGTAGGAACGCAAAGGGACGATAAGAGAAAAAGATGCTGATCGCGAGATTTCAGACGGCGCCGTCTGCTCGTTATCTGCACCTCTTTTGTTCCACGCAATTCCATCCGCGCTCTCGAATATCTTTCTCTTTGGCGACGTGCGTGGCCGCTGCCAAGGGCTACCAGAATATTCGCTGGCCGTCTAGTAGTAACTCTTTCGGAGATTGAAATATTATCAAATTCTTTTCCACAATGCTTATAATAGATAATTGGATCGCCCGGTGATTACAATTTCAGATGGAACAGTTGAAAGTGAAAAGCTTCGACGAATGTAACAGAAACTTGAAAATGTTATAAATATCAAAGTTTCACGAGTATCGAAGAAAAAAGAAAAAAACTATTCTTCTAGTTTCAATTATTCTATCGTCAAATATGCACATATTCTCATCTTCTAACGTGTCTGTAACAACGTCGAAAATAGCCAGAATTTATGGAAAATGGTAGAACGAAGTCGTCAAAGGTTATTGCCTTCAAAAGTGGAAGTTTCGAGTTACGCGAGCCTTTTGAATAAATCGTCTGTTCTTCGTTCGCACATTATATGTATGGATCACGTGTAAACGAGCTGGTTAAATCGTTCGATAAGAGCTCCCTGGGGGGAGAGTATGCACCGTGTGCATCCTGGTATTTGACGTTTTTTGCCCGACACCGACGCCCACGAGACGCCCCAGTCTCATGGGGTCCGCGATACCGTTAACGTTTCCGCCCCTGCTCGCGTGATCCAACTTTAATTTACATCGGCTTGTCAAGCGACCCGGGGATCGTTTCGTCGAAGAATCCGGAGGAAGCTTTGTTACCGCTCGAAATCTATCTCGATGATTATTCGTTTCTTGCAATTATTCATTTATCAATTCTTTCTTCTTTTTTTAGCGTTTATTTTTTTTTTTTTTTTTTTTTTTTTTTTGGGAAGGTATTGGACATGTTCTATACTCTTGTTTTCATTACACTGAAAAAGAAAGAAAGCATAGACTTTCGAATTCTAAGACGTGTACGTTCACTGGTTCACCTCGTGGTTCTCTGTCGTCACTAAACTTGTCACGATAAATCGCCACGAGCCGCTCTTGAAATATCCGTGTTGTTCTTCCCGTTGAGAGATCCGGGGCCTAGTAGTGTCTCCTCGATCCATTGTCGTGCCCTAGCACACTTTGCTACGAGTGGATGAAAATAAACTTCGCTCTCCCCCGCACGTGTCACGGCACAAGGTTTTTTCCTTTCTTTTTTCTGTTTCTTGCAAACGCTGTCCTATGTTACAAACGCCACTTAACTTGTTAACTGGAAGGAAGAGTCGGATTTCTATATCACGCCGTGTGTTAAATGTTCAAGGTTGAGATGTATATTTACTTAGATAAAATTATATTTTATAAATATGCATATTTGTAGATACGCGTATAAAATTTTATTTTAATTGCACAAAAATCCTTCACACGCGCAAACAAATTAATTTACCTCTGTCAACAGTTTACAAAGTTGTTGAAAATCACGTGACGCTACGATCACGTCATGGTCTATAATTAAACATTTTTCTCCCCTTTTTTTTTTGATATTATCATAACCTGCCTCAATCTACCAATTGATCGTACCAAGAACCCATAACAAGAAGATTCATTTCTAACTTGGAGGCTAACGTAATCCATGGAATGTTTACTCGATTTGGAGAGCGAGCCAGTTAACAGGTTAAAGCGCGGCTATTATACCACCTTGGCCCTGACTAATATCATCGTTCCGACGATGGAAGAGAGAGCTATGTTTCTCTTTTAGACGCCCTCTAATCTTCAAAAGTGCCCGGCAACGTAACCTCGTTCGCCTGACCCCGAAGGGTTAAGAACAACATCGCGCCGCCGAAAATAAATAAAGCCGGAAGAGGCAGACGCGGCTCCTACGTGCCACCCAGACGTTTTGCCTCTTCCGTTTAGCTCTACGGCTCGTTTTTCTTCCTATCGAGTATCGACGGAAAGGAGCCACGGAAAATTTTTGCCTCTGAGCTTGACCGAGCATCTGAGCTATTAGCTCCACGATATCGTTTCTTGATATCGATAACTCGAAGGCAATTAAATTAAAATTTGCATGTCATCTATCGTTTATTTACATCGCTATTAATACCATTTAGCGATAATATTTGTATAGACAGTTGGAAGAAGCTTGTTACTTCGATCGTTTTCTATGGAATGATTGTAAAGAGTAATCGTGAATTTTCTAATCATATAGTATTTCTAGTCTAATCATAGTATTTTATCTGTCTTTTATTTATATCATTATTAATACCATTTAATATAATCATAATTATTAATGTTAGCAATAATATTTGTATGGATGAGTTGGAAAGTTTTCAGTAGGATAGTTGTAAAAAGTAATCATGAATTTCCCAGCAGTTTATGATCTCTGACTGATCATAGATTGATTTCATTTGTAAAAAATTTCTTTCTCTTTTGTCTTTTGTGTCACTATTATTTTGTGATTTCGTCAGTAAAAAAAATATATTTCACTTCGGATATATTCAAGGTTGTTTGACGGAAGATAGAAACGCAGAGTTAGCTAATCGACTTCTCCGTAAGTTGTGGCGTGCCCCACGGGTTTCTTGGTTCGATGGATCGAAGAATAGTCGTGGCTGCACAGTTCGCTGGGGTCGGAGCCCAGTAATGGCTCTGTCGTTGCTCTCCAGTGTCAACAAAACATTGCTAATGTACCCAGGCCAATACAAACTCACCCTTGCCTCACCCTCGTTGCGCCACTGTCAGCACACCCTTGTCTTCCTACCACGATAAATCGAGGGCCGCCTAGAGAAAGGAACAGCCAGGAAAATGGTGGCTCGGTTGCCTTGAATTTTCTTCCTACGTATCTATTCGTCTATCCGTTCTCAAATTTTCTCCCTATCTTTTGGAAATTTGAATCTAATTTCTTCGGTGATTCCTTTCCCTGAAAATTTCCTGACGTAATTTTTAGTCAGATTCTAGAGGATTTTTTTTTCAAAATTCTGAAGGATCGGTGAAAATTCTTTTGAATTTCTAAAATTTTTAGCTTCAATTTTTCCAAGATTCAAATCTCAGTTTCTCTGCAGGATAGATAAATCGTTCCCGATTCTTTTTTTCTAATATTCAGCATGCTGTAATTCTTAAAATACCTTTCGGCAAAATTAGACGAAAATTAGAATTCTCCTTCAACATTCATCGACCTTATCTTTGCATGGTTCTTCGTAAATTATTTTTTAGCGACATCGGTCCCAGACTGTTTCCAGATATTGGAAACTTTTTTTCGATGATAGATTCGATTACGAACAAACTGTGCAGGTGCTTAGCTCGTAGGCGGATGCATCTTTAATTGCTCCCAATTGCATTGATCTTCGATAACCGATTTCTCGTTCTATTTGTAGGTACTCTGACAGACATTCTTTCATAAGTATTCTATCAAGAATTCCAGATGCTTTTGTGACTATTGTTCCATTCGATTACGATTGATCGTTATAACAATAGTTGCTAGCGTTGCATTTCCTTTTTTCATTTTTCATTCCTTCTTCCATTTTTTTTTTGCCGTTCCTGCTCGCGCGATGATAAATTCAGTGTTATCATTTACTGTTGGATTTTTTTTACTATCGTGTATTTGATAAAAAATAAGTAGTTACAATTTTGTCAATAATTGAGCAAAAATTTCTCTTACTTTATAGGTATAATTTTTTGCCATCTTTTTTTTTAATCTGTTAGACTTGGTAGTTAGATGAAATTGACGATAAAGATTAATTACACGTCTTCTGATTTAATTCCGTGTTTGTATAAAATAATAGATAGCTATAATCAAAAGTGTTGAATTCGAGGAATTTCTTCAAATTATCGCTCCCTTAAAATATTTGGTTGAACCTGCCACAATATTTGATGGCGTGATAAATGTTATAGGTTTTTATTATTACTTCTATTCATCAGATGATCTGCATTCTGGACCTCTTCGATTATAAACATTATCGACGAATGGGTGGGACGAATGGTTTGCAACAATGTTTTATCGGCGATGACGTCGACCTAGGTAGAGCTCCATTAACGTTTTCTACGAACTTTATAATCACTCTACGTAGCACAGTGCGTTATTTATTATTATTAGACGATATGATTGATTACGAGCAACAAAACTAAGTTGGAAGAGATCGATAGAAACGTATACTGTTGTACTTCTGGATACAATCAATTTCTTTATTAATTTCAGTCCTTATTTATAATACTAGCACTACGTCGTTTCTAAAATAAAAATACTCCATTTTCAGGGCTCCATTATCAGTTTTCTTTTCTTTTAGAAGTGTTAAATATCGGTAATAATTTAAAATGTGAAATGAAGGAACGAATAAAAACTGGGGTTTAGAATTTTTAGAATTCTATTATCTTCTTTCTTCAATAAGTTATCTGTATGGTTTTTATTTGAGAATGGTGAAAGAAAAGTTTAGACCATTTTTTAGAAGTAAGATCTAGAATTTTTAAAATTTTACCAGCTTTTTTTCTTCAGCGACTGATTAGTTATCTGTACGGTTTTTATTCGAGAACGGTGAAAGGGAAATAATAGGAACAGAAGTAAGAACGGTGGGTGCGTTTTGACTTGAATCTATTAGTAAAATTGCTGGTGAGAAGCTACTTAAAAAAAGTGCCGGTCCCTTGGATGGTTCGCGCTGTTTGCTAGGCCTTCCTATGTAAATCTTGCGAGATCTTTTTTGAGAGAACTTCCGACTTCTGCAGGTCAGCTGACGCTTCTGAGAAGTCATCGATGCCTCTGGATGCCGCTGTCGATTCAAATTTTCTGTTGTTTGAACAATTTTTTTTTTTGTACAAGTATTAATTTTGTAGGTTGTATTTGGAGAATTTTGCTAATATGTATATTTTACACTAAAACGTATCGAATCTATAAAGTATTGGAGAAATTTTCCAGAAAATAATTTTTCTAAAAGAGTAGTATTGGATTTCTGAATTTTGATTCAACTACGCCATGACACTTCTGATTCATCGTACGCGTCATTATCTTTCTTTTCTCTCTTCCTTCCTACGCAAAAGTACATACATTACCAAAACTGCTCCCTCGCCAAAAAAAAGAAGAGAGTCGTATTAAATGTCCATTATTCAGACTTAATTAAATCGTTCCATCGAGAGTGTTGTCACGTAAGTGGAAAATGGAAGCGCATCAGATTGAAGTGGACGACGATTTGTGGGGGTGTGTACGTGGAATTGCTCGGTTTCGGCAAGGGTGAACGGCCACTTCCCGGATGCGGAGGACGACAGATGGGGAAAAATGGGAATGGAGTCGATGTCGAGAGAGAAGGGCGTTACGAAGGGGACACCGACAGTTGTCGGTCCGCGTTGGTAAGGGTTGGACAGCGACGGGGGTGGCTGCGCCAATATTGACTCTTTCTGAAAACCGGGGACCTCACGGTGACAAAGAGGGTGGCGCTACTTTACCAAGCCTTTTGTGCTTCTCCAGCCGTGGACATGGCGCCTGTGCTCCATCCTCCAATTCGAATTTTCCAGCCTGGCAAATTGTATTTCAAGCTTAAAGGAGTATTTCGTACTAGATATATCATTAGAAAATACTATTCAATCTTCGAGACAGTGTGTAGTTCTTTCGACTTCAAAATAGTTTCCTAAAAGTTGAAGTGTTATACACACACCGTACAATGAATTAGGATACAACACGTATGAATGAAAATAATTCTAAATCAGATATGTTTCATATGTATATAAATAACATAAATTGACAAATGCCCAATGATTATCTGTACGAAAATCCAAGATTTTCACCTGTTTCGCTCGTATATTTTTACTTTCACAAGGTTCGACAAAATCATGGCGCCCATATAACATGACAATTTAACGACACGACGAACGCTCGATTACGAGGTTCGTGATTCATCCGGTCGCAGCGGGAGATGAGCGAACGTTCGCGGATATATAGGTGGTAGAGAGAACAGGGCGAGGTCTTCGACTTTGATGGAAGTCGATCGGTATCGAAACTCGACATCGACTTTGATGGAAATCGATCACGATCGTCGACGTGTCGAGGAGTCATGGTGTCGACCCACGCTACCGGCTGCGGCCAGCAGCCCAGACAGGCCTATAACAGGCGAGTGACGATTCATCAACGTTGTTCTTCGACCATGTGGATCCGAAGGATCTTTTTAGTATCGAGTCTTTGCGAATATTTCCTTGTTCCTTTCTTTTTTTTATCTAAGGAAAAATGGCTACTGGTTCTTCTTCATTTTTCCTCGTTCCGAAGATGCATCGAGTAATTTGTTAATTAGGTTTAGCCGATTGCGCTCTAGTAGTTAGGTTGGATGGAAGTAGATGGTTTGGAAAGGAAGATTAATTACAATACGTGGATCCAAACTCTTTACTGAGATTTGACAAATTCTTAACAACGACGAACAATTTCAATCCTAACCTAAAAATTTACCAATAATATTTCTTCGTATATAACAAAAAGACAAGAAGAAAAGAAAAATAAAAGTATGACAGAGAAGAAGAATGACAAGAATATGTTTGTAAATTGATAAATACGCGATACACGTGCGTAAAGTGAAAAAGAAAAGAGAAAAAGAGGAGGAAAAGAAGAAGGTCGTGCAACGTGTAGGGAAGAACAATGGTGACCGGAAGTAGATGGTAGCAGTTGTCCGGAAGAAAGGGGAAAAGGAGGGTTTTTCGCGCTGCGCAAATAAAGATGCGTTCGGGTCAAGCGGGTAGACACGCTCGTTGAAATCGTGTTCTCGCGATGCCGACGTCCCCGAAATAGCTACGAATACTGCCCGCGTACCATTGCCTGGTTTACGGTTACAGCGTGCACGGTGTCTGGGCAACGCGCTCTGCGTATCTGAAACCAGAGATCCCCATCTCGTCACCCGTGTCTCTCCCGTACGCGCAACATTCACGGAACCGTTGCACGAAAAAGGCGAGTTGGAGAGTCGCACGCCGCTGTAATTCCGCCCTAGCAGGTCCCCAAATTCTCATTTTTCATTGCCACTCGGTCGCGCGCCCTCGTGGTCCCGTTTGCGAATCCTGTTTCCGCGCCAACCTGATTCGTCGAGACGTTTGTCTCGAAACGACGCGAGGGGAGAGAGTAGTAGCGTCTGCTTGGCAGTACTGACATTTTTCAAAGGAATTTTGCTTCACTTTTTTACGTGACCAATCGATGATTGTCGCGAGCTGATGTGGTTACGCTTGTGTCACGTTTACGTTCTAAGAAAGATAACAACGACAAAAGATTAGAAGAGGAAAAAAAAGATCGACACGTGTGGATGTTACGTATATATCTCTTTGAGCAAAATCGCGCACACACGCTTGGCTTGTATATTTTAAATGTATTCAATTTTTTCTCGTCTTTTCGAAGGGTAAAAAAATTCTCGTTCGGTGAAATATCGCAACGATCTTCTTTTTTAAAAGAGAGACGACACAGAGGTAGATTTATCCATGAACGATTTTTCAAATTATGCTCGTCACTTTCTATTTTAAGCTATCACGGCGATCCATTAATCTTATTAGTTCTCCATTATCCCCGAAACTTCAAACCGTCGCGCGAAATAACACCTGTAATAAACTCCATCCAAATTTTAAACTCTCTCTCTCTCTCTTTTTCTCTCTTTCTGTTGCAATAATCGAAAATACGATGCAAACGATGCATGGTTTAATTTATGATACGCTCACGCTCGCCAATTCTCTGCTGTAGTGTGTTGTACAACTTCAAAGAACAGAAATTCCCGACGTCAGAAATCATCTGAATCACTGAATCATCTTTTGGAACGAAAATTTCGAGACCGATACGTGACCAACATCCGGGGAAACACAGAATTCCGATGTGCGTTGCACTTTTCGAGGTCTCTCTTCGTGCTCCATTCATTCGTTTCCTTCGCCGCTGTTTTGCGTGGTTTCTGTCGCGCGTATAAATAGTCCGCGTTTTCACGTTTGTGCGGTTTATTCCTGGTTGACGAATTCGCGTTCTTGCCTACCGACGATTTCTCATTCAGATTTTCGATCTGGCTCATTAGACGTGAAGAATTGTCGTCTGATTGCCTTTTGACCACCTTCCTGCAAATGAGAAATAGTTTAATAGACGAACCAAGTTCTTGCTAGTGTTCTTAGAAGTAGGCACACAAGAAAAATGAGAATTAGAGGTATATATAGGTATATATAAATTACAATGTTACGTAATGTGGAATAACGGGGAATTTAAAAGGATAAATTTTTCTGAGAAGCTTTAAATTTTAATGTTAGATATCTATCATATATATCATTAATACACTGCTTATAAAAATTGGAGGATTATTTCAAAATGAGTATGAAGCGATAAAATGAAGCATTTGATTCTTTTTTATTAGGAAAGAACATCAGAAAAGCAAACGACAAGTTAAAGAAAGTTGTTCAAATCAAATACTTTTTTTTTTTATCGTTTCATATTCATTTTGAAATATCTCCTAATTTTTGTGAGCAGTGTAATATCATCAATAATATTATATCATATATATCACTAATAGCCAAAATAATATTTAGTGAGCGAAACAACTCTTTATTAAGATCAATTTACTTAATTTTGTTGTTAAAAAAAATACGACTTCGCATAAAAATATACATCCTAGTGATGAATCCTCAATGAAGTTCATTGGCTTGGCTTTATTCGTTCTATTAGATAATGAACTTTACCTTTAATGAAAATAACACTGCATAGTTAGTCATCTGATGTAACACACGATTCTGTGTTACATAAGTACAGAGTGAGCCAAAAATCACTTCCTACTAAAATAAATCCGTAATTTTTTTTATTTTTTATATATTTAATAAAATTAGTTTTTTCTTATATTTCCATGCTTTATTAAAAAAAAAAAAAAAAAAAAAAATAGATGGGAGAGACTTTTTATCTCATCCTAATATGACAGGTCCTTAAAATTAAAGAAATAATAACGCCGAAGCATTTGTTCATCGTTGAATAGTTTTAGGGACCAACTGATGCAACACACAGTCGTCGCAGAAACGAGGGAAGACGACCTTAGCGTCAATCAGTTGGCAGTATTTTCTGCGTGGACGTCGTTACAGTTTGATTTGTAAGAAATCATCGACTCGAAATAACTCCTCTTGAGGAGTTGCAACATTGACGAAATGATGGAATCGGTGACGGTTCGATTTATTTTCAGGAGAGTGTGTCGCGATGGAATTTAGGCTATTTTGTAAGCTACGATTTGTTAATAAGATAAGCACGTCGTACGTTGCGTGATGCGAAATATGTTTTTAGTTGCAAAATACAGTTTACTGTCTTCTATTGCATTTTATCGGGGTAAATTTTAATTTACTATCTAGTAAGAAATCAGGTATAAATGCGAAGTGTATTTTAGTTGAAAATGCGATTTATTCTTCGCTTCTTACTTTGTATTCAAATCCTTTAAGCTTTAATTGCAAAATACAACTTATTGATTCTAGATCTAAATCTTTCAATAATGTTTTGTTAGTTGTTTTAAATAGGGATACGATGTTGCAGAAAAATGATCGGCGGAACGATTTTCACTTGTTTCTGAAAAAATAAGAGTTCTTTGTTCGAAATAGAAATAATATTTCTAAATGAAAGATTGTTATATATTGGAATGGTAGATTATTTCGATTGTATTATACCAAACAAAATGGCTGTTTGTCTGAATTAGAAACGTTTGGCGCTGCATGTGGCATACTACTCGATAAAGTTCAAACGTTTGCCTGGCAATTTATTGGGTAGTCCCTGTAACATGCGCAGACCTTGTGTAACGTGAATTTATCGAACGTAGTAACTTGCATTTTATGGATCACGATGAGATACTCTGGCCTTCGGAAAATATCCTTCGAAGTAAGTGGTGCAAATTGATATCCTGTCGATTCTCGAATTCTAATATTAACTAATTCTGATGTCAATTCACTCTGAATGTGGTTTGAACTGTAGAATAAATCGGTACATATTTAGAAAGACCGTCTACGTGCAAACAAAATTAAAGCGACATACCATGCGATGATACCATCTTCTTCAAATAGACCTCCATCTTTCGTTTCGAATAGAAATTTCCAAAGTTCCTATAAAAATCTAACAGGTGTGTATTCTCTATCTTCTCTAACAAACGGGCCAGAGTCTTCTCTTCCTCGAGCCGCAACAGCAAAGACAAAATCGAAAGGTAAATTTCGTTGTCAGAAAGGGAGCCATCGCGGTTGGTGCGTGAAGCGTACGGTACCATCCGTGTTCGAACACAGTGGAGTAAGGTCGTTGATGAATACTTCTTGATTTCGAGCTATCAAACCGCACAAAGGGGACGGCGTTTGAAAAAGCGAGAGAAGGACGAGCGTTTGATACGGCAAAGCTTTTTTCTCGGGGTGAGACGAAAAGAACGGTCGGGATTCGACCCCTTTTTCGCCGAAGAGAGCGGCCATGTTGGGTCGCCTCAGCCATTTTCGGGCACACGCGGACAAAAAAGGCGGGTTAGGGCCCGTTCCTGGTGAAAAACCGCTTCTAAAGAAGGACCACGTCAAATCTGACAGGCGGAGGGAAGAAGGGGACCACATATGGCCACGTTAAGGGCCGAAAAGGGCCCGCCTCGTCGCGTACACGTCTTCTTTTCGTCTCTGCTGCCGTTTGAAAAAGAACAATCCTCTTCGTTCTCTCTTTCTCTGTGTAGTCGAGAGCGCGTGTTTCCTCCTCCTCCTTTTCTTTTTCTTCTTCTTCTTCCTCGTGCTCTTCTTCTTCTCCTTTTTCTTCGTTCTGTCGATAGAGAAGGCATTCATTCATGCACGCATTCCCAGAATGTACTAATGTGTTGTGCGGCTTGCGTGCATGTGTTTTGGAAGGTTCTGAGGTTATGGTAGGTTCCTTCGTTGGAAATCCCAACTTGAGATGTGTGAAGAACAGCAAACCTCTGAATTAGATTGTTAAAAAAAAGTCTGGACTGTTAAAAAAAAAGAAAATGTATATATATTTTTTTCTTTTTTGGAACATGAACATTACAATATCTGTGGTATATTCTTAGACGTGGGAGAGAAAGAAGGAAGAAAAGCAGAAAACCTCCTAGAAACCGAGGTGTCGTAACAAACAATGAAGTTCAAATGTAGCGTGCAACAGTGTCGAGATGTCTTTAGCAGAAATGCCTGCCAGTGTTCTCTGTGTTCCCTTTCTTCTTGACTCACCGATCCAACGTTCTGGATCGTTTGCGTTTTACTGCGTTGTCGGGCAGAACAGAACACACAGAGACGCAGATTTAATCCAAGTCTTGTTGTGCAACTAGTCATTACACACACGATACAGACTCGAGAAGAAATCGTTCGACGATCCAACGTGTAATTTGCGCTGACAACAGGCATTTCCGTATCTCGTTGGAAATCGTCGCTCCCGTTGAAATTCTTCTTGCTCCATTTTACAGTAATTATATAACATTCTTTTATTTCTCGTAAATCAAATTTAAGCTTTGGCTTGTATTATTGATTTATGTCGAATCGAATATATGGAGCTCTAGAAGTGTTTCTTTCGCTCGTCAATAATATATATGGATAGTTTTTTGAAAAGTTTAGTAGCCGGATCGTCCAATCGCGCTATCTTGACCAAATCCTCTGTTTTTCCAACGGAAAACTTTTTCCCCTGTACAAACTGCAGAGTCTGTTTTTTAACCAAAGGACGGAAATCCCTCGTTGCGTTTCGGTTTGAATACGTTCGACATCTATATCCGTCGTTCTCTATTTTTTTTCTTTTTTTCTTCCTTTTTTCTTTCGTTTCGTGGCAGTAGCATTCTAACAACGGAAGCATTTTCGTGTGACGATGTACCTACGTATAGAAACGGTACACACACGTTCCCTTAAATGGTGTCGAGTTACTCGTCAGCTTGGAACACACAGCTTATGTAAGTACATCAAGAAGTTTCGATCTTCGTGGTGTGCGCGCCTCCCTCTCCCCCTGTGGCTGTTGCTCGCGTTAAAGTTTCACCTTGCAAAGATAGAAATATTGCGTTCTTTTCTATTTCCACGTCGGACGGGAATGGTGGGATCAAGGAAACTGAGAAAGAGAATTGTTCCATCATCACGCTGAGCTTATTATTTTAGTAGATTATATTATATCGTAAATAGCACAGCTCACGAGTAACTTGTAAATAATAATAACATTTTTTTTATGTCAAAAGTTTCCACGAAACTTCGAGGTACGAGTGCCCGCTCGATGCCAACTGTGTCATTTCTGAATCGAGTCACGAATCACAAAAGATTAAGAGCCCATAAAGAACTCTTAACCGACAGTCTGTCAGACTATTTTCAGTTGCGAAGAGATATGAAACGCGGCAGTATATTCGTTTTCGACAAATATTCCGTGTCTCGTATTTTAAATGGGAGGAAAGTCCCCCATGTTCGTGTGCGCAGGAACACATCTAATGTGCCGTCATTTTTTTTTACTTACGACCGCGAAGTTTATTGTAAAATACTATAAATATTTATTATAAAGTTTATTATAAAATTTATGATCAAGTTTATTATGAAATATTATAAACCAGAAATTTATGGCCATTGATTCATAGTGAACCACTGTACGTACGTAACAGGATATGAATGATAGCCGAGTCATTTTAATAAATTATTGAAATTAAAGTGCAAACAAGAGCAACAGAATACGCATGAATCGTAGTTGTTATTTACTCTGTTCCAGTATTACAATTTAATAGGAGAAATATAATTACTAACTAGATCGGTATTTATGGAAATATCCTCGTAATCTCTTTTAGGCAAATCTTAGGAGAAATGTACGAAAAAAAAAACTTTTTAGGTCACCAGTTTAGCGTCCTCCGTGTACAAAATTTACGATCGTTTGCCGCTGGTTGTTCTTTGATCGTGTACGAGTGCTGCGAATATTTGGCATGAAAACGCAGAATTTCTGGCAGACGACACGCAAGCGAATTCTTCCGTACGATCGCGGCATGGAGACGAGCCTCTGCGATCAGTCGGATAAAGCGTCATTTATTTCTCTGTGAATTTCGACGCGACCGCCACCTATGCAGAGGTCGATAACTCTTCCGCGCGAAATCCGCTGGCTATTCGTCTTTCATTTGGTTATCCGTGCGCTGCAACTGCTGCATTCGTAATTATCCAGTCGTTAATCTTGTAGAACATGCGGAGGATGGGGGAGGGGGGGGGGGAATTTCCTCTTAACGACATCTTCGAATTAATACCTTCAATCGGAGAGGCAAGCCGGGGAAGCCGAAGATTCTTCAATTGAGATTAATTGCCACGCTGTCCGCGTCTCCGAAATTTTGTCAAATGAGTGGGGATGGGTTTTAATCGAAGTTCGCTAAATTAACTTCTCAGCTAGACGATTAATTCAGGGTGATTTAAAAGAGACATCTTTTGCACATTGTGTATTGTACTTTATTTTACATTTACGGACAGTCTTCAATGGAAAAAGTCAATAAATCAGTGAAATACGTTGCGAGAAAAAGAAAGAAAAGAAGAAGTGAAATCGTCGTCATAAATCTAGAGATAAGTTGCCTCTAGGCGCTTTATCTGGACTCACCATCTCGCTCATGATCGATTTGCATATTTTTCAATAAAATAAAGGACGCTCGGTGGGTGTTCCGTCGCGATATCTTTCACCAGATTAAATCTGTTTCACGCGATGGGATTGATCAACCGCTCATTGACATGATCATTAACCAAGATTCCGCCTGGTGCGGTATAGAAGTTTCATTCGAGGTGTGTTCTTCCCTCCTGAAATTTACTCGTTGTTTGTGTATATCCCTGAACGAAGTCGAAGAATAGAAGTCGAAGACAGGCAGATATATCCGTTCGCTCGTGTAACAAGCTCTTCATAGAACGAAGATGACTACCGAGTGGCAGGTTCAGCGTAATCCGGATTAAAGAATTCCGAAACATCAAAAGCGTTTTAACGCTCTCTCGGTCCTGTTAGTCGGACGCTAGGACTTCTGAATTTATCTCTGCAACGATGTTATCGCTCTGTCACGCATTCAACGATCCCAAATTATCGATTAATCAGTGGTATTAACTTCTGAAATAGGAAGTGCGAAGATTTAACTACGAATTTTAATTCATATTTATCGGAGACACATATAGAGAAGTTTGTTACAAAAGAAAATAACTTGCGTTACTTATAGTCATTAATTTATCGTTCTACGATATATAATTGTATTCATGTTGGACAAAGTCAAAGAGTTAAAGAGTTCTCGGTTACTTTCGGTGCTGTAGAAATTACAAACAAAACATGGGAAATATTTTCTCTCTCAAAAATTACGCGATCGATAGAATCACCATGGAGAGTCAGGTAGGAAAAAAACTGTGAATACGCTCGATCGCAGAGGAAGCGAGAGACGAAGAGGCAAAGTTTGTAAACAGAGGCGGTGTGTACACGGTAGGCCGCGCATTCCCATTATTTTAGGCCGAAGAAATTCTTTCCTATCTGCTTATGGAATCAGCTGCCGGCCAACGAGTCCCTTCTTCTCTTCGGCGCGCTTCTCTTCGACGTGCTCACCTGCCGGGCGGACTGGATCTAGAGAGCAAGAGAAGAAACTGTGTGAGAGCAGTTAGCTTCCCCTGCTTGGGAAAATCCTCTCTCAGCTTGCCGGCATACAAACTGACCAACCGATTTTCAATTTTCTCTCTCCGTGGAGTTCTCCATCCACGATGTGAAAAGCTTGCCTTCTTGCCTTTCTTCCGACGGCAGAGCAATCTCTCTGTTGAAAGGATCTCCTTCTCTCCTGAGATGATAACGTGGCCTTTTAACCTCTTGCGCTGAAATAACGTGCCACGCACGTCGATAATTTTTTGTCCCAAATTGCAACATTTTCTCAGTTTTAAGTATATTTAAATGTAACCCGGGCAAAAACGAATGATAAGTTTATTACTTCTTAATTATTTCTATCCAGTGATATCATACCGACGAATTTAAAAGAAAAAGAAAGCGACAAATTATTGTATACGGCTCGGTCACTCGTTATGGTTCGCAAACCAGTTGCCAGCGCAAGGGGTTAATTCGTGTCCTCTAATTTTGTTTCGAAGCTCTAAGAGGTAGCTAAACTTTACAATACTAGATAGTGAGAATATTTTTTTATTTTTATAAGTTATCTTTTGTATTATTATTAAAAATTTCTCGGGATACAATTCAGTTTTTCGACTCTCGAAATGGCAATTGAACTGCGTGCGATGAACATGTGTGCAGGCGTGTTATGTCGGTTAAGCTGGAGATTGTTTCTTCTTTTTCCTTGTTTTTCCAACGCGGTCTAATAATATTGTCTCGCGTTTCTAACGCGGCGACGAGCGCAATCGGATCGCATCTCTGACCAGAATAGAAGCCGAAATCTCAGATCTCTTGGCTCGGCTTTTAGCCGGCTTTCCACTGGTCACCTCCGCGTCTTTTGCTCTTTTTACTCATTTCCCGTCCTTTTCTAACTCGCGATGAAGATATACAGCCCAAACGTTTACGCGTGTCGAGACGCCACGCTGACGATCGTTGGAGATGCGGCATTTACGTCTCACGCCCTCGAAATTCCTCTATGTTTTACGGGGCTCTTAATCAAACGGATCTGAAAAATTATCGATAATCGGCAAACGAAGAATGTACAATATTATTATTATTATTGTTATTGTACATCTATCGTTGATTACGTAGAATTATGTTGGTTACAGTGAAGTTTATTGCGTTGAATGTCATGGGGGTCATTGGTGACCGACGATGCAAAGATTAAGTAGAAATATAAATTGGAAGGAATGTTAATATTTCTAAATTTTTCAATACTAGGTTCGTTGCTACAACGGTGTGAAGAAATTAATACAGTATATAGAACATGTGTGCCCAAAATTTATCGAAGGCCGCACATAGTTTATCAGTTCAGTATAAGCTATACTATTTATGAGAATATTAAAACAACTATTATAGTGAAATCATCTTGTTTTTTTAGATACCAGTAAAATTTTTGTTTTTATTTTATTTTTTGTGTGCTTCATATGGGAAAAAATCTGTTCGCAAATACAAGTATTTCCCAAAAGGGACATGATGAATATTTATGGTTAAAATTATTCAAATAATAAAATTCTAGGTTGGACACTCTTGGTATATTTATTGCGGCGTATTAAAGCACTGCAAACAAAGAAAAGATGAATCAGTACAGTATGTAACGACTTTTTTGGTATAACTTTTTGCTTTCTGAATTCTTTTCACAACATCTACAAAATAGTCGTCCGATGTTGGTTTTTTCTGCCATTTGTTTTATTTCATGACAATTTTTTGGGCTCGTGCGTGAAGAAATGTGTAACAATTGATTTCACTGTACTGTAAAAATAAAATAAAAAAGTAAAAAATTGGTGAAAATCGAGGAACAATTGCAGATAAGGAATTGCGATTTCAACGCAGTATCTATCGTATAATAACAGATTCATGTCATGTAAAATCAGCGTGGTATTCAAGGTGTTAATTGAGGAAGAAACAAGAAAAAGTATATTTGTGTACACGTTTATTGTGGGTAGAAATTAATAGTGCTCACTAACAAGTTACGTATTACAAGTGATGGATTCACAAAGTTAAGCAATTGGCAACAGAAAAAGAATTTTTCACGTATCACTTCCATTGAATCTGCAGATCAAATAATTATCCTTGCACTTCAGCGCGGTCATCAGTTTCTCGTAATTCATTTTATCGTGGTATATTCAAGCGTGGTTCTTCATCGAGGAAAAGACAATACACACCCATTGATGGTCAATGACGGCGGATGGGTGGTGGTCGTACAAGACATCTCGCGTGTAATTCGAAAAATTGTACGAGATGTATCGTAAATAAAAACTGCAACGGGTTGGTAGTACCGATGGACCGATCATATCAGTCAGTAACCATTCGAATAACATCGTCGTGTTCAGTGGCATGTCAGAGAATGAGCCAGGCCTATTCAGTCGGATTAGCATAATTTGTAATTTAATTTCCCGATAAATTCCCTATGGCGTTATTCGCCAGTCGGCCGAAATGAGATGGTATCGGCTTGCGCGCTATTCCACTAATTCGCGTCTAAGTTTATATCGCTCGGGAGAGAAGGAGAGAGAGAGAGAGAGAGAGAGAGAGAGAGAGAGAGAGCAACAGCACCACGGGGTCGAGATAGGATCTCCCTTCTTTCTCTCTTTCTTTGTCGCACGTACTTGGCAGTTTTCTCTGTCGTCCCCTCCCCCTCTCCTCGTTGAATCTTTTTCTCTCGCGGGCCGCCTCGTAAAATCGGATTATATCGGCTCTGTCGCCCCTGCGTTGTCGCACACTTTATTCGAGCCACCACACGATATCGCCTCCTCCCCCTCGCAAACGAGCAGCCGGGTCAAGGTTCGTTTGGTAATCATGTTTTCTTTTAATAAATAAATAAATTTTACCGCGATGATGGAATTTCTCTTCGATGGAATCGAAGTACGCGTGTGTAGTGCGAAACTACTAATTTTCTTTTCTTATTCAACTAAGTGTCTCCTTTTTTTTTTTTGTCTTCTTTATTAGCACAATAAGCGTTGCGAGTATTTTCGTGAGTTACCATGCAACTTTCACGTTGTTTCTGTTAACTGATTAATATTCATGATTTCTTAACATTGAAGAAGTGCGGTCAGGAGGTGACCTTACGAACAACCTCGGGGACGTTGTTTCTTTCATAAGATAGAATCTTCTTCCACCATTGGTGGGACCAGTGAGACCGTTTTCCTGTTTCTGGAAACCGAACGAATCGATCTCACGGAACTTTTTAGCTCGGAGCCGGAGAACGAGGAGAAGGGAAGCCCTCAGTTACGGAATGTTTCAAAGTGAAGCTTATTTACGAACTGGTCGATTAATAAAACCAGCCGCGCCTTCGATCATTATCTCAGCGCCGTTTTGAACGGCGGGACCACGCACGCTCCTCTCTGCCTTGTATGCCATAAAATCGCGTGTGGCACGGTTTTTCAGGCTGTTTCACTATCGCGTTATATTTTTCGGGCGAGAGAATGATCAGAAATAATGGCAATCAAAATTATCCCCGGGCACACATCTGCTTCCTTCGCAGGATCGATGATCGTTATCAGCGACGATGCGAAATTACCTTTGAGTTATTGCCCCCGATATATTGGGAAATAATTGAACGTATTATTAATTCTAACGAACTTCGCGAACATAGTAATTATAATGAAAGATACGAGTGTATGAAAATGTAGTACGTGTAATAAACTGAAGGCCTGTCCGCACACGTATTAACACTAGAGCTACGATTAAAGCATAAAGTTTCCATCGGAGGTGTTGTAGTCAAAAAAACAGAGAAATACTTTATAACACAATGGACTGTACAAGCTTTTATTTCTATATTTTATGAAAGATTATTTAAATCTTTAAATAATAGTTTTACGTCTGTAAAAATTCTGAAGTGGTCATTTTGGTCAATATGGTAGTTCTAAGTGTTAAGAACACGAATTTTTAATACACGATTCACGGTAAAAATACGGTTTTTTTTTCGTCTATAAAATATTTAATAAAAATTATAAATTGTTCATTTTTACCAATATGATAATTCTAACGTTAACAACACGAATTTTCAATTCCGATTTTTAATACACGATTCATGTGTATCTCGTTACCCATATGTCTATAAACAGCAGTTACAACCATGGAGAATTACAAGATCGGAAGATCCGAAACGATGGAAAGAAAAACTGTTGGGCGCAATTGGCACGAGGAAAGATCATCTCTCGCGGGTGTATAGGTGTCGCGGCCGCCAAATAAATGTCCCGTGCGCGCGATGAGTCACAAATCCTAATGAAAATAATAATGCCCGAAAGATTCCGTTCTCTTAGGCAGGCAAACGTGCGGCGTGCAACGCGGATAAATTTACTGCGCGATCTCCGCTCGGATAAGGCATACCTGGGGACACCTCGTCTGGGGTTATAGACCCAGGCATGCAACGGGTGGCACGGAAAGTACCGGTGGAAACAAGCTGATCCCCTTGTCCCTGCGTCGGAAACTACGTCGTTCCACGTGTGGGATCTGTTGCATCGCGTCTCGTGGAAATAATTCTTGTCCCCAGGGAGAGGACGAGAACGGACTCCCCTGCAACCGGCACCGAGAGCCACCAACCAGATTTTCACCTGCCGAACGGATTTATCGTTCGCCTTGCCTTGGAACAACTAGTCGAGGGATATAGAGAACCTTTGCTCTCTCTCTCTCTCTCTCTCTCTCTCTCTCTCTCTCTCTCTCACTCACTCTCACTCACTCACTCACTCTCTCACTCACTCACTCACTCACTCACTCACTCACTCACTCACTCACTCACTCACTCACTCACTCTCTCTCACTTTCTCTCTCTTTCTTTTTTCTTCATTGGATTCTTCCTTGATCTTTTCTTTTTTTCTTTGAGGGGGTTGGCCTTTTTTTTTATCGCGATACTGTACGAGAATGGTAATTCTATAGATTCTCACGTGGTAGAGTGTTCCTTAATCTTCCCTCTTTTTTTTTATCATCCTTTATTTTCTTTCTTCTTTGTTGTTATATCGAGACGATTATTTTTATGTTTCAACGATACGTTCCTTGATCCTCCTTTCTTTTTTATAGTTTCAAGGTAATAATTTTGGCTTCCAACACGCCCGCTCAAAGAGACGAAGAGCCAGAAAGATGGAAAAGGTTGTGCCGATACCGTGAAAGTAAAAAGATACACGAAACCCTTTAAACCCGTTATCAGAGTTCAGTAGCCGAGATAGAAGGCTGGGAACGAATGCGCGCGTGCGCGAGAGAGAGAGGGACCGGTTCTCGAAAACACCCCGTAGACAAGTGTTGTGGCACTTGCACGGGAGAGACAGTGCCGTATCGCGGCGGCCACGTCTAAACGACTTGTAAAACAAGCGCTTAACGATTGTTCGTACCTGGATATAGAGAGTGTCGTAGTCAAGCGGAGTGACGAAGAGAGGCAACCGAACGTCCAAGCGAGAGGGAGATTTTGAAGCGCGAGGCCACAAGAACCTCGAAGGGTTCCACGTGCTTCGTGTGCTTCGAGGAGGTCCAGCCTGCTAAATTGAGTTTACGAGGCGTCCAGGGCGAGTTTACTCTTCTCTTCCCTCTCTCTTTCTGTGCTTCCCGCTTTATATTCTTCCTATTCTTTGTTCGGTTTTACTCGTTCCTCCCTCGTTCCTTCCTGCTGTTTCCTCCACCCTTATTTCACGCCGGTACACGCAGAGAGAAGCGGTATCCTCCTCGCGATAGTTTACGAATCAACGACGGCATTATCTTAGCAGAGATTATACCGCGCGCAGCCCTTATCCTCTTCCGCTTCTCCGGACAGGAGGATCATTTGGTTTTGTCTGTAATTATGTTAGAATCGTTCCTGGTTGTGAGAACGAGGGTTTAGTATGGTCGTGTTACTCTCACGGAGGAACCGCCCAAAGGAAACGGGGAAGATTCGCTTGGCATCGACTTGGAATATTAATCGGATATGTAAATGGTTCGTTGCTGGGTGTGCGGTGTATTGTTCGCATTAACTGGAAGAAATTCCTTGGTTAGGTGAGTCGTGGAATCTACGGAATATCGAGAATATTGTTTCTGGTATTTGTTAATCTGTTACGATTAGCTCAGGTTTGTTACTAGAGTAGGATTGTGTTTAGAATCTTGGACGAATTTAGAAGTAAGGAAAGTGCTCTGTGATTTGTTCGGATTCTTTATGATTTCACCACAAAAATAGTCGTCGTTGCTTCCCGTACAATACTCTCTAACCAAATTGTCCTTTTGTCTGTTCCAGTGGCCAACGAGAGGACAAAACCCACGGTGGAGGCTTGGGCGATTCGAGCAGCGAGAGTGGGGACGAAACGAAGAGGCAAGCAGTGAACCAGCAACAGCAACAACAGCCATCTTCTTGCGCTGTTCAGCAACAACAGCAGCAGCAGCAGATGGTGGAGCATCAACAGACGTCGAGCATGTATCAGCTTCCTCCTCCTGTCTCGGTTTCCAGTCCTCATTCGTACCACCAAGGCCACGGCTCGACCTTGAGCCATCCTCACACGCCGACGCACCACATACAACACCACGATACCGGAAGCGAGAGCGGAGACGACAAACGGAACCTTCATCATCAGCTGCAACATCATCTTCAGGTCGGTGCTCACGGTACTCACGGCTTGGTACATCCCACGGCGACCTTGCCACCGCCGCCACCCAGCTGCGCCCAGCAGAAGACCCAGCTGGACTATATGCAGTACTATAGTCCACAGGTATAGTAAACTGTTTTGTGTGGTTTTCTTATTTCTCATCCTCTTTTTTTTCCTTTTTTTTTTTAATAGAGGAAGAGGAGTTGAGATTTTAACTAAATATTGAGCGAGCATTATTTTATCCTGATATACTTTTGAATTTTCATTGGAAAATTGTGTCATGCACGAGGCTGTCTAACATTTGAAAGTACCATGTACAATATTTTGGTACACTTTACACTTGCTACGTTTATTACATTTTATTAGTGTTGAAGGATTAGTAACATTATTCTTTGTGAAACAATTGGATATTGGGGATTTGAAATTTTAATTTTTGTGCCGGTACAGCCAGTAGGAATGTACCAGGTAAGGTATGGAAGTTTGCCTGAAATTTACGAAGAACATTTACTAAATCTGTGTGTCACGTAACCGACTAAATGCGATGGTTTAAGCAAATGACGATAACTGCGATAGAATTTTAATTTTCGTTTGACTAACTTCTTGAAAACTAACAAGAAGAGAATTACGATAATTCTTAACTCTGTGGTTGGGAATTCGTCCTAAGCTGTAAATCTACAGGTAACTATCATTCTGTACAATAAACTTAAAAAGATCAATTACTTACTTATTAATCAACTCCTTTTAGACATGTATTAAATATTTTATTTTAATCTGTATCAATTGAAGATTCTCGTCAAAGATTTTCAGAACTCTCTTGCACAAACTAAAATTCACAGTTGCTACGATGAAAAGGACACGCCACACCCTTCACATCATCACCTTCTCATCATCAATGAACGATGCCTGTTTCTTCTCTGTTTCAGGATTACCTAATAACGCCGACCTCGGCGGATTTGCAAAAGTCGCTCCCTCACACAGCCACGTCGATGCAGATGGGTGCTATAGCTCCTTCCATGGGCGGATTGAGCCCAATGGGTCCGTCGACGATGCTGCCGAACACGATGCAGAGTGTGAACACGATGAACACTATGTCGATGAACGGCATGGGAATGGGGGCGTATCAGAGCATGGGCTCCATGGGGATGTCCACGTCGCATGGTAGTTACCACAGCGGTCTGGTATTGGGCGACTATCATTCATTGTGACCCTGGGCCCCGAGCAGTCAGGGCAAACGAAACCAAGAGAAAACTTAAAAGAGAAAGGGGCAAATGATACGAAACGAAGAAAGAAACTAGTTTTTTCGATTCATTCAACGAATCTGGCCACGAAATTATATCTGTGAGAGAACGAGAGAAAGAGAGAATGAGAGTAAGCGAGAGAAAGGGAATTGTATTATTTTCGAGATAGCTGGACCAATTCGTCCAGTTTATACTTGATGAAGAGACATACGCGTTTTAGATAATTAGGAAGAACGTTTTTCTTGTCTTTTTTGTTTTTTGTGACGTAACTCGAAAATATTCTCGCAATCAGCGAGAAGTACGAGTCGATTCGAAATCGATTAAAACGAATTTGCAAATTCTTCGTGGCGTCGAAATGGAGATTGGATAGTCGGTGAGATCGTGTACCACTGGAAGCACTTTGATACGCCAGTCTCCCTGAATCATCTCGTTCTAGGGACAAGTTTCTAAGTTTTAGGGATGTTTGCAGAATGTTGGAGTTCGGATAAATACTTAAACATATGATGAGAAATATCTCGTGTATCTCTGAGACCGAAGCGAGACCACATCATGCCTCGAATTTTGAATCTCGACGCGCTCACTCCGGACTTCGAAAATAACCGAGAAAAAGGAGAGAAAGATTTCCACCTGTAGGTATATTATTGCATACGTATACCTACATGTTCACACGCAAATACATACACGAACGACGCCCACGTACAACTTGTTCTCCCAATTTTTTTTTTTTTTTCTTTGTGGAGAACGAATGATTTACATAGTATATATAACGCATACGATTATTGTTAGACTGCAGATGTTTATGGGGTAATGTAAAAGTGCAAAAATGCACGGAATATAAATAGATAAAAATATATTCGATATAAAAATTCAATGAAATATTACTTTGTGATTTTTCTAACTTAATCGTCCGTTTCTAGTTGTGACAGTTTTGAAACACGCGCGCAACACTTCACAAACTATTCGACAAATTCTGTTTTTCTCGTTGCATTCACAAAGATATGATATTTCTATAAACATCCGCAGTCTAAATTATTACGAATAGTAGCCGCGAGAAAACGAGGAAAATCGAGGCAGCGGGGGAACGCTTCTGGCGTGAAAATAGCAAAAGACATGTTAGCATTTTGTTTTCTTTCTTTTTATCCCATATCGCTTTGCGACGCGAGGCAAGACCAACGTTTCTTGTTTATACACACTTTCAGAAACACACAGATACGTGTTGTATCTTACCTTAGTTTTCTTTTCCTTTTTTTTTCTTCTTTCTTTCTTTTTTTTTCACGAATCCAACATCCATTATTCTCATTATTCCTATTTTAATCTCGTAGCGTACCGCCCGTACCTAGGTCCTGAGGAGTAACAGAATTACACGCATACGTTATTTACGGTTACCAGTAGTTTGGTTCGGATTATACAAGCCTCAGCCTGCTGCCAGAGAATCTTCCTGGACCTTGACGAACATCGTGTCACAAAGCTCTCAGGAGCTTTTTTGATGCCTTTCGTAAGTAAAGAACGATAAAATGGTTTTCGAACAACAAGGCAGAAAAGCACAGTGTTAACTCGTTTCATGCGTTGTGTGATTACTTTTTATTGAAAAAATTACATCCACAATGTCTGAATTTATTTATAATGTTTCAATTATTCGTTCGAGTATATAATTGCATATCAGTAATGTATAAATTGTTCTTTCATTAGCAAATAAGAGGAGAGTAAATAAAAGTAAAGAGACACGATGAACGCCGATAATCCTGGAATGGAACACGTTGTTGATCATGCAGACAAGATCCGTAAGAGAGATCTCCGAGACTCTGAGGCGTGTATGGATCTTGGCCATTTCCCCTCCACCCCTCTCCTCCCGCTAATTAATTAACGTCGCTATAACGAAGCATACACGCTCTTCACACACCGATCCTCTCACAGCGTACGCTTCTGTGTTTGTCCTGTGTACATATGTAGATAATATACACTCACATATTTACACACACACACACGCGCGCGCGCGCGCGCGCGCTCATACACATAAACACTGTCGATCGTAAGTTAGGATAAATTAAATAATTTTCGCTTTTATCTACGATCATTTTTTTTTTTTTTATCATAAATTCAATCAATCACGGAATCAAAATTCGGAATTTCTTAGTTTTTGGTCATTCGTTCGCGAAGAAAGAAAAATATTACGTAATCGTTACTCGACTTTTCCAGTGATGTTTCAATCTCAATACTTACGTTCGGTAGAGTACATATACACATTTACACACACGCGTTCGAGAGAAGATTGAGTTAATCTCGTCTATAGCAGGCGAGTACCACCGGGTGTTTGCGAATCAAGCTCGGAATCACGATTCAATTTCGTTCTCCGATACGCGACTATTCGAAAAGCCTGTCTTTATTTATGGCTCGTATCGATCCGCGATCTTACTACTCGTTCCTGCACAACGCTGCTGCTCAAGCTTTCGTTGCGTGTCGCTACAAACTACGGAGAATGCGACAAGTCACATTTTCGACTTTTTGCAAAAAAAAAACCTAGCCAATTTAAATACAATGCATGTCAACAAATAAACTTAATTTTGAGACGCGATTTTTTACTGATAACACACAAATAACACTCACGCACAAATATAAATATAAATACGCGTAAACTATGATTATTCGTACAGCGAGTTAATCGTAAAATGGATAATTTTCAGCCTGAGACAAATTCAGAGAGAATATGCTTATTGTGTCTTTTTCTTGACCTGATCTTCGAGAAGATCGATTCGAGATCGTTGAAAAAAAAAAATATAAGAGGAGAAAAGAAAGTATAAAACGTCTGGTTGGTTTTTTACAGGTTTCAAAAACATCTCTTCATTAGACCAATGAGAAATGATTAGTTTAATTGCTTCACGCGTGTCGGGCTAGTTATAGGCGGCTAGAGTCGTGTGTTAGATATACAAACGGTATGCAAATTAGCGTGACCAAGGCAAGAGCGAACGGTAGGCGGAGCAGCTGCTTCCTGCCAGCCAATTGCCGAGTGCCAATCTTTTCATCGCAAATAGAATCAGCAACACCTTTTCAGAACACCGCTCTTGCCTATGCGCTTCTCTCCCGTTTGCTTCCACTATACTGTCACGTTATGAATCGCATCGTTGACAGAAATTAGTAGCAGTTTCTGGATAGTCGGACATATACTTCAATTAAAGTCGCTAGTTCGTCGAAACAAGGCTGAGTTTTTGTTATTTAAGGGAATTGAAATGTAAATTGCTTCTGATGAGTATTTTTGAAACAAAACAAAAAAGAAAAAGAAAATACACTGTGCCATTCTGTTTCATTACAATTAGTTGAAATTTCAATCGTTTGTCAATTTAATTCGTTCGACAAAAACCAATTTGAACGCGTTATATTTTCTGATTTACAATTTTTATAAAATGTTTTGTAATTCATCGCGAATTCTTGAACAGTCGCTGTGCTTTAAAAATCTAAACGAGGGGAGAGGATACTCCTCTCCAACATTCATTTCTTCTTCGAAAACACCCGGTGTAAGATACAAAAACAAAAAAAAAGAACACTGTCGTAGCGTAAGTTAGAGCGTAATTTATCATTTATTATTCGCAGTTCGCAGTGTGTACATAGGGAGAGAGAGAGAGAGAGAGAGAAAGAGAGAGAGAGAGAGAGAGAGAGGAAGTTTATAAGTATGTGAGAAAGAGAGTGAGAAACAAAGAAGCAAGAGAAAGAGAGAAATCGATTGAATGGAGAATGACTGGACGTAACGTGTGAAAGGTGTAATAAAATAACAACGAAGGAGAGATCGGTGAAACACGGTATGTAGCGAGAATGAAGAATAGAAAAGAAGCGCGCGTACGTTGAGGTATCATTGATGCGACAAACTTAAATACCATGGAGCAGAAAAGAGGTAAAAAGTAAGAGTTTTATCGGTTGTCTATTTAAGGGACATCTCCTCGTGCAGATGTCAAGAATGTATACCCCGTTGGCTGCGACATTGCCTTGTAAGATTCTTATCTAGAATGCCGAAGGGAAAGGATTTTTCCCTTTTAGAAAGAGAGTCCTCGGGACGAAACAGGGTAAGTAAAAGAGAGGAAACGAGGAACGATGGGGAAGAAAAAGCAAAATGAGAGATAGAGAGAGAGAGAGAGAGAGAGAGAGAGAGAGAGAGAGAGAGAGAAGCGTTTTTATATCATTTGTTGGCAATTCTGTGCAGAATTTTCTATCCTCCTTAGTTGAAGTGTTCTATTCATCCTGAAATATCAGAAGAAAAACCGGAGGTTTCATTAGATGATAAATTGATTGCTTAGTCTTCTTTTTGAAGAATTGAAAATATTTGAAAAGTGAACAAAAGATTTCAGATATTTATTTAAAAATAAAAAGCTAGACAGAAAGATACAGGACGTTTTAACTGTATGAGGAGGGTAGTTTTCTTATCAATTGCTACGATTTAATGATACATTTACTTTATTCAATATACATGAGAACATATTGACTGAGGATTTAATTCTCTTTCATCTCTCATTGTTTTATTTCATTTTGTGTTTTTTTTTTTCATTGCTTTAATTCGCTTTTTTAATTGGATTTATTCTAGACACTGAAACGTATTCTAAACGTATTCAATGAAACCGTGCCACTATTTTTTGTTTTTTGTTTTGTTTTTTTTTTTTTTATTTTTTATTTTCTACTGGATTTTTACAAATATTAAAGTATTTCCTATCAAATTAATTTCACGCGGAAACAGCAGCGTACCTTCAATTTCTAGTATCAATACACTATGCAACTTTTTTGTCTAACACATGCACGAATCATGTTTTATCTTTTTTTTATAACAAACGTAATATTTATTACAATCACGAAAGATATACTCGAAATTTTATATCTCTTTGATAAGTATGAAATCAGAATAAGAAATCATCATGCAATAATATGAAAGTCAAACTTAAAATCGTGAAGTTATAAATCTAAGATACAAAATCGAGTCAGGAATCGAGATTTAGAATCATCAGGCATATAAAATTAATATAGAAGAGAAGTCATGAACCATTTAATCAAGATGAAAGATCATTTCTTAACATATATCGAATTCGATATATGTATTCGCACAAAATGTTTAGAGGAAATACCAACGAGAATGAAGCACAGGCTGTCGCTGTGTTCCCCGGTTATATCGACGTTCGTTCTCTTTCGAGATTTCTTTAGTCTAACAACAAACCGAACCACATTTTCGATTCACGCACAATCTACGCTTTGTACGACAACAGTATACACGCGCGTATACGCGTCGTCTCATTCGGAGTGCACACTACTCGCGATACATTCCGAAAATGCACACAAGCGCGGATTCAGGCAAAAGATATCTTCCTTTTTTTCTTTTTTTTTCTATTTTTTAAGAGAACCATTTTCGTTCTTGGGAAACGTTTGTTTGAACTTTGCGAACGAAAAAGTATTTGGTTTTTACACCGAGCCTAAATCATTGCTTTCGTTACAAATCTCTCAAATTCCCAATTGATTTAATTTCCTTCTCTTTTATTTTTACGACGATCAGTGTCGTCCTGAAAGTTACAAAATATTTTTCTAATCTTGCCACTATAAAGTTCGAATCGTTATACATGGATACGAGTCATATTTGTTGAAATAAAAGTTTCTAATTTTCTTATTTATGCCAAGAGGTAATTGAAAATGTTTCTTTTTTTCTTACTGAATTCTCATTTTTATTTATTTCCTTTTTTTTTATTTTAGTTGATTAAGAAAATGATCTTGATTCTAATCAGTTAATATACGATCATTTTCAGCAAATGCGTTACCAAAGATTCGGAGCATGTGATTGTTCATTTATCAGGTACATTTCGACGTTCAGGCGGAGTTGGCTCTTTTAACTTTTAGAGATGTTTTGTCACTTTACCGGGCCAAGGCTGCTGATAAATCTCCCTCGGGTATAATTAGACAAGAATTGCTTGTCGCACGGATCATCTGTTCCCAAAGGGATGGGAATCTGCAGTCATTAACAAAAGTCAAAAGCGAAAGAATCATCGGACACTTCTTCAGTCGTACTTTATCCACATCGCAAGCAATTTAAAAAAAAAAAAAAAAAAAAATTAGAAAGCTTTTGTCACAAATTAAATATTATCAAAAAAATATTCCAAATCGAAGTAAAATAATATAAAAATTTTTGAACTTTCCCCGGTGTATTAAATATTAGGATTATCAAATATTGTACCAAGTACATCTAAAAATATTTTGGAAAAATTCACACGAACTGAAATAACATTTATGTTTTGAAGTTTCTCTGAATGAATCGGTCCAATTATCATATTTAGATCAATCTTAGCACAAATCTCTCGTAGATCGGAATAAACTGTACGTACAGCAGACAGAAGACCAGACAAATAGACACATAGAAGTGGCATTGTACCGTTTTTCGCTCGCGAAAAATATTTTACGACGCAAGGACGATTATTAATAACCAACAGTTCTTCCCAGTAGTTCTCATTCGTGTATTTTAGCGGACAAGACTAACGTTGCACAACTAAGACAAATTGTTGAGTGTGTGTGTGAGAGAGAAAGTGAGAAAAATAAGAGAAATAGATAAGGAGAGAACGAAACAGAGAGAAAGAATGATTTGTGCATATGTACAGTGTATGTGTGAATGAGGATGAAAAACGGATGTGGAAGAGGTGACACGAATAGACAAGTAAGAAGAGATCACACGATGTACGATCGAACTGTAATCGAAGTAAAAAGTTGATGTTATTTAAAGTAATAAAAAGAAAATATATATATATATATAAAATATTATATATATATGTATACATACAACATGTGGGTAAAGATAACTCCTTTACACGATGTATTATCCTGTAAAACTTCTGCGTTAATTAAATGTTAAATTAAATTCGTTATCGAGCAATAATTTATTTTTTTCAGGCGAAAACTTTGTTAATTAGTTCTGTTAAAAAGAAATTTATGGTGAATGAGAAAATGAAGATTCGAAGATACGATTATATATTATATATAACGATACACTGAGAGCTGGATAAAAACGAACTAAAGAAATGTATGTATAGGTATTTTTATACTTTTCTGTACATAGATCATATATGTATTTTATTGAATCTTCCTGTTATGATTTCTCGAAGCTTTTGAGAATTATATAATGATAGAAATTAAAATTTAGTTGATAAAAATGATTTAGTCCCAGTGAAACGGGGGTTAATGTCTGCAGAATAGAATTTTATTTAATGCAGTATGCAAATATCTGAAAGAAGGGGAGATCAATTGTTCAGTCGAAATATTTATCGTGTAAAAAAACATAAAATCTTTCAAATTTATTGCTATTATAACTTTTTCACAGTGAAAAAATTCGTTCGAGAATTTGTTAAGCGGAAATTAAGAATTCATCGAGAATTCTCATACAAGCAAAATTGAAGGGATGATTGTCAAACGAAGTCTGGATGGTGGAAGTTTCTTCCCTAGAAAGAAGAGAGAAGAGCCTCTTGTTTACTGAAAACTACCTGCAAAACGGCTTTGAAAGATCGTCGAACGATATGTACAAGTAATTATTTCAAAACGATCATCGGTCCAGTTCTATTAGTTGTATCAACGATCGCCGATGACAGATAAGGTCGGGTCTCTTCTTTGTGCCGATATTTTCCGGTACGGTCGCGTAACATTGCTCGATGAGGACCTTCGTCTATCTTCGGGATCGCCGTCGATCCTGAAAAAGAGCATCTGGCTCTGCTTCCACGTGACCCCGATTTCTTTGTGCTCTGCCATAATATAGCTTCTCTTGTCTGTCGTATCCAACGATCCAGACTTTGAGAATCTATTGAAATCGACAGTGCAAACAGCGAAGAGGAAAGAAATTTTTTGGAGAAAGGAAACTACTTTTTTTTTTCTTGATACTCTTGGGAGCGATAGATAATTTTATAAATTTCTGGAAGTATACTTATAAATATTTGGAATTTTTATATTACAGCAAAGTCTCTTTTATCATCCACTTTTATTTATTTATTATTTTTCATATTTATAAAGCTTAACATTTGCTAATATTTACTCCAAAGTAAGGCTTAATTGTTAAAACTTGACATCTGTCGTCGACGCTTAAACTTTGCTGTGTTCTTTTAAATAGTTCACGTTTTTCTCGTCCGTTTCTTTCTCTTTTCGTTTTTAACAATTTCTTCCTACGTGGCGTTTTAGCTTTTGGAATTTTTTGTGACGATTTTAAGAGGTCCTAAAAAGCATCGAAAGATCCTTTAATCGGCTCCCTGGGACTGTGTTGGCACGCTCTCGAGTATTCTCTCCCCGATTTTCGCCCCTTCTCTTCCACGACTGGTCTTTTCTTCGATTCGTCAGCGGGGCGGAATAAGAGCAGTCGACGCATGCTCATCGGCCTGTTATAATTTCGGTTCTATTAGTCTCGTAGTGGGACCCTATAAGCCTCGAAGGGATTTCAAGAGATCGTAAAGTTAAGCTTAGACCCCACAGAGGTATATACCACCGTGCCTCTTGTCTCTCTCTCTCTTCCTCTTTCTCTTTTTCTCTGTTTGTTCCTCTGTATACATGTGTATCGAAATACGTGGATCCTGTTCTATATATAAAATCTATCAGTGAGTCTTGAGATGGATATAGATACTTGGTGACGCGTGCAGAGTAGAGGATAATTTGATAATTGTAAGTTGAGATTGTTGCTTGTTGAGGGAGTTTTAAGTTTTCGGTTTGACAATTGGAACAGTGGATAGTGCAAAAAGTAGATATAGTATTTATAATACATTAGTAAATATTTGGCGAAAGGTACTCAGATAAATGGGACATGCGAAGTTACAGAAGATAATTAGATAACTATAGATTGAAATTGCTGAATGTCAAAGACGTTAAACTTTGATTGAAAAATCTTTCAATAATGGTATTTATATAATGATATTTGCAATCTAATATTCTGGATAGAGAATCAATCAATAATGTAATTTAGAATTGGTGAAATATTTAATGATTCTACAGTAATTTGCGAAATTGATTTCATTGTAAATATTAATATCTACTTGTAATATTGATTATAGATTGTTATTTAAAATTACAATTAAAATTGTAGATAGTTTGTTCCAAAAAAATGTCCCTAGTTTGTAGAGAGGTAGGGGCTCGTGAACTGTACGAAAGGGCAAAAACTGTCTGTGAAAGAGGGTTTAGGAGCACATGGTCAAGTAGCATCTTGACACGGGGTTCACAATGGCTACTTGTTAGCTTGACGCATCAACAGAAAAAGCGAAACGACACCGCGATCAAAGTTCTGTTTAGCCACCGAGTACACTTGTCCCGAGTATGAGAAGTCTTCAACGTCTTTTGAAAGTTATTTTCTGATTCATTGAGATTCTTCCATCAAGTTCATAAAATCAAAAAATTTTTTCCACTTATATTTTTCTTTACAAAGATCACAAGAAAAGCCTAATTTCTCACTATGTACTCTTCTTAATCCACATATATATTTAGTGCACAGCTGTTGCAATTATCTCAAACAATTTTCTTTCATCTTCTCTTTTTTTCGTTTAACAAAATTTGTTGAAATTTTCACATAAAAATTGCAACGTGCATAATTGCAAAGTACGGGAAGCCAGGTGCGTCAAACGTGTACGGTATAGGTATTATTTGTCTGGTAGAAGATTGCGAAGAAATTTGGGAAACTTGAAAGAGGAGAGGCGAGAGCAAGAGGATCTTCACCAGTGTGTAAATGGCGAACGTTGTCGGCATAAAGCGGATAATAAGTTTGACGGCATTACAATGCAGTCATTACGCGTCGATAATGACGGCGCATTCAAGCACGAACGACGAAGGTGAATCGCAATGCACCACCGGCCCTTGTACGCTACATCTGCCCGCTAACAATAGCTTGAACGGTGCGCCACCCTGCGAATCGTTACGCGAAAATTAACGATGTCAGTTCTCCATGGTGTTCCTCGTCAAAATTACACGTACGATGGATTTTCAGTGTTAGCTTAGAAAACGAATTTGCATCGTCATTTCAAATCGTTACAATCGGAAAATGCTAAATTTGTATATAATTTTGGTGAAAATTACGAATTGTTCAGACTTCGCATTTTCTATATATTCTAGATTATTAGTAGGAACTTCAAATTTTTCATAAATGCAAAATAGCATGAAATACACAAACATCTTTTTGCAGATTAAAAATATTAATGAATAAATGATCATCGTAGGTGGGAGTCGAAATCGCTCGAAGTCAATCAATATCTAGATATAGCCGTGGACGTTACTCGGGATCAAAAGGCGGTGAACGCGTTTAGATCAGCGTTTACCAGGGTATTGGCGTAAATTGCGAGACACAAAGGGGGTAACGTCGTCTCTGGCACGGCATTGCTTAGACGAGCGCGCACCGCTTTCGAGGTGGGAGAGAACGATTTCGAAGGGGGGAATATTTATGGGCAGACCGGCTGAAATTAATTTATGCAGCCGCATAGGCTGCCACGTAATTTATTCGCGGTGCTCGCGACGATCAGTCACTCTCTTCACTGGCTTTTGTGTGTAAGGAAATCCTTGCCCATTAGAAACGGCCACGAACACCCTTCCACCGCCTATATCCGCCCTCCTCTCGGCCTTCTGTGATACCTCTTCTTCCTTCTACATCCACTCGATAGTATATACATACAAGTTTGAAGAAGATTTGGAATTATCTTTGATGTGCATGATTCTATAAGTTCCAATGAAATAAATTCCAATGATAATTTGTTATATATTTTGGAGGATTGCAGAAATTAGTTATAGATTTTGATTAGGATCAAGTTGAATTAGGTACTCTATTGACAATTTATATTATATTAGATACCAGTGAATTTTGAACTGGTAGATTAAATTTAGCTTTCTTGCACTAACTGATTCTTTACCTTTTCATCCTCTTTTCTCTAATAATTTTTCAAATATTTCAAGTACTTTATCAATTTCTAACGATAATTCTCAATCTTCAAATAATCTCGCCTCCAAATAATAGCACCTCCTTCCAAAGTCGACCAAGAGCTCATAAGTTGGCGATCGGTCGTAAAAGAAAACGTAATTTCGGGAGCGCGAGGAGCGCGGAAAAAGAGGAGTACAGAGCGAGAAGAAAGAAGAGAAAGAAGAGAAGAGCAACAACTAGAGGATCTCCATGCGGGATCTCCGGTGCACCCGCGTTATGATTTGTGAGGGCCCAGATCCTTGATCCTGTCTGCCTGGAAGAGGCACCCACGCTTTCCAGGAACCACGTCCAACCTCTTGTGGACCGTAGCCTTCTCTCGTCTCTCGGTGGAAGAACGAACGAAAAGGAGGTGGAAGAACAGAGAGCTCTCTCTCGAACGTGGGGTGGGGGAGGGGGCGAGTGTTTCGAGATCAGCCGACCCGATTACACCGAGGGTGTAATGGACGGACTAATTTGTGAAATTTAAATTCCGTCCCCGACGTTTTAACCGCGAGCCAAGTCTCAAGAGCGGTCCTCGGGAGGTTCCAGATAAATCGCGACCACCTCCGTCTCCACTTTTGTAAAAATCTGCGACTTCATAGAATATACAGAACGTCCAGCCGGGGAATCTTTCTGGAAAATCGTAGGTGGGCAGGTTTGAGGATGTTTACTGGTTGCGTAGCGCTCGAGCGGTGAGCTACAGCTGTGTTAGTTATCTAGATTCGCGTTTCGAGCCGATCGTCGTCTTTACCTTCTGCCCGGCAATTTGTCAGATCGCTTAATTCCGACTATCAACCAGTTCTTTCGCTTTTCGAAGGTGGGGATAAAGGTTGTTGAAGAAGGAATGTTAAGTTGGATAGCAAAAGCATTTGAAACTGGAATGAGTCACGAAAATGAGGAAAATAGGGAAGTACATTTGGTGGAACATCGTTTTGCCAAAGATACTCGACAAATATTTCAACGTACGTGTTAATATTTGCCTCCTCAAAAAAAAGTGTCTAATAAATAATAATAGAAGAAAGGAGCAAGAGCAAAGATATAATTAGACAAGACACATAAAGAAAGTTTCAATTTCTAATTTCTAACGATTAAAACAAAATCTCCTTAAAAAAAAAAGACGACACACATACACACACACAAAAGGAAAAATAAAAGTAAAGATAGAACTAGAAAGAAGAAGGGATGCTAAGGAAAGGGCACGCGTGATCGTGGCCCTCGGTACACGCAGTTATAGGCACGCTTAAAGGGCCCGACTGCGTGTGGGTCCCCAGATACGAGGACGTGTGGATGTTCAGGCGGAGCTCTGGCCCCGTTCGTAACCCGACACCAACAGCTTTGGCCCCTCTCCAGCGCCAACATCCACCGCGCAGAGTGAGACGGAAAGGTACGTGAGTGAGGCCCCCCTCTCTCCCCTCGGTCCATTCGTTCATTCGTTCACCGCGATCCTCACGACCCAAAACTAAATCATAACCGTATTATGCGGCCCGACAATAGGGCCGCTCGCTATACACCGAGAAGCCGCCTCTAATCCGCCACTCCGTCGACGTCTTGCTCTCGATGCTCCCATCTCTTCTTTTCTTTCTCTCTCTCTCCCTTTCTTTCTCTTTTTCTCGACTGCTTCATACTACTCCTCTTCCTGGTGTTCCCTTCTTCTTCTCATTTGTCCTTTTTCTTTAATTCCCTTGTCCTTCTCTCGAAGAAAAGTAGTATTGTCTTATCGTCCGGCAGCTTTCACGTACTTAAAATTTTGACGTCTCAGCACGTAGGTTTCTGAAAAAAATATTTCCGAGTTTTTTCATTTGCTAGAAGTGGCATAGGTACATGGGCAAACTTTGAACCTGTGAAAGATAAGATTAAGTTTCGCTTAATGGTTACTTTTTATACTTTGTATTTGATATTTTTAAAATTCTCAAACTGGAAAATTTTCAAGCAGGAAAAGAAACGTATGGATGATGCATATTTACACGCGCAATTTTTTTCCATCGAGAGAACGGACAAGTGGATGAACGATCCTCGTGCTTTTCTTTAACGACAACGGCCACAGGAGAGGATACGGTTGAGAGAATTTTTCTAGTTAAAATAAAAATAACCTGTCACCTTTCGCCACAATGTCCCTTTCTTGCACGACGCGGGTGCACGTTCCGCGAACTCGCGAATTATGAATATGATTATCTCGGACGGGCTCTTGACGGGAAGCCAGACCTGTCCCAGAGGTGTCACCTTACATCCTCCCTCTCTTCCATAGTGTCGACGCTCCTAGGCCCTCTCGTGCTGCTCTCCCGTCTCCTGACTTGGCGCGTGACGTTGCCTCGCGTAACCGAATCTCGCGAATAATTGCACCTCGATGGATCTTTCTGTTTCTCCCTCCGATTGTTTCGTCAATCGTTTCTTCCAAATAATTAAAAGAACAAAAAAACAGAAGTTTTTATTTATTTATTTTTTTTTCAAATTGTGAAAGATTGTTTAATTCTTGTAGATGTTTATGAATGCAAATTTTGTAGTCGCGCGATTTTCTGATAGAATATTTTGTCTCGAAAGGAATATTATTTTACGCGACTGAAGAAGATTTGCTAACAACTTTCGTAATATCTGATTTCTGCTCAATTAGCGTCGTCATAGATGTAAAAATCTCCGTCTTTTTGAAATTCACGGCTAGCTTATCCTCGGCCACGATCATCCTGGTTAATATGTAAAAATGTAAATGGTCCAGACGGTCCAGCAATAATCTCTCGGTGGTCTTCCAAAACGAAAAAAAGAAAAAAAAATAAAAAAAACTGAAGTTCCTAGAACGGTTGTCCTCGATCCCCTCGAATTCAGCGAAAGCGAATCAGCGATGCTGACAAATCGGCGTGAAAGCAAAATTGAAACCAAGAGGGTCAAGAATGAGAAAAGGAGAAAGCAGATTGTTAACTTCGCAAAAATCTCCATAAAAACAATTAGAGAACAATTAGGAAACAAGAAGAAATTTTAATACAAAAAATATTCGAATAATATTTTATTACATATTTTCTTTCATCGTGCGCAACCATCACACGAGTATATAATTATTCGATGCATCTTCAACTCTTCAACAAAACTAACATTGTGTACACGTTTAACGCAGACGTATCATACATAGGTGCATACGTATGTAACACGTTGCAGCCAGGGATGAAAGGGAAGAGTTGCAGCGAGGAAGGCGAGAAAGAAAAAAGGGACGAGAAAGAGAGAGAGAGAGAGAGAGAGAGAAAGGGGGATGCAGATGGGCCGTCAGCCTCTTTTCCGCAGGGGCCCGTAATAAATTTAACGGGCCAACGAGGGGGGCAGGCCCGGTTCGCAAGCGGCGATAACGATCGAACGAGCGTCAGAGAAGTGCTAAGTAACTACCGATCGTATCGAAGATAGAGCAGCGTTTGGCTGCAGGCATTTATCGAACTACGCCGTCTGCCTCCATCCGCCATCTTTTACAGTCATAGAAATCGCTCCCCCCCCCCCCCATCTCTTCCATTCTATCCAGTTTTCATCGCTATCGACGTTGTCAGAAATTGTCACCGACACCACAAAAGACGACACAATGGAATTGTCTAGTGAAGTAGCTTGTAGGCACGTGTTTGACGTTTATGAATCAAATTTCTCCGTGGATCGACACGTGACAGAGAGACACGGAGCAACGCGCCCCCGTCGAGCGTTATGGGACCGATCTACTGGCTCCTCGATGATGCGATATGTCAACGGACCCGTAAACTGTTTCAACGATCAGAAGTCCGCTCAAGGGACACTGTGATCACGTCGATAGACGTGATAGGGTATATAATATTTGGTAGGATGGAAGATTTGTTTGTTGTAGTTACAATGGACGAAAGATAGTTTGTAAGATAAGAAACACTATAATTTTCTCAAAATTCAAGCTATACGTTTTTTGAAACTCAAAAGTCATTGCTTGTCATTTGTTTGTAGATGGATTTTTATGGAACTCATTTTATTATTGAAAGAAGGTAAGATGTGCAAAACAATTGTAATTTTAAAATATCAATCTAAAAAAAAAGAAAACGGAGGAACTCCGTATAAACGATTGAGAGGCGAGTGTTAGACGTATAAAATACGATTCTCTTAATTCCCCATATCGTTTGTGTACCTACAATGCGCCGGGTCTACCCCTAATTTCATTCAACGCCCTATAGAAATCCCCCCTGAATCTCTAGCCTACCAAACATATGTCGAAGATCTTGTCCCCTTTTCGGTACAATGACACCACGAAATTTCGTGCAGACGATTGGCCAGTCGTTCGTCCAATGAAACACGCTGAGAGAATGCTATGGGGGTTGACACGCGTGTTAGTTCCCCTGGGGTGGAATTCATGGGATTAGACGGCGGTAACACACGAACGTAACGTAGTTATGATAACTGGTTTCGTCCCCTCTTTCTTCGCAGGAAAATTATGTCGAATTAAAGGAGCAACTTGCCAGTTTCTTCTCGTTCGTCGTAAGTGAGTTTTTAAATTCTGATGGACATCGAGATTCATGTCTGTTCTCGTTCAGGTTGATTGTGTTTCATTACGTGCTTCATTATTCTATTTGGAGAAAGCTGTGCAATTAGTGTTCTTCGTTTACCATTGATAGTGTCGCAGTGTATTTGAGATTTCAGATGTGAGTTCTATTTTAAATTTTTTAACTTCAATTCTGGATTTTACAGATGCATGATCTTTCAAGGTTGTAGAATTGGTCATTGATGGTTGCAGGAAACTCCTCGCTTTTAAAGTCGAAGCTTTTAAAATTTATGTAATGAAACGTAGTATGCTTAGAGGCAGGAGGAACATACGAGTCACAGTGTCAGGTGAGCGACTACGGAGTTGATCGTTGGCTGCTTGTAATTCTAGACAGGAATTAAGCGGTGCAGCGGACGGCCGCAGCTTCACCGTTGCGAGCGGTACCGTGGAAAGGACAACTTTGTAATATGATTACGGCCGGCGAGATTCAATATCGAAATTAGGAAACTCGACTTTTCTTAATCGTCCTAATATCTTCATTCGCAACTGTTCCAACAAATGAGTGTCTTAACTATAAGTATAAAATACGAAGCGACACAAGATCGGAATACTTAACATAAACGATCATTACAGAAATTAATATTAATATATAATTTTCAGAAAAGAAAATTCAGTATTCTTCCCTGGGACGCTGCCAAGCGTCGTTTTCGTTATGATTATCATAGAAATGTCTACATACGTACTTCAACTTCAATTCGTCTCAATTCGTCGCCGAAGGATCAAATTCTACGGGAAGAACGGGAGGAGAAAGTCAACGTCTTGAAAGAGACGCCACGCAGCGAGTGTGGCGTACGCGCGAACAGCTGGAATCTCCTCCAGTCACCAGCGGGGTCCATTCAGAGTCGGCGACGCGACAGCTGAAGGACGTTGTTTTCCTACGACAAATTACGCGAGCGTTCGCCGCTTTCGACGCGTGTGCGTCCTACCGTGGTTGCTCACGCACACTGGTACACGTGCACACTATACGCGCCGACCTACCCCACTGAGAATCGTGTTTCAATACAGAAACCGAAAACCATATCATTACGTTGAAGCTCCGTTTCGTAGCACACGCGAATCGCGCCCGCGTGAATGCTAGCGTACGCGCGCGCGCGCGCAACGACCAAACCTTTTTACGAGTGTCTTTTAACGAGTTAGCGCAGGTGTGTGTTGATACACGTGATTATCGAGCACGTGCGTGTATCACCTGCGTTTGACTCGTCTCTTCGATTTTTCCACTTTTTGTAAGTTTTTCTCTTTGTCGATTAAGTCGCAAGAACTCAATTTTTCTTTCTATAATAATCGTTGCTTCAGTACAGAAGAATTATCATTTTTCGGGCGTGTAAGCACTTGTAGTTTAAATTAGTTCATATCTCTCTATTTATTTCAGCAGTCTGAAATATCGCCCAAGCGCTCGGTCGCTGCGGGTTGAACGGAAAGCGCAGCAAAATCGGCGCGGGGCTCAACGTGTTAATGATCTTCTTTTTTCACTTTTTTATTTCTTATTTGTCTCGTTGATTCGACTTTATCACAATGCGCACGGAATGTCGAGTATCCGTAGAATCAGTGAGCTGTATTTTAGTAAATACGTTGAACGAAGTTTCTTCTGAGGGGAGGTTTGTTTGGAGTGTGATAAATCAGTTTTTTATTATTTGTCTATGTAAATATCTTATTACATGCACTCTCACTTGCAATGTTCTAATTGCACGCAACTCGGAACTATCGAAATCGCTTTCTCTAACGACGGTACACTTCGTTATTAGTAGCTCGCGCTTGCTATTTTCTACGTTCACACTCGCCGCGATTTACTCTTCTCGGAAACGCGGCTGCAATCCTTTGGGGACGATCTGCTTACATTGTTTCTTTAGGTCTTTCGGCCTAGAATTTATATCGCGCGTAGTTGTTACGTAGCCTCGTCGCTACGGCTCGGTGCGGACCATGTCGTTTCCCGCACGAAAGAAACAAACTTTGGCTTTACATTTCAATAGCCCAACCATCGTGTGAGTCATAAACTCTTCGAACTTTCTTTGGCCATCTGCTAGTCGCTACACTTCGTTTACTTATCTTGGTCTTTACCTATCTCGACCACTGAAATCGTATTCCATCGTAGTCTTAACCTTGTCTCATAGACCTAGAATAGTTTATTGTGTCATTTATTGATCGCTGATCAATCAGAAAGCCACGTTTCGTGTTCCCAATCAATTATCGCAAAATTCATTGCGGTCTCGTTTTAATGAAGAATTTTTTGAAGAAGTAGCATCGCACTGTTTCTATTTTTATGTGAGCACCGTATGTAGGTCATCCTATTCTTGTTACAGTTTTACAATGGAAGATGTCGAAGGAATTCAGAATAGAAATTTGGAATTAAATGGGATTTACGACGTGAGTTTACTGACTATGCAACGTATAGCTTGATTGCAGGAACTATTCCGGAATTCAGTTTCCGTATATTTAACTGGAGCAACTCTCGTAACAAAAGTTCACTGACGGTTCTTTGCTGGGAAAATTATAATATATAATTGATGGGTTCCTAATCGGCTGGACCCGAGAAACAAGGAACGAACAATTGGCGAATGCATGGCAAAATTGGCCACGTTGGTTACATAATGGACCTTCTCGAGCTTCGTCAAATGGTGGGCAGTGCGAGTATTTAGATGAGTTGACTCCAATTGGCGTACGTACCGTGAGAATCCAGTATCTAGCGCATGGACCGTGTGTGAACCAGTCACTCTGGTGGAAGAAAAATGGGTGAACTAATCATGCAAATTGGGCACAATGTTACGTAATTCTGGTCTATCTTCAGCCGTCCGTCCGTTGGAATCTCGAACGCCAGACGTCCACTAATAATCGCTTGCGTTTAAAGCAATTAAAGCATTTTTCCATCGAAATTAGATTGACGTTGATTTACAAGTCTTTCGTTCCAACTGGAATATTGTCTTTGGTATCTGTACTCTGACTTAATTGTTGACTGCCCTACTTATGAAAGTACATTAGTTGATTCCACCGCTACAGTACGGATTATTCAGATGTCGTAGCTTTCTTAAAATTGTTCATTTTTAATGGAGCAATTAGCAGATTGAATTCGACAAGCGATATGCTGTCTAAATAATAAATAGGTAGGTCTTTCTTCTGATTTTGGAGCATCGATTAGATAGATGACAGAAATGTTAAAGAATCGAAAGATGGAAGATATTAATTTTGTACATCTTTTATAACTTTCTGGCTTTAGTACGTAAGTTATTATAAAATATAAAATCAGTGGAACAATTACCAGTGAATATATCTCAACTCAATTTACAGTTTTACATCTGAACGTATAAAAAGATCTTGCGTAAATATTTGACGGCAAATCCATTTTAGTTTTAAATCGAGTCTTGATTATCTAGTTACTTAAATTTTTAGCCACATCTGGCCAAATTTAGATTACGTTTAGGTCAGATTCTGACTTCATTCAGTTTTTACAGTACTCGTTCGTAACTACAGGAAAGTTCAAAATGAATCAACTTTTGAACAAAGTTTACGTATCATGTGTGCGTGTATACGCAACAATGCGTCGAAAAATGCTGGAAAAATCAAACGGACGTGCAGGACCGTGGTCTGGTCCGCGGGACAGATTTAAGTGAAGAACGGAAGAAGAGGCTCGGAACGATTATGCAGCACGACACGGTGCACAACGAGGAGGGACAGGGGGGTGAGACAGAGAGAAAAAGAGAGGGGCACGGTGTGCGCACACACACTGCGAGCAATGTGCGAGGCTTCGCGCGGCCGTCAATTACGATTAATTAGAGCGGAGACTGACAGCGGACGCAGCGACGGCTACTTAATACTTTAACTTGTCCCCAACCCTCCACCCGTTCACTTCCTCCGTCGTCGTCGACGGTGACGAATCGACCCGAGCGTGCCCCCGAGACGCGCACGTTCGTTTCGTTCATCGTCGACGATCGTGTATATATTCCTTTTTCGCTTTTTTCTTTTTTTCTTTTTTTCTTTTTTTTTTTTTTTTTTTTTTTTTCTTTTCTTTTCGACATTCCCTCCATTCACGAAACGTGAGATCTCTGTTACGTCCCCCCATTCGCGGCACGGAAAAAGTCGCCATCGGAAATTCAAGCTTCTGGCTTTCGGCCACGTGTTCAGTCTCGTAATGGGACAGTTTGTTCCTTGTAAAATCGTTCCTTATTTTCTTTTTCTTAAAATTCTTGTTCTGCTATCTTTTTTTTTTCAAAAAAGAAAAACAGATGTCTCAAGTTCTCGGGAGAAGATTCTCACTGGTATATGATCTAAAATTTTGTCCTGACAGAACAGAGTTTATATATACGTACGATCTAAATTCATTCTTACTAATTATCTCTTAATGTTAATAGTTTACGGGATTACTAATTAGAATTAATTTCCAGAAACGAAGTCAAGAGTTTACATGCCAAAATATGAATGCCGTTACCATGAAAAATGAAATATTATTTTCGTAAAATAAAGATATCGGATTGTTGGATTGTCGAAGGAAGAACGGAAATTAATAAGGACAATTAGTTAGCAGAAACATCGGGACCTTTTCACTTTGTGCGAACGTAGTAACAAGTATGTCGGTATATACACTTCGTAACAACCATAATTAATTATATAACACCGTGATCTATGTTACAAAGGGAGAGCTTGTTGCATTGTTAAACAGCAGCAATTAAAACGAAGAAATTAAATCAGAATGTTGCGGATGCGTCATTTCACGGTTTCAGGCGCATGTTGGTTACGCATCGCATCGACTTCATATTAATAACTATGATCCTCTGCTTGATACAAGTTTATAAATTACCTACCATGACGTCGAAATTACTTATTTTTCTTTTTTTTGTTTTTTCAATAGCATAGTAACATTTCATGCTTGAGGTTTTAACGATGGAAAAAAGGCAATTTTACGTCGAAATTTACGCGCAAATTGTTTTCTCATATCGGTCTAATCGACTCAACGATTTAACATCGATCGTCTTTTCGTGTGATTACAAACGGAAGCTTCGATCGGAAGTTGTGGAACTAGGAAAAGAAAATGGAGGGCGAAGACGTATTTGAATGATTGCGCTCGTTGTCGGTCTCCTTCGTTAATTGAGCCATTGTCTAGGTCCGGTTAGCCACGTCTAAAAGCCTAATGGCCGTTTCCTAGAGACGCGCCAGCCCGAATACAGAACGAATTAGAATAATTCGTTCCGTCTGGCTGCGTCACTAGATCGTGCAACGTCGTTCACCGTCGACGTTGTGGACAAAACCTGTCCTCTCTCTTCCTCCGTCGCTAGGAATCGACGATTCTACTTTAATCTCGACCAACCGTTCTTTTTCATTTTTCTAATCTTTCGCTAAGTTTAAAAAGTGCTATGTACTTGGAGTAGCTACTAAATGTAAACTAAAGTCTAAATGTAAACTAAAACTTCTGTTCGAATCCTTTCGTGCATAGAAGTTGTTCTTTAGTTGTTGAATTGAAGTTGTTCTCCAGTTGCTGATTTTTTTTCTTCTCTATTCGATTAAGAAATCGGTGGTTCCCCTTTAATTTTGACGTTTAACCTCCATTTCGTCGGCGTATGCCGCGTGTATTACATTTCCGTAAAATTTTTTTTGTAAACACCACTTTTATCCGGCCGCGCGGATGTTTTTCATTAAAACGGGCCACACCGCGAAAAGTGTTTTATCGCTCGTTCTTTCGATTATATTCGAGCGTATTTTACAATGTACATCGAAAAAAAGAACATTCGGCGAAGATAAATATTTCTCTCTCGAATCTCATCTAGCGGGGAGCGAGGTTCATCGTCAACAATCGCGATCGACGACCGATCATTCTTAGAAAAGTTCGGACCGTTCCTTCGGAAAGACTCGAGAAAGAGAGAGAGAGAGAGAGAGAGAGAGAGAGACGAAGAACGTTGGGGTCGCCCTTTTTAATTTCTAATTTCATTACGGATTCTCGAGCAGCCCTATAATGGCCTCGATACGCCATAGGCCATCTGGCACGATCTCAAAGGATCTGTATCTACATACCGATCGAGTATAATCGATCGGGATCGATCAGCGGGAACATCGTCTAGCTGGCTATCGTCGTCGAACGATCGGCCGGTCTCGCTCGAAAGCCGTGTAATCATCCTACGATCGAATTTACATGGCAAATTGCGCGAATAAGCGGATCGGAGCGTTTTCTTCCTGTTGTCCGGCACGAAACAACGGCGGATTCATTCGAGCAAACAGCAAAAGCTGTTCCGCGTTTACGGAAACGTTCGTTACTAAAGCGGAGGGATTTGTTTCGAACGAAACTGTTCGAAGTCTGTTGGAATCGCAGTTGAGCAAATACTACGTGTTAATCTTGAAAACAAATTTATTTCTCCGGGAAGAAAGAGAACGAGGATGAGGATTGAAATGCAAAGATTCGAGAATGGTAGCAAAGTCAAAGGTAGAAAAGGTATGATCTTTCCTAGGAGTATATCTGCCCAGATATAACTATGATGCAAAAGGAACGAAGGGAGAGAGAAGTGTTGCGTTTCGTGATCGTGGTTGCTGAATAAGATTTTTTCCAGGGAGAGCCGTAGGTGGGAATCTTACGGACGTGTCGCGATAAGGCACACATTAATTGAAGAACAACATCCGGCACGGAGCCAGTGACATCATTGTTTACGACGGAACGAAAATGGAATTAAACGGAGCGCCAATGGCCGCTCGGTGCTCGTAACTCGAAGGCGCAAGGGTAATTTTAGAGTGATAGTATTAACGAGAACTTCGTGCCGGTATCGATCATAAGAATGCAACTCAACGTGTGATCCATTTGTTTTTCCACGATTGTTTAGCAATCGAATGGTCGACCGACGTGTAAAATAGTCCCATACTGAGTATTTTTTATCAACTAACAACAATCGCTAGAGTGTTTATTATTGGATCCAATTGCAAAACATTAATCTAAAGACTACTCTTTTATTGTTCAGTTTAGATCAAATTGGAGTTTAACGTCTGCAAGAGTACTATAATTCGAAACAATATTCTTTTCGGGTGGAATTATGACACACAGTGAATAATGAAAATTTGAGAGATCAAATTCATCGTTCAAATTGATCGTAGTTACTGTTATTTCGCCAACGATCGATTATGAGCCAATGAAGCTTGTCCACCTGTCGTGTTCGATGAGAATGTAATTCCGACCCGGCAGCGGAACTAATAGCTTCGACGAAGAACTACTTGTAACGTCTACACGTTTAATTAGATGGAAGGAACATTCTAACGGACATACACGTGTAACAGACAATCAAAAGTTTAAAATCTTTTGATCTATTATTGTAAAAATGATTGTCAGTGATTTTTTATTTAATAATTTTTTATTTAATAATAAAATTTGGCTCAAATAAATGCAATTCACACACACACACACACACACACACACACACACACACATATATACTGTATCTTACGAATTGGATTTTAGAGCCAACAACGAGTAAGCCAAATGCGATATTCACCAACGAACATACCGCCCCTAAATGTTCCGTGCAAGAAACGTAATGGCCAAACGCGTGGCAAAAAGACAAACGACGCAAGTGGCGAGAGAGGAACGAGAATAGAAGTATCTGGAGCGGGAATCAGGTCCGAGGGTCATCGAAAAGGGCCTTCGTTTTACGATCTTCCTTCGGCCGACAGGAGCCACACGATCGGGAGTCGGAGTGTCCGGACTCAAAGGAGAAGAAGAGAAAAGAAAATATACGAAAGAAGTCGATGATGATAAAGAAGAAAAGAAGAGGTGGAGTTGGAAGCTTGCTAAAACGAATGGCTGTGCCAAATTAACCATGATTTATGGACACTGGCTGGCCAATATTCCATTCTATTAACATCGCATTATCCGTCCGACAAATTACATGCCAACGACCCAGTTCTTCAGGAGCCCGGCCCTGGCACAAAGTAATCTTTGCATTCATGGCTTCGTTATCTTCGGGATCACTTGGTTCCTGCGAGTACGTTGTTATTTTATTGATATTTTTATGGGTATATTATTCTGTTACGTTTTATTGATTCTTCTTATTATAATTTGATCCATGCGTGTGTTATTTTTCGTTTTCACGATACTCCAGGAACAATTCATTCTGACAAAAGGATCACTAAATCTTCCTGTACTTAGACGAGTAAAAAATAATCGAGGGATTTAAAACCAGAGGTAGAAAAGAGTGGTTTCTTTTTTCTCTTTTTCATCGACAAAACATATTTTCCAAATAACAAGCATCTGCCAACAAAAATAACATATTTTATGGACGCTCGGTCATATCAGTTTGCAAACGATAAACAACGCCTGCGATCACGGTAACAAAGGTTTACGATTTTATTTCGAACTGAATGTTTTCGAGGAAAAAGTGCACGAAGATAAAAATTAAATTGCAGTTGTATTTATACAGAGATTAACTATTTCTCTGTACATATTTAAATGATTAACGACTTACAAGTCGTACTTACTAGTTAATAATGTAATAAAATTAATTTCTCAACAAGACCACGGCGAGGTAAATTAGACTGCGAAAGTACGAAACAAAGTAACGGATTAAATTCACTCGACTTATAAACGTCGAAATTATCATGGAATAATCATCGAGCAAAGCTGCGCCGAATTTTCCAGTTTTCCTTTCTGGTTACCGCTCCAAGGTGTACAGGTATCCGATGTAGCACGATCGATCACCGATCGACACTTTATAGCCTGGGATAGGCATGGTGTACAATGTTGCACTCTATTGGTTGGCTACATATCGCAACATTATACGTAGATGCGGCGGGCATCGAGTTGCAAGCTGCAATGCGTGCACGCGTTTAATTAATTCGCTTGTACACGCGCCATACGAGTTTCATTCCCTGGTACAGTTTGATGAAATTTTCCCAAACGAACGAATAAATACTTATTTCACAGTTCCCGGCCAGAAAAATTTTCGAATATTAATTGCCGACACATGATATCGCGAATGGTCGATTGTTCAAATTAAGATCAAGAATGATATAAAATGATCTAGTAACGACCAGTCAGTTTCGATGATTAATCGAAATAGTTTTAAACTTTATGAATTATCGACGAACAACTACTCTCTCTCTATTTTTCTCTGTCATGCAGTTACGTTACGAGAGAATTATCGACTATATATGAGTTAACACTGATAATACTTCTTTATATAGTGAGACTTAATATGAGGAAATATTTTGTCGCAAGATTGCTGATAAATCGTAATTATTCTGTGTAGAAAAGTGCTGGCAAGGCTAAGACCTAAGAACTAACAATCTTAGTGTTTAACAAGTGAGAAAATGTGACTAAGAAATGACTAATGGTAACTACGATAATATGTACGTATTAAGAATTGAACGTGAATCTTTTTGTAATTATTCTTTTATCAAGGTAGCTAAAGTTTTAACAGAATATCTGAATTTCATCTTCCGCTGAGTTTATACATTTTTAAATAACCGAATCTGGGTCGTATTGTATATCTGATTGTGATATTAAAAGAATTATTTATTATACAGTTTATACGTAGTGTACCTACTGCTTTCAGCTGGATTTGTGTAATTCCGCAACAAGAAAAAAAGATCGTATTATAATGAAAAATGCATTAAATGCTTTTTATTTTCAACAGTCCTGCAACTACTTGAAAGAATTTATTGCTAACTAAGAGAAACAGAAAGACTAATTAAAACTTGTCAGGATTGGTAGGTATATATATATATATATATATATACTATTCAATAACGCGACAATTCTGTAATGCTATAATTCTTTTAAATTTAACTCGACAGATTTCTAATATTACTTGTATAAAATCACGAAAACACCCCACGAAGTAACATGGGCGGAGGACAGTAATATCCACGTGCACACGTCGTCGAGCACACGAGGCGAGCAGGAAAGCAAATAAACAAATAAGTGAGAAAAGAAGGAAGAAAGAAATAAAGAAGAGGCGGTTGGACAAGGCGCATCGCGTACGCGCGCGTAGCTCGTGTCCGGTCAGCCGTTAAGAAGGAAGCTTCAGGCCGATGTCGAAGATAAGACCGGGGACGTGTCCCTCTATGCGTGGCATTCTCCCGGAGTAGTGGTACCGAAGTTCGGGGACCAACGAGTGTGCCGGGCCCTCACGTAATCCACGGATACGTCGCGACGAATTTGTACGTCTGCCCAATGAGCCAGAAGCCACCCTACGTTAGCCTCGTTTCGCGTTCACCGTTCTTCTCCTCTTTTCGGACCGTTCCACTGTACGTCCTTCGCCCACTAGCTATATACTTATATATGCATATAAACGAATGTGTATATATTTTTATATAGATATACATAATAGATATATATGTGTATGTATATATATATATACATACAGAAAAAGAAGCCACGAAACTGGGAACCCTCTGCCTTCAAAATGGCTACCGTCTCCGCATCGGTGGACAGCCGATGTAAACTACAAACGCTCCTTTCGACTACAACCTCCTCTCGTCGATCGCGTCACCGGTTTTTTCGATTTCTTCAAAGTGGCACACTTGCTTTTCGAGAGGATGTCGATAGATCCCGAGTATCGGACGATAGAAAGAGAAAGAGTGGTTCACTGAATCGATACGATCCATGGTTGGAGGAGTTAACGAAGGAAGAGACAGAGCTTTCGATCGACATGACAGGTCGTCTTTGACACTTGACTAGAATTTGAGTTGGTCAAGCTTGTGTGATCAAGATTAGAGAAGTTTTGGAGTTTTTGAAAGTTTTTTTTCAAAAATTATCTTGTCCTTTAAAATGTTTTTCTTATAGACACAAATGCATTGAGAATAGCTACAAATAATATCCTTTTTATATTTCCTTAAATAGAAGAATTTCTTTACTTTTGGGTTATTAGAAATTATTACTTCCTCTTTACTCGTTGAATTATCAGACGATATTAACCTTCAGAAACTAACCAACTTTGTAGCTTCTAATGCTCCATCAGTGAACGGAAAACAATTTCCAAACGCTTCCACGTACAATACCCGCATGGAGTAATATCGAAATTCCAGGTACCATTGGTAGCACATCATACCGTCCGCGAACGATTGGAAAATCTGTCTATCGTCAAGAGGGGGGGGGGGGGGTAGAGGACGAGCTAGAATGAAATGGCACGAAAAGGGGAGTGACGAAGAGAAAGAGTAGGGGATCGGCAAGAGAGGGAGAGAGAAAGGAGAGCACAGAGCTCGTGTTTCCGGCCGGGTGAACAACAATGCCCGCAGACAAATGAGCATCCCGCCTCCATTGTTCGCTTCATCGGCACGGCGCAGCCTCTCTCTCCCCTATTACCCACCCTGGTTCCGCTTGCGCCCCCCTATCTTTTCCCTTCTTCGTCCCTTCTCTTTGTCCCCCTTCATCTCGATGGTATGATCGAAGGTTCCACGTCCTCGTCATCGTCCTCGTCCTCGTTCTCGTTCTCGTTCACCTCATCGTTGTCATCGTCCTTTTCCTCATCGTCGTCGTCGTCGTCGTCGTCATCGTTGTCGAATAGCCACAGCTGGGGGGTCCTCGATCAACCTGATGCGGGCCAACACCGATTAAACATCTCTGCTTCGTCAAATCTCCGTCAACGGAGGCCCTCTCTGCACGTCCTTGTGGAGAGGTAGGATTCCCGACGGTGCTACTCTCTTTTGTCTCCGGAGTTCCACCGTTGGTTCTCCTCTATTTTTACCCTCATTGTCTCCTCCGTGTGCGCTCGATGAAAATAACGCACGATGCCGATGTCCGGATAGAGGCGACACGGACCTCGTCGATAGCCTCCAACTTTTTGCTCCTTTTCTATCTCTGCCTCGCTATCGTTCCTCTCTTTTTCTTTGCCTGTCCATATTTGCAAAGTTCATAAATCATCAGTATTTTATAATTTAATACTCTAGCATTTGTTTAGGATTTTGTTTCGCAGCATTAATAATTTTATGAATTCTTTTGCATCATGGCAATTGATTTGTAATTTGTATAATATCTAATGTCATTAACTAGTAAATTATTATACAAGAGAGAATTCTGGTAATGTTTTTTTTTTTAGTTTCCATTTACTTTCTCTTCTTGTTTTCTATGTATAGTTTACATACAGTTTTTCTTCTTTTCCAGATAGTTTGGTTGGTTATTTTGTATCGTTGTTACGGATGTTTATTTGACTATCGAGCAACGCTGCGTGTTGGATGCGGACACAGGAGCCAGGAGTTTGAATAAGTATCGGAGAAATTGATTTTTTCGTCTGCTTTTCAGTTTTTGTTGTTTCACTATTTTTTTTTTTTTTTCTAGCGCGAAGAGCTACGAGGTGTAAAGTTGGAAGATGTGAAGTATTTTATTTGCTTCTCTTTGGTTTTACGATCTGGTTTCAAGATTTGCTTTTTCGTAGTTTTGAAACATTTGAAGAAATCTTTTTAATTCTGAAAGTTTGAAAAAGTTTTTAATTCTTTTCTGCCAGTTAAACTATTTGAATTACAGTTACTTTGTGTATATCCATAATGTTAAAGATTCAACAAAAAATTTTCTCAATTTTGCAATGGGTAAGTCAAGTATACGACAAAAAAAGAAAATTGATAAAAGGAGAAAAATTGCTACATGAAGCTGAACGATGGTCAATGGTTATCGTTTATTGAAGAGCGATGAGGCATTTTATCGCGAAATTAATCAACTACACCAGCTAACTTCTATTATTAGTTAGATAAAATCGACAGATCGTTGTTGTTCAATCGAATAAGCGTGTTTATTAGACCGATGGGACTGGGATCGAACGATGCTATTTTACGCAAAAACACAACAGCATCTGGATAAATCGAATCGTATGAATGTAAATTAATTACGATTGTATTTTGATTAACATTACGATACAGTTTGAATAACAATGTGAAAATGAAAATGCCGCAACGAGATTCCCTTAATCAATTTGGTTATAATTTCCGTCCGTTCCCGGCTGTAACGGTATACACTGTGAAACCTTATTTAAACAATTAAAATAAGTCTGCCGCTAAAAATGATATCGTTATTCCAAGAGAATTCGCGCTGTATTAAAAAATTGCCACGCTGTTTCCGCATTTTTCAAACTTCATTTTACTTTTTGCTTCATTAGTATTTACCATGGTGTTCACGTGTTTTATCGTATAGATCACGCGAATTCAAGTCTGCGACATGAAAAGACGTAAATAATTAAACATCGAACAGGGATTAATTATCATTAACGTGAAAATTCAGTGGTTACATTATAATACCTCGTGGTAATTAGCTACATACTAATTAAGTACAACTATATTAAATTTCACATCATTTAGATAATATTCTCGTATACTTTTATATATTTTGATACCTTTGTATAGTATACTTTTATATTTATTATTTTTATACTTTTGTATAGCCATTACCATACTCACAAACTCACAAATTATCGTAGACTTTTTTCTTTAGACTACTTTCGTAAATTATCGTTCGTGGTTAAATTATCTCTTGGTAGAAAATTTTGGATACGCGATAAATTGACAATAAGAAGGTAAGACGAGAGATTCGGAGGGCCAGATGTTGTGCAAGGATTCAGCATCCTCGAGTCCATTCATGGCTCCTGTAGGAGAACACCTTACTTAAATCGAGCAACGTCGACCTCCTGCACCACAGAAATTCGATACTGCTCGAAACCTCGGCTCGTGTGTAATATCTTGCTCATATATATTCTATCTTGTTCCAATTTTCAAATCTATTGGACAGTCAGAAACAAAATTGTCTGCATAACTGATGTATTATCAATATCTTCAGTGAAGATATTCTCCGCGATTTAGATATTCACACTTTGGTATTCATAATTAAATCATTGGCATTAAAATGAAAGCATGTATCGACAGTTTGATGTATTATTAGAATTAAGTTAATTAGAATTGAGTTAAAAATAATATCTATGTTAAAGGAACACTTGTGTGTATTATATGTTTGATGAAACGTATGAATTTGATTGATAACGAACAAAAATTTGTTTCTATTCGTGACATACAAGATTTTTTTTATGTTAATGCGGTTTTTATCTTATTATTTGATTTTTTGTCAAAAGCTTTCATGTCATTTAATAACTCATCATATGACTCTTCCAAGGTACTAGAAGATTCCGGATTCCTGTTTAAAATAGATAAAGAGATAATAATTTTTGATTTTAATTAGACTTGTTTGTTAGTCTCTGCTTACGTGTAATTGTCATGATAGTAACAAAGTTTAGACTTTTCAACCGCTGCAAGTGCTACTTTGTCTAAGCCGCGTTCTTTAAAGACATTCAACTGATTGTGCCACATCCTTTTACATTTAAAAGATTCTCGATCTTCTTCCTTCGTCAATTTTTTATCTACAAATTCTTATTGAATTACATATTTTCGAAATCATGTTGGAGAATTTTAATTAAATATATATTGAAAATTAAAATATATGTATTTAATTTATTACGTCTATAAAGATTTTCCATTTGCAAACATGATTGTACCTGATAAATTTCTGTAAGGTTCAAGAGGCTTCGTTTCTGTCATAAACTTCCAAAATTCCTTCACTTTAATTTGCTGACTTTGACTTATACTTTTATCAAATATCAGTTCTATGCAGATTTTTGTACTTTTTGTCATGTTTAAAAATTCCGCCAATTTTTCTCATATCCAAATACGTCGTTTCCTCTTGAAAAATATCACTAGTTTGATATTGAAGATATGTGAATGGGATATCTAGTAACATTTAACGTTGCAACCAAGTCGATAATATAAAACTATAATATAAAACAAAAATACTAAATTTTTATGCTCAAATATTCTTTGAAGATCAAATCCAAATATTCTTCAAGGCATATTATATCAAATATTTCAACAATAACTTTTCAAATATCACATTGACAACGAGAAACTTCACCGTGCGATGGTAAAACAGAGCAAGAGCGGCAGCTTTTAAAAAAATTTAGTTTCAACATTCCGCGAGTTAAGGCGCATCCTTGAGAAATTTCGTTAGTAGAAGATCCCAATCGACAAGGAGGTGATAAACAGAGACACTGGGTGAAGTGCGATGGGGCGTGTGGGTGGAGTTGCGCGTAGGTTGAAAAATTAAGGGAAAAGGAAAAATAAGTTAACGAGCGCGGAGTGCGATGATGTCATTGCCCCGACAGGTTATGAGCAGTGCGCGCCGTGGATGTCAAGATGGTTGCCACGTCCATCTGATCGGAGGTGTGTGCGCTCGGGGGATTTGACGCCGAACTGTGATAAAAGGGGCTGTCTTTCTCGTGTTGCTGACATGGTGACAGTACGAAGTTAGTCGGCCTGTATCCATGAGCACCACTTTGTACACCCTCGATGATAGTTTTTGTCGTCGCGGCCGCCGGCGGCTCGCATTGAACCATGTTCAGCAAAAAACTTCACGTAGACGTCAAAAAGTCAACACTAAAGATTCAGGATGTTAAGAAGGATAGTGCAACTCGGTTCAAGCATCTTAAGATCGTACTAGGTGAGCAAACGTTTCGTTCCTATTCTGCTCGTTAATCCTTATTGTTCCGTGAAATCGGCTAATGTTGACTCGTCATGAAATTAATCACGAACGAGGAGTTTTACAGTTGCCAGTTAATGTATACGACGGTAGTTAAAAGAGAGGGGCGGCAATTTTGTTAGTATTTGCCGCCTACACGCCAGCATCAAGACAGTTTTAATGTTGGCGTAGAACTCGTGGAATTTTACGCCAGACGGTTTTTCATCATTTTCCTCGTTAATTTTACGAATCTTCTGTTACCAATGCTACTGTATTAATTTAGTTTCTTATGCGATTTGTCATTTTTTGTTAATTTTGCGCGCACTAACGGTAAAAAATTGGGTAGTTAATTTTTTAATAATTATGATTATTATTTCTTATTGTTTATTTCAGATATCATTGAATGTCATAACATTTTTAAAAAAAAGAGAATAATTTTTCTTGTACTCAATTGTGATGGTATAGTGTTAAGTAGTAGTATCTAATCACCAAACCGCATGACCACAGTAACCAACCGTGGCCTCCAATTTCAGCTAATGTTACATTATTATTATTATTATATATAGATAATACTATATGCTTAAATGTCCAATATTAACCAATAAAAAAGTCTACAAGTTATTTGTAAGATAAAACATTATTGAGAATATATATTATTGTTATAAAATTTCTATTTTCATATCAAGTAAGTGTTGTCATTATTGCACTTATGTTGTCCTAGAAATAAATATTTATTTCAACTTGAAGAAATGTAAATACTTTCTGTTATCTTCATACAATGTATGCATTTTTTTATGTATTATAAAATGAAGTGTGTTACTTTATAATTATATAGGAATTGTATTATAATATATTATAATAATGGTTATATGACAATATGGAAGATAAAAGTTCTACTATATAAGTACAAGACTAGTAGTGATGTGCATATTCTTTATAGGTTTCCCTATAAAGAAAATTTTTTTGTGAAAGAAAAGTAACTGTGATCTCTGATCTTTAGCTACAACAATTATTTGTTAATTAAAGTTGAGATAATTTTATAATAATATCAAATAATAATTTTTTAATATATTAAAAAATTATGGTATTTTATAGAAAATGTGGACACTGATGAAGCAAAGGGGTTTTTTGAAGGCAACTTCAGTCATGTCTATTTTATTCTATATGATTGTTTTGTGTCAGCTGAAACAAATTTGCGACAACGAGGTAAAAATATTAGCTGTTCTACATATATTATATTTCATACATTAACAATACATATTGTAAATGCTTTGCATCATAATACAGTTATGATTGCAATTTTTGTTAACCATGTAGTAATTATAGAACTGCAATTATATTAACATTATAATTATATATATTTGTAAAATGCTATTATTTTACTACTTACTTGTTTCTCTATTTTGCTGCCAGAACTTTCCTTCCACATTGGTGAGTAATAGATGATAGAGTAACAGATGATAGAGCATATATTCCTTGCATGTTGCAGTTTGAGTTCCATTAATCTGATCATTACAATCTGATCTTATATACAAGTATCATGTCATTATAATATTGATATATACACAAAAGTTCTATACTGATGTCTTTCTTCATTTTTTTCCTTCGTTCATAAAATATTAAAAAATGTTACATCACTAAATATTATATATTTAATAAATATTTCGTTTATAGTGCATAAAGCACATAGAGAGGAGTTGGAGCAGGTATTACAACTCTTGGAAAAGGTTTTAACACTTCTTCCTGAGCTTCTTAATAGAAGGTGGCAATGTCATAGTCTAGCAAGGATTTTGCAAAAGCTTTTACATCCTGGTAATAGTTGGAAACTCAGAAGGGAAGCTATAAGGTATGTACATATAGTTAGTGATGTTATTAGATAAAAAAAAAATTTCACGTTTATGTAATGTATACTAAATTAATTGTAGATACTTTATTTTATGGTACCAAGCACTTGGTGAAAATGCTCCTGATCACATTCATCAAATGTTTGCCAGCTTAATACCAGGGTTTCCACCTCAACAACCATCTCCTTATAAGTCTGAACGTAAAATAGATGGAAAAAAAGATAAACTTGTCAAAGTTATTGGTTGTGATGATAAAGATAAGAAGGAATTTTATGATACGCAATTGTCACAAAGTACTTTTCATGACAATGGTTCATACCAGTGTCCTATCACTCCAATTGATAGTGGACCTATTTTACCCCCACAAAGTGGGGAAAAGCCTCTTGATAATGAGACTGTTCGATTTTTAGAAGCATTACTTGAATTTATGGTTACTCAGGTATATTTGTATATCTTGAAGTAATGTAATCTGATATTACTAAAAACTATACTAAAAAGGCTGCTATTTAATTTGTTTGTAGGTTGTAAAGATAGAATGGAGAGATAAATCTTCGCGACAGCACAAAACTTTTCAATTTTTATTAGAACGTTTTAAGGCTACGTATCTTCGTCATATTTGTCCTGAGTTTGACGACAATTTTTCGTTATACAAACCGAATTTAGAATTGCCTACGATGCGTAAACCAACGAATCAGAGTCAGGATAATTATGTATTGTGTAAAGTTGCTTTAATTAAGTGGATCGCTGGTTTTACCCATATCGCTAGAAAAGATGTTCGTGTCGCACACCTTTCGCATAGGTATTTTAATGCTAGTAGTATTTTATTTATAACATTGTAATAATTTTACAAAAATTACGATTAACAATTTTTTATTTTAGCACAACTCCAAATGAAGAAAATACAGAATCAGAACTCCGTCGAGTTTCAGTCACTCAGAATAGCTCTGACTCAACTTTATTATCTCCTGAATCAACTGTGTCTCAGCAGGAGAATCAAAATCAGGAAGATAGTACTGTTTCAGCAGTTACTCTCGTTAGAGAAGTTCTGTACAGTAACAGGGATAATGTAAATTTTGTGCATGAATTGTATAGACAAGCATTTTTGTTAGACTTTAACCATGCTGGTGCTATAAGGAAAGCTATAGCTGTTTATAAAGATTGGATTCAAATGAATGTGAGATTTTTGTTCATAATTTTTTAACACTATAATATGACAATGTTTACTTATTTTTTGCATTTTTTTAAATTAGGAATTACCACCATTCATGTTAGAACCATTGGATTGTCATAAAGAAAGAGATTGTGAGGAAAATTCAAGAAAAGATCTCGGTGACATTGATAAAAGCCCTTCGGAGAGCTATCGTCAAACAAGATTAAGAAATGATTCTTACCTCGGTGCTATACACAGAGAAAATTTATTTATAAGAGCGGGGCTACAAAATGTTTTACAAGTGTTCATTACGCAAGCTTCTAACGTTTTCTTCTTAGAGAATTCTGGACCGAATGCATCTTTGACATTGCTGGAAGAACAGACTGATAGTTGCAAAAGAGTTCTGAACGTGTATCGATATGTTGTAATGAATTCTCGATTAGAACCGAGTACTTGGGAACAGTTACTTAGGTAAATATTTTTTCCTTTTAAATAACAAGATTTTATTTAATAAACTTGTAATATTAATTTCATTATATATTTATTAGAGTATTATTACAAATAACATCGCTTGTTTTAAATGAGAAATCGTCTCGACGTAAGATTCAAGAAAGCATTGGTGGTAAACTTGCCCCTGCCATATTTCAAACACTGATCGTTACGTGGATTAAAGCCAATTTAAATGTTGTTATTTCTACGCAATTATGGGATCAGTTTCTAGAAGTATTGACATCCTTAACACAGTGGGAAGAGTTAATTCGAGAATGGGCTGTAAGCAAAGTTGAAAATAATCTTTTTCATTTATTTTATTACGTTTTACGAGAAATTTAATGTTCATATTATTCAATATTTTATTATTTTATAGAAAACATTAGATACTTTAACAAGGGTGCTTGCCAGGCATGTGTATAATTTGGATTTAAACGATTTACCATTGGACAGATTGAGTGAACAAAAAACTAAGAAGCGTCGTGGTGTTGGAAGCCGAGCTGCTTCCACCGGAAGTGTTCAACCACCGCGCAAAGGGAGCGTCGATCAAGATAATAACACCGTGTCTAAAGAAAATGTTTCAGGTAGGAAATGGTTCTTCGTGTGATTTCTTATCTAAAACTTTTAATTTATCATTTCAAAAAAAATTAGATATGTATTGTTAATAGATCATCCGATGCGAGATTTGAGAAAGATACGACCACTTCCTCGTAGCGCAAGCGATAACACTATTTATAATGGAAAAGCACGTACAAAGCATCATAGGAATCGTACACATACTGTGCACAGTGTTATTCCTGGTAAGTGGCCTACCAAACATTGAAGACTTTTTTCTTATAGTAAAAATTTTGATAATGATATATTGCATTTGGTAGTGCCATCTATGTTGCTGATAATGCGTGTAATTTATTTATAACTTTGTCTCTTACTTTTTTGCTTTGTTGCCTGACACTGGTTTAAAAATAACTAGTTTGGCGTTGGCCAGACACTCGTCTCACTTCATACATCACTTTTTTATTCCTTTGTTACATTTCTCATTTGCAGTATCCTTTCTCATTCGTGCTTTCTCTTAATTTTAGACGATAAAGTGTTATACAAATTGATATTTGGTAAATAATTCTCATAGTGGTTGTGGCTTATTTGTGTATTAAGTGTAAACAAATTTCCACACACGCAGTACTCCCCCTATCGATAGAGCAAGATATGGCGCGGCTACTGTCAAATGGTATTACTTCATCGTCGGCAACTGGTCGGAAAATGTTACCGAACAGACGTGCTAAGTCTTTGGATAGCATTGTAATAGTTGATAGCGAACCACCGTCGCCACGTTGTCCATCTCCAACACCGAGCAGCGGAGTCGATAGCAACAAAGACAGCCCGATACAAATAGAGAACATTGATGGCAGTAGTATTGGTAAGTATATCGTTTGCCGCTATTTAACATCTGCATCGGGATATGAAAACATCATTTTTAATTGCATAACATGTGATCATTCTTATGATGTTAAATTGTTTTTTATGTTTGTTTTTTTTTTTAACTTTTTTTTTTTTTCTTTGCATAGAAAATCATAAATATAAAACTAACAGTGGAATATTTTATTATGAATATTAATAATAATTAATTATTAATAATAATAATAATAATAATGCAGTGTTTCATCCAATATGCTTTGCTTTCTTTTTTTATGAATTAACGAAACTATATACAGGAGAAACACCTATTTATAAGATAGAACTTGAATTTATAAGATAAATACCTTTGGAGTAAATTGAGTAGCGGCATTGCATATTTCCTTTACGTTTCCAATGCGTTTTTATTTGGTTACTACTAAGTTCCGTTGAGTTCTGTTTGAGATCGATAAAAAAGCCTTTTAAAAGTGCTGTGATTTTGTTAAGTGATAGTATTTATTTCATACAGTTCTGCGACTGTGAATATTTATAATAATTTTGTGATTCTGTTATCAATTTGCAGACACGAATGATGCTTCAGAGAGAAGATCTGTTATGGCTGGTGGTGGGGTTCGTGGATGGTTACCCGACGTTGCTGTCGTATTATGGCGTCGTATGCTGTCAGCATTAGGGGATGTAAATAATATTCAAGACCCTACTCTTCATGGACAAGTGATGGATTATCTTGTTCAACTGACACAAACACTTATAAAAGTATGATGTTACGTATTTTGTTATGCTCGCAATAATATATTTCATATTACATTGTTACATGTTTTCATTTATATCTAGATTCGCTTGAACCAGGGTGTGTCTGGTGACAATCAGGCAACTCCTCCAGCTCCAGAACTTATACCTCCATTGACAGTCATTGCCCCATGGTGTTTCAAGGTTAATATTAATTTATTATCTCGATAATATTTAGTATTATTGTTTATTAACATAATTGTACTTCTAGGCGATACAACTTCCTAGTCAATATGAAGTTGGTAAATTGGCAGCATACCGTTTGATCTGCCTTTTGACAGTTCAACCACAAGATATTAACTTACCGAAACAACATTTGACTCTTTTTTATCGCGCGGTTCATAATGGTATCGTTAGTAACGATAGCAAGGTATTACACGTACTGGCCAAATATACCGGTCCTAGGTTGTTCAGTTTGAATCTTCCTGGATCTAGTCTTTTGATCTTAGATTACATTCATGCTGCTAATGTAATATTGAGCAGTCAGGATATTGAGGTATTCGAAAAATTTCATAATGATTTTAATAACACTATCTACTAAATTATTTATAATTTATAATTTAATTACGAATTAAATTATAAATTATAGGCACCAAGAACTGAAGCTGTCTCGATAATTGGGTCATTACTGTCTTTACCAACTACCACAGTTAAATTACCCGTATTGCAGCCTACCGCGGCCGATATCGTAACTATGACGTGTCCAGATGCAAAGGTATCAAAATGCAATAGTATTTATTTGACACAAATTTATTGAAAATATCCTGAGTCAGATATTATTTTGTTCTAGGAACATATAATTACGATACTTTTAAGAAGTTGTAGACGAGAACCAACCGGTATTGCAAGATGTACAGCTCTCTCGAGCATTGCTATGTTTGTATACAGGGAATTGTGTTATAAAAATCAACATCCAAGAATTCCGGAAGCTGTTACAGTTCTTCTTTTAGCGCTTAAAGTAAGTCTATTGAATTTAATGTGGGTCGATGGTTTCAGATAAAAAATAATTTCTGTGTTAATTTTTTCTGACGTGTAAGATAGTTTGCATGCTACAAAAATATACGTAACTATCTTATAGCTGTTTAAAATTTTTTTTCTTTTACCTGGGTTATATTTTTTAGTTCAGTAATAAACATAATGTAGTAGATATATAATAATAGTAGTGAGAAATTCAGTGTCTCTTCCACTAAGTCTGATTGACAGCGGATGCAAGGAGCAGGGCGTCGCAGAGCTGGTTTCTGTTATCCACTAATGGATCAGGTAGTTTTTCTTAGATCAACTAACTTTTGTGAACTCCTCATTATGTGTTGTTACAGTATTTACCTGTTGACTGATGTCTTCGTATCTGTTTAAGTAAGGGTGTCATCAACATTGCATGGTGTATTGCACGATTGTGTGTGTCTAATCATATTTGGATGTTTCTGATCTTAATATATCTTACATGTTACAGTGGTTCATAAATATACATCGAATTTTTTGATCCCATTTTTCTTCAGAATCTTTAAGTTCGTATATCTTAAAATCTTTAAGAAAGATTACATCAATTTGGGGAAGGGGTTTTATTACATCAAAGAATGAGAACTATCCTGTTATACATATATGTCAATAATTAACAATTTTTTATAATGCTATCCCTATAAAGTTAATTAATATGAAATCGTAAAAAAAATTAGAAAATATAAATGTGATATTTTAATTAACAATTCTTGTTTCTTATTCTGTAGGCCAATCATGCCACTGTTGCTCAAGTGGCATGTGACTCTCTTTTGTTGTTATGTGATAAAGCAGACACCCTGTTAGAGCTGTATCCAAATGTGCCATGTAAAATAATTCAAGTAAGTCTTGTTCACGTCTCCAATTATTTTGAAACTTAATCGATAATACAAATTTACGATATTACAATTGATTTATGTGCATATTTTAGATTTTATCAGAAACACTTGGATATATGAGCACTCGAGAAAGACGCGGTCCTTTGACGATATCAATGTTATTCTGCTTGGGCGAGTGGGCTATGCATCTGGGTCCATCTTTTCTATTACGCATTTTCCAAGGGAAACCTCTGTTAATGACTTTATTCACAGTCAGTAATATAATTAAGTACTTCTTTTATATGTGAATCTAAATATTCACGTAATATCAAAAATATTACAGGTTTTGGATAACATAGTACAAGATAGAATCGATAAAGATGTATTGCAAGCGAATAAAAGCCATGAAGATGAAGATGAAGATGATGACTTTGATCTTGATATTACATTGGATAATTTAGCTGACGAAGTTTGTGCGAAATCACCTCGTCGAGGCAATATTCATTCTGTTCAGTTAGCAGCAAAAATGGTAGGGTATTATTGGCGTGTTTTCTCTTATAAACATAAAATTAAATTTCTCTCTCTTTTACTTTTAGGTAATGATGCATTTAATAAATCATTTGGGACATTTTCCAATGGGTATCGGAGCCGCGCGATTGTCTTCGTTAGTTGTCGAATTGGATGATGTACCGGGAATCGATGGAGATGAATTATCTTCTGCAATCTTTCACGCACCAAATATACAATTGTTAATGTTATCAAATTCTGTAATAATGTCGCTTGTTGAATTGGCAGCATTAGATGCGCCTGGTGGAGGCGTTACAGCTGGATTAACAACAGCGCCGTCGTTAGTTAGAGTGTTACTGCGAGATTTAGCAGGAAAAGCATCATGGGATAGCTCTATTTTATACAGTCAACCACTTGTTGAAGACGATGTGCCGATTGCATTTACAAAACATGGTATAACAAAGTTATTCATTAATATTTCAATTTTCTTACATATTATATTTTCTTATATTAAATATTTTTCACTTATAATAATCATTAATGGTTTTAGTTGAGTGGAAAACAAAAGGGCATGGAGAAGATTTGTGCAGTGTTACAACGTCTCAAACTTGTACGCCTCGACATACGATAAGGCATCGTGAGCCACATATATTGCCTACGTTTGCAAATGCCGCAAGTGATATGGACAATTTAGACGATGTAATACATCGACATTTAGAAATATTAATATGTATTATTAATAGTCATTTTATATATTAACTTCATATTTTTGTTTCTAGCTCTTACAATACATAGGACATACCAGCCCGGAAGTATTAACCAATCCAGAAATAGCACTTAATGCGCCTGCTAATCCACCACAAGGTCATTATCTTGAAAGTGAAACTATTGCCACGATTCTTAGCCAGAGAAACGCTGAACAAGAGCATATCAATAATTGGAATCAGCACATTAGGTATGCCATATAGAAAGGTGTAATGTTAAACTTATTTACATCGTCGGAATATTTTCAGCATGTGTGCATCAGCAATAAGCCCACCATCGTGTCGTCCACCTCCAGCACCATTTCATCACTGCCGCCTTTTGTTTTCGCACTTGGGTTTATCCGGTTGGGAACAACGTAGAAAACTGCATTTATTGTCCAAAAACGAAAAGCTTCTACGCGAATTACGAAATCTCGATAGTCAACGATCCAGAGAAACGCATAAAATAGCAGTGATTTATGTTAGCCAAGGACAAGAAGACAAGAACTCCATATTGAGTAATGTCACTGCTAGCAAAGAATATGAAAACTTTATTGCTAGATTAGCTTGGGAGGTTGAACTTGAGTCGCATACAGGTTTTCTCGGAGGTCTTGTACCTGGAAAAGCATCCGGTGTTACAGCACCATATTTTGCAACGTCTTTCACTGAAATTCTTTTTCATGTAGCAACACGAATGCCTTCTGATAGTCACGAAAGTTTGTTGCAAAAAGTAAGTAATGGTTACTGAAGAAAAGCACATTAGAGTAAAAAGTTTAAAGTAAAATTACTTATTTCAGACACGACATCTCGGTAACGATGAGATTCATATAGTTTGGTCCGAACATTGGAGAGATTATCGTCGGGATATTATACCAACTGAATTTTGCGATGTTTTAATAGTGATTTACCCATTGCACAATAAATTGTACAGAATTCAAATTTCTCGAAAACCAGAAATTCCATTTTTTGGCCCTCTGTTCGATGAGTGTGTTGTTGAAGATAAAGTTTTACCTGGGCTAGTAAGAACAACAGCATTGGCGGCAAGTAGGGCAAAACGGTCTACACTTACATTGTACCAGCATTAGTAAGCGTGCCATTTTGATTACCTCTATTTAATACTTATTTTTTTTTTTTTACTAACATAAAATATTTTAGTTATGAAGAGAGAGCGAGGTCTATCGATACTGTCATGAGAAATCATAAGGAAGCCACTACATTTGAAGAATTTACAGCTAATGTATATTCACCAGTACAGCCACCAAGTCCATTTAGTGGGGCTTCTTCAGTATCTGGTTAGTTTGAATTTGATAGTAAGAAAAGAATAGAATTTTATTTTTGCCATAGAAATTCTTTGATTTAGAAATAGTTACAGTTAAATTCTGCCTATAATTTTTGTTTTTATGGCAATCACGAAATAAATTATTTTTGTTCGCATAGAAGCTGTGAACATAGAACACTTTTTAATAGAACTTTGCATGAATTTAGATATCTATTATTATTATTGTTGTTGTTGTTGTTGTTGTTGTTGTTGTTATTTTTATTGTTATCAATATCACACTGTCAGGATCTACAACAAGCGTGCAATCCACAGCATCGTCAAATCTTGCAGCGGCGCTTATAGATTCACATCAGGGTCGATCCGGTCTGCGAAGTTCTTCGGCAACAAGCAGTGATAATCGCGCGAATAGAGGTGACTAATTCAGTCCACTAACCCCCACCCACCTTGTAACACCATCCAACAAGGTAGTATTATAATTTATTTATTTTTTCTTTGCTGTTTTTCCAATCTTTTTTTTCGTCTCTGTAAAGTGTATCCTGTTTAATTCTGGTCGTTTGACAGATTACCTAGTAGTGAATTTATGTTATAATATAGTTATAATTATGTAAACTTATATACCATTTTTATGTTTCATCCAATGAACTCCAATCTATTTTAATTTAAGGGAATAACGATAAATTTATATAGACACTTTTATGATTTATAATGACATTACACATTTTGTTAATATTTACAAAAAAAAGTATATATATATATATATATATATATACATATGTGTATATATACACACATACACATAATCTTTCTAAAAAAAACAAGGCTGAAGATAAATATATTCCAATTATTATTTATTTAATATCCACATCTCTTAACTATATTTTTGTTTAACAGTCTTACACAATCTATTCAGAGGTAAAATTTCCTTTTTACATGCGTATTAGTCATAGCTCAAAACATACTTTGATTCATTTTTGTCATATTACATATGTTATTTAATAATGATGCTTTATAGATTGAAAATACAATACTATGCATGTGTAGTTTTCTAAATGTATATGACAAGTAACAGATTTAAATCTTTTTGTATTTGAAAATTTTGAATCTCAATAAATATAAATTTATAAAAGCATTAGTTATTTGAGGTAGTCTTTTAATAAGATAATATATGTATAGTATTGTACATTGCAAATAGCTTTCTGCAAGTCTTATATTCATAAATAAGTATGCCTATTTATAAATGTAGGCATTCATGTTTTCATTACAACTGAAAAATTAAATGGTTAACATTTCATTTCATAAAATGTAACGCGAACAAATAAAACATTTAACTTTTTTAGCCTGCTTATTTCATTTTATGAAATTTTGTTTATATATAGAGAGAGAGAGAGAGAAAATAAAAGTAGAGATTCTTTGCATCATTTTAATATTCCATATGCATAAATAGCATAGGCTAATTTTTAATTTTATTTTTTTTTTCTTTAGCAAGTTGCACATTAATTCTTGTCATTGATATATCTGCATATGACAATGACTGTCATTGCAATTATTATATTACATTATTAATTATATCCTACATGGCTTCTAATTACAAGTACATAATTCCAAATGATACATAATACCAATTTTCATCGATTTTATTTTCAGTTTCTGATGGAAGAGTATGGTTTAGTAATGATACTCCAGAAAGTACCGCACTTCATGGAATATCTCCCAGACCCGTAAAAAAGATGTCGTTTAAAACTGGACCGAAACAGAGAGCGAACACTCAACCCACACCTCCAGATAGTCCGAGATATAAATAAGGAGTTTTGTACTAGTACCATAAAGAAAAAAACTTTTTTGCACAAATGGTCGTTTGGGCATGTATCCTAAATATTGTAATCTAAAAGGATTCTTTAAAATGCTATGTGTTACAATAACATGAAAAGGCTAGCCCACAGTTTTTGCCTTCAATTTGCATTGAAAAGGAGTAAATGCATGACCGACGCAGTGGTATACTAGTGGTATCACCATTTTTAAACAGAAGGAAGAATTCTTAAACAGTGGGCGCCGAACATCCGATTAGTCTTAGCGTTTTCTGTTTTCCGTCCTTAGGTTTAATTTTTATATTAAATGTACAGATCGTTGTTTATTTGTTGCAACGTGAATATTAATTTATTGGAACGTAATTATACAAAAGGATATAACGGATCATAGGTAATACAATAGCAACTAGATATTTGTTACGTACACTAATTAGTGTCACATGACAGCTATTTTCATTGTACAGTACTTCCTTAAGATCAGTTTACCCTTGTACTTGAATAGATAAGCTTGAATAATTAATATCGATTAAAAGCTTCTATCTGAATTTATCTTGAGAAGATAACGAGCTCTTCGATGTTATATATACATATACATGCCTTCATAAAATTATTTTATTTCTTGTAATGTAGTAAGATGATGAAAAAAGTGAAATGAGCGAACATTACCATATAATCACAGAATGCGTCTATGTAAGTGTTGAAATAAGAATCAAATGTTATTTTTTAACGACAAAGTTTTACGAATTAACGTCACGTCTGTTAGGTACTGTAATAAGTTATATAACTTCATCCGATCTCGGATTGACATGTTTGAATGATCGAGTAGTAATCATTTAATATGATTGTTTAAAAAAAAATCTGTTTACGCGTTACATTCCATACAAATAATTTTTTGTATGCTATTCATTGTCCACGATTTGAGTGAAATTTCGAATATATTTCCATGGATGATTTAAAGCATTCCATATACGTTTTGTATAATCAAGTTTAATAATTGGAGTTCTCTGCAAAACAAACATCAAACAAAAGTGAGAGAATCGTTTACGATGGCATACATTATACAGGATAAAAGTTCAATTGAAAAACAATTTTTGTTATACCATAGGTACACATAACTTGGTGCTTTACAATACGTAAAATAGAGATATTTTAAATACTGTATCGAAACGTGTTATTTCTGAATAACGATGACGAAATTGAAAAGGAAAGAATACTGAAAAAAAAAGAAAGATAAAATAAGAAAGAAATGAAACTAAATGAGATTGAGAAAAGTGAGACTTGAAAGTAAATTGTAACGAAAGAAGAATATTGTTTGCTTCAGAAAGAATTCATCTTGAACACAGTGATAATAATCAAAGTATTAATATCGTTCGTCGCAGTCGAATATATAAACGGAATTTTAGGAGAGAAATTATATTGTATTGTGGTGAATATATTGAATACGGTATTCAGGTGTGTTAAGAGAAATTGTAATAAATATACATTTCAAGTTTTTTGACCATTTTGAGGATTATCAGAAGAACCGCATTCGAACATGTAGGTATTTAGCAACGAAGTTGTAGGTAAATAATAATTACCAATACGCAGACCATGGCCAAAGCAGCATTATTTTTTCACTAATTTATAATGAAGTAGATCGAGAGGAGAAAAACAGTGTGTATATGTATTGTACATAAATTGTTAAGCACGTGAAGTGACGTTGGAGTCATTGAACGGAAAATTATTCTCTGCGCAAAACATTGTATCGCTATGTTATTGAAGAAAAAGGAAATGAAAAATATTGGTCTATATATATATGTGTGTGTGCGTATTATACATATATATATACACAGAGAAGAGAAAGAAAAAAGAAAAGATGAACTTATTACAATCTTGCGTAGGAATGCTTTTACAAATCGTATTTAAATAGTGTACTTAATTAACTATCTTTATTACTATCATTATAACAATCGCTCGCTGTTATTTATGTTACAAAAATATACAAATTGCTGTTAACATTATTAGCACAGCACCGAATTATTTTTCTTACTGGATAATTGTGCTTCAGAATTGAATTTAACAATGATACGCTGTGAGAAGTATTGAAAGAAATTCATTGAAACATTTCCATGAGAGTTAACAATGCGAATGATTGTTCTGTTCGTAACATTGAAAGTTTGAATTTATATTGTCGAAAAACAAAAAAAAAAAACAAATTACTTCGTTTTTTCCAATTTATTTGTTACTCTTTTCTTTTTACAAATTGACATAATCAAATCTACGTCTATAAAAAAAGGGAAAAGTAAAACTAAAAAAAAAAAAGAAATATTTAAGAGTATTTAATTGTTCGTGCAAGATAATCTGCATTATACGAATTTTATCATATCTCTTTACTTATTATACAAGAGTGTCACTTTGTTTTCCAACGATTTAAAAAACGAAGGATATGTACAAAAAGTACGAGTTTACGATTCGTCGTTTCTATGCGATGTAAAACAGAGTTAATATATATATAATTATTGTTTTATACAACATTGAGAGGAATACTATACGTTACCCTCTAATTCAATTTTTCTGCCAAAAAAAAAAAAAAAAAAAAAAAATAGATTCGCGTAGATACTTTCTTGTTCATGTGAAATTAAACGATGAAGAACGAAAGAAAGAAAACGAATTGTTCAATGGGGGGCATCGTTGAGAAATTTCTGGCAATTAGAATTTTACAGCGCCATTTATTATACGGTTCCTCGAATAACGAATTAGAATTTCTGAAATTTTTCATAAAATTACGATGTTGTACGATCCTGTATCACGAAATTCGAATCCTGTAAGAACGTTTGTAGCAACATAGGACAGCTAGTAATTGAGTAGAGAAAGAGAGAGAGAGAGAGAAAAAAGATGAAATTAAATACGTGCATCGTACGAACACGTTAGACAACGTTTCTTTTCCTGTAGCAACGTTACTCGAAATTGACTTAATACGCTAGCATTATTCCTCTACAATTGAAACTCGTTACCCAAAGACTTTTCTCTGACATCGTACTGATTGTACACGTTTCTGCGACGGAATGTACATTTTATTGCACAATAAAATTATGATGATCGATTTAAAGGGATACCATGTAATTTCACGTACGACGTTTTGACAAATTATTTAAACAATTCATTACTTATTGCACGATTTCGATGATTCTGATTTACAGTGAAGAATATGATTGAACAAAAATTGGTCAATATTTTAAACTGTTGTAATTAAACTAAAAAGAAAATCATATAATAATCTACTTGGTGTCATTTTAAAGCTGAAGGCTTCTGCTTTGACTATCCTAAGTTTGTTTTTTCAAAGATGCTTTTACATATACATCATATAGCAAATGGGAAAGTAAAACTATTTTTGTTCTCTAAAAATATTAAAAAAATTTTTTTCATGACTTGATCCACCATGATCTTGAAGACTGAAGCTTTTTCTTTATAACAAACCGTTAAACCTTGTACGATTTTTTTTTTTGCCATTTTATTCAACTTTTGTCAAAAGACAAAATGTTAGAATTTCATAAATCTTCATAGTTCAGTAAAATGAAAAAAAATCGTACAGCGAGGTTTAAGAATTCGCTGCAGAGAGAAAACTAATTTTCAAGATCATGATGGATTTAGTCGTAAATAAAATTTTTCGATATTTTTACATACGTGTAAATTTTTCCAATCCTTTAAAAAAGAAAAAGAACACTTTTCCATTTGCTACGTGATGTTAAAGTGTCTTGGAAAAAAAAAAGAATTTAGTAGTCAAAATAGAAGTTTCACGCTTTAAAATTAAGTCTATACAATTACTATACGATTACTATATTTTTTTTACGAAGTTATAACAATCTAAAGTATCGATAATCTTTTATTTAAATTAACTTCGGTGTATAATTGACTCTTGATTGCGATCGTAAAATTTTTTTTGGGAAGAAAGCCAAAAAAAAACATCTTACAAAATACAGCTTGTTTATTTTGCTTTGTTTCTAATTCCACACGCAAATAGTTGATGAAATATTATACTCACGTTGAAATTCCATGTCTGCGTTCAGTTGTGCTCGTCACTGTATCTCGCTTGTTAGATTCAATTTACCTGAATTTAAGTGACACCGAGATCACGAAAGATATTTGAATTTTGGAATTACGCTCTTTTTAGTTCCACATACTTGACGATAGATGACAGATTAGTGAATCATTCGTAAAATGGCTGCCATCAGACGTAGAGTTTTGTTCGCGAAGTGACAAAAATTACCAAAGACGTTTCGTTTTTAGGAAGATCCGCCGTATGTTGTGTTTGTCGACAGTTATCACCCATGCCTAGCAGCCCTTTGGACGTATAGATATCGATTGAGTATTTTTCTATCGACGAAGCCCCTCAAATGTAGTCAGTTATTATCAGATCGTTATGTGATCAGACTTGAAACAGAGCGCGGAACTACAAAAAAAAAGAGACGTGTGCGAGAATTAGATGGTACTTATGTCAATTCGTTCTTAGCCACAAGCGTTGATGAATGTCTGAGAGTGATACTTACGACTCGGCGGACGAATACACAAGCCTGATGGACGGTCACGTCGCGGAATCTCGCACGGACGACTTGGGCTTGGTCACTGGCCGAAAAAGGCGTTCGCGTATCAGTAATGAAGAGGTATTTACCTTTGTACCTAATATCATTCGGTGGTCACAAGTGAAAAACGACGATATTCCTGTGGGATCGTGAAGTCAAAGAAAATTCTCTTGTGATCTTGTTACAAATTTAATTTTACATTCTTGCCTCACATTCATATTCTCACTCAGTTGTATAATGTGTACAAATTGCAGGCTGAAAATGGTGTTCCCGAGGTCCACGTTCAGGCGCCAAGTATATCAAACAATACAGGTTCAAGTAGGAGAAGCACGTCTGGTAATAGTGGCCACCGTAGATCAAGAAATCATAGACAAGAAGAGGAAGAGGAATTAAAGTATGGGGCAGCGCATGTCATTAAATTGTTTGTGCCTGTATCTCTTTGTATGTTAGTTGTAGTCGCTACAATTAGTTCTATAAATTTCTATACAACCAAAGGGATGTACTTGTAAGTATACTTGGGCGTTTTTTCCATATCTCGTTTCGTGCAAGACAGCAGTTGTTTTGTGAGAACGCGGTTATTGCTTTCAGAGTGTACACTCCGTTTCATGAAGACAGCGCTGATACAAGTACCAAGGCTTGGCAGGCAGTTGCCAACTCTTTGATACTCATGAGTGTCATTGTATTCATGACTGTGATACTTATTGTCCTATATAAATACAAATTTTACAAAGTAATCCATGGGTGGTTAATAATAAGTTCCTTATTGTTGTTGTCTATGTTTTCTATGCTGTATTGCGAGTAAGTATCATTGTTTCACTAATCACTTGTTACGGTTTTGATATTTTAAAGAGAAAAAAATATCTTTTGTAGGCAAGTATTAAAAGCGTATAACATTCCAATGGATTTGTTTACACTAGGCTTAGTTTTATGGAATTTTGGAGTAGTTGGAATGATATGTATACATTGGCAGGGTCCCTTGCAGTTGCAACAAGCGTATCTTATTTTTATCTCTGCTCTGATGGCGCTTGTTTTTATCAAATATTTACCAGAATGGACAGCATGGGTAGTACTAGGTGTTATCAGCATTTGGGGTAAGATAGATTTGTCACTGTGAAATTACAAACGCATCGCAAATGAAACGTAAATTTTTATTGTTTCCTCGTTTAGATTTGATTGCTGTATTGACACCGAAGGGACCTCTAAGGATACTTGTAGAGACCGCTCAGGAGCGAAATGAGTCTATTTTTCCTGCGTTGATTTATTCTTCTACAATTATGTACACAACCACAATGACTTACGCTGGCTATGTACAGACTGCAACGATGACTACTAGCGATGCTACTGCTGGTGATAACACGACATATACCATGCGCAATCAAGCAGATAATCAAAATAATCCTGCGTCCGGAGATGCAGAAGAGAGTGGGTTTACTCCTGAATGGATAGATACACATGGTAGTAAATAAACCTAGTGTACTGCCTATTCAGTTATTGTGACTTACGATTTTTTTTTTTTTTTATTATAGGCGACCGAGGAGCGAGGCGGGCGCAAGAAGTACGTGAAAATACCTTGTCCCTAACAGAGAGATCAAGGCGACAAAACAGTCGGGTTGCGCGTGAATCGCAAGGCCAGCAGGTTGCGATTACCGAAGAAGAACGAGGTGTGAAGCTAGGTCTCGGTGATTTTATATTTTACAGCGTTTTAGTTGGAAAAGCCTCTAGTTATGGTGATTGGAATACTACGTTGGCTTGTTTCGTTGCAATTCTTATCGTATGTATGCCATCTTTCATTTCACTTTTCATGTTATATTAAAATGATAAAAATTTTATCGTGAACACTTTTACTTTTAGGGGCTTTGTTTGACGCTGTTATTGTTGGCCATATTCAAAAAGGCATTGCCTGCATTACCGATCTCTGTTACGTTTGGTTTAACATTTTATTTTGCTACGAGGGTAATCGTTGCGCCGTTTGCGGATAATTTAGCGAGCGAGCAAGTGTTCATTTAATTGTAGGTATGATAAGCATAATATTCATAATTTATTACAAAAAGGATAGTGCCTATTCGTACATTGATCGTTTAGCTTTTATATTTCATTTAAATTCGCCGTTCGTAATTTCTCATTTATAAACTTATACTACTTATTAATTGTCACGTGACATGGTACAAATCAAGATGAAAATGTGCGTTATAAAAAACTGGATGATCCAGTATTTTTTAATGATAAATATTCGTTATTGAACAATTACTTTAGATAGAAGTCTAGTGTCTCAAAGAAAAAAGAAAAAAAGAAAAGAAAAAAGATGCTCAAGATACAAATTTACATTTGTAAGACATTTAACAAAAATAATAAATAATGATTGTATTTATCTGATATCCATTGCGCGTTAAGTGTAAAACATTTAAAATCCTTGAACGATTTTTCATCTTTTTTTTTTTTATTACAATTTGTAGAATTTTTTTGCTTTATAGGTTACAAGAATATTGGTCAAAAGTAATCGAGCTATGACAATTTATTGTGTGTTTTTACATTTAGAGAACAGATCGATAGATCGTGTATAAAAAGAAGCGGTTGATGATCGTTCTTTTCTTTTTTTTTTCTCAATTTTTTTTTTCTCGGAAATCGTATGAAATATGAGGTATAATGTTTGTCTAAATAATTTGCTAAATATACAGACCTCGCGGCTACAAATTACTAGTACCACTAGCCGTCCAGGACAATTCCTCGGGGTTTGAAGTCCGTTTATACACAGCCATGGAATACGTATCGTTCATCATCAATCGCGAACTTGATTATCCATTTCAATGACAATACGTATTGCTATAAGTTTCATTGAATACTAAACAACAAGGATTTAAGTGTAAGCTTCGTCAATAACATTCTTCTTACTCAGAGAATTCAAGGCAAAATGATCTGGCATAATGGAGAGACGCGATCCTTTTTTTTAATTCTTACAATAGAGAGATTCTTGGGCGTGAGAAGCGTGTGTTTTCTTTTTTTTTTTTTTTTTTTTTATCGAGAAGCAGTTTCATAAATATAGCGGATAAACATTTTGCCGAGAATAATCGATAATATCAAAGTTAGCATTTACTAACAATTCTCTCATTGCCATAAAGCATTGCATAACGATTCCAAGTCAACTTTAACGTCGCTGTTCCTTTTCATTACTTTTTTTTTCTTTTTCTTCTTTACAAACTTCGCCGCGAAACGCAGTGTATACATATATAATATATATTATATATAAATCCCCGGAACCGGAAGAACTTCAACAGCGATATGATATCATTTGCACTTCGTAAAACTATGATATAATTCAATGAGTTTGTAACTACATGCTAAGAGGAAGTTCGTTATTTTTCTTTCTCTCTCTCTCTCTCTGTTTTATTAGCCAGTCGATTTTTCAGTCACGACGATGTGTAAAAGACGCTGTTCGACGAAAAAATAAACGCGATCATTTATGAAATCTAATTATTATCACGAGCATAAACGCCCGATTATGGTCACCGTGTGTAGTTTGTGCGCACAACAAATTATCCTTTTATATCGTGCGTATCTCGTAACAATACTGGTCTAACTACATACGTTACTAGCGATAAACGCGATTTCAGACTTCGATAAAATTAACAATTTTCATTCGAGAAGCGAGAAATGTACACTTGGAAAATTTCGAAGTTCTAAACGGGAGAAAAACATTAGAAAAATATTCGCAACCCGTATAATCGAACAATATAATTTTAGCGACGTCATCTTTATAACGTTTAATCTTCACCGGAATTTATTAATTTTAAGACACATCAGATCTTTGTTTTTCGTTAAATAGAAATTTTACAATATTCTTTTTTTTTTATTTTACTAATGCAAAAAATAAAATAAATATTAAATATGCGATATGTGTGTGTGTGTGTGTGTATGTATATATGTATATATATATATATAGACACACACACACACACGCACACACATATCAGTCTTATAAACAATAAACTTTTGGAAACGTATTTTCGTAAATACATAATGATCATCGCAAAAAGCAGTAACTATACTTTGCTAATATTTTTCCCACTCTAGCTTTTCTTCAGTTCATCGATATAAAAAAATACATAACGAATTAATATTTCCTATACGTCTACTCGAATTTGTTCATTCTTCTATCCTCGAAGAATCGCGTGTGCTTTCTTTTTTTTTAAATTATTTAACTCGTTCCGTATTTGCTGCTTTCGAACGTTCCACGTCTGAAGAACGAATTAAATTCTAGCAATGATTGCTTATCTATGTTACTTAAGTTGCCGTTGTACTTGTAGAGAGACTCGCAGTGCGGCAATTCCGAGCAGACCTGAATCAGCCGTCGTAAATATTCTTCTAGTCGTTTCCTACGTTGTCGAGCCACAACCTCGTATCTTGGGAAAACTTGTCGTGGTGGAAAGCGTATTGCTGCTACCTGTGTAATCGAAACGTATAAAGCTATCGAACAGTTTACGAAAAATTTTCTCACATTTTTAACTTCTTTTTTTTCTGTAAATGGCTAGTAAAGATTTATGTAGCTATCTGAGAAAAAATTTTTAACGAAACAGAGATCATAATCGTTTAAAAAAATTAACATTACCTGACAAACAAAATGTCAAAAAAGTTTCACTTACCTTACTACCATACTTTTGTCGCATAGAAATATACAATTCTCGAAATCGCCTGTATCTACGTAAAAGCGTCCAACTATCGTCCTGCGCCACAACACGTACCTCGTATTCGTAATGACTGGACGTACCAGCTCCGCGTATCACGTAAGAAGGTATACTGACGATCACGTTGATCACACTGTCGTAATCAGCGTCGTTTGCTATCAAAGACGGCAAAGACCTTGTGATTGTCAGGGAATACGGACTACTCAAACGGTCACCTCTATTTTGACTCTGAAACAGGAAGATAAAATATATAGCAAGCATAACTTTCATACGTCTATAATCTGAATGAGTTTCCAATTTATGTACGTATGTCGCATTATAAATTACCGTTAAATACACTGTTGAATATCCTCTTCCCGATGATACTCGAGGCGCAACAGATTCTGATAAATTTTCCTCGCCGTTGGTATTATTAGGCCTGTGATTCCTGAGAACCGGAGATCGTGTTGTGGCCACGGTCAACAACGTTGCCGAATTGGTCGTGGAGTCTACGTCACGGCCTATGCACGACGTTTCTACAGTTTGTGCAATATCATTCGCATCGTCAGCCGCCAATCTGTCATTTAAGCCACACTGCGACGCAGGCTGTTGCTTGAGATTCTTTCGTTCATCCTCCAGCAACGAGACTTCCAATTCGATCTGTTGCTTCTGAAGATCTTGCAAGATCACGATTTGCCTGTTCAGATCTTCCTTCGAGGGTGTGCTGGCCTCCAGGCACCTCATCACCATCATTCGTTGACGAGCGATTCTTTGGTTCAATCGTTTCATCGCTGGATTTTGTTGCACTGGCGATTCCAACGAGTCCTCCGGAATATCCGTGGAGTCCTCCACAACGGAATTTGTTGGGGACTTTGATTCAGCTTTCTCACCGCTGGCGCTGCCATTACACTTTCCTGACTTGACGGCGATCGTATCTATTACGGAAGATTTCCCGTTTAAATTCAATAAACTTCTGCTTTCCGCTGCTTCGCACAGTTTAGCCCTATCGTTCTCCAAGTGTACTTCCAGGGAAGGTTTCTGCTGCTTGTCGGGTTCCTTTTGTTTCGACGGTGACGTCTGGGACTCTTTTGTTTCGAAATCTTCGAACGGGATCCGAGGTTCAGGCGAGTCGGCCGCCGCTGTGTGAAAAGTATCCGCCGTGTCAATGGAACTTGGAACGTTTTGTGGCAGTAGACTCAAGGCGGAAGCTATCTGAAGCTTTCTGTTGCATCCGTCCTGAAACGACTGAGTGTCCCCGTTGTGAAGAGCCTCGTCGCCGCTCAAGGAACGATCGCCTGGAAACGCAGGCAACGCACGCTTCAAATTTAACGAGAGATTCTGCTTTCTTCTCAGGATCTCCTGCAGCTGCTCCTGGCTCCGTTTCGCCAGCAACAACTTCTTCTCTGTGTTTCCTTCTTCCTCGACCTAAAAAACAAAACAGAAACATTTAACGACAACGAAGAGAAGTAAGTTATTGATCTCCAAGAATTGAACCAGAACTCCAACCTCCAGATTGAGCATGTGTTTTTGCTTTTTAGCTATTTCCATCAACTCCTCCTCCATCTTGTCCACCTTGCACTGGTGTTCGTTGAGGGACTTCACCTTGTTCTGCAACTCAGTTTCCAGGACAGCCAACTCTTTTTTCTGGAAGGTAGATTTCCAGAGTTAAATCGTAATTCTTGATTCTTTTATGATTCTTTATGATGTAAATGTGACGATTGTAGGAACTGAACAAAATATCTCATTTCATTGAATGAAAACGTACGATTTACAGAAAATCGTCGTTCAAAAAAAAGAGTCATAGTTTGCCCTAGTTTCTAGAATTAACCCGCTCATGAAAATTATAATTAGATCTAATCTAAGAAATGGATATAGCTTCAGGTTCACTTACATGGTGATTAACGAGCTCTCTCACCGCGTCAACACATTTATCATCGTTTAAGCTTGACCAAGATTCTGGCAAACTGCCGTCACTGCCAGCACCGTCGTCCGTCTGAAATGGTATATTTTTCTTTCTGAACTGAAAAACAGCGAATCTCAGTTCCTACGTACGCTAGTATTTCATCACAGCAATTTCCAACATAGTTGAAACGAAAGGAAACAGAAAAAGTAAAAGAAACGAATTAATAAAAACAATAAAAACAATAACAACCAAAAAAAAAGAAAGAAATGAAAAATAAATAAGGACAAGATGCAAGGTCATGTATGTATATGTTACATGCGATTACTTTTTTTAAAAAATTCTTTCTTGTTTTTTTCTGCCATTTGTTTCAGTAAGTTGCGTGCCATCATTAAATACAGACTACACGTGCCGCGCGTGTGCGTTATGCCGTTATGTGTTTCCTTTTCTGTTTAGAGACTCTTACCTTCTCCCACCATTGATGAAATCTTTGAGCGCGTTCGTGATTGCTCATGAACTCTTGGAACTGACGATGCCTGGACTGCAATGTCGTGCGCAGAGAGGCAACTTCCCTACATAAATTTTCTACCTAGTACCACACACACATAGATATCGATGCATTAACAAAAAAAGATAACTGAAAAAAAAATATATAGTTTAGACGCGTGTTCCACTCTTTTCCTTCCTTCCTGTCTTTTTAATTCGTATTTTTTTTTTTTTTTTTATTTTTTCTCTTTTTTTAATTGTAGGTTTAAACGAGAGATGAATCTTTTTTTCTTTTTGGATTTACACGTATGAAGTGGTAACAAGTGAAAGATGAAAGTTTTAAAAGTCAAGCATATTCTATTATCTGTTTATCGGAGAGAAGAACGACGTTGAATGGATAGAAATAAAAAAAAATAAAATAAAAGCATGCCACTGTTTTATGCACAAACGATAATAAATGTAAACTGGAGGAGACTACGTGACGTTACTACAGAGATCAGTTCATACAAGATTCAAAAGGATTCCAATGGAATATAAAAATGAAAAATAAAAAGTAGTAATTAATGGCAAAAGAAGAAGAAAACAGAAATGAGATGAGATAATCGCGATAAATACATTACCTTATGAAATTTCGGTTAGTTAGGTCTTTAAATCCCACATCAGCACTCGACAAAGTGCACGTGCGGACGTACCCCAACAAAATTGTTAACAAGATACTGGGTTTGTTAATCGGGAGCGTTAATTCTCTCGACTGTGTACATATATAATGCTTGACAGAATACGTATGAGAGACATATAGTAGAACACAGATAGTAGAAGTGTGCGTGCAAAATATATCATATTGTGGAAGATCGAAGGCCAATTTTTGTAAGAAAAATTTATTAATCAACAGTATTCGTATATATGTATATAATAACAACAGTTCTTTCTTCTTTCTCGCATAACAAACCCATATATATATATATATATTTGTAAAGAGAGAGAGAGAGAGAGAAAAGAGAGAGAGAGAGAGACGTTTCTACAAAAAAATAAGCCCAGATATGTACATAACACGTTCTTTCTTCTTTTTTTTGCTTTTCTCTTTTACTCTGTTCATTGTAACAATAATCTACAAGGTACTTAATGTATAACATTCCACGGAATGCCACATTTGTCCGGCAATATCTCGTCAACACTGGCACTTTTATCGTTTATTCAGGCAGCTTATCGTCATTTAAGCTTCTCTATCTAACAACTTTCGCTATTAAAAAAAATAAGCGTTAAAATTCTCTACAGGCGAGACTGTCGTCTGCGTAAAATTAGGCGCATTAGAAACCCGTAATTGGAACCTGCGTGAAGACGGACAAGTATCATACAAAAGGAATACGAAATGTTTCTTTTATACATTAAAAAGAACGATTCAGTTATAGTATAATAACATCGGACAAATATTGTACAGTTTAGTTACATTATATTACAATTCAGGAGAAAATCCTGATATGTATATACATATATATTATATATATATATATATAGACGCCATTCGTTGCTTTGAAGCACCTTAAAAGCTTTTTTAATAAATTTTTAAGTCTACGATTAAACTGAAGTGAAAGAAAAGAAAAAAAATACGTGATCATCGTCAATGATGATGATGATGATGATGATGTAGCTCGTTCTTTCTATACCTGAACAGTTTTCGACGTTCAAATACTCTTGCAAACACTTGACGAAGAACATGAATGCGACTCAATGAAAACATTTTCCCTAATACCTCTGCACATGTCTTTCGGGGTCACATGTTCAACGGGCAAACGTGCGAGTAGATGATGATGTTGCCAGACAAGCAAATAAGGACACCGAGAGCAATAAGGACGAGGTAGAATTGATACTTGATCGAGATTACGTTCAAGTCTGGAGACGGCGCATCCGAGTCACTTACTTGCGTCATTTCGTCCCGCCGCTCTTGCTCCAGGATGTGACGTCGCGTGCGTAACTCGCGCTGCCGAGATTCCAAAGTAGCTATCGCGTCCGCCCATTCTTTCCATTGGGCGCCCCATTCGCGTTCCAATTCGCGTTGCGCTCCTTCCAGTGCCTCTCTTCTCGCAGCCCATCTCTCTTCTCGTTCTTCCTGCTCCCTCTGCACGAGTTAGTATAAAAAAAAACTTTTTACTTTTAATATTCTTATATTTCAAAAGGAATAGAAAGGCGATATTTTTTTATAATTTCCCAAAATTAGATTTAGAGCATAGTATCGTATATATGTATCGATTGATTAATCAACGCACGAACCTTGAAGTCTTCTTTCTCCTTAATAAGGGCAGCCTTCTGCTGTTCCAGTTCTTCGAGCGCTCGAAGATCTTCACTCGAGTTTAAAAGATTATCGCTAGAGGACGAGGCATGCAAATCCGAAACACTCCAGCTCAAGAGCGACAGTCTTGAAAGATTGACGACCGTGGATTGTAAGTTACCATTACCCATTCCACCTTCCTTTCTTAGTTTCGCCGCTTCAGCTGGATCGTTATATCGGAACATATTGTTCCGGCCAAGAAGAATAATACAGCCCTGCGACAGCCGCGTTGGCTTATCTACTTGGGCGGTGTTGATCCAGCAGTGGGAAGAAAGGGGATGAAGGGTTGCCACGCCACCGTCCAACTCCACCACACAATGTTCTGGCTCGACGTCCGCGCCAGTCAATACAATATCCTGTTTGTTAAGTAGCGAATTATATTGTAGCCCATAAGTACAAGTATATAAAGTGTTCACAGTCGTGAAGAACTTTCACGACTTTGTGATGAGGAAATAAATGAAATTGTACATTGTTCTATATACCTGCGTGGTCGGTGCTTCTTCCGTTCCCACTAACGTTCTACCCTCTTTCAGGTGATAAAGCGTAACACCGGTGCTAAGAAGGTCATCATCGATTCCCACTAAATGCGGCATCTCCGAGTCTAGGACCACGCCAACGCCACTTTTTCGAAGACCCAACGCTTTCTGCTCTTGAAGAATTTGCTGCGTTTCTCGCCACTTTTCCGTCCACTCTTCCGTCAATACTTTCTCTTGCTCTTGTTTCTCGTGAATCTGAGCCAACAACACTTGCGGCGGTCTTTCAACACTCTGCAATATATATTCAAGATTTCACTTTCCAATCAAATTCTTTCATAATTAAGTAAAAGAGAAAATCCTTCGTAAGACTTACAATATCCTTTCCAATAAGAGACTTCAACTTTTGTATTTCTTCCCTGAGTTCCCTGATTAATTTCACGTTCGGATCTTCATTGATGGTAGGCTTGTTAATGATATTCTTCGCTCGGTTAGCGTACCTGAGCGTACTGAGAGTCTCGCCGTAATTGCAATCGGCCGGGCTGATAGCAGCAATCATAATCGTCTTGGAGTTACCTCCAAGCGAGTCCTTTAGCAACCACGTCAGCACACTGTCTCGATAAGGTATGAAGACATTACGCTTAGAGGAGGAAGACGCGTCGCCTGTGGAACTTAGTTCCGCGAGCGCCGATATCACAGAACCTAAAGTTACCAGTGACTTATTGATGTGCGCACCCTCTTTCAGTCGTTGGCCTGTCGCACCCGTTGCATTCGCACGTTCGCTAGATAAACATGGGCAAACAGAATGCGAACTTAACGTTTTATTGCATCTTGAGAACACTCAAAACTCTTATGCGGAAAAATATTGAACTCTATGGTCTTATTCTATAGTCGAATATTTGTGCTCACGCCCGAAAATTCAATTTCAAGAGAAAAATTATCCTCAAGACTCGACTACCTTCCAGCCAAGTCGACAAGATGCACCTTGGAGACGGTTTCCGACGGCATGTTGCCCTCGGATAGACCAGCTTGCACGAACGTGATGGTAAAAATCGCGTGACTCCTGCTGCTCACATCGTTCATATTTGTGCTCGCCGTTGTTCTGTGCGTATTACCTCTCACCATGCATTCCTACGAGAGCGGGCGAGCAACTCTTTATTTAAAAGCCATCACTGCCACGGCGCAAGTCGCCGTGGCGGGACGAGCAGGAAGTGAAGGACGGGTTTGTTTACCTGAATGTCTGAATAATCGTACACGAGGTGGCTCGACAGGTCTTGAACATAAGGCCCTCTTTTAGGATGTTCCCGCACACGAAGGGAATGAGACTGTGACTGGTCCAGTCTCAACAGGTCCCTCACTCTCTCATTGTGTATTTCCAGGAATGACACCTCGGTTCTATATGACGCTCCGCTCTCTTTACCAGCTGCCATTCTGGCGAATAGCGTCTTACAAATCCGCGGTATCAGTCCTTGAGCTTCCTGAAATTGAAAATAATGAAATTCTTAGATGTTAACGTTAAGATTGTTTTTTTTTTTTTTTTTTAATGAAAAATTATGATCAATTAAGATGAAGAAAAATCGTAGAAATCAACTCGTCCAGTAAAGGTACAAACGAATGTTTAATAAATCTCGGCATTATGATGAAAATCATTGATTAAATCCGTGCAATTTTTTCTTCTATAGACAAAATTTTATGAAAAAGAAAAAAAGAAGAAACAGAATAAATGCTAATAATAATAATTAAAAGATTATATTTTAAGAACTTAGTGAAATGTTAAAAAAATTAAATTTAGGATACTATCCTTAATTTAAATATCCTGAATGTAAAGAAAATCGGTAGTAAATGAAATTCACAAATTAGAGGAAAGACATAAAGGATCTTCGGATCTTCTAAGAACTATGTAATCTCTAGAAGGCATGAGGATGCTATCTGAAGATTATAAATGACACACGGAAGTCAATTCAATTCTATGCGAGTTATCGAACGAGTCGCTTTTGAATAGACGTCGAATTGTACAAATGTATTCTTTGCGTTAAATTGTACGGGGAGAAATGAAAATAAAAGTAAAATTTTATGGGAGATGATAAAAGTTTGTATGACACTGATAATCTGTTTTAAAAATAATTAAGGATGAAAATAGCCCCTGTAGTAATTTATTACCGGTGTGCCCATCATAGTAAAGGTCTTCCCAGACCCTGTCTGGCCGTAGGCAAAGACGCAGGCATTGTAGCCCTCGAAGGCACTTTCTATTACGTCCGTACCAAGATCGTAGAAAACCTGAAATAGAAAGAGGATCAGCTACCCGTTCTTATCACTTCCAACAAGAAAATAAGTGCTTCTTATGTATCTAACTCATCAATAACTCACTTAGAAAGAGTTTCAACGATTCACCAGAGGAATTAGGATGGTCGGTAATTATTAAACATGTAAATCTATCTCGACTAGTTTTACAACTGATAAAAAGAGAGATACTTCTCACCTTACACGATATGTAACTTGTTAAATCTGCGATAAGAGATAAGTTGAATTTATCATTCATCACGGTGAGAAAATAATTCACTGGATCGGAAATGTAAAATTTTCGATTAGAATCTCTTCTGATCCGTTCTTACGACAATGGTTGCTATACCAGTGCATGCATGCCGGTCTTCTATTTCAGTTCTGATCGTGGCTCATCGTCAAAACATTGCCCAATGTGATTTCATGAATCGATCGCGGTGATGTTCCATTCAAAAATAATAATCGATCCTTCGTTGAAAAGAATTAAATTCTCACTTTAAACGAAATAAAAAATTGTTCGACATGCTGTTTTTAACGAGTTATTCAATTCAATGGTACACTCCGGTGAATCGGTAAAATTCACGATACGTTTCAGAAAAAAAGCAAAATATACACCTCTTCCTGGGACGCATAGTTGTCGTCGTTCGTGTCGAAGGACCAATAAGAATGATCGAACGTGAAGTCTTTGTATTTCTCCCTGTCGATTTCTCTGCAACTACCCGGTGTCTGAAAATGATGTGTAAACAATCCGCATGAATTTTTCAATTGATACAAGAAACTAGAGGTATAAAATCAATAATTATTCCATTTTATAAAAAAGGAAACAAATATACATTTACGAGATGTGTGCAATGTGTGCAAACAAAAACTTCAAACCAACAGATTTTTCAAAATTTTCAGAAGTGTTCGTTTTCTAAAAATTACGACGAACTAATGAAAAAATCAATGATCGTTTCATTCTATAAAAAAGATGGGAAAAATATTTTCTCTGAGAAGCATGCGCTTAAATTAACTTCAACACGGACTGTTCCAAAAATTTCCAAAAATGGCTGAAGACGAAGATCTTCGCTATCCCTTCGACGCAATATCGAATTATAATTAATCGATTACGTCGAAGAAAAATAATACTCGGACAGATTGACACGGGTCAAAAGCCGGTACAATGATTGATGTCAAAGGAGCGCATCATTCACAAGTGGCTGGCAAACAGTAAGCCGTTATGTCACGTGCGTTCGTTAGGCTGCATCCCACATAAGTAAGTAATCGTATGCTATCAAGAGCACCTCGTGCATTATGCAACACAAAGCGAATAGTCGGTAATTTAAAAGTAAAACCTCTTCGCGTTTACCAATATATCAGAACAAAGAGTGAAAGATGAGGATTGTGAAATGATCAGTGATTGAACGCGTTCGAAATGTCAAGAAATTTTCGTCCTTAAAAAAAATGCTAAAACGCTTAAACCATCGTGCCGAGATCATCGATTTTACATGTCTCGATGTATATACACCGCTCACAAAAATTAGGATATATTTCAAAATGAATATGGAGCAATAAGAAAAAGAAGCATTTGATTTTATTCATTTTGAAATATCCCCTAATTTTTGTGAGCAGTATATTTCACGAGACACGACGTATTGGAAAGATTTTTATTTATTCCGTGGTTATGTTAATTACGCGCGTCATGAGTTACGTTGCATACGTTACATTTTCATAAGCTCTTTGCACCGCATCGTCGACGAAACGATGTTGGAAAGTCTGTTTTATGATAATTAATTTGAAATGAAGGTTGATCGTTACAAATTACGTAAAAATTATTTTCTTTCTTAACAGGGTATACAAAAGTGTACTTCGAATCGATAAAAAGGATTCTACGAAAATATGAAAGTCGTATTTTTAACGTTGAGTCATTGAGGGGGGGGGGGGGGGAGAAAGAAGGGAAAAGTAACTAGAGATTTATGACTAGCCGGATGTTCATGCGTTTATGGTAATCTCAAAGGTGCAAAATACGGTGAAAATTAATGAACAAGAGATGGATCTTCGCTCAGGTTTCGTTCTTTTCATATTTTCATGCTCACATACATGAACACTCGCGATCTATTCATAATACGCGAAGAGAATAGAGATTCCTATTAATATCGTACCAATAAACCAAATTTACTCCAAAGCATTAACGAGAACGATATAACTGGTTCCGAGAGAAAGAAAGAGATACCGCAATATTAGTCATCTTATAAGATGAACAAAAAGTCCATTTAGGTACGTCTGTTATTTACTACATTTCGACAACGAACGAAAGTCGAATTAAAATCTGTCCGAGTAAAAACTAATATTAATTTTGCTAAAAAATTACGTATTGCGTATTCTTTAAAACCAGAGAAATCTGAAATCTATGATTTCGACAGGTTTAGTAATTACAACGTTAATGGCGCTATGGTCGTGTTTGTTTTGCAGTTAGTGTCGTCGATGGAGACCAAGTTGGTCCCGGATTGGTCAGGCGATGATTTTCGCACTTTCTCCGATCAGATGACGTGCTGTTCGTCGCTACCTTGGTTCTCGCTATCTCGGTCAAAGATTTCGCTCAAGAAGCGTGGATATCAATGACGTAACGTTAAAACAAAACAAATATGCAGCCACCGGATGGCAAAAGGAAGAATTCTGCGCGCCCGCGAACAATATACGTCGCGGTCGTTGTGCGACGTGTTAATGGGTCAATAGCCGGGGTTCGTTCGACCAGAAATTATGACACGATTCAAGTTCCCAAGCGTTTTAACAGCGCGGCGTGGCGGTCAGCGGTAGTTTAAGACGAAAAAAAAAAAAAAACAGTCTAGAAATCTTTCTAGAAAGTTGGCTTGTGTGCGATTATTAAGGATTAGCTTCGAGGAATTGCAGGGACTATACACGAAAGCTCTGCACGATATTTAATCACCAGAACTAAAATCAGAATAACAAACTTTGTTTATTTACATGCACGTGCACTTTTGGAGCACAATCAAGTCATACTGTTTTCATGTCGTTTGTAGGTGTAGTATTACCTCGCTGGCTTTCTTTGGACTCTTAAGTCTAAGTCTAACCCCAAGTCTGTTTTTAAGTAAAGGAATTTTAGGATCTTCCAAAGATAAAAGTACACGAATAAAACAAACACGAATAGGCCGAGAATGAGGTTATTAAGGTTATTTCAGGTTAATAGTAATACCTGTCCTTCTTATTGCATGGAAAATTACTTAAGTAATTGGAAAATACCTTAGTGTTGAAAATCCGCGTTTTCTTGCCATCCATTTGCACGATCATCTTTGCATTCATCGCCAACTCCCTGGAATACAAATTCGACAGATTCACATCTCTAGTCGTAGAACTGAACACTTCAAATTTTCACTAACGTTGCTGTAAATCGTGCGATGCGAAAATGAAGAAAAAAAAGAAAAGAAGAAGGAATAGTCGATGGGGAAAGACATCTGAATAACGATAACATTAGAGGGAATGACAGCAGGTGGCAGAATCTTGTCGCCCAGTCGTCAGTCGCACCGTGGGTCGATCGAAACCATATGATTGATCGTTCCATGGAACGAATTACGCTGGAAGGTCGAACGTTCGCGAATTGCATCAAAGACACTATTCAAAGAGAACTTTGTCGTCCGAATTGTACGCAGGAGGCCTTGACTGCGCTACTCCGCCAATCGTATAAACCACAATCTTCGAAGCAAAAGCAACGAGTAAAATCCGAAACGAACGAAAAAAAACGTGTCTGTAAGGAGAACGTGTAAGGAAAAAATTTATGGTGACAATAACCTTTTGTTAAAGGGACGAACTCTCACGGCTACCTTCACCGAAGCCATGGCTATAAGAAACGCATGGACTTTGCCGAGAGACGTGTTGTTGTTGTTGGTGTGCCGCGGTCTATCTTCCGTCACGTTTTCTTCTCCTTGGCTCGCGTTATGCGGACACGATGTATCTCGCGGCACTGCGTGGACAAGACATCGTCGACGGGCCCCGCCGTGCTGCGAAACGTCGTCGTCGTCGGCCCTCGCGCACCACGGACATCATCCTCAACACAGCCTCGACAGACGGACGACTGGCTGGCAGGCCGCTGTCCGAGGCAAAAAATTGCGTCCTTGCGCATGCGCGTGCACATTGGAGATCCCTAATTTCAAGTGATCGCCACACGTTTGCCCGTTTGTTCGTGACCGCGCGGACGAAGGCGTACAGATGGGAAAGCGAATGCCGCAGAAAATAAAAACAAAAAGAAAAATAGAAAAGAAGAAGCGACGGAAACGTAAGAGAAAAGAGATAGAAGGGGAGAGAGAGAATGGCACGAAGAAAGACGAAGCGAATCGGAATACGAAACTATAGAAAAAGAAAGGGAGACGGTCGAACAGGTTTTGTATTCCCCTTCTACGGAATGTGACGTCAGAGTACTGGGGATCGGTATGGTAGAAACCGGTGGTGGAGAGTGAACGGAGAAGGCGAGCCACCCACGCGGCAAACCGAGAAGAGAGCTAAATCAGACGCTGTTTTGCGGTTTCTGTGAGCGCGTAACGGCGGTTGTACCAAGAATTCATGTCGTTTTGTTATCCAGCTGGAGATTACGCGTCGTCGGTGGGCACGGATCCAGGACAAGAGTAGGATACCGTAGGCACCTGCCTACGATCGTAAATAGAAAATATGTCATAGGAGGCGCTGGTGTTCTTCGGAAGTGTGCTCCAATATGTACGCAGCAATGCCGCGATAACTGGCCGGAATCTTGTCTCGTTAATTGACCGTTACCATCCCCACCCAGTTCTTTAAGTTATCTAACAATAAATAGCTCTGTTATGCATTTACATACGTAGCTTTGTATACCGAACGTGTTTGTTTTAAAATGCATCGTTACTGTAAATAGATTTCCTTTCTGACGATAACACGACCACAAACAATCAAATAGTTTTAGTCTTAGTCAACTCAATGTATTTCATTTGTCAGAATACGCGTGTTCACTCTAATCTAAGAGTAGCGACTTTAGAATCTCTAAACTTTATGTTAATTAATTCTTTTAAATCTTTCATTCTTATTTTAAGCCGGATAAAAAGATTTAACATATCTATAATCTTGTTCGTAGATATTAGAACGCTTTTGACGCAACTGTTCAAATATTTATGCATATTGAAAAATTCACGATTCAAAGATCTATGAATCTTGCAGGGATATTGATGGTCAATTAACGAAACAAAATCCGGGCCAATTAAATTGTACGCACATTGCGGGTTAACGAACCTTTCGAAACTTTGGCACAATTTCATAAAAGGAAAAATCATTTGGAATATATCGTGTTATATTTCCGAAGGAGTGAGAGAGAGGGCTCATCGCATGTTGATGCAGTGTCGATTTAACTACCTGTCTGAAAACGAGTTCGGCAACTCTCTCGCAAGGTATAATTTGTCTCGCAATCTGTAACCGTCACCGGTATAAACAAATTTTCTTCTCTCTTTCCTATCATGCATTATTCATTCACGGCTCTAAATTTGGAGCCTGTTGCATTTCCAAATGCATCTACGTAGCAGATCATTGATAGATCTCCGTGGACACGCATAAGCAAACATAACTCGGTTCATTGTTAATGACACGAGCGTGTCTATAAATACTATTTTATTTCTAGACGATGCGCGTGATATCGAAATAATGTTTTATTAAACGAATAATGTAGAGAATTATTATTTTTTATTATCTAGATTCTTTTCACAATATTTTATTTCTTACACGATATTATAATGTCTTTGGTATAAAGTTTTATGGTCCAACTTGTCGTGTCATTACTTTTTAGAGTGTGTTAAAAGTCGTGATTGATGATTAAGTTCGTATTAATGAAAAGACACTCGAATTATAAAACCGGGGACTTAATATCAAGAACCGTGGCTTGATCATAAAACGGGAGCCTTGAAACGACAAGTTATATGATATGCTCTGTTCATAATGATTCATAGCCGATTCGATTGACGTAATCGTATCTATGTACTACGGGACTACTGACTGCTACAGAAAAACGTGTCGATCCTCTCATACTGTTTAGGCAAACACTATTCCCGTAGAGCCAAATATGGTGATGTATGGTCGTCACTTGTCCATTCTTGCTCGCCTCGTGTCATTGTTATTCAAACAACTCGATTACACTTAAGAATGACAAAAAGTATATGTAGATAAATTCAGAACAATATGCCGATGAATTTACCGTTATTCTGTACGTTTAATAAAAATCGTTTATCACTATGGTACGACAATTCTAGAAGAATAAGCTATAATCTTTCAATATATTCATGCACATTGCAATTAATTTATCGTTTATTAAACGTTCTTTTATTAACTGAGTCTTCTGAAAAAGTATTTTAATAGTATAAAATATTTCATCAATTAAAAAGGCAAATTATTTTAATTTTTTGTTGTAAATAAAAGAACAATATAACATTCTCGCTACTCAGTATCCAATCCAAAATTAAGGAAAACTTGGAGGAAAAGGTTTTTCCTTTTTTCAAATTAGATAGTACATCTTTATACAAAATGCACGCGCAATGATCTTAGCTTTGGCAACGATTATAGCGCCAATAGCGATGAAATAGGTAATACACTTATTACGATTCTCAAATATAATCGATATTTCTGCAATATTGGCGTAAAATCATCAGTTTTAAGTAAAAATTACAATTAATAGCTTTCAGATTTGTTTCTACGTTATCGAATATGTTTATGATTTAGAGTAATACTAAACAGTAATTTATTCAGACGTGAATATATATGCATTTCTATTTAGTGGAAGATTTAGCAAAATTAAACACGTAATAATTATTAAAGGTGATCTCACTAAACTTATTATCTAATGGTTATAAATTGGTTACAAATTTTATTGCAGTCATGACAAGATATGTACAATGCTAGTGACAAAATATTTCGTGTAACATACATATATATGTATTAGCTCAAAGTAATATGTAAGTAACAAAGTAATATGAAAATTGTGAATAAAGGCATCATCTTTAATTCTATTGTGATTCAAATTAAATTGGCGCGCGAAAGCATTAATATCATGTACAAATGTATACGGTATGTGATTGGCTCATTGTTAGAAATATTTTGATTAGACACTTTGCTTTTCCATTAAATTAGCCGAATTCTATTGGTCCACGCTCGAGTCCCCCCACCCCGCCCCATCGTATTGTAGACGCGAATCTATGCGCGGGGGTTTTGTGTGAAAGATGTAAACGTGTGTCGTTTCGCGTCTATTAATAATTGCGCAATATTTTCATCATCATCCTTTCACTATTTGTCTCCATGGTATTAACATTTTTATATATGTTCTTATGCAATAATTTATCAATAGTACTATAATTCATCAGTAAATTATCGTTTTATCTTTGATTGTCTTTTCTTGTTTTTACATTTACTGATAGTTCATATAAATTTTTGAAAAAGCATTTACCTTGATTATCGTTTCATTTTCTTTTATTTCTTTTATATATTCATCTAAAAGTTCTGGTATTCTTTTGTGCAGATTGTTGGTTGATTGTGAAGAAATGTTACTTCAAAATGTTAGGGAGATACCATAGTGATTCGACAACTTTTCATGGAAATACATTAAGATTTGATTCATTTTAATGAATGTAAGCATGTTTATACGTCTTCTTTTCCTTTCTATTGAATAATTAATAATATTTATCGTATTAATAGTTTTCGGAAAGAGACGTTATAATGGTCAGGTTTGAACAGGTTCTGCGCATCGTGTCGTTTAAATATTGCGCAGCTTCGATTTTAGTACTAATACTGCGCGCCATATTTGATTTGTAGAAAGCTTATTTAAAACTCTAATAATAAACATTCAGGATTACATATTGTTTAATATGTTAACTATATATTTTATATTTTTAATATAATATTTCTTTATCTTTCATAAATTAATAATAATTAACTGGTATATTTTTAAATATTATATTTCTGGTGCATTTACTACTTGATCAATTTCATTATTTTTTACTTGATGTAGTTTCCCAATTTCCCGTTATTTAAGCGTAGACTGCGTTAAAAAACCACTGATCTTTCAGTATTTCGGTATTTCAGACACGAAATTCCATAAGATGCTTGGTCTATTCATATATATCTCGTCTGTAATATAATTCTCTATGAGATTTCATTCTTTTTTAAGCATCATTTACTCCACATTTTCATGTCAATGACCAATAAAACAATATCGATACAAATGTGAAATATTGTCTTGTATTATTATTATTATAATTGTAATTCAAAATTTAATTAAATTTCTGCTGTTAAATTTTGGTTTATCTTGCCTCAATCGTGTCGGAAAAGTAGAATATGTGTTCTGAATTCCTTCGTCACAAATTTTGAACAAGTGCTGTCACAAGTGGCTCTCCTTTGAACTAACGTTCACGATATGGCCGATAACACAAAGGAGTGACGTTCGATCGTCAAAGCAGAACAGGAGGGGAGGTCGAAGACGCGGCATGGTGGCGCTGCTAGTCAGGGTTAGTTCATTTGAAAAACGAAGCCGAGGCATCAGTCGGGTGGCAACTGTCGGCATGTGCGTGGTTCTTTGTGCCCGTTTAGCCGCGTTTTAAATCGCACACAGAATACCAATTGCATGTACACCCTGGTAGTACACGAACGAACGGCAGACAGTTCGCGAACATGTGATTTTGACAGAGAACACGGTTCATCGACGCTCGTTACCGCGTGCGTGAAAAGTGAAGGTTTTCCTTGCCGGATACATCGTTACCCTGTAGCAACAGCCTCATTCTAGGGGGTGGAGAATAATGTTCTGAGCCGTGAGCCACGCACATCATGGTTGCTAAGCACTTCACGCAGGGTAAGTTTCCCAACCGTTCAGTTCCTTTTATCTAGATGTTTTCTTTCAAGTATATAACTACGTTTTTTTATGAATTTTCGTCAATCTGATGAAACAGGATAATACAGGCTTCGAAATCTTGTTGCATACTCTAAAGGTGAAAAATGTGCACACGTAATGTCCATGGTGCTTCAATACAGTGCATGGTGGGTGGTGCAAATCTATAATAGCAATGATAATAATAATAGGAGCAATAATATTATACGATAGATCAACGAAATCGGAAGAAATCAGGAATTACAATTTTTACAATGAATTTTACATACAAAATTCATGTTCAGAGAACAGGACAGCGTTTTTCATTTCATTTCAAATTTAAAATATAAATAGGTGTCGAAAGATTCTTTTTCTATTCAAGTAAATTTTGTTAGACTACACATGATATAATGTTTGAACAAAAATTTAAATTTAAATTAAACAACGATATACGCGTAAATATATTTTTCCACATGAACGAAGATATAGATATATCTATACACTAGCAAAGGGCTGGTTGAGTCGCTAGTCTGTTATTATGGTACTTTTATGGTTTGCGACATGGTTCAGTGAGATTTTTTTGCAACTAAAAATAATTGAGCATCGTGTTATGCTCTTTGTTTTTCAAAGAGCGTTCAGTGAGAGCAAGATCCCCATAATTTATTATTTTAAATTAATTCTAAGAAATAAGATTCCACATAGAAAATTTTTATGTTTTTGTATAAAATATGTACGAGTATGTAGCCGGTAGGTGCGAGGCTCGAAGGCAGTTTATAGTCGAATCACGTTTTTAAGTAAAGCTTGTCAGTCTGGGTGGAGTAGCATTGACCGATTGTTCTGGGGGATAAGCTGGAGCTTGCGTGAGCCCGATGTCAAGTTCGTGGTGGCTTTTAAACCGTACACATTCGATGTCCCATCGATCGACGCACGGCATAATCATACTCGCGCGTGCCCTTTTGAACACGCGTGTTTTTCTACGTGAAATCGAGGGGAATAAAAGCACAGGGAAAATATTGTGGCTGAACACCCTCTCGCACGTTTCCCAAGATGGTCGACCATAACGCATTTTTACTATCATGATGTTATAGTTGTCAATACAATCAATCGTGCATATTTACTTTCACTTCAATTCCTTTCATATAAATTAGGTAGTTTCACTGTTCGATTATCGATTAAACAATTTCTTAAATTTTTACAATATAGCATTTGTTTTATGCAACATAATCTACTTATCTTTCAGTTCTTCTACAAGCAAAGATACAAAGGATAAATTTAGAGAAGTTGAACGAAGTGAAAGGAGAGTTAGTTTTTTGTTTTATTTTTCTGTTCCTCGCGACTGGTAACCGACTTGTATCAGTATTCCACAACCCCTTTAATTTGCAATGTGACATCTGGTGGCTCCTTGGCACGCGATATAATTGCGGATTACCTTTAACATCAGCTTGTCATGCACAATAGGTGTAAATGTTAGTAATTTTTCATGGAGACTCGATCAACGAACAAGTTTCATGATATGCGATGGTTCTTCCGCTCCGAATCCGTCAATCCTTCCTTCTTCTATATATATATATATACACACACCCGCAGTGCAGTGATACGTCCAGGGATTTCCATCTTCTACATCGCTTCTTTTGAATTCTTCTACCGTGCAGGTCGATAAAGAGTTCCTCTCTGCACGTTCCTCTCTGCACAATTTCGAATCAGTACAATCGCATTTTCTTTTTCTTTTTTTTTATCACTGAAAATGATTTTAGCGGGGGTAACCTAGAAAATCGGGCCTCAGGTGCAACGCTAATGCAACGAAAATTAACGATTGGTTGATTTGGGTCACGTGATTCGTGAGGGGGTGTGGGGTAGACCTTGAGTAGGAATGACGTTGTCTGGTACTAAGCGATCGCACCTGTAATTTGTTTTGTGTCGATTCAAATGTTTGCATATTAATAAAATTTTATGACAAAAAAGTCGTCTTCGTTTCCTAGTCAGAACTGTTGCTTCTGGAGGTTTCAGTGAGACGAATCGTACTGGGGTACAAGTCGTGCAGTTTTTTCTAAAAATCGAGTCTCCACGTCACGCTGAATCAGTTTAATCCAAATCGTCAATTTTTAAAATTTGTTATCAGTCACTCGGAAAGAGTAATACTCGATACAGATAAATATTGTTTCTTTATGCAAGTACCTAGAACAAAGAAACGTTTCTCTTTAACGAAAAGAAAGATCACCCGGAGTCGTCGAAAGCTCGTAAAATGTTTCACATAAAAACGACCTTTTTTCGTGTGTCACGCGATCCAGTTCTGTGCAGAGCGGGCAATACAATCTCGTCGTTCGGGACGAAACACAATCAGCATTCACGACGGTTTCATGTGTACAATGTATGTGTATATTAGCGAGGGCCCCGGAGTTATCATGTCGCGTATGATAAAACCACTTACAGTGCGAATGCACGTGTGGTGTACATGTATTTCCGATCGAGGGTACAATGCCTCTAGTGACTCGAGGGCCAGGGAAATTAATACTACTGTGTTACGCAACTTGCGCGTTTCTTCGTGGATTCATTTCAAGTTATTTGTCGTCTATCTTTTTTATCGATAAAAAAGAATAAATATAAAGCAAATTTTTAAGAATCAAGCATACTTTTAAAAATTTAATTTGACAATAGATTGAACGTAGTTGAAACGTTCATTGCAAATCAAGTTACGAGATTACACAACTTAGTTTGGTCTGCGTTAGATAACGAGTGGAAAAAAGATTTTTTTATCGGATGATATCAGAGAGAGTAGAAATATATATATATATATATATATTTTTTAGTAATCTATAGTTGCAGTATGAAAAACTCGCGAGAAACGAAATAAAAGCACTCTTGTCTTTTTGCGAGCATTGGAAGCCGCAGTACGACTAATTGAATGATGGCATTTGCTTTGTACGCGAGACGCATTTTTATCATGATGCTCCTCTCTCATTTAAGCGTGTATTTCACCGAAATACCTGCCTGAAAATAAAATGATAATTCATCTTCTTTTTCAACTCTGTTCTGTTTAATTTTACTTCGTTAATATTGTGCATTTATACATTTTCACAACCTATCACCAATCTCTTGCAATTTTTCTTGTTCGCAGTCACTCTCCATCCGAAACAGAAATAAAATTCAGAACACTTACCTATAAAGGAAATCAGTTTCTCATTAAATCGTAACCACGTAATCGATTGCCACGAGTTGTTACTCGATGTTAGAAGGCAGTAGGTTAATTGACCATAGAACCACTTGATTACGAATCCGCAGATAAATGCATGCTTCTAAGAACATATGTGTATCTAATCATTCGACAATTAATAATGAATCAAATTCATTTCGCGAGATATAACTCATGTGAATTTGTTCAAGCGTTTCGGGCGTGTCGGTCAAATTTCTAGAGAAATGTTTCTTCGAAACTCGATTTATCGCGGCTCAAATATGTAGCGCGTTTGAGAAACGTTGCCTACAGTTGTACGCAGGTATGTATGTATATCGTTGACATCTCGAACTGTGTGAGTCACAGTCGCATCCTGGTAAAAGCAGGTTTCCCCGGAATTTCGTGCTCGTCCAATGAATCACTGGACATAAACGTCAAAAACGAATATATTTCACTCAAAAAATGTACAATCGCTCACTTCTCAAATTTTATTAACTATCGAAACGAGATTCGTTCGTTGAACGTGTGCGAATTATTATTTAAGCAGGTCTTGATGGTTCGCATCTGTGGAAAAGAAGAAAATTGTGGACATGTCTTTTTTTACGTATATCATTTTGTGTAAGGGATTTTTTTTTGGAGCAATAATTAGATTTGTTATAACACGGATAACCATATTTTGGATATTTTGGATATTTTTTGCGTACAACTATGAATCTTCTAATTTACTAATTCCTTTTAATTCTAAGCTTTTCGATGAAGTTGATCTAGACCTTTTGTTTCGATCTTTCATTTTGATTTTAAAAATAATCAACGTGGTTCCCACAAGTGGATAATTCGAGAATGAGTTATTAACTCGGTGAATTTTTTGCGTTTCACCTTAAGACGAGCTCAAATTGTATATTTAAAATTCGTTAGGTTTATAATAATTTTATAATAATTTAACTTCTTGTGCTGGAATGACGTGCCACGCACGTCGAGAATATTTGACCCAAAATTGCAATATTTTCTCAGTTTTAAGTATATTGAAATATAACCCAGGCAAAACAAATAATAAATTTACTTTACTTCTTAGTAATTTCTATCCAGTGATATGCCGATGAATTCAAAAAGAAGACGAATTATCGTATGATATACGGTTTGGTCACTCGTTATGGTCCGCGAACCAGTTACTAGCGCAAGAGGTTAAATCGATCGAAGTATTGAAATTATTTTATATTTGTGCATTTCAGTTCTCTTTTGTACGTTTTAAAACCTCAACTTCATTTTATTATTTTTCCAAACAATTTCTTAGTGGTTTCTCAGTGATTTCTTTAAGGTATTGTACTGATTTCTTCAACTGTTCTTTCGTTCTTTTATTTTCTTTTCTTTCATGGACATCATGGAATGTTCCTCTTTGGAATGTTCTTTTAGACCAAGTTAATGGCCTTTTAAGCTTTCACTTTTCGAATAATGAGAATTACGTGTCACGTGTTAGGGGTGAGACGTCAGGATTTTAGAGATGCTTAAGTGGGGCATGGCCAAAAAAAAAAGAAAATTGAAAACCACTGCTATAAATCGATCAAGAGTATAAGTTCTTTTATAGAAAACACACACACCTGCGTACATTTAGTAGAAAACCAAATGTTTTTCGGCCGAGTTAATAAACATACCGGGGTTTTGTACATGATAATGTAGCGAGTTAATTATTTCCTCTCGTTGTTACGTGCCGTTGACCTCCCTGAGAACTCTTGAGGACTCCACTGTCGTTGGATCGTTGCACGAAAGCTTCGGCCTCGATCGAGACAGTGTGAAGTTTCTTGAAGGTGGTGTACCGTAAAAAAAGAGCGGGAAAGGATGAACGAAAGAACAAAAGCAGGAGAAAATTAAATAAGCCTCGACGGCTCCTAGGGAGAAACGTAAATATGTGATGAAGAGAACCTGCAATTATCGAACGAGTTCGATCGTTGCTAATTGAATACAAATGGAGGAACGCGTTTGGTGAAGTCGCGTTAAAATCGTTCCGTATCACCGGATAACAACATCGCGCAGCTCTCAAGAGCGATTCTGTTTATTCGATTTTTATTGCGCTCTCGTTCGAATTTTTATGTACGCGCGTTTGTAAGCAGTTTGTAAAATCGTTGGATATACTTGTACGTGCGACAACATTTCATCGATATGTATTGCCAACATACTGTTCGTTTCGTATTCATCTATGCGGGAAAAATGATTCTCCTAAATCAGAATTTAATTTGCAAGAAAGGTTTTACAAAAATCTATAGTCTTGTCCCGATTTTGTTTTCCATCTGCTTATCCTGGAATTTTTTTCGAATTTTATGATCGAAGATACAGAATAAGAAGATAAAGTTCGTAGCTTTTGCATTTCATTCGTTATTCGATGTGAATGGGAGACAGATGAATAATCCACGCTGGAGTAATAAATATGCCACCCTCTTCGTATCCTTCCCTTCGCGTTAGAATATACACCAGCTGTGCGTTGCTTCTCCCTTTCCCTTCAATTACGTTCACGTTGGTTCACTCCAATCACAATGGATATTAGATCTTTGCTTCCTCACGTGATATCCATCACGTGAATTTCAATCTCATTCCTCTGTACGACTGTATTGAGTTATCCTATAGAATATTTTCAAGTTTAATTACATTTAGGATCTACCTTTATATATTAGAAGACATTAGAGTTAGAGATTTTTGCACCTATAGTTGCAGACCGTACTGACAACTGTATATCTGCATACGTGTACGTGATAACAAACGAAGAATATCAATAAATGCATCTTTTTGGTGTTGAGATAATAATAAAATTCTGCTAAAAAGATAAATGGAAGATGAAGATTATAAATAATAAAATTCTGCTAAAAAGACAAAAGATTTTGCCATAGAAGATGGACATTATAAATAATAAAATTTTGATAAAAAAGACAAATAAAAGATTTCGTCATGGAAGATGAAGATTACGAATAATAAAATTCTGCTAAAAAAACAAATAAAAGATTTCGCCATTTCTTAGAAGATGGAGAAGAACACCATCATTGATAAGGATTAAATCGTTCACGGCAATTACGACATTTGCACCGACTACGGAATATGCGAATATCACGTGTTTTTTAAACGACCGTCGAAAAATTCATTAATCTTAGCACCTGCCCAAGAGTTCTGAGATGTTATCGTGGCCGCATGTTTCGCCTAAATCACTGAGGCTCGACTAACTGATCCAGCCGAATGACACGCGATCGTGCGCACCATCTACGAGGTCGGTCGCGTATGTGACCGGTCGTGAATCGTTTCTGTCTAAATACAGGGTGGTCCACGCAACTTGTGCACTTCCCACAACTTCCAAACTATAAAAGTATATATAGAGTAAATAATTTCACTTTAAAATTTTCTTCGCATTTATGGCAATTCAAACCTACTGGAGGCTCCTTGACCACTTGGAGCCCATGAACTCTTCTCTAGCACTCTTGCAAAAATTTAAATATTAAATTTAAATTAAAATATAGGTTTAGGGCTAATAAAGGTCAATACTTTTTTACTCAGAATTCGATATTCTTCCATATTTTGATATAAAAAATATAGTATTCCATTTAAAAAAAACAAAGTTGACTTTCAAATCTCCGAAACACCTCCACCTATAAAAAAACATAAATGCACTACACAGTGTATCCCTTTAAATCGTGCAACTTTTGTATACAAATTTTGTTTGTGCAACGCATAGTTTGGAAGTTATGAGAAGTACACGAGTTGCGTGGACCACCCTATATGTACTACAGGCAGAGGAGGACCTTCGTCGGCTCCAGGAAACGGATGGCAGTTCCGATAAGGAATCGCCGCTATCAAAGCGGTCGACGAAGTGAAGATATAGGAAACCAAAAGAGAACGGCCGATTTATTTCATAGAAACGGGAAATGAACGGGACGAACGTTAATCTGAATAGAAGTTCCATTCGCATGCTACGGAAAGTTGAAGACTCTTTTGGAATGATCCTCGAGTTGGCGCGAGAGTCGTACGAATTGAAGCAATACTACTTCTTTCTTGCAAACACGGCTTAATCCCGGAAATCTGGTCGCGTTATGCAGAGGGATTACCTTTAAATCCGAGTTGTATATACCCCGTGTCACGAAGATTCTCGTTTTCTTTTCTTCAACACTTTCTTGCTCTTACTTTCTATTAACGTAGGGCTATTAATTGTTTATAATCTTTCATTTTATATCGGTAATTTTAATGGAACTATTTAACTCTCGCATTTGGCTCTATATTGGCATATTTTTATATTTAATAATTTCTATGTTTAACCATATTTTTATATTTTCTTTGATCTTATCGTCATGCATTAACTTTTTGCCTTCGAAAACATGTATCATCTACCAAAAATTTATTCACGAAGCATCATCACTTCGAATAAAATGATACATAACATTGGAAATAATCATTCAAATGGTATTTAATTTTGGGGAAGTTTTGTTGATTGTATCTTTGTATTCAGGTTTGCTAGAACAAGTATAACGTAGTTTTAATCTCTGGAAAAATAATATCCTCCGCCATTTTTTAAACTTTCGTAAGAAGCAACAAGAAGTCTAATTTATTGAAATTATTCCAACCAACGTCAATTGACTCAGAACTACTGTCTTCAAAAATTTTCTCTTTTAAAATTCTTTTGTTCTTACGTCGTCATTATAGCTTTCACTTTAGGCTAGTCATGTGTTATCATACATCGCATCGTACAAGTGTATACGCTCGTTATAATTATCAGCAAATGATAAAAAAAAAGAGAAAGCTCGAGCTGTTGGCTAGCTTTAAGTACGATGTCCCCTCCAAGTGCAAAGGGTTCAAGATAGAATTATTCATCAGGACTTGATCGTTGCCTAAATAACAAAGAGACGAAGAAATCGTGACACGATATCTCCGTGACCGCGAGGTATCAAATTTTGCGATCAATTTAGCGAGGAGTCGCATGACGTACGACCTTGGGGAAGTAGGACCATGGCAGCTGACGTGCAGGTGCAACATGTTCGCAGGTGCATACCCGCTGCTGCTGCTGCTGCTGCTGCTGTGGCACCTGCATACCACACGAAGCACGTGGTTGGTAATGATTGAAGATGATATTTTGAGTCCAGATGGAAGTCAATTTTTTTTCTTTTTTTTTCTCGACTCTTTAATCAATACCACATCCGAGGTCCAGGCCCAAAGAATATTTCAAACGATAAAAAAAAAAACTGCACGACTTGTACCCCAATACGATTCCTCTCACTGAAAGACCCAGAAGCAACTAAGAAATGACTAAGAAATGAAGACGACTTTTTTGCCATAAAATTTTATTATTGATATGCAAAACAAATTACAGGCGCAATCGCTCAGTACCAGACAACGCCACTCCTACTCGAAGTCTAGGCCACACCCCCTCGCGAATCACGTGACCCAAATCAACCAATCGCTAATTTTCGTTGCATTAGCGTTGCACATGAAGAGGCCCGATTTTCTAGGTTACGCTAAAATCACTTTCAGTGATAATAATAGAACAGCAACTCGAGAAAGGATCAGAACGATTAACAAAGCAGCGAATAGAGCAACGCGCAAGCGTTATTCGATTATACTTGAATCGTCGTCTCCACGCCTCCCCGACGATAAATCACAATGGGATGAAAAAGAACCGAGAAAAAAGGACAATGACGGATGTAGGTTATGTACGAAGGATCAGGGGAAGGGGGCAAAACTTCTGCAGCAGTTAGTTACATCAGAGAACATCGTGTTTGGGGATGGGCGTCGTTTTTTCTTGCACGGTTCGTCATCGCGAGGGCACGCTAATTAAACGGAGATCGCGATCAAGCAGCTGGAATCTTTCCTTGAAACCTCGTAACACTGATTCCTTTGAATTCTTCGAGGCTATCGAACTATTCGAGAAAGTATGTACGTAGCGCGTGTGTATTACACACATGTGTAGCATGTACGTTTTAAATTAGTGCTAAGCTTGAAACTGAAACTTTCTTTGAATACTGCAGAGAATAGTCAAATTAATGAACTGTGGTTGCAATTAGTCTATTATTAGTACTTCTGTTATTGGTAAAATGTCGTAGAGGGATATTGAAGACAGGGAGAACGGGTTAATTTATTATTGATCAGAGATTATTTTAGGATATTGTTTATTGATTGTTTATCGTTATAAATTTGTATAAATCGCGAATAATCTGCTACAAAATGATAGGATCAAGGGTGCTTTCGTTTGGGTACATAGTCGTGTTTGATCCAATTATTATCATTGGTGTTTTCTATTAACACTTGAATCTGCGTTGGAGCATTTACCATCGGCGAGCAGAGCAAGGAATCGTCACGTACAGTATTGTCCCGGCAGAACAACAGGTGGTCAGGGAGAATTTACCAGGTTTCCATATCGCGTTCCTTCCAAACGAATGGGATCAATGTTAAGTGCTTGACTGAGCTCGGGCGGTGACCAACCGCTTGGAAAAGCTAAAATGACCCTCCGGCTGAGAGATGCCTCTTAAAGTAACAATAAAGAAATATATTCGAGAGAAAATGAAAGATCAAAAATTTCACGAGCGACAGTGACAATTAAACGAATCTTTCTTTCTCTGTTTTAGGCTCTAGCCCTGAGTTGGGTGTTCCTGATATGACGGTCATCAGCGACATCGATGAAACGGGAATCAATCGAAATCTACAAGTCCGGTACAAGAGGGACCAGATATACGTATCCTTTGACGAAACTTTGTAATTAATTAGAATTCGTTCTCGTGTCTACGATCTCAGGTAAAAGAACTTTCTTAACTAAAATCCCCTTTTTTTCCCTTTTTGAATTTTTTGACATAATCGTTCTTTTTAAACATTTTATGTAACTTATGTAAAAATATAGTACTCTTTTTCTGACGTTAGATCAGAAATTAAAATTGTGAGATTGATTCAAATATGGTAGCAAAATGTTGCGTACAGAGTCTCACAAATGTGCACGTGTGAACCGCCTTGTTTCGTTCAAGAGTGTTTCGCGAAAAAAACAGTGAACCGACGTCCGTCCATTTCGTAATTCGTGCGTTAGTACGCCACGGAGTTAAAATTCTTGGCACATTCCTGACGAATAAGTCTCTCTCTTTCTCAGTTCCTTTTTCTTCTCTGCAGCGTTCTTAATATTAGGTCTCGGGTATTTCATATTGAAATTTTTAACAGTCGAAACGACATTTGACGTTAAATATTATTCTGAAAGCTAATGCTTTTTACAAATTTTTAGAATATTTCCAGAGATGAAAGCTAGTACTTACCATTTAAGAGAATTTCTACAAAATTTTACAGGAAATATTTCCGAGACTTAAAATATTTTCAATGATGAAAGTATACTTAACCTGAATACTTCCAAATCGTTCTAGAATATAAATCATCCTGGAATACTTCCAAAGATAAAATTATCAAAGAATTTTATATCTAATTTTATATCCCTGAATTTTTTTAAATTCGCCAAAATTCTTATGCACCGCAAATTTGTTAAATTTCCCAAACTTGTCAGTCTCTCCACAAGCATCTTGCAAACATTCTCTCGAACGAAATGAAAGAAAGACCTAGACCGAGAAAGTTACAAAGATCTAAAAGATTCAAAAGGAAGCTACCCTCCATCGCGTGTCTATGCAGCCGAGCAACCGAGAACTGAAAAGTATCAGGAAAGAGAATTAAAAGTGGAGAAACCGGAGTGCGGCAGAGTATAAAATAGCTCCGGGACGAAGAAGGAAAGAGATGGAGAAAACGAGAAAAAACCGGGATGGAAATGGTAGAGAGTGGTTGAACAAGAGAACTATATAGGTATGAATTTTGTAGGGGTGGGGCGTTGCTCCCGGGTTGGTTAGTTGCCATGACGACAACCCCAGTCAGCTGGTGAACCACCCCAGGGCCAAACCCATTCATCCACCGGTTTCGCCGACCCAACGACCGACACCGACACGACCCACTGTCGTTTCTTGTCGTGCTTTGATCCACCATCCCCCCCTCTCGCCTCTCCTCCCGGTTAGCCTACGTCAGTGATCCACGGACAGAGAACGAGAAGACGTCGAAATGATCATCCGTGTCATCCGTTATTACGGCTCGATATTAATAGACGGCGACTTCGTTGCCTTGGAGGCAGAAATATCGGCGAAAGTCTGGCAAGTTTTGCGGCGACTCTTTTGTTGATATCGACCTCTTTTAATTGGTTTACCAGTGAATAGAACGAAAAATATCTAATCCGTTGGTTTTTCGTTAGTTTCGTTGATTGGGTTGCAGGAGGTATTGCATTATGTTCTTGAAGAGAGAGAAGTTTCTGAGGAAGAGATGGGTTAATTCATTGATTTTCGTTAGTTGAATTGGAGAATAGTGTTGTATCATTGGAGATATTTTTTTTCTTTTTATTTTCATTATTTATAGTCGCATTAACCACGCTTGTGAGTTATTAGCGACTTGAAACTAAATCTTACAACTTATTATAAAGGTTAGACTATTTTAGAAAGTGTATTAATCTTAAAACCGCTTCTTTATCCTTTAGGAAAGGATTTATGTCTATTCGCGATGTATTTTCTGCATATGTTCCATTGTCAATTGAACTTTGCACAAACCACGAATTGGGGGATCTTTGTTGAGGAGATACTGGTAGGCCCAAATGATCCTTGAGATTGCAACTTGATCGTGTGAGTTTCTGTCGAAGGCTTATTTCTTTATTAATTGTCTCTTCGTCGTCTCTTTGTTAATTGTCTCAACTGTTTCAACAAATGAGTCCTTTAATAACAATAGAAACATTGCAAATATTCATGTCTCGTTGAGGATCAAGCGTCGAGGAATTAATTGTTGTACACGAATATTTCGAATTAAGAAATTTCGAAATATTTTATTCGTACTGTAGCGCACACACACGCGCGCAAACCATTGGAATTATTGTTCACTTCGAAATTCGAAAGGAACGCGCGATCGATTTTCCAACACGAGCGGACGATAATGAGTCGTTAACGAGCGGAGCCAGACGCGATTCGCCTAACCAAGCGCAGCGTGGTTTTTGCTCTTCTCGGTATGGATCAAACACCGGGGAATTCAAACGCGTGATGTGTTCGCCTCGGCGATTTAGGTCGTCGTTTGAACGCACTCGTTAGTGGACATTTCCTCGTGTGTCACGACGTCGTTGATCGTCGCACATCGCGCGGCGTGTGGGACGACGCGTTGACGTTAAGTCGCCCACGAAACCAACGTTGACAGAGCTCGCTGCTAGAGAAAATGTTATTAATTCTTCGTGAATTTTTCTTTTTTTTTTCTTCTTCGTTGCAACGCTCGAAGAACGTTTGATAAAACGATACTTTTAAAGGAATGGAATTTTTTTGTTTAATGTCGAGTATATTCGTGTAGAAAAAAAATTCGTTTTTGTTGTTTATTGCAAAATTTTGGTAATTTGTAATTTTAGGACATTTTAGAATATTTCAAGGCAACGAAACAAAAAAGAAAAAAAAAAATAAAATAAAATCGATGAAGTTAAAAGTTTTTCAGACACAGCAGCAAGTGCATTTTCTGTGTTTTCGTCGAGTGCATACTCGTCATCGCCTAAAAATAATTAAGCACATTTTCAAAATAAACGCTTAAGATAATTGCGTTCTAATTTCTTCTAATTTTTAGATTTCTATCAGGCTGAAAAGTAAATGTATCATTTATTATCTATTAGGAACGAATTTTAAGGTGAATTTGAGACACGCAAATTTCAAGTTAGATATTTTGTACTATATGTTTCGTTTTTCCACAATAAAATATTCAGATATCTGTAGTCTGGCATAATACACACACACACACACAAAGTGTTTTCAGACATTCAATTAATGAGAAACGAAAAACATTGGAAAGTCAAATTAATTAACTCCATTTTTTCGGAAGTTCTTAATTTTACCACTGAAACATATAAACTGATTAGTTTTTTTTAGGAATCCAATGATTACTCTCGGCGGAGCTAATTAATTTAACTTGCGCGTAGTTCAAATATAGCAGTGGGTGTTGATGAAGCAATACAACAACAAACTTGTAAAAGGTCGGTGAACCATGAGCTTGAATCGTCAGTTACTTTAATTTTAACGTGATTGTCGATGTTTCTCTGAAAATTTGATCCTTGGATAGGACTCGTTTGTAGATTTTTATTTTTAGAAAGAAAGAAATTTTTGACATTTGACCTTTTGGAACTCACGTCGAAAAGAATATTTTATTATCTAGGTTGCTTCATGGGGATTACTAGAGATTCTTTCTTTCTTCTTTGTTTTTATTTTTCTTTTGCTCTTATTGAATTAGCGCATTCAATTAAGGAAAAGTAGGTTCGAACGGCTTCAGCAAGTAGTCACAGATCGTTCCAGCCTCCGCAGGAAGTTTAATTATCGGTTGATTGCAGCGAACGAATGAAACCGTATATTCAATGACCAAACATCGTGAACATACCATGTATCAATCAGTCCAGGCGTAATTAATATAATTAACTAACCACATCCTGCGATTCTCCACCATCAGTTCCGAACAAAATGAAGTATCGATTCAGCCGATGAAAATAAAAGCTTAAAATGAAATTTACATACGTCACAATTGCTATAAATTGTGGAACACTAAAGTTCTCTATCTGCGAAAAGTATATATATCGATTGTTACAAATACTCTGTTGCCTACTTTTTTAATCAATTGATTAATTCTCCATTTCTCTCTCGATCGGACAATGCATCGCAATTCGCTGCGGAGTATATCTATCAACAGAATAGAATTAGCTTGTTGGATGTATCGTGGTTCCTCCTAGAGGGGTTCGAATCGATAGATCGCAGGTTGATTAAATAGCCGCGCCACGAGTCGTTCGCCTTTGCGAACGTTATTTCGATCGGGGAGATACCTTGCAGCAAAGTACAGCAGATAAAGTACAGCTCTCTCTGTCGTATTGATCTAACAGACTCGTGAAATCGGTCAGGTATCAAAGTTTACACAACGATCAAGAGTTAATCGAGAAAAAATTCTTTCCAAGTAACTGGAAATTTTTGATATTTTTGTCGGTATTTTTCTCGATTGAGTTCATATTCTCGGTCAAAGATAACGTGTTCGAATATCGAGATGAACAAATTGACACAGAAACATAGAAACGTAGGAATTTGCAATTTTATCTTTGTGCGCGATTTAAAAAAAAAATCATTTTTATATTTTTACTCTTTTTCTTTTCGTAACCACAGCAATACGCATGGAACGATTAAAAATCTGCGATTTCGTAATTGAATCGCAATCTATTTGAGAGAAGTAACCAACTACCTTCGAGTGGTAATGCATCTGCATCAACTGCGAGTCGATATTAAACGGCGAGACTGCACATTGTCACCGTGAGCGAAGTAATATGCCGCGAGGCGTTCGTCTTTTCGACAAAATGACGGCCCTTGTGCCAAGAACTCAACAGCCCTTCCTCTCGCTCGAAGCGGAGTACCGCGGAAATCGTCGTTTTGCTCGACGATGATGTAATCGAAGAATCGTGCGAACGTTTCTCGAAGAAACGGGTGCTGCTCCTTCGAATTTCAGTTGCCTCTTCGTTTCCGTGCTTCCACGGATTGTCCTTTTCACTCGGTTGCGATTTAAATCAGGGTTGACTAGAATTCCTTTTCAGTTATTAATGGACACTTCTCGTTTTTTCGTAGATTTTCCCTGAGAAACGATTTGAAAATAATAGGATTTTTACTTCTTTTAGGAGTGGTTTATTTTATATATATATATCTTTTTTGTAGAAACTATGTTTATTCTATTTCTCTCGGCATTTGGCATTTGGAATTTTTATTCCTCTAAATAAAATTTCACCTTAAATGTTAAAATGTAAGAACAGTTCTTACAGCAATTCTCATTTTTTAATTATTTAGAATTTGGAATTTTTCATAAATTTTCCAAATTTCCTCAAAAGTCCGCAGCAGAACAATTTAATTACAAATATAGTTCTTATAGTTTTCACATTATTATTATTCTTTTCATATTTATTCATTGCTACATTTCGATTTTATCACTATTTTCTCAAAAAAAAAAAAAATATTTTAGAGCTACTTTTCTTTAAATCCCTTTCTTTTCTTTATCTGTATTAATGCACCTCCCGTAGCCTGAAAGAAAAAAAAAGGTAGAAACAAATAAATATAATGCTCAGCCTTGCTACCATCTTGCTATCGACTCGACGAGCAAATTGCATCTATTATCGTCTCAATTATCTCGTTCTTGCATCGACGATCGAACGAATATAATAAATTCCATTTGAACGAATCTCTTTTGTTCCCCCATTACGGAAACGTTTGTGCCCTGACGGGCCGATCGAATCTCGTTAAAGTACTACCGGGGCTAATTATTCGAAACTGGTGTAGTTTTGCCTTGGCGACGGGCTCTCTGACGCCGTTAATTTCGTTAGGAAAATTGAAAGCCTCGAAGCTAGCCAGCAGCAGCGATTGGTGTTTCGTTCGCCGTCTATCTCGTCGCGGTGAGAACATCGACAGCATACAAATAAGAGGCTCGATCATAAGACGTTCGTGTCGACGCGAGCCAACCAGCTTCTATCTTCTTTGTACAGGATGGAAAGAAAAATTTGTTTGTGGCTGTCGTAGGTGAGTTAAAAGATCTGCCGCAAAATTCATCTTGACCTTGAATTTCAAAAATTCTTTTCTTTGCATTGTATTCTACTCATCACGAAGATAAAACTTTTCCAAGGAACCATAGATCGAAACCTAATTTTGATCATTTTCATTACCTACTCGTAGTTTTCTAAAATTAAAAAATCATTCTTTGACGAGCTGTTACGTTAAACATCTCGTTAAAATATTATAAATCCTCTTCGTTATAAATTGAATATAATAATTGTTGTAAATCCTCTTTATCATAATGTTGTAGATTCACGGTTCGCTAAACCGTGTTTCAAGTGTTTAAATCGAAATATAAAAATTCGAGGATCGCGGCTGAGTTGAATTCTCAAAATTTCATAATGCTGGTTAAAAAAAGAATTTTCTCCAAATAATAAGTAGAAGATAGAAACAGAGAAAGAAACGGGATATAAAAAAATTAGCGAAGAACGAACATTAAGTTAAAGTGCTCGGAGAGTCGTTTAATTTAACCCCTTGCGCTGGCAACTGATTGCGGACCATAACGAGTGACCGAACTGTATACAATAATTCGTCGCTTTCTTTTGAACTCGTCGTTATGACATCACTGGATAGAAATTATTAAGAAGTAACAAACTTATCATTTGCCTGGGTTACATTTAAATTCTCGACGTCATTCCAGCGCAAGAGGTTAAACCAGTAAGCGTGCCTGCTCGCGTTTAAAATTAAAACGCACTGATCGAGGCGCAGAGTAAACGAGATAAGCGTGGGTGGAGATGACGACGATGGATGATGATGCTCGATCGGATAACCAGGGTTGCAGGAGGGATGCGCGAGGGGATTTTCAGCTTCCGGTTTCAACGTTGTCGTCGTCGGTGCCGGGGTTAATCCGATATCCCGAAAGGGAGGAGGCGAGCTCGTGAAAGAAAAAGAGCGTAGAGTAGTTGCTCGTACGAGAGGTATGTAGATAATGGGTGGCCGATGAAACGTAGATGGTGAAGAGACCAAAGGAGGTTGCTCGCTCTCGTTCTTGTTTCTCTTTTTTCTCTCACTCTCACTCTCTCTCTTCTCGTGTGAACCAATCAAGCTCTTTCATTCAAATATTATCTGCGCTTACGCTCGTTTAAAATGCCACGGCGCGATGTCGCGTGAAATTGATATTTTTCTGTCTTTCTGTGTCGGCGTATGTACGCCTACTTCTTCGCTGGTATTTTTAAAAAAAACTTCCACTGCACGATACGTATACGTATGTATACCGGAAGTGTACTGATAAAGATTGGACGAGCAGAGTAAAAGTTTGGGGTTTTTATCTTCTAAAAGAAAAATGGTAATTTAATGATAAATATAGAGAACGTGAAGCATAACAATTTGCGTCATAAAAAACAATGAATAATAATGCCCTTATCGCCAATTTTTATTATATTTAAGTAAAAAATCTTCGAAAAGTAAAAGAAAAAGAAAAAAGTTATCCTTGATGGCAATAATGGCCAATTTTGTAACTTTTCGTGTTTTCTTTGATATTTTCAGTTTTTTATATTATCTTCAATGATTTCTTCAGCTAATTTTTGTTTAAAGATGTGAAATGCTCCGTCTTTTTGAACAAACTTAAGAATATGTTCTGTTCAAACCAACGATATAAATGTTCTGGTGATAACGATCGCAAAAATCGCTCTGTAAAAGTGATGCAAATGGGTTAAAAGAAACCAACTTATTTGATTCTGACTATAGAAACACATACTGATATTTCAATTGACTTTCAACATGCTGAATTTGTTCTTACAATTAATGCAGCAATTTTACATTTTTAATAAATAAATAAATAAATAAATAAAATTCGATAGTACGTAGTTAGACTTGCTGTAATATTCATAACATAATATTAATAACACAATCCAATTGTGTAATCGTCTGTAATAATAATAACACAAAGACACGTATCTCCTATCTGCTGGCATTACGTTCTGTTCGGATTCGTCTCTAAACGGTTGGAAAAAACCACGTTTCGCCTCTCGATCTGTACCGGTTTCACCGTTTCTCTTTATACTTCTTCCCCCGACTATGCACGAGTGTACGCGTGACGAATAGGCTCGTGAGGCGGAAGGGTAGCTCGCTCTCATTAACCTCTCGCTGGCGAAGCGCTCTTAGCCGGCTGCTTCAATTGCTTTCGTCGAGGACGGAGGCCTCGGCCACCTTTTAGCGGCGCGATTCGAAACTTCCGACGAAGCTTCGTGGTACGGGAAGTGGGAGGGGGGATGGTGGAGATGGAACACGCGGGACCGGATATGCGGCAGCCTCTCGAGGGAAACCCCTGTATGTCCCGTGTTTGCTGAAACTGCCGAATGCGAGGCCGAATTAGGCCACGGAAAGGAACCAACTGAGTCGATCAGCCTGAGGGATATATAAACTTCTTTGTATCGCGCGTTTTAGTCGACGATAACGTGTAACACGTAAATGCAGAAGATCGTTATACAGGGTGGGCCAATTGCTACTTCCTACTAAAATAAATCTGTAAATAAATTTTTATATATTATATACATTATTATATATTTTATATATTATATATTGTGTATTTAGAAAAAATTTTTTTTCTTTACAAATTAAAGTACACAAAAAACTCTTATTACGAATAAATATACGCCGCAAGAAAAAATTAAAGTAGTGAAAGCTAGAGTTTGAACTTAAATTTAATTTAAGATTAATAAATAATTAATTTAAAATTAGTTCTTTCTTATATTTCGATTAGGCGGGGAGAAACTTTTGGCCCATCCTGTGTACTTGCCAAAAATTAGAATTTGCAGAGTATTTTCATACTTGGAGTTAATAGAAATTTCACGTCGTAGATCGATAATGACGCATTTTAGAGTATTTGGCATTTTGACTATTTGTATTGCGTGTTAGATTCGTTTTTTCTTCATATCATGATTGCTAGGAGGTCTTCTTTCTTCTTTTGACTCAGTCTTCTTCTTCCAGGTCACCCGGTTCGCCGGGTGTGCACGAGGGTTACGTTTTATTGAAAATTTCATGCTCTGTTTGTCCAGTGCGCGCGCGAGATTGTCCTTCCAGGTTTTTGGGTCAGCTACCCTGTTTGCGACGTATGTCTGTTGACCCTCGGACCGGATACTGACCATCATTAGGTGGAAACACGGCCTGAGGAGCGAGGTCGAACGGAGATCGATGTCCAGCGGTGAACTTTGCGCCGCAGGAACTCGGTGATCGCAATCACCGCTGGTTTTCTGTTCCTTTCGAAATTATCTCACTCCTTTGAAATTGTTACTTTAACATTGCCACTCAGATTATTATCTGTATTTCCCCTTTAAAGGTAGCCTTTCCTTTTATACATTTCAGAAACTTATTCTGCTCGAGATGTTCTCTTCATATTTTTCTTGAAATTCTGAGACATTTTTTTTGACATTCGTCTCTTTACACTTTTCATTCGATATGTACTTCCAAGATTGTTTCTTTGATTTTGTATTTTTTATACACTTTACACATATACGATCATCGTTCTCACTCACGAGATTTATTTGTTTCTAAATAAATTCGTTCGCTGATAAATTCACTAGTTCACCAATTGCTTGCCACAATACAAGTGCACTTCGTAGAAATGTTCCCCTTGAAGAGCGAGCACGACAGCGTCAAAGGAATAAAATATATCCTTCCAGCAGTTTCTTTCACCTGCATCATTCGTTGCATCACGCGTTATTAATTCCAACAGGTACAATTATTCCCATTAAAGACGAACCTTCAAAGGTTCGTTACTCCGTTCGCGAGAGTAACTTCGAACATCTGGAGAAATTCACTCGCTTCCAGACGAAAAAGTGAAAAAGAAAGAGGAAGATAATTACATTTCCATCTTTTGAAGCTTTTGCTCCGGCTGTTTTCAGTTCTTCTTGCACAGGCTTTAGTCAAAGACAAATAAGCTGTCCTGGCTCCGAAGAAACATTAAACGGTTCGGTATAGAGATTTCCTCTTGTTTTCTCCCGTCGTCGCCCATCGAGTCTCTCTCTCTCTGTGACAGTTTTAGCGTTAAATTTCTCCGGAAAACCACCTTTCGCGACGCCGCGAAGCTGATTAGCTTCGACTCGATGCCAGAAAATTCTTTCTTCTGCTCTGTCTTTCGGCTGATTTCTCGAAAGGTGAAACAGTTCTGAAAATTATAAAGATCGCGTGGCCGCCTCTTCTTTTCCTGCGAAAACTATTACAGCGGAATTTCACGGATCCCACTCTCGAGGACGTTTTTCTGCACGACGAAAGATTCGTATCAACGTCAACGACAATGGGAGGAAATGCGGCTGCCCATAAGAAGTTTCCTGTGCGTTACGAACAGCGTTTCTTTCACCTTCGATGATTTCCGGTATTTCGAGACGTTGATTTGTTCGAATTTTTTGATCACTCGATCGGGATTTTTGTTAATGAAACACTTCTTACATTTATTTTTTTTCTTTCCAAAGTTATTATCCAAAATAAAAATTTCTATACGAGAATTTGACGTGAAAGAAATTTCTTTATTCCTTTGTTAATAAATCGAAATATATCAGGGGAACGAAACAAATAGGAAAAGTAACGTCACCGACGTCAACTTCGATTTTCTCAAGTTTTTCAATTTTTCACAGTGATCAATCTCGACCAAGGACAAACGATTTATCTCAAGGATGAAGTTTGATCAGTTGCCAGTCGGAACGTCTCTGTTCTGCAAAAAAGAGGACGCTTCATTCGTTTTGATTTCAAGAGAAGCTTTTACGGGAGGGAGAATTGGCTTTTTTTGTGACTTGTTGAGCTTGATACAGCGAAGAAGGTTGCTGAAGGAATAGCAAACGAAGACGTTCTTTGTCCCCGTCACTTTCTTTCTTTTTCATCTTTCCTCGTTCGATCGATGAAGCTGGGCTCGGCTTTCGTCAGGGTAATTCGAGTCCTGCGAACGACAAGTAGAAGGCTACCTTTACGTCGCAATAAGGGAAGAAATATTTGCCAGCGGACGGAGAAAGGCCGTGGATTAAAATAGACGTAACGTCTGTTGGTTAGGGAAGAGGAAAGGTGAGGCCGCTGAAAAAGACACCGTCGATCCTCACGTTCGCTTTTTGGCCAACGTGAAGGGAGAAAAATGCGGGTCGTTTGCTCGTTTGTTTGTACTCGAGATATCCGCGGATTTGTTATTCCATCCGTAATCTTTCGTACGGAATTTTACAAATATTTCATCTTTGGAAAAGTTATTGGTACACGAAGATTGATAAGTATCTTGATACTGCTTCTTCTAGTTTTGGACGGTTTCAAAACCAACCCCATAATAATTAAATAATTTTTTATTTATCTTTCAATGATTTTTTTGTTACAACTTTTTAATGAAATATTTAGCTTTTTATTTATTGTAGAACACACTGGTAACGTTTGAACAATAAAATTCACCCTGTACAGTAGTTCATCAAATTACTTGTAATTTGTCTCAGATGATATACGCATTTATTATTCTCTATTGATACTATATTAGGATACGAAGAATAATATACACATATACACAAAAAAATAAATGCAAAATTGGCCTGCAAATTATTCTGCATTTGTGATGCAGACGAGTTGAACTAACTTCCCACGTGAAACGCAATAGTAGTATTGCAAAGTGTAACCGGACTTCTCCACCAGGCCCAAAAATACCAGCCACCCATAGGGAGAGGTCACCCCGCCGTTCCAAATGTTACAGAAGGGTGTACGGTTATAGGTGTATTATCCCCTTTTTCGCTACTGGCATTCATCCGTGAGTCATCGGTTCGTACTCACCCCCGGGTGTGACGTCACTTCGACGTCCTCCACCCTATCGAGAATCCAACATCGGAAGCATGTCATCGTTGGGTTATTATGCAAGGGAATCGTCAACCATTCTCTCGAGGATTTTTCCGCGACGGAAGCCACTGTACTCGATAATCTTCTTCTCCATCGAATTTCAACCTATAGAAACGAGGATTGGCACAAGAGTGGGTGGATCAGATGGAAGAAAGGAATATCAGAAATATTGAGAAAGTTAGAAAAGGCAAAAATTTACATCTTGGTTTCGACGATTTTTGAGTGAATCAAAAGTATTATAATTGATTTTATTGTAATTTCAATAACGAAGATTACAAGCTATAATTTTATATCGTTGTGATTTATATCGAAATAAAATTCATTACGAACCATCGCAATTCTTCGATAATCACCGGCAATTATCGACTAAAATCGATTAAAATTATTTTTAGTAATTAATTAATTTATTAATTTACAACAGTCGCTAGTTGGTGACGAAAATATTAATTTTATACGCGGTTAAAATGGTTAAAATGTTAGGCGCGTGTCAAAATAAATTCATATTCGTCATATTCGTCGTATTTGGGATTGAATCGAGTGCAACGAATAGTCGGATCGGAGCGAGGAAAATAGATAAGTCTGGGGATGAACAGTACAGCAACGAAACTGGTTGGGTAATTCGAGAGATCGTTAAAATCGTTTCGCGTTTCTGTAGCGAACTCTGTCGACTTCCGTTTTTATCTCTTCTTTTCTCTCTCTCTCTCTCTCTCTATAGCCATCGTTGAATGCTGCACCGTTTAGTTATTGTCGAGCTCTGCTTTTTTTCTGTCTTGCGCTCTCATTCTGTTGTCGATAGAAAGGAAGTGAATTACAACGAGGAGGGTAAAGGCTGGTCGATTGAGCTAGGGTGGAAATCGAAGGGTTTTTCGTCGAATTCAAGTTTGAAAACTTCGATTGAGTCAATCCCTTTCTCTTTTGGATCTTCGTTTTTCGAGATGGCATATTTTGTATTCAGTAGCACGTTTTCAATTTCTGGGTCATAGCTATATTCGATTATACATCACCTGGGTATAGATTAAGTAAAAATAATGTGACCTGTGGTATAGCGGAGTAAAAAGTATTGTTATATTGCTCTTCAAATATTCTTCTATGCCTGCAGCTTAATATTGCTCTTTTAATAAAAAAAAAAAAAAAAAAAAAATGGAGTAATATTTTCAAATATTATTTCACTAAAACTTAGAAGGTGTTGCACATACTACGAGAATGTTTTAAAAATATTTTTTAAAATTTCTACGTCGAAACAGAATAGCTGAATAGACTTTCAAGAATAGTTTAAAAAACATATATGTAGTTAGAACTCGCACTCGTTATTGATTGCCCTTTTCATCTTGATTTATTTATTTCGTGCAGTTACAAATACTAAAAAAAAATTCTGCCTAAAAAAGCTAGGAATACGCCGTGATACTCCGAAAATTATTTTACTTCAAGAAGAGTTCTGAAAGAGCCTCGTTTTCAAGAACCACTTTCAAGAACCTCTTCAAGACAATTTCCAATCCAGAGAATTGAAAAGAACTTCAAATTTATGAAATTAGTTTATCTTGAAGGGCAGTTTTCAACAATCCGACACGTACCTAAAATTTCCGAAGCACGGAAGCTTCTCCATCGACCCGTCAAATATCTCACAAAAAAAAGAGAAAAGTCTGAAGAAAAATAAGAAAGAAGAAAAGCAACGATACGCGTTTATGTGATGTCACGCGCGGAGTACGAGCCTCCCCATTGGGAATGCACGTCGCATTATCATTCAAGGCGGTTCACCTGGTTGGGGAATGAGAAATAACGCCGTCGACACGGTTCCTTTCAGTCACGAGTAAACACACCTTCCGTCCTCCCTCCTCCCCTTTTGCCTTCTCTTTTTTCTTCTCTTTTTTTTCTCTACCTCCATTCATTTGCATCTTTCGGCGAGATTAATAGACGAACCGACTTCGGTCGGACTTGAATGCATCAGCGATTTAACGAGCCGCTGCCTCGATGATTTTTTTCCTTGACTCAGTATTACCATTCGACGACGTATCGCAGACGTACACCGGATCCATACTGGTGGCTGTGAATCCGTACAAGGAGGTGGACTACTACACGAACGTGAGTAAATTGGAATCGTTGCACCTAGCGAATCGTTGCACCTTCGTTGAACGTCGAAGGGAACGAATTTCTTTGACTCAGTTCGAAAAAATGGAAGCGGGGAGAGATGGAATTAAATACCGATCGATACAACAGTTCAATCAAAGCAACGAGCATTGTACCGCCCGTTGTTGCTGAAATGCGCAATTACTTGCGCAATTACTTGCGCACTTCCTGCGTCAAATGTGGGCAGGAAGTACCGTCGAAGAATAGCAAATATTAAACACGGGCGGCGTTCTCTGCCTCGAGGAACAGAGAAGGTTGTACGTGTCCATCTCTCCCCTTCTCCGTGGAGCGATACATAATTGGTATACGATTAAGAACTTGGTCACGAATTTCCATGAATGTTTCATTAAATTCCCGTGCCCGTGAAGAAAAAGTAACTCCTTCAGAGCTGAATTATTAACGAATCGCTAAATCGTCGGTATGAGTGAATAAATTTGAAAAATCTTCGAGAGTTATCAACTTTATGCGATTCTTACTTCCCCGTTCTTGAAACGAATAATTGCGACAGTAACATTTCGACACATTTCGAATGATAATCTTTTCTTTTTTTTTTTTCTTTCTTCATTTCTACTATACAAATACATTTGTTACGTTAATATATGAAAAACTTGGCGAGTTTATCGAACATGTTTCATCGACATAGTAACAGAGAAAATAAATAAATTCACATTTTTTATTATTAATTTTATTATCATTCGAAGAAGTACGTTTAATTGTGACGGATAACGATGAAGAAAAGTTGGTAATCTTGCGTGAGAGATGTTACGTTCTAACAACGCGGCGACTTTTTATCGAACGTGTTTCGTCGACACGCGAAACGACCGTCAACAGGACGCCTTTATCGTATTGAAATTGCTAGGTCTCGCCTCGAAAACAGGAAACGGAAGCCGCGACGGGCCTTCGCGGAGATACCGCGGAACAACCGATCAACTCTCGAAGGGTTTTTCTAGGTCACGAAACTTCGCTCCGTTTTCGATGAATCGATGCGTAATCCATTTATTTTTCCAGCTGCGAAAACATCGAGCTTCCCTCTTTTCCTTTTTTTACACTTCTCTCTCTCTCTCTCTCTCTCTCTCTCTCTCTCTGGGTGAATTATTGTCACTTAAAACGGTCGCGTAACGCGGGAAACGTGTTTCATTTCGCGACGCGCGTATTTTTAAAAACGAGTTTAACAGTGGCGACAAAGTTGATTGCGAGTGAAAAGAAAATAAAATAAAATAGTGGAAGATAAATTGTATTCTCGGTTGTTAAGAATCAACCAAAGCAAACGGTTTTAAAGATCGTAAAGATTTTGTTATGCATAAATTAAAATAAATAGTTATTGTTATAGTTTCTTATTTCTTATCTCGTAATATATTTATTTAAAGGAGTAAACTTCCATAATTTCTTCTATTCGTTTTGTTTTAATTGAACTCAGACTGTGGACAATTTATAGTCGAGTCACAATCAGTCTCTATTTTCTAATTTTCATATTAAATCTTTTTTTCTTTGATATATTTTTTTACATATATTGTTTTAATATATATATATATATATATATATTTTTTTTTAATATAAGTAAAATTCAGTACTTTTTCTTTTTTTGAGGAAATATAAAATCAAATATTTGACAAATTCTTCTTTCGATTAATAAAATAACAAATTGAATGTACTAGAAGTGGTTAAAGCAATTTGTTTTAATTTTTCATAGAAATTTATAATTTTATTTACAGACTTACAATCGCGCGTTTTTAGGAAATCTGAATGATATTTTACAAAATATATATTCATTCCTCCGACATAAATATTTACAAATATGTTCTATTTCTTCATTACAAATTTTACACTTCGGTAGACCGTAGTATTAGCGTTAAATTTGCTTAAAAATTTCCTCTATTTATACTCCCTCGTCGTTCTACAGATGACAATGTAGAAACAATATACAATAGAAACGAATGCAAGAATACTAAGCTCTTAAGATGATTATCCATTATCGCGTCATCTTCGAAGAGTATTTTCGAAAGCGCAAAGACAAATTATATATTCCTATCTAATCTGACAGACACGCTCCTTAGCATTTATACAGGGTGGGCCAAAAGTTTCTTCCTACCTTTTTTTTTTTTAACAAAACATCAGAATGTAAGAATAAAAATTAAATTTAATTTTATTAATTTTCAATTAAATTTAAGTTCAAACATGAACTTAAATTAGTGTACTTTAATCTGTAAAAAAAAATTGAAGAAAATATAATATAATAAATATGATATAGTAAATAAAATATGTTATAATAGAATAATATAATATATAATATAATAAGTATAATAAAAAAAATTACGAATTTATTTTAGAAAGTGATTTTTGGCCTACCCTGTACAATGTATTCCGATGTATCCTCGATAATCTTACGTCGTTGCACTTCTCTCTCTCTCTCTCTCTCTCTCTCTCTCTCTCTCTCTCTCCTTTCCCCGATGTGTGCGCAGTTTTTAATCTCTATTTCGAGGCGCGCGAGCATCGGACGGCGTTAACGCGCGTATCAGCATGGTTTGAATTAGGGTGCGCAGACCGCGCGCGAGGACTTATTTCGGGATCGAGTGGCAGCCACTTCGTACGTAAATACGGGTCGCCGACAGTGAAACGGTCCTCGAACGGCATTCGACCCTTAAAGTGTCGTGTGGCGTCGTCGAAGGAGAAAAAAAAAAATATATGAAAGGGTTGAGCGATTAAATCAAATTAAAGTAATAAAAAAAAAGTCAGCTCGCAATAGAATTTGCTCCGAGTCAGCGGTTTAACCCTTTCCACCTGGTCGAACTCCAATGAATCTTTTTTTTTTTTTTTTTGATCGTGGAATACAGAACCATTTCTTTCTCTTTTGGTCTGCGCTGAAATATGGAGATATTGAGTTTTCTTTCTCTATTTTTATTCACGGTTGGTGGTTTTAACCTTCTGCTTTTTTCCTGCAGTTCTCTTTTTTATTTTATTACAATGTTCAATAGCTAGTTAGTTTGATTAAATAGCTTCTTAATAAATAGTTTCTTTCGGTAATGAGAGAATTTCCTGTATCTATTTTTTCTTCGCGAGTTTTACCTTCTTCGGTTGCGCATGTAATAATTTATATTATTTGGTAATTATCGTCTTTTTAGAATGCCTCGCTAAACCCTAGAGAGACGTATTTTGTAACTAACGCGGTATATTTTAAGTTCAACCGCTTTCCCACCGGCTGTTTACGTAATAAGTTCGACGGAAAAACCACTTTGACGTGTAACCCGTGTTTCTACTTCGATCGCGTTCCTTTGACTTTATGAACTCACGCTGTACATGCCAAACGAGCACCGGCGTTTTAAAAAACTCTCGAAAAGAGACTTCTAATGGCGGTAATGCTCGGTAATAAAATCAAATATTCTAGCAATTAATCTTCATTCGTTCCATCAGAAAATCTCCTTTTGGAAAATTCGCCTCCGAAAAGAAAATTACGATTAAATACGAACGTTTCGGCGCAGATTCTTCCCTAAAAAATACGTAGAATAACAGGCTGTGATATACACGTTAGTATAAACGAATGAAGCAACTAATAATATTGTTGAAAAGTTACAAGCTGCAAATTTCACAACTGTACGTCACTTGCAGTTGTGAAGTTTGTTCAATTTGTTTCCGCAATTTCACTTGTTTTATATATATTTTGCTACTGCATCGAGCAGAGGGTTGATCATTATATTAATAACTTGCGACTCGTAGTACCTCGCGAATGATATCAGTCCTACTCAGTGCACAATGGCTTAGGTATCCTACTGTCTATAGCATTTCTAGAACTTAATAGGGCGTTGGCACGACTTATGAAGAAAATTCTTCACATATCGTTCGCAATGTTCAACCTTTAAGCTCTGTCCTGGCAGAATTCACCACGTGCTTATTTTATTTATCGTCATCACTTTCCAATAGTACTATATCATTTACAACACTGTCGCTATATTATTTACAACGTTATTACAATTATATTAACTGCAAACTCTACACGAAATTATTTAACCTCTTGCACTGGAATGACGTGCCACGCACATTAAGAATTTTTTATTCCAAAATTGTAATATTTTTTCAGTTTTAAATATATTTAAGTATAACCCAGGCAAAACAAATAATAAATTTATTACTTCTCAATAATTTCTATTCAGTCATATCATACCGACGAGTTCAAAAAGAAAGCGACAAATTACTGTATACGGTTTGGTCACTCGTTATGGTCCGCAATCAGTTGCCAGCGCAAGTGGTTAATTCTTAAAAACTATCGCTACAAAAAATCTTAAGTATCTATCATTCGCTCCATCCACGCTCCATCCAATGAAATTCCATTTAAATATATTTTTTTTAAATTTTAAACAGAGTTTTCGAATTTTTTACGGTTAATTATAAAAGAAAAGACAGAAAAAAAGAAAAGAAACAAATAGATCGGTAATTTCGAAGGTCAGCCGGGGTACCAGAGGACCCCTGGCTGGCAAGAAGGAAAAGGGTGGCTCGCTGTGGTGCACGCCCCGTGTTATTGATCGGGCTGGAGCGCACATCGGATTCGGAGACTCGTCGCGGTTGCCCTGGAGCCTTCGGAGCCTCGTCCTTTTCCTCTCGACGACGACGGTGCCTGGGTACATGTCCATGTGCATCAATCTGTTGTGCATCAAACCTCGTTCCTAACTCAAAACTGAAAAGATTCCACCACATGTTTGAACAAAATTTCGAATTTCGAATTTCGAAGAAAAAAATTAACAATCTCTGTTCCACTGATTTTTACGGTCGTAGAGGGAATTTCGGTAGTAATTGCAACTGAGGAATTACAGACTATCAGAACTTTTTTTAGTGACTAATTGGAGTGTTAGTTTCATTGGTTTGAATTAGTTTGAATATTGATTTCTGTGAAAGTTAATTTTCTATCGATAATGTAGTTTTCTAATAGACTTCTTGTTTTTACTTCATACGTTTATTGTTAGATGATTGTTCTTCGTTCAAGTACATTGAAGATTGATCGATAACGTTTTCGAATAGACTTTTTGTTTTTACCTCGTACATTTAGATGATTGTTCTTCGTCCAAGTACATTAAAAATTGATTGTACGTATGTTTTCAGTCTCAGTAGAACTGTCAATTTTTGTCGATTAATTTTATTTGATTTCGATTGGTTCATTTGCTTACGTCAGACAGATTTGATTTTCCTCCCTATTTTATTTATTTCGAAGTTTCATTTCCGTGCATTTGTCATCCTCTGCTGCTGGTAATCGAATTAATGGTTTAGTTGGCTGATCATCCGGACGCTACGTTACCGAGTGTTTCAAAAAGAAAATCTAAATCAAGTCTAGTTAAACTTTTGTGAAACTGAAAATCCATAAATGTAATTGTGATATTATGAAATTATACAATATTATAAATATTATATAATTGTAATAATTTATAATAGAATATCGTACAAATTTATAATTATAAAAATTTGTAATACAAAATTATATAATTTACAACATTGTAAAATTATCTGTTTACGCTATATTAACTTTCAACGATACGTTATTGTTTTCTAATCAACGGAAACTATGCTTATTAATCCGTTCCTCTCGATCGTTAGCCTAACTTGTAGAGGAAAGTTAGAAACACAGTTAGCAGGTCTCAGCATGTAAGGATAATTTTGTGGTAATTGAATATCGGTTCTCCTCGTGAACGGTGTCGTGCTCTGATTAATCGTCGACCATCGCGATAGATCTGGCTCTAGGACCAGCGTAATTTCCGCTGTCACTTACAGGCCGTGGTAAACGTCTTGTTCTCTCTCTCTATATATATATATATATATATATATATAGTCAACCAGAAAACACTGAAATTTCTCGTTTTACTCCAGTCTCTCGTTTACTTCCATCTACGAGAGAAATTACTCGACCAAGTGGTTATTATTTTATTTTTTCAAAATAATAACCACGTGGGGTCGTCGCAGTTCCCATCGAATTTTAAATTACGTATCGACGTATTGACATAAATTAAAGGAGAATTTGTTTCTATTTCAAGTCGGTAATGGAAATTTACGCTTATAATTATAAATTTAAGGGAATTATTCGCGAACAAATATGGCAAATTGGATACAAATCGAACGTCGGCATTTAGCATTATGTAAACTTGATTCCTCGGGTCGAGGAACGCTGCTGCGTCTCTTCAGAAACAAAAGGAACTGGAACATCTCGATATTCCCTCGTTCGCCAATGTATAAACATGCCAGAGAGATGGAAACATTTTTATCTCGTCGTTGCACATTCCGTATCACTCGTAGCTTGTATATACATACATACATACATACATACATATATGCATATCTCTCTCTCTCTCTCTCTCTCTCTCGTAGCATTGCACAAACGATCGATTCGAGTGTTTCAAAGTAATCAGCCGTGCTGGTTTACGTCAAAGACAATCATCCAGGTAACTGGACCGCCATCGTGTCGTCATTAACGATCAGTCAGGGCTGACCTGTTCCTGCAGGCTGTTAGATCGCTCCATTTTGTTCCACGGCTCTCCGTTTTACTTGTGTGGTTTTGTTCCGTTTGAGAAAACGTGTCGTTCTTCCTCTTGAAGAATGGTCTTCCCTCGCGTGACCGATGACTCGTTATATTTCGTTATGCAAACAAGGAGCCAACGTACCCTTACGTCTCTTATCCTTTGGAAATTCCAGTGTCCGGTTTTGCTATAGTTCCGTTCTTTGCGCAGACAACGAACTCGATCGCTTTGTTCTCTCGATTGGCTATAGTTCAACGTTCGCGAACAATATTAGAGTTTCGAAATTAAAATGTACCTTTATGTGCTTGATCAGATTGAAATCTGATTAAATCAAGTTGTTGCAAATCAAGAGAGAATCGGAAGAAAATTCGAGAAGTATTTCCGTATTCCGATCTTTTGAATTATCTTTAGAAACTCTACGACCCCAATTTTCCAATTTAAGCTTCTAGTTTAGTAGTTCCAACTTCTTGCGTTCAACTGTATCTTTGCCATTATACCTATAGCTTTCCTTTAACTATAACCTCGGTGCCTATATAATCTTCCTACATTTCAACTACTCGTTCCCGTGTCTGCAATTTCATATCCCAAATCACACGGATAAAATTCTAATCAATCCCAGAAACGCGAGCTCGATTCTCTCTCTCTCTCTCTCTCTCTCTCTCTCTCTTTCGACAATCGAGTTCATGCAACTCCCCCGGTCACAACGTCATCGAGAGTTATTTACGACGCTGTGGATGAACCAATCGGCCAGCGTCAACAAACTTAGGGTGAATTCTCCGAGGTTCTCCCCTTTATTATTATACTCGCCGTCGATACAAGATAGAAGATCGTCTTCCACACCTTTAATCAATCCTGTTGAACTTCGCAGGCTACTCTGTTAACCTTAATTAACGTCCCAGTAAAGGAACGAGCCGTGGAAAAACCGAGTCCTGCTTTCCTACCCTAGGTTCCACGTAACCTCGTTTTTCCCATTGGCGTACTCGCGCGCTCACCGGCCGGCCAACGACACCGAGCCGAAGAAGAAGAAGAGGGGTCGTAAGCACGACCCCGGCTGCCGGTGTGTCCTGACACGAGCCAGCCGTGGCCTCTAGTCGGCGAACCGTGCGCTGATTTTGCAGTCGCAGCTGCAGGAATAAACGGGGACACGAGTTCCTCGCTCTCCCCCTCCCTCGCCCTTCCAGTTATACTACCCTTCGAGTCAAAACATTCGCGATGCGCATAGCCGCCGCAGTTTTCACCACTTTTCTTCCCTTCTATCTTTCTCTCTTTCTTTCTTCTTTTCAGCCTATTGTCTTCCCCTGCGGCGGGGAACAGTCATTTTGTTTCACCCTGCAAAGAGGGGAATTCTTTCTTGGAGAATTCAAAGGGTGGGTTTTTAATGACGCGAGAGAAGATACAGGATTTTTTATTGGAGAGAAATTAGGAGCTTTGGTGATTGACCGTTTCGGAGAATCTAAAGAATAGTTTTCAATGATGCAAGAAAGAATTATGTACGTTTGATGTATTTGGGGATATTTATTAATATTTGTTAATTCTTTGGGAATAATGTTTAAGTTGATTTTAAAGAGTGTTTCGTTCCATTTCTTTTATTTTTACTATATAAAGAGATTTAATTTATAACTAATGATGCAAAAGGGGATCATATGTATTTAGAGATATTTACCAATTGCGAAAGAAAGCGATATTTGCAATATTTGTTAATCCTAGTGTTTCGTTCCATTTTCTTTTATTTACACTGTTTAAAGTGATTAAATCATTATAAAATGATTAATTACTTTATACAGTGCAAGAAGGGATAGATATACATTGCATGTATTTAGGGATATTTACCAATTGTGAAAGAAAGCGATATTTGTTAATTCTTTGCGAATCGCTTAGTTAACCTTGAAGAGTGTTTCACTCCATTTCTTTTATTTTCACTATATAAAGTGATTTAACTTATGATCAAATTACGAACGCTCTTCAAATTTAACCTGTTAAGTATGAAATATGAACCACGATGAAATATTGAAATTAGCCCATTCGTTTCAAAACGAAACTAGTAGACGGGACGCGTAAAAAATGCACATTTCGTGTTCAGTGAAATGTTCGCGGAGCTTTGCGAAACTGATGGATGGCGGCCATATTTCAAAAAAAAAATATATCTCATTTTCGACGGCAGGTGTACCAGTTTCGACCAGGCAATCTCGCAATAAAAGTTAGATAGCTCGGTAAGAGCTATTCAAACATCGTTTTAATAGGCTCGCTGAAAAATTGAAGCTCCCAAAATGCAAAACAATCATCAGATAAGGAAGGCGGTTGTAAATAGAGATTGAGAAATTTATGTGTTCAGGGCCAGATGTGCCGTTCTTCAAGGGAATGGAGATAAGATACGTCTACTAAGGGACTTCCGTACGACAGCCACCTGGAATTCGTTGCACTCCGCTATTTTTACCGGAAGTCATTTGTTTTCTCAAGAACTCGCGGCTTCGGTTTATCTCCGGTGTAAACACATTACCCTCTTCGAGATAGCCGAAGATATTCCCATCGAATATAGCCGATAAGACTGTTCTCTTCGGAAAAGTAATCTCTGGCCTCTGGAAAAACATCCTAGCTCCAAACATAGCTACGAGTTATATAAAAAAAATTTTACACCGCTATAGAAATGTGAAGTCGAATCGTTCAAAGATTCAATCGAGTAACAAAGAAAACGAATAAACAAAAGTATCTAAAAAAATATTCTAGCTCGAAGTAACAACACACTCATAGTAATAAATTATTTTGATGTTCATTGGTTCTGTTTTTTCATTTGAACGTTTCGGTTTTTGATTGATATTTACTTTGAATGTTGATTTAAAGACAAACAAACATTATTTTCTCAAAATAATCAATTCTTCGATTTATCATTTTCCCATAATTATCTCCGCAGTTTCAAATTCCTTTAATCGACCCAATGAGCTACGTACCATCGATTGAAATCCATTATTCGCTAAACACCGAACACGCACAGTATGAAAATATGAACTTGAACGTACAACGAACAAAGAGAAAGAACCACATCGCCGCGGAATGCGACTTTCATCTCATGGTTAATTTTCGCGGGGATCAACATTTGCGGAACAATCCAGTTACGTAAATTTCTCCGTGGTGCGCACGATAATCTCTTTTTCTTTGCCTTTGCTCTTTCGTGCTTGTACTCCTCCTTGCTCAGGGAGGTGGGAATGGCGCATGCATCTTTGAAACGTTCGGTAATCGAAATCTTGTCTCGTGTTCTCCTCCCATTCTCGGCAAAAGCGTGGAGCAAATTGCGAGAATTCGTCACGCGACAATCGCTGTAAACTCTTTAAGCTCTTTCGTTAATCCCTTGCGCTGACAACTGGTTCGCGGACCATAACGAGTGATCAAACCGTATACTACAAATAATTCGTCGCTTTCTTTTTGACCTCGTCAATAATGATATCACCGGATAGAAATTACCAAGAAATAATAAATTTGTCATTTATTTTGCCTGGATTATATTTAAATATACTTAAAACTGAGAAAATATTGTAATTTTGGGATAAAAGATTCTCGAAGTACACGTGTACGCGCATATGCAACGCAGGGTGGAGGGGGAGGGATGTATGCTGAACCAACGAAGTGTTCTCGTCGGCGGTTTCATGGAAATGGATCAAGCGTTTCGATGAATTTTCACGAGCCGCGCCAAGGGTTAGTGAATTAACACGCTCTTTCCTCCTCCGTGCTCGCAGTTGCGCAGAAGAGACGTGTCTGACGCGAAACTGGGTTGCACTACTTCGCACTACCCGCGGCTGCAGCCGCGGGAGACCGGCTAAGGCATTACGCGTGCATAAATGCATCGGTGCACCGATCGAATCGAAATCCCAGTCTAACGAGCCAAGTTTTCCTCTTGTTAAAAAATATTACCAAACGTTTCCTTCGGCTGGTTTTGTTCAACGAGAGCGAAGCATAGCTACGAAAGTGAAATTAATGCTTAACGTCAAGCGTGATGTTGACTCCTGACTGGTGTTATTGGACACTGGAAGCTATAAAAATTTTAATTTTGTTGCTTGATTTTGGGATTTGTTACTAATCTCTGTCAAGGAAAATTAGCTATCTTGAATTGTTGTATTGATAAATATATAAATAAATAATTTTGTATGTTTATGTATGTTAATGTATTACAATATAATTATATTTTTATATTGATACGAGATATATAATTATGCTATAATTATACAAAATATACAATTATGATATAATATAACGAATGTATAATATATAACTATACTCTAATATAACAAAATATAATTGTACAACATAACATATTATAATCATACAATTATAATATAATTAATATAACATAACGAATGATTGTAATCATCCCATTTGAGGATTAAAATAGTCACGAGAGTGATCGTCTCTAATAATTATTTCAGATCTTTGAGTTATAAACTGCCAAAGTTTATACACAGTACAATTTCATTGTACGTTGATATATATATATATAGAATTTTACAATCTTTTCATAGTAATTTTATGAAATTGCATTCGCTGCGAAATGACAAAGTTGGCAGCGTTAAATGAAGCAGATGACAAGAGCGCGTAGCAGGGAAGATTTTATGGACATACATACACAGACACGTATAAAGGCAAAGCGTTAATCCACCACGCGTTTGAAATCGAACTATTGATGTACATACCTTTTGAAGCCGTGATACGATCTCCCAAGGGAGTCGGCAAATGAAAGGGGCCGAACGGAACTCGGTCGTGGAACTCGTCCTATCAAATGACATTTGCAATTAATCGGGTTACCAGGCTCGTCGAGCCCACCTATCGCCCTTAATTTAAACCTTCTATTGGATCATCGGAATCTGTTTGTCGTGTCCGATGCGTTCAAGCTAAGGCTAATGAACCGGGTATGTCGCGAATTTTTTACCGCGATTGGTATGATTACGAAAATTTCGCTGTTTGGAAATGAAAAATAAATAAATTTATTTTACGTAAAAATAAATCTGCAACGCAGTAAAAGTCGTCGTCGGAAACTCTGAATGAAGGAATTTACCGAAATTCAAATTTATTGTAAATTTATCATTTTTTATTATTTATTAAATCTATTAATTTTTCTAAACAGCGGTGATCTTTCTGAATCACACCCGTGGATTTCTTCTTCGTTGCGTTTGAAATTAAAATTATGACTACGCGGCAGCATTGACCTTCGAGTTCAAACTTCAAACTTCAAACTTCAGTTCACATCGACTCGCCGACAAATTTCCATTGCGACAAGTTCTTGTTTATACATACGCCACCGTACACTTTTTGCGCTGTGTTCTTCATAGGTATGACACGTATATTTTGAGCTCAGATAGATGGTCTTATTGACAAGTGAACTGAAGTTCTCGCAGACCGGAAATAGAGTTGTCTGCGCACGTCTTCCGTCCCTTACTTCAACCAGTCAGTGCGTTCCAAACTGTTCCAACTACTACCGAAATAACCATTGTAAAAACTAAAGATAGCATCATTTTTTGTTTCTTTTAACTCTGTCTGTGTCTGTTTAAGCTTCCTAAAAAGACAGTCCGAAACTTGTGTTTCGAGTTACCATCATTTGAAGTCTCTTTCGTTTCTTTGTTTTTATTATTGATGAAAACTACTTTTTAGCATGAACAAATTACTATACTGCTCCTTTGCTCTAACGATCTTCTTTAAAGAGTAACTATTTAATGTAGATATACATATACCTGTAAAAATAAATTTGTGCAATTCTACAGTTCGCAGGAATGAAAGAGATCCTCCAACTAAGGATAGATACTCTAAACAATAAGAAGAAAGTGATACGCTAAACAGTAGATAAAAATCGATTCTTTTTTTTACCAAAAGTAATACATTTGTTTCCCTTGTGAGAATAAGGAATCTACTCTTTATTAAACGAAATTGAAATTTCTCGATTTGCAGGAGTGATTTTTTTTGTGATAATAAAATCTACTCTCTATTAAACAAGATTGAAATTTCTCGATTTGCAGGAATACGTGAGTCGATATCATGGCCAGAAAATGGGCTCGTTGGAGCCACACGTGTTCGCGTTGGCGGAAGCGGCGTACAAGTCTCTCCAAGAGACGGAGAGCAATCAATCCTGCGTGATATCGGGGGAGAGTGGCGCGGGGAAGACGGAAACCACGAAATTCATCCTGCAGTACCTTTGCTCGGTGACCAGCAACGTCGACACGTGGGTGGAACAACAAATTCTCGAGGCGAACACCATCCTCGAAGCTTTCGGTAATTACATCGAACCTGTTAATAACCAATTTCTCGTTAATTATATTTTCCAACAGTTTGCCGGACTTAAATTCCTTAATTCTCCTGGGAATTTCTGTTTTATCGCGCCGACTTGCGAACAGACTCTCGCCTCTTTGCGAAAAGTTTAAAGATTAAAGACTTCTTAGTAAATTCTTTGAAAATTACACCGACGTGTAGATTTCGTTTCAAAATTTAAAAGTGAGAGAGCACTTGGTATGTTGGTCTTTGTTTCATGAACAATGAAGAGAAGAAAGTTTCGTAATGAAAGTTCAATGTACGTAACATAATAGAGGATGATTCACGTAACTTGCACACGTGAAATAACTTTTAAATTACGCGTCTAATGAAAAACACAGAAGTTTGTATGGGTTTTAAGGGAGGCAAGATATAACGTGTTAATTTTCTGTGCGTTTCGAAATTTTCAAGATCATTTTTATTTTTTTTTTTAATAATAATTATATTATGAATATAATATATTTTTTATTTTTTAATAATAATTATATATAGTATAATTATTATAATTATTATTATATTTAAAAAGTATATGATCAAAAGATGAAAAAAATTTCGAAACCCCTAACACATAAAAAATATTTCCACTCCCTTAAAATCATACAACTTTTGTATTGAACAATTCTCATTAGACGCGTAATTATTTCAGGCGTGAAAGTTACAGGTGAATCACCCTTTATAAGAACGTACATTTCATAAACATAGAGACGGAAGAATTTTTCATTCATGTCAACGAAAATTAATATTAATAATTCCACTTGACAATTTCGATCTATTTTCCAGAGAGTCCTCGATCATTGGGTGATTAAATGTTGTTTGCACCTATCAAGAAGAAATTATACTTACTGATTTTCTCAGTGAATCGATGGAAAGTTTGAGAATGAAAAAAAAGAAAAAGAACTAGAATCCTTTTCCGTGAAGGATTTCATTAAAAGTATAGATTTGTCGCGAAACTGTGTTACACGGACACCTTTTCATAAAAGTCGTTCGAAGAGGTGGAAAACCCTTTTTCTTAGGCTTCCTCTCGTCGTTTTAAAGTTTTAAAGGCAACGCTCGAAAATAGAAACGTAAACGGGAAGACTTTTGTGAAACGGATCGATGAACGTTATTCCTAATGGCATTTAAAAATAAAGGGGGATTCATTACTCGGAGTCAAGAGGCCGAAAGAGAGAGCGAGTCAGGTGTTAAATGTAAAAACGCGAGGGGTAAAAACTGGGTCACCAGAGGCGAAAAAGGTTGAAAGAGGTATCATGAAAATTGTACCGTTTGCTTTTGTATCTTGACGAAGCAGGATCCCCGCCTTGTGAAAATGTTTTCTGCTGCATTTTATTCCGCCAAAAGATTGTGTCAAAAGGTTGCATTTTTTTTCGTAACTCTTTTAATGAATAAAAAGTTTACAAATTTTTAGCACGTTGCGAAGCTCGATACTCACGGAATTGAAAAATATAATTATTCCAGATTTAAATGCCATATTTCGCCATCACGTTTATTTCAAAAAGTAGAGTATTTTAAAATTTTATTTTATTTTAATATTTGAAAAACTTGTAAACATTCATTTCGTAATTTTTGCGATTTATAATTAATTACAAAATTTAATATTTGAAAAACTTATATATAGAAGAGAGTTTTTTCATTATATTTTGAGTTATAATTGATAAAAGTTGAAATTTCAAAAACATGCGTAGTTTAAATGAAACTTAATAAATGGGGGACAGTGATTTTTTTGTAAAATTTAATACTTGATAATTCGCGAATAAATAAAAGGATTGTAGTCGTCACTTGTTAGTACCGACCAATTATTAAGTTAGTAAAGTTTTAATTTTAAATGATCAACAACGTTAAAAAATGATACACATTTATTTTCTTGGTCTGTACATTCGATGTACCGCATTTTCTTCAAACGATTCTTTGTAAATGGTACAACTTTATTAGATTTATTTTTAAGCCTGATTTGTTCAATTATTTTAACTGTTAAATTATCTTAACTGTTTTCCAACTTTTCAGCTGATTGGTCGGCACTATCGATAACAATCGTTTGACAGAAAATTGAAAACTGGAGCTAAATAAACTAGATATAGTATACATGACAGAATTACTATACGTTCATTTGTTTTTGTCAAATAAAATGCTAACATCTCGTAGGAAAAGTCAGAATTAATTTTGGTCAACACTTGGTTTATATTTTGTAATAATGTATCTTTATATTTGATAACTCTATATTTAACGTTATATTTACTATTATATTTATACTTTTAACTCTGTATTGCAGGAAACGCAAAGACCGTAAGGAACGATAACAGCTCCCGGTTCGGCAAGTTCATGCAGGTGTGCTTCGACAGCAAGTGGATGATCAAGGGCTGCATCATCCAAGACTACCTGCTCGAGCAAAGCCGTATAACTTTTCAAAGTGCCGGTGAAAGGAACTACCATGTGTTCTATCAGCTGGTGGAGACTGGAACCAGGGACAAGGAATTCGCGGAACAATATAAACTGATGCCAGCAAGCCATTACAAGTATTTGAATCAGTCTGGCTGCGTGAAGATCGATGGTATCTCCGACAGCAAGAAACTCGATGCTCTTAGGCTTGCGTTTAACGTGCTACAGGTAATTAGTCGGTACACACAGAGCGGTTTCGTCAAAGGTGATACCATTTATTCGCGTTAATAATACGTGCAAACAACTTCGTGTACTTGAAATTGTGCGAGAATTTCTCTATTTAATTTTCCCAGGGTGGGACTTTCGTTTGATCTACTGAGAAAAATTGATGGAAATAATTTTTTTTATTTAAATAATTTTTTAATTTAAGGTTTGACTTTTAATAAAGAAATTTGTCGCGAAAGTTAAACAGTTGTTTACAAACGACATGATCAATTCTTACGGTTATTTATTTTGACAAAAGAAGAAGAGGAACAGTATCTTTCTTGTTCATTATATTTGCGATTGTACCATCGGTACAGTGGTAATTTAAATATTAAAATCGTCGAAGAGTTTCTGCAGTAGCTCCTTCTAACATTTTTTCTCGTCGTTCGATTTCTTCTTCTTCATAAATCGCTGCGGTGCAACGAGGACTCCTTATCAGCGTTGCTAACCAACACTCTCGTTTTTGTAGGTCGCGCCGGAAATGTGCGAGGGTATTTTCAGAGTCCTGTCCGCCATACTCTGGCTCGGGAATCTGAACTTCGAGGACGTGGACGGCGAGAGATGCGAGCTAACTAAAGAGGACCTTGACATCGTCGGCACAGTCGCACCTTTGCTTGGGCTGCAGGTCGAGGATCTCACGAAAGTGGTGCTTATACGGCAAATAAACGTTCGCGGGAACATCACCGAGATACCGTTGAAGGTTCAAGAGGCCCGCGAGAACAGGCACGCGATGGCGAAGGCGTTGTACTCGAGAACGTTCGCCTGGTTGATCAATCACATAAACAATTGCACGAATCCCGGCCAGGACAGCTCGAGGTTTCTCGGCGTTTTGGACATATTCGGCTTTGAGAACTTCGCCGTCAACAGTTTCGAGCAACTATGTATCAATTACACGAACGAGAAGCTACACAAGTTTTTCAATCACTACGTGTTCGCGTTGGAACAGGAACTAGTAAGTCATGTTTCTAAGAGTTCTTGTTTCCCTGTGTGTACTTGGTCGGCTGTGCGACACGACGATGGGGTGAGATAACCAGCTTGTTACGTAACCGATAGGGGTAAAATTGAATTGACCTCGATATCGATGGTATATATATGTATCAATTGAATTCTTGTGTAACTTTTATAACAAAACCGAAGATACATTATACCTGGTCTCAAGTTGTGCAAGTGCTTGAATGTATATACAGAGTCAAGGGTTAATGATAAAAATGAAAACTGGTCGCACAGTTGATTAGGTGAGACACTTGTCCTTCCATGTCGGCTATCGTAACACGTTCGGAACGTTTCGAATTTCAGTATCGGCAGGAAGAGATCCAATACTCCCATATCACCTTCACGGACAACACCATGTGCCTGGAATTAATCGAGAAACCTCCACGATGTGTTCTTAAGTTACTGACCGAACAGTGCCATATGCCGAAAGGCTCGGACCTAGCCTACCTGACCAATTTGCACGCTGAGTTCGAGAATCATCCCTGTTACGTGAAGGGTGACGATCGACGAAAATGGGAGAAAGAGTTTGGCGTGAAACACTACGCAGGTTGCGTCACCTACGCGGTCGAAGGGTTCGTCGACAAGAACCGCGACGTGCAACAAGACGTGTTCTTCGATTTTATGTCCAGGAGTACGAACGAATTTGTCCAAGAGATCACGGTTTATCAGGATCTTTTGGGGTGCACGGTGGCTCGCGCGAGCGGGAACGCGACCACCATGTCCCGCGGCACTTCGAAGGGCAAGCCAACACTCTGCGACTCCTTCAGGCATCAGTTGCAAGCACTAGTTGACGTTCTTCAAGCCACGACACCCTGGTACGCTAGATGCATCAAACCGAATATGCAAAAAGCGGCGAATAACTATGACGAGAAGCTGGTTCTAGACCAGCTGAAGTATTTAGGCATGCTAGATATTATTAGAATCCGAAAGGAGGGTTTCCCAATACACATGCCCTTCCTCGACTTTATAGCGAGATATCGTTGCCTGGATAAAGCACGTTTGTCCTGTTCGTATAACGAGAAAGAGGCTGTTAGATGCTTGATCAGCAGTCAGGGTGTACCCGAGACTGAGTGGCAAATCGGCAAGACCAAAGTGTTTCTGAGAAGCTACGTGCACGAACCGTTGGAGGATTGTAGAAATCAAATGGTCACCAGTAATGCCATAATGATACAGAAAATATGGAGGGGATACGCTGTTCGACGAGGTGAATTACTTTCAATTTTATAACTTTATTACTTGATTTTATTTTATTCTCGAATAAAAGAGATGAATCAGAACCCTGTTGTTGTCTGCAGAGTACAAACGCGTAAGAGACGCTGCATTGAAGGTGCAACACGCTTACCGAGGCTGGAAGCTGAGAATTATGTTCATCAGGAAACGAAGAGCAGCAATCGTGATACAGAGTCACTTGCGTGGCGTGTTCGCAAGGGAGGTGGCGGCTGCCTTGAGAGAGATGAGACGAGTAGACGAGGAGATGAGGAAGAGAGAGAGACTGGAAGAGGAGAGAAGATTGATGGAGGATAAGAAGGCTCTGGAAGAAAGTCAAAGGTATAAAGACGAAATAATTGTCCTAATATTATACGGTACGACAAGCCTATTCCAGTATATGAAATTGCCGTGATGATCGTCGAGGACCATTCGTCTGTGTGCTAATAGTATGTGTATTTGTGTCCTTTATAGCGCACAGTACAATGGTATTGTCGGGATGGAACCTCGGTAAGTTCGTACGATGTGTCGGTAGTTCAATGGCGAGTTAAAGACGAAGCTCTGTAGCATGAAGAATTGCTTTTAACATAGATTAACAGCGTTTAGTACTATCAAACATACACAGACACACACACATACACCTCAAACACCTGGCTAATTTGTGCGCTTAAGAAAACTGAAATAAATAAAGGTAATATTTTCATGTACTTGTACGTATTTTACAGAAAAGCGCAAGAAGAAATCGCTGCGTTGTCGCAAATGGCCGAGCAAATGAATTCTAAAATGGCCACCTCGGACCTGCAGTCTGTAGACTTGGACAATCTATTCTCGTTCTTGTCCGACGTACAATCAACGAAAGGCAATCAGATAATCGAAGAAATCGGCGAACAAATGGATGCGTTAGTAGAAGACCTAGACGTAGAGTTGGAGACTGTGATCCAGCAGGAAATGGAGTTAAATTCAAAGATGGAATCTAAAGCAAACACTCCAAACGGACAAGAGGCTCCGTCACCGCTGCAACAGGCAGGGCAACAACGAATACCGTGTCCAAACACTGGTAAACTTGGCCAGCCGAGTCTTCCGGAGCCTACTGAACCTCCTCCACCTCCACCGCCTCCTGCCGCAGCTCTAACAATGAACGGAGACTCCTCTACTGACAATGGAGAGCCAATCTACGAATCCGTTTTACCACGCGAAGAGAATAGTCCCAGCAGTCCAATTTTGGTTAATGGAAATTCTGGATCGTTAGTTAACGGTGAATCTTGTGGTTCACCTCCGCCAGTGCCAAATAACAAAGTCATCAAAGAACCGGTCGCCGGCAGTCCACCATCCAGGCCAGAATCTAGAAACTCAAACAGTCATCATTTGCATCATAATCACCATCAGCCGGTGCCGCCGCAGCAACAAAACGGTCACGATCAGCAGCAACAGCAGTCGCAGCAACCTCAACAGCCGCCTGTCGAAAGGGAACAGAGACGCAAGTGTAGAGTGGAGCGTAAACTTCAAGAACTGGAGGACAAAAAGGAAGTTGATAATGAAGTCACTTATCACGATATCGTGGAATTCGCGCAGAATTATTTCAACAGCCACGAAAGATCTCCAGAGGGTACAATCATGGCCACGCTTACTAGAAAATCACGTGGCAAGAGTGTGGAGTATATTCCAAAATACGAGATGGTCACTTACTACAAAGGTTCCACTATACCGAATTCTCACATTCATATGTACGACCCTGACAACGTTAACGTGGCTTGTTCGGTTTTCAGGGTAAGTAAATTTAGTAAAATGTTTCTTTTCTTAATTAATCTTCGATTGATATTTTTTTCCTTTTCCTAATCTAGGATCTATGCAAGTACATAAGAGGAGAAATGAAACTAGACCAGGAAATCGCAACTATTCAGAGTATAATAGGTTACGGCATCGAGCGTGAAGAACTACGAGACGAGATTTTCGTTCAGTGTATGAGACAGGCGACCAACAATCCCAATCCAGAATGGTCGGAGAGAGTGTGGTTGCTGCTCTGTTTGGCTATCGTCGCTTTCCAACCTAGCAAGCTGCTGTACAAGTATTTCGTGTCCTTTTTACGAAAGAATTTGGCCCTCGAGGGCAAGCTGCGACAGTACGTTCAATGGTGCGTGGACAATTGCAAGAACATGAAAGTCTCTTGTAGGCAGCATCCACCGTCGACGGTGGAGATCGCAGCCATGAGACGATTGGGCACGATAGTTTGCCGGTTCTTCTTTCTGGACGGGAGAACCAAAGCGATCGACGTGCATCCGACTGACACTGCTTCCGACGCTGTTGCCAAACTGGGTGAAAAATTGGGTCTCAGGTCACTGGAAGGTTGGGCGATTTATCAAAGCAGACCGGACGGCGAGGAGCACGTACGAGCTCACGACTATCTGTACGACGTGATAGCCGCTTGGGAAATGAAACAATGCAAACTGAACACAGCGCAATCGACCTTCTCGACTCTTCGTCGTGGGAACAACGCTACGTTAGGAAGCGGTGACAATCGGTTCGTTTTCAAGCGAAGACTCTTCCGGAATACCCGAGAGATATCGCAAGATCCCGTCGAGGTGAACATGCTGTACGCCCAAGCTGTGTACAACGTCGTGAAGTGCGACGATTTCCCAGTGTCGGAGAAAGTCGCGCTTCAGCTGGCTGGTTTGCAGGCGCAGGTCGCCCTTGGCGACCCGAAGGATAACGACCGGCTGGATTACTACAGCGAGGTGGACAGTTTCTTGCCTTACCGGATCAGCCGTGCCCGAGGCGACGACGTTTGGGTGCCGATAATAGCGCAGGCACACAGACAGTACGGCGCTGGTCGCAAGGAATTGGCGGCCAAGGTGCTCTATCTGTCTTGCGTGATGCAATATCCCCTCTACGGCACGACCATGTTCAACGTGACATATCGGGGTTATTGGTCGTATGGCAACCAGCTTATCCTGGGCATCAACTGCGACGGACTGATGTTGATCAAACCGGACGACAAGTTTGTCCTGTCGGAGTATCGTTATCAGGATGTGGAGAGTATCATGCTAGACCCGAGCGACTCTTTCATAACGCTGTCTCTTCTTCGTCACAACCCGGACAGCTCGCACAAGTGTTTCGTTTTCGAAACGCCGCAGAAGAACGAGATAGGCAGCCTGATCGTCAGTTACTGTCCGGCACTGGCAGGTTGGATCACGGAAAACGAGGTACCTACCAAGAAACTCAAATGCATCACCAACGAGGATCGTATTAGACTCTATCACAACTTGGTCAATTGTCGGAGGACACTGGTCGACGCGGAGATACTAAGAAAACCTCAGGATTCCGGTGGTGGTTTTCTGAGAAACACGTTGCGAAGGTTGTCCAAACACAGAATAGAGAAGCTCAGGCAGGAACACGGTAGCGCGACTGACCACGGTGAAACCTACAAAGGATTCCCCTATGCATATTGGGCGTTCAGCAGGCAAGCTATACCTCAGAGCCTGTCAAAGCTGCCCGACCCAGACGAGCAAATATCCCTCAGCGTGTTTCAGTTGATTTTAACCTATGCTGGTTTAGGACAGAACGGGGATACGGTTCGTAGAGTGGAGGACGAGCACGTGAATCTGATACAGACCGTGATGGAACGTTGTATAAGAAAGGAGAATCTACTGGGTGAGCTGTATCTTCAGTTGATCAAGCAAACGACGGATCATCCTGATCCCAACAGTCGGGTGAATCTCAGGCATTGGGCCTTACTCTCTCTGGCCTGTTCGGTTATCCTACCGCCGCAGAAGGTGATACGAAAGTATCTGATCGCGCATTTGAAACGATGCGCCAGCGATTATGTCACCGAGGAGGGGAAGTACGCCCGGTTTGCTGAAAAGTGCCTTTACAAGACCCAGGGCACGAGGAGGAGGCAATGGCCGCCGAGTAGAGGAAATAATGTGCACGATCAACCGTAGGCCTATCTACGCGAGATTCCACTTCATGGACGGGCAGTACCACGCCGTTGAATTTCATCCTTCAGCAACAGCCAGGGACGTTATGGAAATTATCAAGACTAAAATTGGCCTGGAGGAAACTGCCATGGGTAATCAAAGTTGAATCAAGTTTATACTTCTTATATTCTTATATTCTTATTTTCTTATTTTCTTATTTTTCATATATTTATTTATTGACTTGATGTTGAATATTTACAATTTAATTTTGGGTGTTCGCAGGCTATGCCATTTACGAAGTCTTAGGGCCAACCGAGAGAGCGCTGATACCAGAGGAGAAGATCGCCGACGTAATGTCGAAATGGGAGCGTTATAGGACGGCGAACGCGCAACAGAATCAATCACAGAGGAAGCACGCGCATCACTTCTTCCTATTTAAGAAACACTTGTTCCTTGATCAGTACATGAATCTCGACGACCCCGTGGAAAAGGAATTACTGTATCATCAAGTACTGCACGATCTGCGTGCTGATCGTTTTCCTATCACTGAGAAAGAAGCTGTAAATAATTTCTTTCTTTTTTTCTTTTCGTCTTTATCGTCCATAGTCAAAGTCAAATAAATTATTGAATTTCAGATGATGTTAACAGCGCTGCAAGCGCAGTTAGAACTCGGCGATTGCGAGGACGCTATGTCAGATCACGATTATCGGACTATATCGAGTCACTGCCTGCCGACAAGACTGGTTCCGAGTTTATGCATAGAGGGTGTGCTTCAACACCATCAGTCACTGCGAGGGATGACACCGCCCGAGGCGAAGAAGGCGTTCCTGAACTTAATTCAGTCGTGGCCGCTTCACAGGGCTACGATATTCGACGTCATGCAGTCATTCACGTCAAACTGGCCACGCGTTTTGTGGCTGGCCGTCGATCAACAAGGTCTTCACCTTTTGGAGCATCGTTCCAGAAACACACTCTGTACCTACGAATATAGCAGTATTCTCAGTTACAGCCCAGCTGTTAGTTGTTTGATGATCATCACTGGTACTGATAAGAAGCAGAGTAAGGTTATCCTTACGACGTCTCAGGTAATTTCTTTTTTCTTTACTTAAGAAAGAACACAGTCAAATTTAATATGTTACGCAATTTTAAATTATATATATGTCAATATATGTTTTAATAATTTGCAGGCGCATCAAATTGCGAATTTAATTCGCGAATACATGGATGTTCTTCAATCACCGCCGGAGGTACCGAAGAGAGAATCGGCGATTGCTCAACAGATAGCACAGCAACCGATTCAACAACCACCGACAAATCTCGCGGCTACCGCCGGTGGTCGTAAGTCTCGACCTGCTTCGGTATTACATAGAGGTGCTCCAGTGATACAATCGCAAGCTAGTTAAAAAGTTAGGTAACTTATTAGATGCCGATGCTTCTTCTCAACCTTATACGTTACTCGTTACCTCACACACACACACACACACACACACACACATATATGTATAGAAATATTTCTTTTATTTTTTATTATATTTATTCAACATACGTGTAATTTAATTTTAATCATACTTCTAGTTTATGTAATTTTGTATTAGTCTCCTTTACATTTCTATCTGGATATTTCCATTGATTTTCAATCAAATTTATATTACATTTGTTTAATTACTAACGTGAATTAATTAGCAAACATGATTTCAGTATCAGGTTGCAGCGAGAAAGTGTCTCTGTAGTTGTTAATGCTTTATCGGCAAGGCCTATCAGAGGCGGCGAATAAAGTCTCGTCGCGACTAGACATGGCATTAGCCTAGAAATACTTCTTTCTTCCAGTATTTATTCGATTAGCTTAGCGCTCGAGAGACTTAGTGTGGGAGAGAAGAAAAATACGCTGCTGAGAGCAGCGAAACGGATCGACAAATAACTGCCATTTTACGATTTTAAAAAGAAGCAAAACTAGAGAAAGCTGTCGAAGACTTCTATTTCTATTTCGCCCGTCATTGTCGTTGTCTTTTTTACGAGCGATTGTCAATGGTTTTTATACAGTGTTTTTTGCAAGCTGTTACGACACGATCAAGGAGGTCAATGATTATTGACGATCAATCGTTAACGTTACTCCGATCAAAAAAAAAAAAAATAGTTTTTTCGGCATATCATTTTTTCTTCGTATCGTTCGATCAAGAGTGACTCAGGAAAGTTTTTATATCCATTTTAATTAACACCAGAAACGACCAATTTATTGATTTTATACATTTCCATTTTGTCTCCCTCTTGTTGATCGCTCTTCTTTCAACGATACGATAATATACGAGATATATTCCGCCACGTTTCAAATATTAATCTTGCGAAAAATTTAAATTTTACGATTATACACGTATTACATTTATAGGCGCAATATTTCAGGTAAAATTTTGCTCGACGTAATATATTAACTGTTAATAATATGAAGGTACAGCGATGCCTCGTTAACTGGCCAGAGAGTTGAAGCCTCGTTAAATGGCTATCGTTATCCCCACCAGTTATACCAGTGATACCGATTTCACGAAGTGAATCTCTGCTATTACATACAACACGTCGTGTGAAATAAATGAATGTATCAGGTATCCGTAAATCGATAAATGGCCGACCAAAGAGATGTCTTTTGACCAATTAACGAGTCACTGCTGTTGTAAAATGATGACAAAAGCAAATTCCTTTGGCTCGTATTTCAGAAATGTTCGAGAATGAAAGTCGGATGATAATCATAACGTTCATTTTATAGACAATCCTTTCGTGCTATCGTCCCTTTTACAATTATGGAGTTAGAAAAAAAACTAAGTGAATAAACGGAGGAACTCACGAAGAATTCACGAGTCCGGTGCGTTATCGCATCGACGGAAAATTGCCACGAAATTGCGTCCAAAGAAATTTCTTTCTTTAATCCAAAAAAAAAAAAAAAAAAAAAAGGGAAAAAGAATCGCTCGATATCTTGGTGTGTAAATATTAAAACAGAGAAGAAGAAAAAGAATCGTTTGAACTGTTGAAAAACAACACACAATAAGTTCCAAGAGGAAATCTCCAGTGTTCAGTGATCGCGTTTCCGCGTAAAATTAGACTTACAGCTCACTTATATACATATACAGAAATGATATTATCTAATTGTAACCTAACCCTTTCAAAGTAACAATCTTTCATAATACAGTAACGAGACTAACGTAAAGAATCAAAGCTCTTTTAAATCTCTACACACAGTTCGTAATGTAGAAATACCGTTAGTTTTTTGCTAATATTACTCTTTTTAATAACGAGCAACGAGCTCGATGGAATGGATTACGAAGTCCAATGTCACAGAGAGAGAGAGAGAGAAAGAAAAGATATACACTTTTTATGGGACACAGTCAAGAAAGGGTTAAATGTAAAGTTAAAACGAGAAATCTTCTCTAAGAATCTTTTGTCGAACACTGGAGTTCTTGAAAAAAAAAAAAAAGAAAAAAAATATCCTAAGTTTATTCGGACCAAGATTTCGTCCCGGAAACTCGAACCATTCAATCAGATCCTTATCTACGCGTTGCACGATGTACACGAGATATTTTTAATAGATTGCACAGATTTACTTAACGCAGTAGAATTCATTACAGTTGTTTGATTGCTTTAAGGCTGCAACTTTAACCGTTTGACTATTTGAAGAAAAGCAAAAGTGTGCAAACTAAAAATTGGCAAACAACGTGCGATGGTGTTGTGTAACGCGTACTTAAAGGCATGGTCGAGAAATCGTTGCGACGAAACGAGAAGTTGGCGTGCCCTCTATAATCCCTGTATTTATTCGAATTTCCTTTCCGGGAGTTTGGCTATAAGATTCTACGAGCGCAGAGACAGACTGTGATCCGCTTTGGGTGTCCTTAGTCTTCGAGAGCTGTTTAACGAGTGAGACTTGGTGTTAACTAATTAAAAAAAAAAGAGAGAGAAAGAAACAGAGCGGAAGAGGGGAAAGACTAGGAGAGATGATGAACACGTGTGCGTGTGTGAGAGAGAAAAAAAGATGGTGTGTGAACGTTAGACAAAACGAAGATGTGATTTTTGCGAAGCATGCGTGATGAGAGAGAGAGAGAGAGAGAGAGAGAGAAACAGGGAGAGAAGCACGCGCATTCCCTGTAACGTGTAGCTTAAGCGAAATAAATTATTGGTTGACGATGTTATATTGAAATATTTAAGAACGATCGACTACTGTATATACGTATATACATACATATAAATAGACACGCATATAGAAGATACGCACATTACCGCGAATTACACTCAATTACACACACGACGATACAACTACGATACAACAGACTGTTGTAAAACTCGGAGAAAGATACACGTACAAAGGGGAAGACGGTGAAAGAGTTACACGCCTACATGCGACGGAGAAAATATACATACTATTATATATATAAATATATATATAAATATGAACATAAATATAAATATATAAATATATAAATATATAAATAAACAAATAAATATATATATAGATTATTAATATACTCGAGCTATGTATAAGGATACAATAAAAGAAAGCGAAGCTTTAATATTGCAAATAACAAGAAGTTCTGTTTCTTCAGTTATAGTAATTTGTTCGACGAATGGTTACTGAATTATTGAAGTTACTGAAGGCTAGATTATACCAACGATCGTGTAATATTTATACGACCGAGCACAAATCAGCATATTGCAAATATAAATTACATCGAATTGGAAGAAGCCTAATAAAATTTTAGATGTTGCAATAAATACATTTGTTGAATAGGTTTATGCCCTATACTCTCTGTACAATTGAAAAAAAAATATCGTCTCTCTCGTGTATATATACATATTTTATTTATCATTTTGTATACAATAATCAGACAGTTAACAATACTCTCTTCGGTCTACACGATTGCCCGTGTATTTTCAACCAATAAACTTCTCGTTAATGCGTATATACGTACTTGCATTTGCATTCGATCAGTTAAACGTATTTGATTTCTGATTATAAGACGAGGCAATCGCGTGTACATAAATGTTTTTATTCTTTTCTCAGATATGACGAAATAATTAGCTCTGATAACAGCATAATAAACAAGAATCAGTTTTCGAAATGGAGAAATTAAAACAAATGGTAAGAAAGAAAATGATATATCAATCCTTGCATTTAATAGCGTTTTATTTTGTTTGCACACGCCATTTTTTTTTTTTTTTTTGGTCATTTAACTATTCCCACGTTTCTAAATGCGTGAAATATGCCGCGACACTAGCGGAAGTAATACATTAACTCTTTTTAAGCTAAAACTGTAATAAACGCGCATTTTAACAAAGCCTGGCATGGAGCTGTCGAGAAATTACTTTTTTCTTTTAAAAAAAAAAAAAAAAGACACGTCACTACGGACACGTGTGAAAATAGCCTTAACGTCGTTTGAACTTTTATCTTTGCCACAATGGATCGAAATTGGAGTTTCAGTTATCTGCAACGTGTACGAAAAATCTGCAAACTGTTTTATTAAAATTCCGTGTAATAAATTCAATAGATATACCTGTTCGATGAACGACGATGTTAAATTATCATTAATGTATAAAATACATAAATATAATATCAAATCGGATCCATTTTGGCCGAGATAAAGTCAAGATCGCATTACACTCCTTTTGTAGTTTTTCTTTCGTTATTATATATATAATTCTATTCTATCCTGTAACGTTCCTTTGGCACCTGTAACGAAACTGATAAATATTGCACGAACGGAAGTGCGTGTTATTTGAGCAGGAAAAAAAGGGCGATTCAATCCGTTGCACGTAAACTAAACGACCAAAATGAAACTAAATGACAAAAATGAAGTTACTCGATTTCGACTCGAAATGAAAAAGCCTCTGTCTATGATCGATTCAATCTTTATTTAACGTTTAGTCTTAGTTAGTCCATTTTCGTCATTAAAATTATCTGCGCAAATCGTCGATTCCATAGGAATATAGACGTGTTTCAATGCTTAAACTTTAAAAAATAGACACAACGATCAACAGAATGTGCAACACTTATCTCTTTCCTATATTATTCCTTTTTTTTTCTCTATGGTTCCGCCTGGTAAATCGTTCGTACATTCTTCTCAAGCTAACACTCGACAGACACGTGCACGCAACAATTCTTTGAATCGTTCCCTTTTCTATTGTAAAAATACTTTCTTCGTGTCAGAAACTGTCGTGATTCTTACCTGCGTATTTTATCAATGAATACGAGATATATTTTCACTGAACAATCTCTCGGATACCGTTCCGTTGTGTGCTCGCAATACACGAAAATACTTTCCAACGAAAAACGAAAAATAGAGGTATTTTTTTTTTTTTTTTTTGCTTTACACAGTTGTTAACCCTTTCCACTCGATCACGGAAAAAGGAACCATTCTAAACACGTGTTACGTAATAAATTGTGGATTTGTCACAGTCGATCGTGAAACTTAAGCGCGTAGATTCAAACGGAATGCAAAAACTGCAGAAACAAAAATTTAAAAGGAGATTTGAAGATTCAAAAATGTACAAAACGTACACGTTATGCAATAATACGTAAGATAAAAATGGTATATTCAACGAATGAAATGATATTATTTACAATTTATTTTTCAATATTTATGCCTTCATTTTTCAGGAAAAGAAAAGTACACTGTATGCGATCGTCAATTTCTCTCTTGTCACCTCTGATATATGACGTGATAGTTGTGTATCGTTCTTTTGCAGTCAAGACCTTGGATCGGTATTTCTGGAAATATTGGTTGAGGCCGTGAAATATTTCCGGTCACTGCCAAGGCCGCACTTCGAGCAGTCGCGAGTTCGCGATAATCGATTCTGTTGAAACAGCATCCGGTTGGCATCGACCTCAAGTATAATCGCGATGATCCAGCATATGTATGCCGTTAAAACGTAAGAAATTCCCTCGTTGTTATACTGGTATATATGTATATATATATAAAAGTATATAAAAACAGAAGCAAAAAAATGAACGAAAAGAAAAAACGGTTCAAAGAGCAGATGATAACATGATCTGTAATAAATTGAAGTTGCGAGTGACGTAAATCCTTCGTTTATTACAGCCTTAATCAATCGTGCTTTGGCAACTACTACTAGAAAATAAACACTCGATCGAGATATCGTTTCAAAATTACTTTTTATATTTCAATAATCCGATTTGATTACGTAACATACATCGAAAGAAACATCGAGTGCAAAGGGTTTTTTTTTTGCTTATTATACTATATAGCCTCGTATAGGACTCACTTGGTTTGTCACAAAACACTGAAAGCGTTTTTTTTTTCATACAACGTTGCCCTCTCTCTCTCTCTCTCTCTCTCTCTCTCTCTCTTTCTCTCTTTCTCTCGTCGCGTGTTTTTGTCACCCATTCACAGGGTGAGATGCAGATGTTCACGTCAACACGGGACTGGTAATGTATTTCCGACTTATTAGCACGAAATTAACAACTTAATTCATTTCAACGACACACACTCATTTCTTCATTTCTTCAGTTCAGTTCTTTGCATGCATATATGTTATATTTGTTGTGTGTGTGTGTGTGTGTAGCGCGCACGCGCGCGCGTGTATGTGTGTTACGTAATATTTTATCATTTGTAGGTGTATAAACACTTTAAACACCCCCTCGACACATATATTAAAATATCCCGTCGAAATATTTTAATACATTGGAAAATACGCGTATTTAAATGCCGGTCGGTAAATGTGTTCTCTACTATCTCTACGAAAAAGTGCCCACGAGATTCGTGTTGGGAATGCTTCGATAACGAAATAAAGAAAGGGAAGGAAAAAAAAGAACGAAAGAATCGAGGGGAATATAGCATGAGACTCGTGCAAACGCAAGTAAAATACATTCACAATCGTTCTTGAACTTACAGCAGTACGCAACGAATCATAGCTACGGAGTAATAATCGCATACAATCGTCTGATGTGTTGTCTAGATCGAATCGGGAATCGATCGAAGAAATATACATACATAGGTATGCAAGAAAGGAGAATTCTTACGGTAGTGAAAACTATACTAAGTTCTGCTTTTTTTCTTTATCTTCATCTGTGATATCGAAAAGATAAATAAGTCGACGAATGAATGAGATATTTTTAATTACCACGGTAATACGATCGATATCGAGTTAACTTGATTACGCTAATCAGCAGTAGCAAATTTTGCACAAGAAATCGCTACTCCCCAAGCAATGAGTAACAAGTAACCTGATACCTTGAAATCGGCTGTATTACCAAGTTAAGTAAAATTATCTTCATTTGAGAATTGTTAATCACACAGCAACTAATGAACTAATATTCTAATTTCTCCTAATTTCGATGACACCTCGATTCGAGCTATCGATACATCGACAGATACATATTAATATTCAGCACCAGATAATAACACTTCCGTAAATCATCTATTAAGACTCACTACGATTAACGATATATAAATACAATCGAGAAATAAATAATGCTCATTTGTAACATTCGCTAATACAGCTCTGTTCGCGCATGAACAGGGAATCTTTTTCTTTCTAGCGTTTACGTGTTTTTCAAGCGGTTTCCGGTTTTCGCCACTCGGTTCTTCTTTACCGTTTGTTCGAATGATCTGTTTAATAAACTTGCCTGTGAAAATACAAACAGAAAACGAATACTTCTACGCGATGAAGGTTATAATTGCAAAGCGGAAATGCAAGATGCTCCGTCGATAAGGAAGAATAATAATTTCCAAGACAAAAAGTCATTTATCGAAAGATAGAACGAATCTGCAAATTCTAACAATAATATATAATTCTGTTAATGAACCTAATTGATAATTCGATTAGAAATTTATCCGAATTCCCTGCTCGTGCGTTTTTCTATCACATTTATAAATTAGACTTCGGACTTCTCAGCTCGGCAACAATCACTAGCGTGTCTTCAACATGGAAATAGGCTTAAGTCAGATAGAATTAGCACGATCAACAACGCAATAAATCTCTACTTAGAAAGAAACTGCGACTGGACGTGTATAACTTCGATCCTCGATGAGTCGTTATTGTTTCGGAAACTTGGCATTCTTTTTTCTTTCTGTTTTGTTTTTTTTATATGTGTCTCGATTAGACAGATCGATCGCGGTTCTAATCAAAATAATAATCGATTCATCGCTCTGAAACATCGATGCTGACAATCAAAAACGCACTTGACACAATTGCGCACTATCGTTTCTCTTCTAAATAATTTTAATTCTACAAACGATATTTCTCTTTGTGGTAAAAATTAATATTACTCGATACAACGATGAATAGTAAGATGGCTGAATGGTTGATAATACTTGCAATAACAAGAGTAACGTATGTGTTATTGCGTTATATTAGTTCACAAGGTATTAATTACAACGTGTTAATTAGACTTTCTATTCTTAATAACATTACTGTAAAACGTAATAACTTTAGGATTGCAATTGTGTGTACATTCCGGGATTCTATAGACTCTAACAAGAGAAATTTACAGACGCTTAAGTTTTTCTTTTGTGCGAGAAGATATAACACGACGCGAAATAACGTTTTTCTTTTGGCCTATACGAGGTGCTCGGATCCTCAATCACGCGCGTAAAATGTCTGACGAACGACCAGCTGGAGTACATATAAAAAAATAAATGTTTGTTCCCTAATTGTACGTTTAAATAGCTTGTGTGGATCGCACTGGGCGTTGGTCGATCTAACGCATTGTTTTCTGCACTTGTGCGCGAATTGAAAGTAAAATAAAATATTGTACATATATGATACCGAATTTAAGCCGGAGAGAAAATAATTTCATCCTTCTGACATTTCAACATAAAGATACAGATATAATACTGTACAAAAAGAAGCAGTGCATCTTTTGCATTCGTATTTCTCCTTCTTCTATTTACAAAAGATCGAAACTTAATAATTATTCTAATAATCCTACGCTCGTGGAAATCTATCTTGTCAAACAGAAGAAAATGTCTGATAACAAGCACTTTGAGAAAATTGCTTCTTCTCGCACAGTGTAACAGCAATGTGCGATGCATCATTGTACACGCATACAGTACATTTTGCCACGATGTGTGCGCATGTGTATCGTTACATTTATGTACATATACCGCACGCACGCTCACACGCTTAGCTTTACAATGACGATATACATTCTGAGCAAAACATTTCAAAAAAGAATAAAAGACATAAAAAAAAAAAGAAAGAAAGAACGTTTTGATTATAAATCGATAAAGTGAGAAAGGAGAGAGTTTTAAGCAACGAAAGACATACGCAGAGAGCTTTCATAAATTCTACAATCGATAACGACAATGATACGATCAACATATACATATAAATATGCGCTATGAAAATTCAACGACACATTTGTTTTAATATAATTACACAGCGATTGCTTACTCGTTCGCGCATCGAAATTCTCGAATCCCGGATTCGCTCATTTCTTCTTTGTTTTCACTTCTTTCTTTCTTTCTTCTTTTTTTTTTTTTTTTTTTTTCTGCTTTTCGATCATACGGACGGCTACTTTCGTCAGATAATAAAACTCTCTCGATTATATACGTATGTACCTTTTTGAGAAAGCAGGCGGAAATCAGTTTCCAGCCCTCGGCTGACTGCTCGTTCGTTTATGAAAACGGACCTTTCGAACCACTGTGAGTTGACGAATTTATCTAAAAATCGGCCTTCACACTGTTGAATCACATGTTCGAATGATCAATGAGGCAGCGTTGAATGATTCAAACGCAAAGACAAATTTCACTTTTTCGCTCTTCTTCGCGTGAACTGAAATACCATGTACACTTTTGATCGAATTCAAAAATATTACCTTTACAAATGTGTGATATCACGTAGGTATGTAGCTCCGTGCTTACACATGTGGAAAGTACAATTTTATCGAAGCGTTAGTATACGATCGAAGCACTAATTGTTCAAGATTTACTCGAATTACACGCACCAGCTGCTACTAGCTATCCCTGGATACGATCAGAAGACTCGTTTCTCTCGCATCACCGACGAAATTTTTATTCTGTCCCGTGCCTAAAATTATGTTCACATGATTTTACAGTTCTATTATTAATAATATTTACTATTATTACAAAGTTATATCAGATATGACGATTGCTTGACACACACGAAAGAGGAGCCGGTGATTGATCTCGGATTCGTAGCTTTCTCGTAGCATCTTGTCATTCCATTTTTTTTTCTTTTTTCTTTTTTTAGAATATCTTTACCAACACTGTGCACAGACAATATTTAGTTTACGATATTACAGAGTTTATGATCTTGGTATCATCATTTTTGCTAGCTTTTTCTTGAATATTTTTTTATTCGTTTTGTTCTTTTTTGTACGCTTTTTTTCGATATCTTTCAGACCCAGGATAAAATCCACGATGTTCGTTCGTTTTCAGCGATGTTGGTCCCTTTTTTTTTTGTAATTTTCTTTTTGTAATTTCTTGTTTTCCTTTCGTGAATGTCTCGAAAGTCTTCGTCAAAGTTGCAGCAAACATTCCGCGTTCCCGTAAACGGAAAAGCAAACCAAGATCGTTGAAACAGAAAGAAAAATGACGGATTTTAACATAGGTCTGAAAAAAACATAAAGAATATGACGTATCCCTAGTACAATATTTCATATTTAATACGTATATATATTTATAAATATATCATATTTATATATATTTAATCATGTCACCTATACATATATATATTTATAAATATATACATTTCTATTTTTTTTTTGTTCATGTAGCGTGTGTGTTTGTATGCGCGTGTGTGTATATGTGTATGTTTATATATATATATATATATTTATATATATTATTTATATATATATATATTTATATAAATTATATTCTAAAAAGGAAAGGGGTACCACGGTCACGTGTGATCCTACTTAAAACTCTATATTGCAACAATATTTAATTCTCTTTTATCATCTTAATTTACTTAATATATTGTATATATTAATATATTTATATATATATATATATATATATACAATATATTTATTCGCTATTTACGTACATTGATTTGATCCGTCAAAAAAATACGCGGTTTCACCTTCTGTTCGCTTATAATCTCGCATATCCATCGATAACTAACGTTTTCCCTCGTTTTTTTAACGAATATACGTGACATACACGTGCGCGCGCATTGCAGCCGAAATTCGTTAAAATAAAGCAATTGGAACGTTTCATCGACGACACATAACATTTCTTTTCTTTTCTTTTCTTTTTTTGTTTTTGCTTACATCCTTCCCTACCCTTATTTTAACACGATTGACTAGCGATTACAATCTCACGGAAATTGTTTATGGGATAGGTTAGAAGATCGGTGCCTGATAAGAGTACTATCGTATCGCCACAGGTTTACCTTTAACATACCTACTGTAAATTTCTTTGCTAAATATACGTATACGTATACATATATTTATACGTATTTGTTTATCTTTTTATACTTTATTTCTTCTCTTTACAAAGGTACTCTGATTTTTTGTTCGTTTCGTTCCCCTTTCTTCCCTCTTGTTTTTCAATTCAACCACTTTTACAAATACATTGCTTACACGCCACGGAATTGATGACGATAGTTCTCTTCGATAATCGAAAGAAAGATATACACATACCAGAAAATTATAATCTTAATAGTTACATACCCGTTAAATTGTATAACATGAATCGTTAAACTCTGTTTATCGTTAAACTCTATCACGCATGTAATTCATATACATGCGTAAAGATATTCTCCCTTTTGCTTTTTCCCTGTTACGTGACGGTAAAAAATATAAACGAGTCATTACGTGATATAAGCTAGATCCTGTGAAGCACGATCATTAGAAAAGTTTACGCATGCGAACGACTCATATAAAATGTAGAAATCAAGTAGAAAAAAGGTTCCAATTTGATTGCTGTAAATAAAAAGAAGGGGGAAAAAAAAGTATAAAGACTAAAAGTTTCAATAGAAAAAAAATATGCAAAAAATTGACGCGCTTAACTAAAAACTACAAAAATATATGTATACTTTTCGCTAATTAACTAGCAATCTTAACATTCAGCTATTAACGTGGCCTGGCCGCGCACAACGACATTTCAAAAATATTCGTACGAAAATTAAAATGTAAATACTGTGGAACAATGTAACATATAGAATATAAACGAAACGTCACACGTTTTCTTCAATGAGAAAGAGCGTATAATATCTAAAAAAAAAAAAAACAAAACAAAACAAAAAAAAGAAAAAAGGAAAAATATTACATTTTTGTCAGCTCGATGATCGTTGTAACAATAACAATAGCAGTGAACTGTACGTTTCGAAAATTGTTCCCCTCTCGAGCATATTTCCTTCCCGCGCAATGGATGAGATTCCAACTTTGGTTATTCGACGAATCTGATCTTTCATCAACGAATGTTATTTTTCATTTAAATCTCGACGGATCGGAATTCGTGATATTTTATAACCGCGTGTGTTATGATTTTAACGTATAAATCGCCAATGGCTTACTTTCTATACAATTGCAAAGTCGAAAGGAGAAACCTTTCGATAATCGATTAACCTTGCTCGACGTATCGATGTGTTTAGGACGGCAATCGTTACATTCTCTCGTCTGACTCGCGCCATTTTCAACGACCATCGAGAATCGATTGTTCTGACAAAAACGACGTATATACAACCAAAAAGAGATGCACTGCGATATGATTATCGATGATATAACATGCGGGGTGCAGAAAATCTCTCGTCTAATACATCCCTCATCCCGGATATAAGACTAAAAAGAAACCGCGCTTTACTACGCCTAGCGTCGATAAAGTGTCCGTTTTCTTATTTTTTTTTCCTTTTTTGTTTTCTTTTTTTAAACGTATGAATAATTGTCACGCGACAATTCTACACGTAACGATAGGTACACGGTATAGCAGTAATTTCCTGTTCGAATAACGCACGAAACCGTCTTTTTCTTTTTTTTTTTTTTTTTTTTTCTTTTAAGCGTAGGCCGGACTAACTCGTCTCTCCTGAATTTAAAATATATAACCTTTTTCGTAGCTCGATACATCTCGAGCCAAACCCTATTTCTCGGTATTCTCGTTCTGACTAGATTTTACGATAAGTATACGAACGCAGATGAATCTGAGTACAGATCCTTGTCAATTGGATATTTTTTTCTCTTTTTTTTTCAAGTTACTTTGAATATAATTCTCTTTTTTAAAAGTAACAAAAATCCCTATTGAGTCATTTTATTTCGAACTTAATACGCGTCTCTGATACCGAGAATGAGAATTCAAAAATTTGAAAATTGATCATTACGTATAATAAAAGATAAATTTAATTTTTACGGAAGTATCACACCAACGACAAGGATACGGCACTCTAAATTTAGTACACGGAGAACATCATCGATTCATCGGTCGATACATCGGTCGATCGATTCTACTATATAGAATCTACTATGTTCACTGGTCAATAATTATTGCTATGCAAGCAAAAGCTATAAAAAGATACGATCAGCTACATTTACATGCGAACGATCATTATTTCGTGTCGATGGCCGCGAGTGCAACGCTGCTTTCATAAAAGCGACGTTGTACCAACGTTTATATCTAATTAACTGGTGAATTCTCCTTGTACTCTGACTTGCATTCATCTTGTACGTCGTTCGTTTCTACGATCGTGCGACGAGTACACGAGATGTGTCGTGGCTTGGAACATCGTTTTGTTCGCAATTCGGTTGCATTTCGGTGCCGCGGTTCTCATACTTTCAAGTTCTGCACAGATTCGAAGCACGTAGAGGGCAGCACTCGATTTAGAGGTACTCTACCAATGAATTTTTTTTCTTTTTTTTTTCTCCTTTTTGTTTTCAAATGAACCTAACATCTACTGAGGACATAAAAATGTACGAGTATGACACGACGACAATGATCACGACACTGAGTAACGCGTATTTGATCGTGCCAGCGAGTCATTCGAATACAATCAGGAGCTGAATGTTTGTCGTCCAATGACTCGCTGGTAGACAGCACACGCCAAGATATATATATATATTTTTTTTTTCTTTTTTCTTTTAGTTTTGCTTTGCACTACTGCACGATTTCGCCACAGTTAAGTAGTGCAGTTCTCGCCCGGTTCTCTCAATTTATAATCACTAAAACATATTATCGACTAACTAAGTTATAATCTATCGTTACTATTTATCAATTAAACTTCTCTCTCGTTAAAGCTATCAACGACGATTGAAGTTTACACCAAAGACTGAAGTCGGATCGATACGGGAATCATTTCGCGATCTCTCACCCTCGTGACTCGTCTCGCGACGTTTTCTTTTTTTTTTCACGGGAAATCTGAACGGAAATCTTTGGTATAAACTCGACGGCACAAAACGGTGGACTACGTGCCCAAATATTAGAGTATTTTCTGTTTCACTTCTTAAAACTCGAAAAAATGTACGTACTGTCGAATTTAATTTACCTTTATCAGCCGCTAGGGCCAACAACGATACTAAAACTCGATATAGCAATCTCCGTTGGTTTCTTTCGTCTCTTTATCGTTTTCTTTCAGCGTTCTTGTGGTGCGGATAAGGCTCGACTCTATTTCATCACTTAACGCTAAGGAGCTTTCAGCTTTTTCTAATTTTAAGTACATCAGTTGATGCTTCAAGCGTTTAAAGAGACACCTAACTAGAGACAACACGTACGAAGATTCCGGAAAGTGCATCGATATCGCTAGGTGGACTTCCTTAATTCGCTTAGCGGTAACTTTACAAAACATATATGGTATATGGTATATATGTATATACATGTATACATACATATACATATATATACATATATATATATATATATGCCTTGTCTATATAACATTTTGTGAAAGACTCGATACACACAGCAACACCAGAGAATTTCACCGGAGATCAATCTTCAATTTTTATAAGTTCCCCGGTGTTCCTGATAACGAGATCCGTTTTGTCCACTGTAACTTTAGGCGTATGTTAAAATAAGTTAGATTTATACGTGTACATGTACGTATATATATGTATAGATATATATATATATATATCATATATCATTTTGTATTAACTTTGACGGTACCACCAGTGGAATCCGTCGCGTCTGTGATCGTTTAAAATTCTATGTTAAGTATGAAACTGGCATGTCCACCTGATCAGATCGTATCCTGCTCGATCTTCACCAGGCGGGCATGATTTCCTTTAGTTTTCTTCTTCTTCTTTTTTCTTTTTTAATGATTATTATTATTACTTTGTTCATTATTTAAATCCTATCGGAGAAGCGCTGCGAGATGCTCCTCTGAATAAAGCTCGACAAAAAGTTTAGACCGTTCGAAGACGCGAGATCTCGGCTCGAATCGGAATATAACTTCTCGATTTTTTTTCTATGTAAGTTACTTTATATGATACTATATGTATGCACAGGTTTTACACAGACTAATTACGCCTGTAGCTGGTGCTTAACTGAAAGTCAAGCTCCAGCTTTTATTTCAGTCTTGATCACTAGTGATTTGATACACTACGCTAAGACCTACAAACTCGACTTAAGTAATAATCAGAATAATTCAATCCTCTTTTTTCTGTCGGTATTTCTATCGTAGTGAAAAATATTTTTCGCGAGTCGCAACGAAAATTAAGTCTATAAGTACGTAAGCGATAAAAAAAGAAGAATGTATACGTAATTTCCCAAGTTCTTAGATATGGTTAACCAGCAGTTTGTAAATTAGACGAAATTTTCTATACACCGATGGAACTAAATTTCAATAAAAGAATCGATACGTCAATATGCTTCGTATCCGGATTCATAGTTCCTGTGCGTGTACTTTTTACGTCATTAATGAAAAACGTTGTAGCAAGAGACGTCCTATAAAAGAAGCTTCGAGAGGAAACAAAATACACGGTTAAGACCGAAAAATTCGGTACGATTCGAATCTTTCTCAAGAATAAGATATCAACGGAAAAACGATAGATCGCCCAGCGATCTTTTACCATCGTGCTATCGAAAATGACTTCTTCTGTTCTGTCCTTTTGTACTTTCTTCTCAACCGATACTTAATTTCCGAAGCGAGTAAACTTTCTGCTCGTCAACGTGTTACAAATGAAATCTCTCACTTACGTTTCCTCTAGATCACATTCGTCTTTGTTTCGAGAAAACAAAGGAAATCAAGAATTTTATCAAACCTTAAGACACTTAGGTCCAAACGCATTTCATTTTTGTCGAATTGAGGTCACGCTTCCTTGTTAACAATCAAATTCTTTACGAAAATTACCACTTCTTTTTTTTTTTGTACGTGAAATAGAACGAAGTTTCTAGCTGGTTTCTCAATTTCCTGTCGATCTCCACCACTTTTTTGTACAGTGCTTCCAATGACACGTAAAATTATCCCCGGTGGAGATAAAATACAAAGGAGACCTCGAGCAGCTTCAAAACGCCGATGTTCAGCTTTGCAGATTGGCATGTTTGCCAATTTTCCAAGCAAGAAGCGTTTAAGATGATATTAACATTGAATCCTCTTCATTTGCTCGTTTCTTACTTCCTACTGTGCTCCAAACCTGGCAGGGTTGAAGTCTTTGTTGACAAAGGAGAAGCCTTGGAATTCCTCTTGGTTTATGTAGCTCACTTCGTCTGGATCTTCTGGTGTTAATACCGGATCTTCTTTTGTGAACTCCGTATCGAAATTCATTACGTCCTTTTTGCTTTTCTAAAACACGCACAATTACCATGAAATAATTTTCAACTGAAAACCAAATTGATACATATATATATATTATTAAGATATTTAATGTGAGCTTACAGTTTTTGGTCTAATTGGTGGTTTTACTTTTCTTGCTTCAAGTGCTTCCCAGTCTATTTCTTGGAAAAATGGGTGGATCTTTATAGCATTCTCGCCGCCGTTAGCGACCACGCAACCTAATCTCTTAGCTGGATTTTTTGTCATAAATCCTTTTAAAATAGAAACTGCCTCTTTTGAGATCCAGATAGGGTAGAGGACGTCATCTCGTAGAATGGATTCAAATAGATCGTCTTCGTTATCTGCTTCGAAAGGTGGCTGACCAGCCATCATTTCGTACATTAAAACGCCAAGCGCCCACCAATCGACACTCGCGCCGTATTGTAATTCTTGAAGAATTTCAGGCGCGATATAATCGGGTGTACCACAAAATGTTGTCGTAGTCGTTTTCCCTTCGATAATACCCTCCTTGCACATTCCGAAATCTGCTAATTTACAGTGACCTTCCGCATCGAGTATTATATTGTCCAATTTAAGATCTCGATAAATAATGTGATGCCTATGAAGAAATTGTAACGCAAGTGTAACTTCTGCCGCATAGAAGCGTGCTCTTGCTTCGTCGAATTTTCGTGCTCTTTGGATATGGAACATTAAATCACCTGAAAGACATCGAATATTTTTTACACTGTAAACACTATAATACTAATAATACTAATATTACAACGCTAGATAATTATCTTTAATTATAGTTTAATTAATTCTTACCTCCATTCACGTATTCCATGACAAAAAATAATCTGTCATTTGTTTGAAAACAACTGTGAATAGCTGTAAGAAAAGGATGTTTCGCTGCCAATGTTAAGATTCTCTTTTCCGTCATTGTGCAATCTACATCGTCATCTTGTATAATCACATCTTTTCTTAAAATTTTTACAGCATAAACTTCGTCAGGATTGGTTTTTCGTTCTACCAACATTACCTTTCCAAAACTACCTTTACCAAGAACCTTTATAAAATTAAAATCCTCAATACCAAATTTCCTAACTTCATTCTCACTAGCAGGTACTGCGTTCTCAGTAGCGATAGGGGGTGTTTCTTCCGTTTTTTGAATTGGCTGTGAATTATCCGTCGGTAATGTGTCTGTGGCTGTTACCGTTGTGGGTGTTTGACCAGACTGACAAGTTGTCGTTCTATAATTAATTTTTGGAGTTTTTATCTGTTTATCTGGTGATATATTCATTGCACTTAAAATCTCAGCCATAGCCTTAGTATTAATGCCACAATTATTTGCTACATTTTTCTGGCATCTCTTATGAACATTTATATTACAAGCTGTATAAACAAACACCAGATTTAAATATTACATATTCATAACATATTGATTTCATACAATGCCATATATTGTTCTTGTTATTTACTGGATATTTACCTTCACATTGTAAGCCTTGTCTAAATAAACCATACAAGAGTGATCCACAGTGATCACAAAACGTAAATCTTTTGTAATTATGAACAACAAACCGGTGTGGCATATCTATACTGAAACGTGGACTTTCTGTATCCTGACTTGACTGAAAATCAATATTAATTTAAATATTAATCAATTTGGTTTTTTTACAAAAATACAAATAATATGCAATAAACTGCACTTACCTCGTCTCTCATGCCTGGACATTTTGTGATGACCAACTTGTGACATCTTTTGTGAACTACACATGTGCAGACTGAAACATAATAAAATCTAATTGAATGTATACATTTATTTTAATACAAATGACTTTCAGCATAGCATAACCAAAGCTTGGCTGCATGCGTGATTAAACGCATTGATTTGAAATGAAAAACATAAATAAAATTTGGTGGACGTTGTGAGTTTTGCCATAGGAACTGTATAAGCTTAAACATTGAAGACAGAATATAGGACATGGTAAAATGAAACCGTTAGAACTTCCTGATGATTTGTTACAGTTTGTTTAGAAACATGCAATGAGATATATCCCCACTTATAACTATATTAAATCGTAACTAATACAATTTGTAATAAAAATTTGATTGATGTGTTATGAACATTAAGTTTTATTTTTCAAGTTTCATTAAAGAAAGCATAGCATTAGATATTGAGCCATGGGCCAAATTAAACGCTGCAGACTTGAAATATTTCAAACTGAATCACGAATGTTTATTTCTAAATACTTTGATTTTTTTTTATAAAAAATTAAGTACACATACACACACCTAGGTAAATATATGTTCATACAAAGGTAGAGCAAGCAAATATATAATTATAATATTTGTTAATAACGTGTATGTGTCTTCTCACCTTGACACTGATAGCCCTGCTTGCCCAAGCCCCTGAAATACAACAGACAAAACACATCACATCGTCTCCTTGTATACCCTTATAAAACACATACGTATGCTTTCTTTGGCCAAAAAACCATAATTCAACATTTATGCTAGCCTTTTAAAAATGATTAGCAAAGATTACTATCCAATTTTTATTTCTGTCTTAGATGTTTCTAGTATTCTTTTTTTTTAATAATTTATTATATTAGAAAACTTCTGCCTACAGGCATAATAATATATTATTTCATGAGATATTTCATCAAACAATAGATATAGTATATGCTTGCAAAACCAATGCATGCAGCCTATTTCTTAATTAAATGATTTATTCCAACAGAATATGTAGAATATTATGTAACTGTTATATTACTGAAAAGGAAAAAGTGTTTAAAAGCTCGACTCAAGGTGTTTGTTAAAATAGTCACTTCCCTGTTCCAAATATTATGTGCTGATAAACTAACTTAAAATTATTTTTTGTATATCTGTCATCAAATTAATTTAATTATTAAGAAAATATATAGTTTTTTCTTCCTTAATATTAATAATACTACAGTATATTCTAAGAAACCAAAAACCCAGGCATGCAACTTTAATACTTTTAAATTGTCAAAAGAACCAAAATCTTATATTAATTTGATGTGCATAAGTCTATTACACTGTAATACAAACTAACTTAAATCAACCTAATTGCAATCATCCTTCAAAATATACACACCAAATTAAATGTATATTTCATATAAAATGGTTGAAATTAGTAAATGCTTTGAGTTAGTGTCAGTATATGTTTATGAATTAGAAACTAAGCAATGTTATCCATACATTTCTATTAAAACACATACCATATGAATTCACGGCAGTGAGAACAGAAAGTTGGTTGTCTCAGGAAGGTAGCCATAAACTTGTGACCATTTGCTTGATGAACTTTACGTCGCATAGCACCCCTACGCCGGTTGAAACCCTGTCTTTCTTTGAACTCCCTTCTGGGTTCCTTCCCAGTAGTAATACTTCCACCACCTCTGCCTCCGATTCCTTCTCCATCACCTGTACCACAACCTGATTGTTGATCTAGTATTTCATTGTAGAAGTATGTCCTATGTATCTTTTTACTATTTATTCGTTACCTTGATCATTCCACTTTAGATCAATTCTGACTCTTAACTTTCCTTGAGGTTCAAGGTCAACCTAAAATGTATTTAATTTCTCATAATAATTCATAATAATTAATATCGTTATCAAAAGCATTGGAAAATGAAAAAAAAATTACTATATAACGCATAACAAACACAAATATAAGTCTTAATTCAAATCAAATTCAATAGTCCTATCATTATTATCAGTATTCTCAACAATTTGTAAGTATGATATGAATACAATAATAATATTCTTTTAATAAGCTATAAAACTTTCTCCTAATGTATGAACAAAATGTTACACAAATGCATTACACTTTTTATACACTGTTTTAACATTTCAGAGAAACTAGACAAAACTCCAGTCATTACGTGTGTCTCAGATCTAAGAAATGTGTATCGCCTATCTTTACTTTCTGGTTTCTGTTGACATAATCTTATCAGGCTACCTTGAATTGTCCTATGTCATAATAAAAAGACATACATAGATTACACGTTACAGTTCCACTACATATGTCAACAACAAACATCACAGTGTCAACACAAAATTAACGTGAACCCATTAAATCATAATTGCCTACAAATTGGTGATCAAAGTATAGAGACATGCATCCACAGAACTTGAAAAGATAGAAATAAAAGTAAATAAACAAAAAAAAAAGAGAACACTGCTTTCAAAACAAAAAACATTTATCAAGAAAAAACATGTGTCTATGTATGATAAAAAGAGCCGGAAAACTGTGTGAGAACCAACCCAAAGGTCTGCAGTCTTGTCATTCCTGCTGACAAGTTCTTCGAAAGGAATGCTACAGTTGGCGACGAAGTAATCCGGCGGTAGTGCCGCGTCGTGGAAGACGGTTAACCCAAGCGTCACTGCATCCTGAACTTCGTGGGTGAAACATTCGTTCCATACTGGGTCGAACGTTTTCGGTTTGGTCGACGAACGATCAAGATGATTCTCGTCGACATCCAGTTGAACATAGGGGTCGAGTATAGGCTCATCTTGCCAAAACTTTCGTTGCTTGTCCGTCGCCCTTAGCCCGACTGCCTGGCATATTTCGATCTTCACTGTCCCCGTGAACATCGCGGAATCGAATGACGGTGTACCGACGCCGATATTTACCAAGAAAGGGAGGACAGAGGATGGACGAGACAGTCGACGAGAGGCTGTCACGCCTGTCGACGTGCTGATACTTCAATCTTCTGTGCGATCAGGTTATCCAGAATTTCAAATCGACGTTAAGTAGATAGATAGTTAAATAGCCGGACCACCGTTGTTGTAACCGAGTAATGTTCTCTCAATTGGAAGCGATCGCTATAAGGAAGGTTCGATATATAGATATATATGTGTGTGTATGTGTATGTGTGTATGTCTGTGTGTGTGTATGTGTGTGTGTGTATATATATATATATATTATATATACACGGTATATCAAAAACTTCAATAATTGAAATAATGTCACCAACAACAAGGTTCCCGCGATAAATACGACCTTCCGTAGAAAATGTGTGGCACACCGCTTCGAATATCCGTCCGACGAGCCTTTGGCCCCCCCTCTCTCTCTCTCTCTGTCTCTCTCTCTCTCCCTTTTCCTCTTACTCTCGCACGCACACTCTCTTCTAGCTACGTATCCTTCTTTCTCCTTCGTCCTCTTTCTTCCTCTCCCTTTCTGCACCTCTGTCTCTCTTTACCTCGCTTCCAAATTTCTTCTCCCACTCTCTTTCTCGTCCTCCCTTTCCCTTTCCCTTCGTCACCGCCGCCAGCACCGTGCAGTTATAAACACTCGGCTCTCTTCGCATTCGCACATAACAGACACGAGAACGGAGTCAGAGCCGACGACGGTGAATGTTTGCCGAAAACGCAGAGGCGCAAAGGTGGTGGATGCAGGACGAGCGAACGAAAGGCGATGATGTTTATTGCGTGGCGCCCCGTTCGCAAGTGCAACGTCTGTCCTTGTGTTCCGGATCTCCTGAGAGCCATTAAGCTCCTTTTTTTACCTCTCCTTCGATTCCCTGTCCCTTTCTCGTGTTTCTTGCCCCCCCTCCCACCCTTCCTCCCTCTTCGTGGCCACTGAACGAAGTTCCCGAAGGGTGCACGAGTCTCACACCGATTTCTCGCAGTCTCGTTCCACGGTTTTTCTTCAAAGGAAAAAAAAAAAGAACGACGTATCGCGGATAGAGCACTCGTTTACCGTCCCTGGACAGCCCCACCGACCCGAACCGCTCGATTGGTCACTCCGCGCTTCGTCTAAAGGGCGACTCGATCTCGGCCTCGAATGCCTTTCGGGATATTTCGTGCGTTTCCGTCGAAAGCTCAGGCTGCGTTTTCACCCGCGGACTCGGTGCCGTTTGTGCACCAAATTCGAGAGCACACTTGATTCTTCAACATATTTTTGCATAAAAATATCACATAAAAAAAAAGAATAAAAAAAAGAATATCGAACAGAATAAAATTAAACGAACGTAATTTCTCCGAGTGTGAATTACATTGTTCGTTGAGGCCCGACTGCATGGAGAGCTTACGAAACAAGTAGAAATACCAGAATGATGCACGGCCATCTGATTGGCCGGAGGTCTGGCTAAAAAAAGCGCGCCTCTACTTACGCTTCTACTGGTATCCAGCGTTTACTGAAAAATCCAGAACGATTTGAAAACGAAATATTTTTGGTCAATCGAGCGTTCCAAGTGAAAGAACTTGCCTTTACTACGATAAGATTAGTTTATTAGTTCGACGTTGAAAGATTTCTTTTTGTACGGATCAAGTTGGGAACACAAATTTAGGGAAACAGATCTCTGATTGGGTGAACGGTTGGCCTCTAGCGCCCAACGTAATAATCTAAACGTATTAATAACGACACTCTGACGGATAAAGGAATTTCCGATCTTTATTGAGCTATATAAATAAACGAACACAGTATGAGTCTAATATTTACACCCATGATATACATTTAACGCAACGATATCCTCCCGTTTTCGTTCTCGGGGCCAGGACATCCTTACGCTAGTGAATCCGATACGTACGAAACGAAACAGAGAGACCCGCGAAAAGATCAGATCGTTCTAAATAAGAACTACTATTTCTCGACGACTGACCGAATTTTTTTCTTCCTTTTCTTTTTTTTTTTCCTTATAAAAATTGCATTGCGCATAGTCATTACATAGACATTACATCCTTATATTGTGGAATCGATATCACGTGAAATCCACAAAAAAAGGAAGCACTGTTTACAGTCCATTCGGTCGACCATCGATTCTGGCAGTCGCGAAGTATCTCATATTCAAGAATAAATATCTCATTGAAATACGAAGGGGATTACGTGACTTTGATCATGACTATATTCGCGCACGAGATAAGGGCGATCTACGCGAAGATCTTTCGATCTTTTTTTCTTTATGTACCGACGACCACATCCGACGTAGACGCACTCTCTTGCGCTTCGGCTATGTCCTTCTTCTTTTCTTCCTGTTCTACGCCCGATATCACATACACTGGTTGCTGGTACGCGAGAAAATGCTGGTCCGCTGCCAAAGTTTTCGATGGATCTTTCATTTTTATCTGAAACAAATAATTATTCTTTATTCGTGTATTTAATCTTGCAATCTACTTTTTAAGGAATAACAAAAGACCAGAAAAAAAAGATAAGATAGTAGAAAAATAAAAACATAAAATAGAAATAGAAAAATAATAATTGAGAGTTGAAAATGTACCTTTTTACGATACAGCATCAGCAAGATCAGCAAACTGCTAATTATGAAAGCGCTTCCAGCGGCTAGAACCAAAGTGGCAGTTTGATAAACGGGCGTTTCTACCTCCGTGAGGATCTCTCGCTGTTCCAACGCCACGATTCTACTTTGCATAGCTATTGGAGGTGATCTGTGTGTGAAACGGGAAGTAGTTGCGTCCGCGAATGATCCCAACATAGACAGCTTTTGTATTCTGGTTAATTCTTCCAAGTGAAACGCGACGTCTACTTTGTTCGGTCCTATTACTTCGAAGCTGAGTATAGCTGAATCTTGATTGATTTCCACTCGTACGTCGTCCTTTATCCTAGCGCCTAAGTCGTGTAGAAGATCTTCCGTTTGTCTGATCAGCGTGGCCTCGTCGTCGCTGAGGAACCGACCGGGGAAACGTAGCGTTACCTCGACAGCTTCAACTGGAGTTGGCACTAGAAAATTATATTTATCGAATAATTGTATTGATTACTTGTGTATTACGTTCTATGTATTTTATTTCTCCTTGAACGTCAATTGACCCTACTAAGATTTACGTGAGTGACTCAACGCGCGACAGATAAAAAGAGATATCATATCTTACAGCAAATATTCGTTCCTTTCAGGAACGGTTCCGAGCCAATGAGCTGATTGCCGGCCTCGTCGACACACCAGCATGTATCGCCAGCGCACTGCGTCGGCTCGAACCTGCCTTGACGATCGCAAATGGCCGGAACGTGGCCCTTGTCCTTCATCGCCTGGCACCTTGTTCCCAACACTTTCCCAATCTGCTTCTCGTCCGTTTCCAAGTTAATCAGAGCGTTCTCCATGAACGCTTGAATTTCACGGTCGATTTCCTGTATCGCCGGCCCCCTGCCTCCCCGTCTGGCTTGCCTGAAGTTACACTTGGGCTCCGATCCTCTGGTAAGCGAACCTTTCACCGGTTGACCTTTCCGGTTGACGCACCAACAGACACCAACGTGCTCCAGACACTGTACAGCTTCCCACATGCCGTTCTCCGGGTCGCATCTTGGTAAGAACGTCGGTTGTTTTAGCCTCTGAGACGTCTTCAAGTTCTTCTCTCTGAGTCTCTCGCACTGTGACAACACAGGGCAGACTGTGTCGCATACCAGGCGGCTGGAGAAATCGTTGTAACCCAAAGTACACTCGGACTTTCTCCTACATTCGTTGCGCTCCGGATCGAAATACCATCTTTCAGTTTCGTTCAAACCCATCCCTAGATTGCACGGTACTTTTCGCGGTGGTTCGAAACAAACCTCGCGAGGTTTCGGACAGCATACAGCGTATTCATCCAGGGGAGACAGTTCGCACTTGTGCGTGGATGGACAGTGTTGACCATGCGGGCCACAAATCGCAGGTGAACCATTTTGATCCAACAGAGGAGATCCATTCGGGCAAGGATTGTCCTTCTTGGGCAAACAGACCGGTACCGGGGGACACGGTGACACGCTACAGGCTACTTCCACCATTCTGCAAGCCTCGTTCTCCCCTCGACACGTCACGCTCTTGCACGGATCTCGGCAGGAACACGTTGGACAACCACTGTCGGGATCTAGCTCGAATCCGTCGGGACAGTCGAGCTTGCAATCGATCTCTGGACACCTGAGCGGCGTGTTACACTTTGGCACCACACCCTCCAGGACGCGAGTACCTGCCGCCTCTCTGCCCTCCTTGTCCACGCACCAGCACATCCCGTTGTGACATTGAACCGGCTCGAACGCTCCGCTGGCGTCGCATCTGGGAATATAAATCCTTCTGGCTGGCTCCCCGGACTCCCTGGCCGCGTGTTCTGCCACCGCGCGAGCATGCTGACAAGCCGTGGCCATTACAGGAGCCACGCACTGCGTTCCGCAACCCGTCGAACAGCACTTCTCCGTGGCGGAGCATTCTTGATCGTTGCTGCACTGCAGCTCGCAACTAGACGAACTCGGTACCAAATATGGACATTGGCCTGGTTTCATGGCCAGGCAAGCTGGAACAGCTGGACAATTCTGCCCTGACCCGCAATTCACGTCGACCATCGTGCATATCTCGTGCGAACCGCACGTAGCGTCCTTGCAGGGATCGTGACAGCGACACTGCTCGCAACCAGTCACATCCACCTCGTAGCCATAGGGACACGTTAAATCGCATGACAGAGATCCGCATAACTTGAGAAGGTCGTTTATCTCTTTACAATCGGTGCTACGATTCACGCCGCTTTTCAAAATAACGCCACGATCGTTCACGCAGGAGCAGGTGCCGTTGTAACATTGTAGAGGTTTGTAACTGCCGTCCTTCTCGCACTGAGGCGGCGAAATCGCCAGAGACATATCCTCCCTGGTTCCTTCCATACGTTCGTTGAATTCTCTCAGGTATTCGCACACTGGAATAATTTGATAATAATTTAACAATGCAGATACGAAACGTTGAATTAATTTTAGTGGGGATAACTTACTAGTTTGTGGTTTCGTAGAGTTGGCTGACGTCATGCAGCATACCGATTGCCCGGCTTCCGGTACAACGGTGCATTTATAGCCTTGGGGACAAGTGTCGTTCTCAGAACAAGTTACAGCGTTCCGTTCGTCGTCGATTAGAGGAGTTCCGTAGACACAAGGGCTTTGATAAGCCTTCCTCGGTTTACACTCTGGCCTGGTTGGACAGAGGAAGTCTGGACACCCGTCTTCGCGATGCAGAACGCATTGTTCTCCAATCGGGCACGGGAAACTGACGAAGAAAGCAGTTAGGATCAGAAGAAATTGTACTTAAGTAGACGTGATTATATACTTACCCTTCGCAAGGATTGTCACATTCGCAAGTTGGACACCCGGAGGCGTCAGTTTTAAATCCATATTGGCAGACCTGAGCGCACTGTTGGGACACGCAAGACGCCGGAAGTGATCTTCCCTTCGTTATCGACTTGCAATCGACTTTATCCGCTGGTCCCATGGTTCCAGATATCTTTCGACCGTTGTTATCCACGCACCAGCAAACCAGACCATTTCTCGAACACTGTCTACCTTCGTATCCTCCATCTGCAAAATCAAAAATGTTATTAATATTCGTTTTATCTACGATAAAAGGGAATTAAAAATTCCAAGATAATATCGATTATCTAGTAGTACGGTAAAACTGCAATTATCTCAATCAAATTTCAATTGCAAACATGTTAACACAATCAGAAATGTAAACTCATTATTTGAGCCAGGAAATTGTTAATACCGATAGAATTAGCAAATTCTTACTGTACGTACAAACCGTCTCTATATACATGAGCTATTTGCTCATCAACAGGTTCAGATGAAGACAATTCTACCGTAGAATATCTTTCATCAAACAACCTCGGTCTAATATCTCACTCGAGGTTTCCATTTACCGTCAGATTTACCTCATTATAGAATTCCAAGGGTGTTTAAGTTAGGAGTGTAAGTTCATATTTAAGCAAGAAATTGATCTGATACAATCAATAAATAAAGTAGAATATCAATAAGTTCCTACTATGCGCACAACCTCTTTCTTCGTCGACAAGTCCAGAGATAAAACCAGTTATTTTTGTTACGGACAGTCACGACTGATGTCGATCGTGTACCTTTGCATCCCTTGGGGTTCGAAAGACCACTCACTGATGCGGGAAACGAATGACTATGATGGATCTTGCTAAACCTATGATTTATTATTAACTTCTTTGACTGACGATTATTGCAACTATTAATAAGTAGAAAAACTGTAATTGTCTGATTATTGTCATGATACTCCTTTTTAGCTGTGTAATTGTTTAACTGTGACAATTTACCTTTTGTGACTCTTTAACTGCGGCAACTGATTTTATTGTGTATTTTATTGAGCCTGGTAGCTCCTGTGCGATTCTTGCTTACATCAAGAATGTTGAACTAACTAACTGAACTTTTTTGACTGTCTTAAACTTAAGGTCCTCTCTTTTATCGAACCTTGAACTACTCTTTCAGGAATCAGAAAGTATGGAAGATTTTTCCAAAATTTTCCCATCGCCATCTACGAGAGTGGGACAGCATTTTTTTGAAAAAGATCTCGCTGTAAATATACAATCTCTCGAGTACGCACTTGTTATGACACGATAATCCCCATGACGTGAATTCCCACTTAAAACTGACCTAAATTGCCTATGTTTGGAGTTTCTAAGTGGTTAAAATCCTAATTTGCCACGCTGAGTTGGGGCACATTCAAGTGTTACGTACCCTTGACCTTAACAATCTTTAATAACTAAATAACCCAATCAAAGATTTCTTAGATTTCTTACCCTCTGTGCATTGAGGGACATATCCACGACCCTGTCTCTCGGAAATACTTAGCATTTCAGCGAGAACTCGGTCCCTGTGACAAGCGCTGAGTCCCTGGGGGACAGAGCAAACGCCTCCTCCGCACTTCTCGCTCTTGCAACATTTCTGCGGGCCCGGGCACTCCAGGTCATGCTGGCAGGAATTGCCACAGATAGCTGGTTCCTCCAATGGACAGGTTCCCGGCCGCTTCAGATTAATGTTGGACGGACAACAGACTCCATACTCTTGCTTCGGCTCCACCAGGCAGCTATACATCGGCGGGCAGCTCGGTTTGCCAGGCGAATCGCCGCAGAGGAACGGCCTCGGCGAGTCAGTGATTTGCAGCGGTTCGCCGGCTGGGCAGATCGTCGACAGTGACTTGGCTTTGCGACAGCTGGGAATTGGCGGACAGGGTGGACGAGCGCACGTTACATCAATCAACTCGCACGTTTGACTGGTCCCTGGACAGACGATCCCGCGGCAAGGATCTCGGCATTCGCATTTAGGGCAGCCAGTTTTCAACTCGATCTGCGAGCGGAAGTGATTAATGAGACCAGCTGTTCGACAGGTCGGTATATAGAGCCAAGAGTTCAGCTCTCGTAGAAAGTATATAACGCGCAGTTGAACCGAGGAAAGAATTATTTTTGTGTTCTCTTCTTTCTACCTTGTTAGTCGAAATGAAATATGTGTTTTATCTACACTCTTTATATGAAAACGGAGAAAAGAGAGATTTGTTAAGAAATGAAGAGTGATGATCTTCAAGTGAAATTACGCTAATCTTTTTTTTATATTTTTTTTTTTTTTTATTTTGTATGTGAGACTGTATGTGCAGAATTACAATTCTTCCATTAAGCAGATTGAAAGATTAACAACATAAAAAGATCTGGCTTTTCTAAAGAGGATCAAGAGCCGCGATTTAATCGTGCTATCTGAAGATTTGTTTGAAAGTTTACCTCAAAGCCCAGTGGGCAAAGCATCCGACAGCTATGCGCAGGACACTCACGGGGATTGTCGCAATCGATCACGTCCTTGGTGGATCCTCTGGTGCCTGGGACCTCGACGCCGATCTCGTCTACGCACCAACAACTTTTCTCCCGCTGATGGCATTGCACCCTTTCGAATTCGCCGGTCTCGTTGTTACACTTTGGTATAAATTGCGACGGTCCGCGCGGACCAAGTGCGCGTGATCTTCTCACGGCTGCCTGCGCCAGCTGTTCGCAGCCCGTCAACTGGCCGATGACGCATTTCGTACCGCAGGCTGTCTTGCAGCAACGTTCTCCCGACGCCTGACACTGGAAGTCATTCTCGCAATTTGGTGCTCTTGCCGGACACACGTTTTGCTCCTCGAAGGCTGGGCATCGACCTACGGCCTTCAACGATGGCTCTGCAATGTCAGAAATATATGTATTCTGTGTATATAACATATCTTACGATATTTTGTGTTAGATGTAAAGTATCTTTTTGTAATTGAAGTATAATTATTTTGTGTGTTAGGTGATTATCTTTTTTTTATCTTTTGAAATGTCAGAAATTTCAAAAATTATCGATATATAGGTAGCTTTACTCTTTCGAAACTTGATATTGCCAGTTAATCACGTACAATTTGATTAATCTCAAAGTTTATTGAATTTAATTCTTTTTAAAATCTCAAAGTTTAATGCATTATGTCTTGTTTATCTAATTCAAAAATACATGCCTGTGCTATTAATAATTAGCAATAATTTTTCTCACAGGCTAGAGGGATTCGCAGTAATTAAAAACTCCCTCGTTTTGGACTAATAATAAGATTCTATAATTACATAAGAATTTTTCACAAACCTCAAGATCGTATACGAGAAATAAGTCTTCTATAAACTTAATTACTACATAAACTGAAGAAAAAACAATACAATATTTTAACGTCGAAATCAGTAAAATATCCAACAGACGAAGAGTCCTATAAAACATATGAGAGTCCCAATTTCGGTCGATCTGCTTTCAATTAAAACAGAGAAGAGAAGAGGTCATCGAGAGGAAGGGAAAATTCTTCTGGCCCGGAAGCGAGAGAGAATATCTTCGATGCCGCACACCTAAAGAAGCGGCACACCTTGACACGAATTTATTTGAGCGTGACGGAACGAGGAAACGTTCGGCGGATCTTACGAACGGGCAGATCATCATTATGGCTTTGCCACGCAAGGAACGCGGCACCGGTTTTATAGGTCAGAACATCGAGACGATCTCCACGGACGGTCTCGCGTATGGATCTCGCGATGGAGCAGCGCCGCTTTCGTTCTCGAGCCACCAGTGGTTGAAGTGCAGTGCGACGATAATAATAATAAAAATAGCCGGAGCCGAGCTAACGGTTCCTCGCATCCTACTGCCACACTTACTACTCGCCAAACGTGCTTCCAGTAGTTTCCACCTCTGACGCGTCACTCGCAGAGGAACGTTACAGTATACTTGACCATGGAGCTAGGATCACTACTTTAACTTGATAAATAAATTAGTAATTAGAAACAACAAATTCGCTAAGTACTTTTTTTATTACATAAAATCACCAGGTCATAAATTTAAATTACATATTGGGAAATGTTTAACATATTGCTCTAGATTGTACACTAATTCTTGCTACAGATAGTATACTATATTGTATATTGTATAATTCTTGCTGTAGATAATATAGATACTATATTGTATATTGATACTATATTATTGTATTGTATTATTATTATGTATTGATAGATAGATAGATAGAAACTATATTGTATATTATATACCAATTCTTGCTATAGAGTATATTAATTCCAGTATACTGTAAATCACAGTATATTAAATACTTTATTAAAGTTTATACACATATATATATGTATATATTTAATATACTAAATGTTAGTTTAGTATTTATCATAGGCATTTAACATTCAATATATTCACTACAGACATTAGTTTATTATACTACTATAGATATTTTTATCTGTATATTTAAATCCTTGATCTTCGTCAAGTGGGCAAATCAGTTGTACACGTTACCTATAGTGACTATTAATTTGTAATTAAAATACATTTAAGTGTCAACGAATTTCAGCTACTAGAAGCTACACGCTTCAATTCAATATTGAAAGAAATTTCAAGTGATCTCAATTTCATTGTTAAAAATATATCTTTGTGTAGGCGAATCAACGAAAAGGAACAAGGTGTAAAACGGGCCACGGGATTTGACTGCAACGTAGACGGCTACAGCAAGTGCCTCCGGTCACGCGAACAAGAACTTGCGTATACACTTTGTGAACGTGCTTTGACCGATCTGCCTTTTGCAGACGATGTACTTGGGAGCCGTATCGGATAAACGAGGTCAATAGCTGTTAAATCTTTCGAAGAGCAGGGAAGATCGTCCAGTTTGAGAAGTTTGCTTTCGAAAATTCTACCTTTGGGGCTGCTACGGTTGCTTCCAGGTGGAACAACAAGCAACAGTTGGGACTGCCAACTTGGGAATGAGTTTCGAAGAGTTTACAAGGATGTATCTCGTGGCACAAGATGCGTCGAGAGGACTTTTTAAATCGGTAAATCTGAAATCTCGTTCAATTGCAATTATAAGATAACTGTGATAAGTGTTATTAATCTTCGTTTGATACTCTTGTCTTCAGGAATTTCATTTTGGGGCATCTCATTTTGTACATTTTACAAGATTAATATAGTTTTGTTTCGTGTGAAATTTAACTGCATTTGAATCAAATATGCACACTCTGAAATTAGATAATCTGCCTAAACGAAAATACCTGTAATTCAGCGGTATTAATTGAAGATTCAATTGTTCAATTATTGATTTTAACTGTAGAGTATAATTTTAAACTTCGTTTTACTTATTTTAAAAAGATATTTCACGTGTCAAGTCGTCAAATTGATCGATCATGATCACTTTTTTGACTCACAACGTCAATACCTATGTTATTATTTAGTTCAAAAATGAGAAATCTAATTTTTTAGAAGCCATTCGGAGAAAGTATATGCAACTACATTCACGACTCGTAGGGCGATTCGTGTGGTGCATGTTGATCGACTTTTTATTTTGTCTCTCTGTCTATATTCTATTTTTACTGTAAAAATTTCGCAAACTCAGTGAAATCTGCAGCACATCCGATTATCCGAATTTCTGGTTCGTTGGCCTCTTTCTATCAGCTTTATTACAACTATTTCGTTAATCCTTACCGCAACGAGCAAGTTTCTCTATTACAACATTCTAGCAAATCGAATTTCGTGTTGTATAATTTAGATTATCTTTTTTTTTTAGAAAATTTCTATATTCCTGTTTTATTATATTTAAGTATCGTGATACCTGCGACACTTAAAACGCTCTCCAACAATTTTTAAAATACTTGGAGAGATATGTTTTAGAATTCGAACTTTAAGGATTCGTCTCATCTGGAATAGTTGTCAGATTTAAATCGTGAGATGCAAATAATGGATTATTCAATCCGAGCAATGTGCATCGACTCGAAGTTGTTCAAACAATCATGAACCCGTAGTGTGTGCGTACTCCATCGATTCCTTTCACCGCAGAACAGCGTATCATGAATCATCAAATTTTCAGGCAGACCTCCAATTCCTACCCCAAACCAAATATCTCTGCTTTCCCCTCGAACTAAATCTCCTCTATAACAAAAATTAATTATCCAACAAAGTACAGTGGAAATAAACTTCCAAACTTTCCGATTAAACTCTGAAATTCATCCATCCAATCTTTTTGTTACATTACATCTACGTAGAGTGTAGAATGTGAACGAGAGGAGGCAAAGGTCGGCATCTCAGGAATCTCTACGGACGTGTGAGAGATGAAAGAACGAGACAGGGATTGGCAAGAGTGTCAAAGCAAAGGCAGAGAAAAGAAAGAAACGTATGCTTCGCTCCAGCCAGAAGAGACGTGTTCATAAGAAAGGAAAAGACGCAGAAAGCGTCGACGAAGCGTAGGAATGCAGAGTAGAGAGAGAGATTCAATTTATTATTGGCCGTAGCATGCAAATCATTACCCTGCCCTGATATTTATCGGTAGAGACGAGACATCTCCCACATCCTGTTGTAACACATTGCGAATCGATCGGGAGACTTAACCACCGATGTCGTTCAACGTCCACTGGTCGACTGGCAATTTAACCTGCTAATTAACGTCTCGTTAAGTGGCACCGTTCATCCGCCCGGAGGACGTATCGTGGTTCACCGGTATAACGTATAATCCCCGACAAATAATTAACTCATCGATTAGAGGATCGTTACCTCTGCGTTGTCGTGCAACTGTGTGCAATACCGGTCGTCGGACTTTGTCGAACAAGTCGTTTTTAAAACTGCTGTTTGAGAAGCAACGTTTCACTTTTTTCGTCTTGTTTCCTTGTACTTTTTTTTTTTAATTTTGCAACTGCGAAAGGGAATTCCAAAGATCTGATTCGTCTCTCCTTCAGAGAATATCCCGTCTCTAAGCTTCTGCTTTAGAAAATACGAGAAGTGTCCCACGACGCTTTGAATCTTTTATCTCGACCAGAGCGCGTTGTTCGATGAAATATGAAGCGGGGATTTTGGATGCAACGTTATTTCAGAGACAGCGTCGGTAACGTCGGAATACTAAAATATACCCGACAATTTCAGAATGAAAACACCCGTGAATCCTTATACATACACACCGTGGGCATATATCTCTTGCAAAATCGTTATTTATTTCTTCTACAAACGACGTCCGTCTGCATTCCTGCGCGTTCCCCTGTGAACTTCAGCGTGATCAATCGTTGAACAATCGCGTCGCGTCGTACACGTCGCGTTACACACGATTATTTTTATTATTATTTTAACACATTACGGAGCAGTAGCTTTTTGCTAATGGCCAGGTATGTTTCTGTCGAACGGGTACGAAAAAAGATTTTACATAAATGTTGAGGGCACGTTTTCAAATTAAATACCTATTTTGAAGTTGAAATTATTTATTACATGTTCTCACAAATTAAATATGATACTTTGTGAAACACTGTGTAATAATATGAAGTGGAACTAAACAAAGCTGGCAAATGTAACGCGTTTCTCCTTTTACGTACTTTCACGTACTTTACAAACTTCAGTAGGATATTTTTTTTAATCTTTTTTTCAATATCATTCTGATAAAAACCAACATCTTCACGTTCACTTGGAATATCCGATAAATTGTCAGCAAATGTATCTAGAATTTCTTCACGTTCTTCATCGCTATCCATGGTTACTAAACACTTTAAAACATCAAATTGATATAAAAATCAATTGTTTTTATATCAGTTTGATATTATTTATCAATTATGTATTTTACTTTTATTTATTCATCAATTATATATTTTATTTTATAATTTTTATTACTAAGGACAAGAGACCAATCACTTTCAATTCCTTATGTAACTTTTAACTTTACGCGAATGCGTTTTCCGTTACACTGCTCCACTATAAATGACAAGAATGAAAAGCCGAGAAATTCTCAAGCTCTAGAACAGAAAAACACGAGAATTCTCGTGATCCGTCCGCGATGCGTTAATGTCCAGAATATAAATTTCCAAACGTACTTTGTTCGAACACTTTGAACGCGAATCCACGTGACAGAACAAAGAAATATCCTTGCGGTTGACGAGAAGTGTTTGAAGAGGGCTTAAAAAGGATTAGGCCCGCCGTGTTAAGGGTGAGAGGAGAGGCTTGGCTTTTCCCTCCCGAGAGGCAGTTTTTCGCAACAGAGCAAGGACGAATCTGTCGGTGGAGAGGAGACGCCTCTCGAAATCCGATCACGTCCGTACCGTCGGCATTATATGCAGATGCACGCCCGTTTCAAGAGTACGCTTTCCTTTTTTTATTTCCTTCCTTTTTTTTCTTTTCTTTCTGTCTCTATCGCAACGTCACCCCTGTTCGGTCGTACGTGAACGTGGCACACAAGCCTCTATTGTTTGCTAATGGCCGCTCTTTCAATAATTCGGGACCAATCATTACGGGCGAGCGAGCCGCGGAGCGCGACGCGACGCGGAGAAATCGCTGGAAATAAAATCGGGGGAAAAAGAAGAGAAAAAGAGGGGGAGGAAAAAGGTAAAGCAAACGTTGGAGAAAAGGCAGACGTACCTGCTGTGACCGACGATGACAAAGACAGGAGCAGCCAGCAGGTCGATGACACCCACACAACGGCGCAGGCAAGCCCACCGTTGCAAAAATCACGGCGCATCCTCAGCGCATCAAGTGATTTTTTTTTAATCGGTTGCGCTATATCTGAAATCAGTGAAGAGAAGGAAACTTTTTAGCCAGCGATAATTTCGGACACGTAACGTGGTGTTCAACTCGGATTTTTTCGTTCTCGGATAATCGCGTCTATCGATCTGATGACACTCGGAAAATGTGCGCGTTCAATGTAACGTTTTAGATTTCAAATTATCGTGTGTTACTCGATGTATTATATCGTAATTTGTATTATATTACCACTGTTATTCCGAAGTTATTCGAAATGTAACTATGTAGTGCTGCTTACGAAGAGAGAAAGTTAATTAACGAGAGGAAACAAAAAATCGAAATGGTATAAAATTTCAATTGAACGTTGATAAATTGTTGCAACCCCATTTTATTATCGATGCAATAGTTCGACGAGCTACCACGGTATAACAAGTTTTATATACGTATATTTCATCGAGTTCGCCGTTGCTGGAGTATAATCAAAATAATGGACATTGATATTTTTTTTTAAGGTTCCTAATTGATTATTGCGAGCATTATTTTTTAATGGAGAGATGTTGATATGCCCTCGCCGTCCGGGACAAGAGAATAATTTGACGATAATAATAATAATAATAAATGAGATAAAATTAGAACGTACGTGCTAGTTACGAATTTAATTTTCGATCGAGGTCAAACGATTTACTCGTCGTAAGCAGAGAACCAAAAGGGGCCGTTCATCGAGCGAGGAAATAATTAATCGGTCCCTCCAAACATTTCGAGGAGAGAAAGTTGTCGCGCGTGACAGAATCGAGATACCCTCAAGAGTGGAGTAACACATTTTCTCTGTTTCCTTTTTCCCTCCGCGGAGCCCTTGCTATTAAAGTACCTCAAAGTTACGTTTCGCCGTTTCCGGGGCCAATAAAGCCCCGGGATTATAGATCCGTAATGGAAAAAGTTTCTTCTCAAAAACCTGGCGAGAAGTCGCTCTTGCCAGTCGAAAGCAACAACCGGACAGTTTTTCCATTTCTCTTTGAAGCCTCTTTTCTCGCCGAAATTAAAGGAACGAAAGAGGTTTCCTTCCGAGCGGAATGATTCAGACGTATTTCGACTCGCGAGCGATTGCATTAAGGAATCCAGATAATTTTCAAATGGCTAATCGATGAATTACGAGTTCCATCCCAGTATCAAACTTTTCATTTGCTTATTCAATTTTTTCACGATCAATTCCTAATAAACTTGGAGGAATGATTATATTATTTGTGTCTATCTTCTTTTTTTATTTTTATTACCTTCATTTAATAATAAGATAATAATAATAATAAAATAATAAAAACAATAATAATAATAAGATAATAATAAAATAAAAGATTCGAAATTTTATCCATCGGATCGATTTATATATTGAATATTCACTGATAAGGGAAATTCGACAAAAAATTACAAAAGACTTGAACTTTGAGAACAAACACAGTTTGCGTTTTGTACTAATAATGGGACAATGCTTTTTTTTATAAATTTTTATAAAAATCGGTTCCAAAAGCGAAAACATCCCTCCAAACCCTGACTATTTTTATCGTGAACACTTGTAAGACCCACTACGTTGTAACACTTGTAACGTGATAATCAATACGTTTTGAGACATTCAGAACGGTAACGAAGAATCGTTAATTTCATCAAACAAAAGCATTTAATAATATCAATCCGTAAAGCATGTTGCAATTGCTTCTCTGTCAAAAAGCAGAAACTGTAATTATCACGTGAATTATTTACGCATACGTAAGGAATTTGAATTTAAATAACGCAGCTATACGGGAATATTGATGCAAAAATATGTAAAATTATTCGTTGTAGTATATTTGGAGATATGACGTTTCGGTTATGCTCGTAAAAAGTATAAATACATTCACAGTTCCCTGATTATCGTTTTTTTCCTCCGTCTCGCTTGTGCTTCTCAAGCGAAATAATCAATGTGCGCAAAATAATATCGCGAAATGAGAACGAAGAGAGAAAAGAAAGGAGAGGAGAGAGACAAACGCTTGGGAGAGAGGCTTGAAAAGTTTTTCCATAGACTTAAATTGAATTTTCATGAAAAATTCGAGGCAGATTCCGTATCGTTATTAAAAGAGAGTGGCTCGTTTAAATTTGAGATTAAAGCAAAACACAGCGGCCAGCAAGGGCGGGGTATTAATGTAAGAGACTGCGCCAAGATTCGAGGAGATTTAATAAAGCGTACACACACAAAGTGGAGAACGCACTTGAGAGGGCGAAAAAGGAACGGGGGAGGGGGCCGAAAGCCATTACTTCGTCTCGGACGTTGCTTGATATCTAGAAAACTAACGACGATCTAATAATCGAAAACATTCAGAGATACGGATTTTAATTTTAATTAAAGAACACACTTTTATACTTTTTCTTTTTACTTTGCTACGATATTCTTTTTACTTTGCTACGATACCAAGTTATCATCAGTGATTCATCCGTGCTAAAAATTAAAAAAAAGCTGAATTGTATTATCATCGAAGTAACGATTACTTTACTATGGATCTAAATTATCACTTTGTCGCACTGACAGAGGGTTAAAAGACCTGTGAAAGCTGTTTAAAACTTCCCACGAAACGAAAACATCCCCCTGCACTCTCGAGTTCTCACTTTTAAGACTTTTACGGGGAGAACTATCGCGGCGGACGAGAAGACGAGACAACAAATCTCTCTTTTTCTTTTCTTTACGTTTAATCATCTTTTTACCCCAGTTGGAAACGGTAGCCACAATGAAAATATCCACGAGCCGGAGCGGAAGGGGAGGGATGGGTACGGCGAAGCCGGAGAAACGTCTCCGACGTCGAAGTTGTAACGAGGAACAAAGGGAGATGAAAAGAAACGAAAACGTCGCCGACAATTCGTAGATCCCGAAGCCGGCTCCGGGGGCTCATGAATAACGGAGAGGAGAACGCATTAGAATATTCTCCGCGGCATAACGAATAAGGAGACATAACTTCCATTGTTATTCCTCCTCCTCCTCCTCCTCCCCCCCCCCGTTTTAAAGAAGAGGATGCCTCTAAGTTGCACAACCGTAAATATCGTCCTCGTCACTTTGCCCCAATATTCAGTTCGCGAGTACAGTTCTCCGAGAGAGTGCCACTTAACGAAACGGTCGTGGAATTAAAAGATTATTTTCCATCCGCCCATTAGCGGCGAGACAATAACGATAAACCGACGGGTCGGCGTTCTTGAACTGTAAAATTAATCGCGACTCGAGACCGACTTCTCGGTCTCATCGTTCTATTGTTGGACACCTCATCCTCGTTATGATTAGAAGACGTATCATTATGTTTCTTCTTCACGGATGGAAAAGAAAGAATTTTCTCAATGAAGGGTTTCGTTTGCAAATTATGTTCTTTTTTTTTTATCAATTTGCATCACTGATTCCTATTTTTGTGAAGCTTATTTGTCAGACGAACATCTGGTATTATAATACATCAAATGAAATGAGAGGAGAACAGTATTTAAATGACGGATAGTTTGGAGAAATCTAGTTATACAAATCAGAGAAAAGTTTTCCGCGATTTATTATTTTGCAAATGAAACGTCGCGTTAACCCAGTTTAATAACTTAATAACGTGAAAGAAGAATTCCCTTTTTTTCTTCTTCTTTTTTCTTTCAACTCGCAAGGGAAGCTTTGCGACTGAGAAATTCAAGGAAATTTGAAACTTTGTGCAATGACACACACACACACACACACACACACACACGAAATAGGGTATACCTCTAATTATTATCTAAACTTTACTTATAAAAGTTTAAGCTTGCAGCACCTTTAGAAACAGAAAATCACTATTAACGAAAATATAATAGACGTCTGTTCGTTGTGTTCAAATGCGAGAAACAACAATTCTTATATAATGTTATTTAGATTCGTCGACTACACCAGGCCTGTGTCGATGAGCGAAATTACCAACCGGTTACATCCTTTGGGGAAGCCTTTGAATTTAGGGTGTATCCCAGCCGTATGAATAATGCATCGAGAAAGAGAACGTAACCGCGATTCCCTCCAACCATCGTCCTGGTAATTATATCGATGATCACGTTAAGATTACGCCGGAACAGCGGTCGTTACACCGCCATTATGCCGAAAATTCTAATTTCCACGCGACCCGATAGTAATTGATATACCTCAAAAGCCACGTTGCGCGTTCTTCGCATATCTGTGCAACAAATTTCATCGCGATGATTACGATTAAACAACGAACACCGCCTTCGAATATTGCCTGGGCCAAATTGCCGCAATCTCCTTGACTGCGGTCGCTCAGCGGAAAGATGAAATTCTTCTTTCGATTAATCAAATCGAATACGCGAAACTATTAACAGTGAAAGTGTTTTTTTTTTTTTTGATGAATTTTTCGACATGTTAATTTTCCTTCCTTTCAGATTTCTTCGTGCTCTTTCGGAAGAAGTAATTGAGAAAGTTTCTACAGTTGGTTGAAGAAGATTACACGTGGATATGTTATTTTTTTCTTTCTTTTACTTTCATATTATCAAACTATGTATATAATCAACGTTTGCTGAGAATAGATTCGAGTTGCCAACTAAACTAATGACGATTAATACCAAACTGAATAAGTGATCGAGTCTTGTGTTGTATAATGTATGAAGCGTTCTACGTAATTTTGCGATCAGCCATGTATGCCGTTCATTCGAAAACTGCTTTCCAAGTATGATTAACCAAGCACGCTGATAAACCGGTTGAATGACAGAACTTTTCACTCGAAGTATTGAATGGATGCTTTCAATATCCATCATTGGATTGACGTAAACAGGTGACAACAAAGAAGTCTTTAGGAGCTCCCGCGCTACGAGCTTGTATCTACATATCGATCTCTGAAATTAACTAACTTTCGAACGGCTAGCTAAAACTCGCTAAATGAATTTTACAAATTTTTGAAAACGACATTCCGTCGCTAAATGAATTCGACGTTCAGTTCACGTTCACGTAAATCTCGCGGTTCAAATGCAAAATTAGAGAGGAAACGTTTTACACTTCCAATGCATTTCAAACGCTTTGCGATCAAAAACGTTTCACTTCTGAAAATCGACTCTGTCGCGTGTGACGCAAGATTTAAACGCAAAGAAATTTTTTTTTACTAAAAATCAAAATTTTTTACCGAGTTCCACTTGACTGTCGTGTCCAATTTCCTTGGGAAAAATTCTTTCACCGCCCGTTCCTTCGTGGATCTATGTCGTTGGCTCGAATTTCAAACGGGTCCACACACAGCCCAGAAAGATTGGCCTTCTCTCTCTCAAGGCTAGTACACACAGGATGTAGGTCACTTCGTCATCATCGGAGTTCCTTCCGGGTCGAGCTCTCACGCGTTAACTTTCTATTGTCATGCACAGGTATACAACCGAACCTCGACCGATAATCCTCGACCACAGGCACGGGCCTCATCCGTGCGTCATCGGTGGAACACTTTCGTGGAAAGGTACTTTTAAATGAGTTTCAAGTGACCGGGTCTCTCCCCATCCATAGGTCGTCGCCCCGATGGAAACCGTGAATGAACTCTACGAACGTGTAAATCCACGCGTGCTCACATACACGTCTGTCAATTGTAAAATTACGATCGAATTCAACTTCGACGGTAATTTTATTCTTCATGACGGGCACAGCTGCGTGTGTTAGGTCAATTTTCGATAGTTAATGACAAAATTTGTTTGGTGCTTGTAAAATTATTTTGTAAAATCGAATCCTTAAAAATGCAAAAGATTTCCATGGAAATAGCACATGGTACTTAGAAATCGCGTCGTTGTTAAGTTATTAAGTAGCTCAGTGGTACGAGCGAAGCCTTAACGAAAATAGAAAGTATCGTGGAACATTTATATCATCGCTATATCGTTACGCTTGACCGTTACATTGAAGATCCACATCGGTTTTCGTCGTTGCGTTCCAACACTTCCTACATTTTTTTCTTGACTTTCCTTCGCTAGAAAGCGACCACGAAACCGTTTCTCTTCGTCGAAACGATTGACTAGATATTCGTAACACCTCTGCTAACGTAATGGAAAACTAGAGTGGCAGAGCTGGATAATTTACGTAAACTCGAAGACTTCAACACACAATTCTTCTTAAACAATCTGCTGCTTAATCAGAATATTAAAATCAATCTGTACAATTAACCATATTATCACTTATCCAAAACTTATTATAACAAAATAAAATAACTTGTTAAAGTAAAAACTAAGAATACAAAAGATTCTGAAATGATTTTTTTCTAGCTACATCCGTATGTAGATTGGCCTGTCTTTTACAGAAGCCGGTACGATGTCTCGTTTGCCACTGATAATACTACTTAGAGTGAACTATCCAGCAACGAAATTACGTACAAAAGCCACGGATTTCTACCGAAAGGCGTGGAAAGTGTTCCTCGAGAGCGACGTTTGTCGCGTAGCCGATTTCATCCAGACAATGACGGCCATTACCTTTCATACCGGAAGTACGCGTACAATATGCATGCCGACGATATTGCGCGCCATTAAGATGATGCCTGTACATGGTTCACGTGGAGGAACGTTCTCTACTCCTCCGCAGGAAACAACTTTCTACTCTGGTTCCTCGTTGTTCGAAAATGTCGAAATGCCACTTTCTGCCGTGTGTACGATTTTCGCAAGACTCCGTGAAAATACACTTTTACTAAATTCGAATAATAAATTTACACGTGAATTTCACTTAAGCGTAGAAATTAACAACGAATTAGTGATTAGAAGCAACACTTGTCATTCTCTTTATGGAAGTGGCAAGCCGTAATTAAATTTTTACAGAAATTCACATTTGGAACGTGATTTAAGAAATTTCGATTCATTTTGTATACTTTCTCATGTTGCACGTGCAATTTAAGATTTCCTATAGATACGTAGAGTCTAGCAAAAATCTTAGTATTTATTACTCTGTCTTAATTTTTAACTCGAAAGATTGAAAAACCTGGAGATAGAAAACTTTGTCAACTGACAAAATAATTCTGTACAAACACCAGTTTGTACAAAGATCAATTTATAATATTTATAAATTGTTACACGTAGTTACACTAGTATAGTAGTATATTAGTATATTATATAGAGCATAGTATATTGTATATTGTTACACGTAGCGATTATAAAGAATAAACTCATAGCATTTGATCATAATTTCATAACTCATCAAAAATGTATCAGCGTCCAGATACTTTTGATCGACAGTGTACATTGAAAAAGAGTTGGACCGGACGAGTGTGGGAAGACGCAAGTTAATGGATTCGTCTTGTGAATCCAAATGAACAAAATAAAAAATATATCCGCTAATAAATGTGTTTCATGGTTGCAGAGAGTCTGGAACCACGTGGTTTAAAACCGACTTTCATGTCGCTTTCTCTGTAAACAATTTCAGAGGAGAGACTCGTTTCGAAAGCGGGACCTACGCTGAATTCTATGACCATGGCCTATCAGTCCGTACCGAGCATCCCCTGTGCTTTTGCAAGTCGATGTTATTTCACCTGGCTCGTCCGTTGCGATACATGACACCCAAAAACGAACGCTCTAAGGTTTCTCGCGCTGTGCCGCGTGGAATTCATAATCGAGCTCGACGATCCAAATATGTCGCGATCATATAATGTGACTGTTGATCTTGATCATGTATAATGTAACAAAATAGATATATATATATATGGAATTTAAAATAGAATTTAGAAATTTCAATTAATGTTTCAACTGAATATTTTGTTGAAAATCTATGATGATAGAAATTATATATATATATAATACAAATCAACATATAATATATACATAATATATCAAATTCCTGCGATTTATTGATAAACTAGTGGTTTACATATATATATATAATTTAATAGAATGACATCCACTTGGAAGCTCAATTGATTTCAATCTACAATTTACCAATAAATAATAAATAAATCGCAGGGATTTTGATGAATACAGTAACAATTATAATTGACAACTCGTTTGGCTCTCCGTTGATGCATAAATGCAAAAGGTGAATATTTAACGTTGCACACGCGTGCGAATGGAAAATAAATATAAATGAGCATTGTCATAAAATTTCATATCGACGTTAAAGATAATATTAAAATTTTTACATATAAAAAAAGAAGAATCACCCAGGAGACTGCATAAAACATTTCGATCTAATTGTATACAAAAAAAAAAAAAATCTCTACCTCTGTTGAACGTCGATAGCGAAACGATTTCCGATAAAAATTCTGACACATTTTCAAATAAAAAAAAAAAAAAGAGTCTACCGTCCAATCTGCCAAGCGCAGACACACAACAGAAATTAATTCTGTATACTGTCAAAGGACAAAGGATCGTCACATCACGATGGAAATCAACATCAGACCAGAAATCGCCAGGGAGACGTGGTGTTCCGATCTGATTACCCTCCCCCCGCCCCTCCTCCTCTTCGATGTCCCATGGACGTTCTCTAAACGCGGAAACTCCGTGATATCGTTCGTTCCAGATCATTTCTATAGCCGTCCCAGCGGCTAGAAAGTTGCCTGCCCCGCACTGGAAAACGCGTATTTTCCACGCGCTACTAATGATACACCCGGCGTGTGCCTTCCTTCTTTCACGGCTCGCATTGTCGAACCCGCCGTGAAAAGGAGCCGTTTTCAAACTGTCGCCTGGCACACGACGAACGGGGGGAACAAAGAACGAAGCCAGGCAAAACAGGTCGAGGAAAAAAAGAGAAGAAAAAAAACGTCGAAAAAGAACAACGAGCTAAAAGAGTGAATAGACGAGAGATGGAAAGAAGAAAATACAATGAGGGAATAACAGAGAACAGAGAGAAATGCTCGAACATTCCATGGCGCGCGAGTATGACGCAACTACGTTGTTCGAAGCCTGGCTACTATGTATACTTTCTATTCGACGTGTGTGCCATTGTTGCCGCCGGTTGAACGACGTCGCGCAACGGGGACGAAGGAAAACTAGCTGCTGAATACCGTAAAAGTGGATGCCTTTTTCGCGAAAACGAAACGTCGCGAATCGACGACAACCCTGACTGGCAATTGGCGCTCTCCGCGATGTGCCACCCCCACGCCTCTGACGATACAATGAGATTTTCCATTTGAGGAAATTCCCGAAATTTTCGAAATTTCTTTATTCCGAAGCGGATATCAGCAGCTGATTTCTAAAACGTACGTGAGATGTTCAAAATTTAGCGCATGATATTTAGCGCGTGAAATCTATATTTGAGATTTCATTCCTCAATCCAGTGATCGCGTATCTGGAGTATGAAATTGGGAAACTTGGGAAAAGTGAAATTGATTAATTAAAGATACACCATGGCTACTTAATTAAATCGCAAACATTCTATTATATTATAAATTGTAAATTAATAATTTTAAAATATAAATTATAAATTCCCCCCCCCAAAAAAAGCTAACTATCACACGCCACGCCTAAAAGTCTACCTTTTGTTCGCGAGAAGCTCCGATACTTTGCGACAATGTGCTTCTTACTCGCGCAAAAATCCACGAGGAAGCGTGATTCCTAACATCTTGTTCGAGAGGGCTGTCTCGAAATTCGAAAAGAATACAGCGGGGTCCTGGTCCCTCGGGTGAATGCAACGTATTGTAAGAACGTACAAGGGATAAAGGATTCATCCGGTTCGAATGAATACGGGATAAACGAGCGACGGAAGCACGGAAGCGAAGGTTCCTCTCTATTTTCGAACGAAAATCGAGATCGCGTCTTCGAAATCGGCGAACGAGGACGTTCCAATTTTCTACGGGATCTTCTCACGGAATGTCAGAAAGGTTTGGCAAAACTCTGCCGATATACGTTTATACCTCGCAAAAAATGTATATTTTTGAGAAAGTCTCGTAGTATCGTAGCTACTGGATAAAGGGAGTGATAAGGGTGATCTTCATAAGGATGGAAATGGAACTGGATCAAAGTGATCAAAATTATAATTATAATTTTTTTTTAGAATAGTTTTGCAGATTTATAATTTTTTTAGAATAGTTTTGCAGATCTACAGATGATGTTGCATTTCTTCAGAAATTTTAACGATTTTTACCAAAATATACGAATAGAAATATATTTGTGCTCTTTGTTCAGTCGTCACAACCTTTTTTCTATTCCTCGCACTTTAAGGTTTCTCTGATAAAATTTTTACAAATTTTGGTCGTCCAGTAGCGTTGCAGTAACGTTGCAGCGAAATGTTGCAAGTTACTCCAGTAATGATGCCGGCTAATGTGAGATCCTCTTGCGTGAGAGTAACAAGTTTGGTAATGTATATTACCATATACGATATAATTTTACGCGTTATAAGATAACTTTACTTAATCATTCCTTGCACATGAATGTACGTTTCACACTTGTTAATTCACTAATTATCATGTAATATTATTAATTATCTCTTAAAGAAAGTATCTCTTAAAGAAAAAAAAAATGTTTACTGACTTTATTAATCTAGATTTTAATACCTGTTCGTGATCCTCTTGCTTCACGTTCCTACATTTTTATGATAATAAAGCATAAACGTGCTTCAAACCTATTTTAAAGCCAATTTAACGGAACGCTTCAACTTTCGTCGAAACGGGGCCATCTTGTATTTATAACCGCAAATAGAAATAAATTATAACAGCAAACTTTATTCGTTTCCACGTAGAGATGCGAAAATGAAACAAAAATAAAAGGCGACTAAAATTTTCTAAAATCGATACCAGACCAGAAGCGACTAAGATCAAGGATTAGAAACAAAACCTATTCATTTTTTCTGTCTTTTTTCCTTTCATTCCTCCTCTCGCGCGGAAAGACGAGTTGCGAATTTACGAACACCTCGATTAAGAACACAGACGAACGCGGAGATAGTTTGACGCAATTAGAGTGACGCGCCGATATCGTTCCCAACGAAGGATTTAATTTCGTCTTGCGGAAGAAGCTGCAGGAAGACGCACATCCGCATGTTTAATGATCTCGAGCGTGGCCACAAAGGAGGATAAACGGTTTCTTTGAGAAGAGCCACAGCCGCTTTCTTCGTGAAGCCCCGCTATTGGAAACTCTTTGTGCCACTGCTGTTCCACGGCACGGAAAGCGGGGTCGGTGACTACGGATCGGTTGATTCGCGAATATACATATACACGATCGGCCAGCCAAAAAGGAACGCTGAAAATTCCGTTTCGTGGCCAGTGTAAACGCGACCCTTCGGCTGGCTTCCACACCAGCCATGTGTACGTATGCAGTTGGCTCGATAACAATCGAACATTGCAGGACAGCAATACCTTGGCAATGGCCGACAATGAAAGAAGTTTTCGATCGGGGGGACCTTCTGTTCGCCCGAATGGGCCGGCAGACCTTTTAAACTTCTTCCACACTCGCCAACGAAATATCTCGATCGGTGACGCCGATCTCTTTCGTACACGATATATACCTTGAATGATCGATATTTAACGCCGTTGAAGAATTACCGAACTCGAAGCAACGGCGTTACTTAAATATTACTTAAAAAAGTAACTATCGTGGAATTTCTCCAAATTTTTTGAAACAGTAGAAGCGAGAAAGCCTCTCACCCTTTGATCTGTCTTCTTTTTATTCTGTCTGCTTTTGTCGAGAGAGAGAGAGAGAGAGAGAGAGAGAGAGAAAAGAGAAGAGAAAATGTGAAACGTTTGATCTGAAAAATGGTCGGATAATGATGACGGAAGCGTTGCGAAGCGTTCCAGATATTTTTCAGAGCTTTTGAAAACGAAGTCCGGCAGAGAAAAAAATTAGGCTTGGATGACCCAGTTTGCACACAAAGTGCGAAAAACTATGCTCCCGCTCTCGGGATTGAAAATGTAACGCGATGGTTGGGCATTGTTAATTCTTCCGCGGCAGAACAAACGTGACATCTGAAGTCTGTGTGTTTTTTACCAAAATCTGCGAATGAGATATCTCTTCCCTTAATCCCTTAAGCGTTTTGTTTTATTTTGAGAATGTGCACTGATGTGCGCTTAATTATTTCTAGACGATGACGAGCATACTCGACAAAAGCACAGTAACCGCACTTGCTGTAAGATTGAGTCAAATTGAGTTAACAAAATGATAAATTGTTTTGGTGCTTTTTGGAAAATTTTTAATTTTATTTACGGTATCTACAGTATTTGCAGAACTTGACATTTTATTTTTTATTCGAAAATCATTTTATTTTATTTTTTGAAAATTATTCCATGAAAAATTCCAATTTGTGGAAAAAAGAATTTGAAGTTTCATCAATTCAAAAAAGGAAGAAAAAAAAATCAAATATTCGCAAAATTAAAACGATTAGAGATGAATTTAATTTGCTTTTGCAATTACCGCGTTATTTTCAAGTGCATATTTTTTTTGTTTGCTTTGTTGCCTTGAAATATTCTAAAATGTGCTAAAATCACAAAACATATAATTTTTTTTACCTAAATTTTACAATAAATAGCAAAAGCGAATTTTTTCTCTACATGACGAGTACACTCGACATTAAACAAAAAAAAAATTCCATCTTTTCATGACGAGTATACAAACGCTTCTAGGCGTAAAAAGAAACGCGAAAGATTTAGTTCGAAGCATCGTACGAACAACGATACAGCGTATCTCAAGACAAAAAGAAAGAAGAACGGAATTCAACCGAAACGAAAACAACCGCGAGATTATTGTTAGCAAAAATTAATGCAAACGAGAGAATGATTCAGTAGTGAAACAATTATTAATATCTCTCTCCGGTGACAAATATCGATTACGTTTGTTTTGTGGAACTCGCGCAGCACGAGACTGGCCATTGAAAATAATCGGAGAATTATTCCTTCGATAATTCGTCACGACCGAATCACTTGTGTAAATATCATTTACGAGACACGATATTTACGAATAAATAAATGAAATGAAACAAACATCGAGAATAATGAGAACGGAATGTCAGTTGATTCAAAAAGATACGGTTGATTATTACGACAATTGCAGCGTCGAGCTTCGGTTTTGTTCGACGTGTCAATGTCGATTAAGTTTGTAACACCCGTTGTTCTCCCGTTGCCAAAACGCGGAATGACAGAAAAACTCGACAACGCGTTATGATAGAATTTCGAAGCATCATCATCGATTGTCATTACTCGCCGGGGCAATTACACACTTGAAAATTGCAATCGTAGTCGATTTTAGTCGCGGCTCCACACGCGGCACGCGTCGTAATTCCAAACGCAAGTATCATAAATAGCAAAGCTGAATTCCTACCGGATCGAAATCCCGAAGTGAGAATAGTAATTGTTTCCCATTTAAACAGTCATTGCTACGCGAGCATCTGCGCCACTTTAAATTTCGAACTTTGCATCGTGCAACGCCGGCAAATTTATTTCCGGCAAGATCATTCTACTTGTTAGGTGAACGAAACCCAGATGTTCGTGTGCATTCGTTGATCGAGATTTTTCGACTGCGGAGTTTCAGTCAACTGGTATCTTTTTTATAAACGAAGAAATGAAGAAATGAAGCTTGAAGATAAAGGCATTAAACGCTGTAGCATTTTACACGAAAGAGTCACGAGTGAGACAAGTGTATTTTTTTCAAAAACGAAATAAATTTATCCGGCGAAATTTTGTAAAGCGAATGTAGCAATATTCGGGATTTTAATATTCAAGAGCGTGCAGATTTATCTGTTGGAGTTTAATAAAGATATTGCTGTTTGTATCGCTTCTCCATTGAGCTTCTTCACATATTACAGATATGAAACTTCATTGTCTGAACGAATTTTTGTAGATTTATGGTTATCAGGAATTTGTCGCAGTATCTCATTCATCTGTCTAAAATAAATGAAGACAGAGTTCAATGAAGAGAAAAAGATCAAATGAACGATTAGAATTCCGACGATTCAAAAAGGTCGCGATTAATCGCAAAGAGATAAAACACAACTCTGCGAACTTTGTACGTATCTCAGAAGATCGTTAACAAGTTCCCAATAATTTAACGGGGGAACGACACGATTCTTTCGATTCCTAACACGTAGAATCAGTCGCAATTTCGAACAGCCTCGACGGAAGATTACATTCGCTATTGAACAGCATCGATTCCAGCGAGCGAGTACAGCCTTAACAAAAGACGCACGTAAGCGGTGGCGAGGAGGGAATGCAAAGAAAGCGGGAATAATTAATACTCGAGGCACATCTTCGTGCAGAGAGACGTAAGTACGTGAAACACCGTAAAAAAAAGTATTCTCTCGCGTGAAACGCTACGATGAATTTCACGAAAATGCTGCACACACGTTACCAATAAGTAATTGAGTCCAGACACTTGGTTATTTTCGACGAGACGAGTGTTTCAATTACAAAATTAATTATTGCTACGTCTTTTCGGTAGGCGATCTTTAATAGGATTTTTAATTTAACTCAATTAGTTAATAGTTAAAATTACTATTGAATCGATAAAATTACTATTAACTTAAATACTTAATAGTAATTTTATCGATAACATTAGTTAACTAATTAACGATAGTTTTCAATAGGATTTTTAACCATAAGAAGGTAGTAAGCGCTACTCCGAATTAATATCAAAACTACCAAAGTAACAAAAATGAGGGACTCGTAATTTTTCACAGAATATCTCCATTTTTTGGAGACTTCCAATTAAATGGAGATATCTTGTAAAATATATAACTTATGTAATCTTGTAAAATATACAGCTTAATGGAGACAAATTTTTTGGAGATATCTCGTGATATATATAAATTAAAGCTTATGAACTTCTTTTCGTGAATCTATTCCTTGTTGCGTTAAATGAAAAAACTAATGAAACATTAATTTTTATTTCTACAAGCTTTGTAACTTTACTCGTCGGTAGTTCTAACGTTCGACCATTTCAACCATCTAATTCGTGTACTTTGGCAAAATTTAGATACTACTGCTGCAACAAAAAAAAAAAAAAAAAAAAGAATGTTCGGACATTCATGAACGTACGCACAGTACGCATGTATATATATATATACGTAGAAATTGCATTCTTAGCGTTTTAGAAAGTGCACGCAGAAGTGGACATGCCAGCCGCCGGTGGCTCGGGTGGATTTCACAAGAATTAATTGACTCGGTGATTCGGTCGGACTTATCGTCGTGATTTACGCGCCACACGATTCACATGAATTTCATGGCGCGTGGTCTTTGCAAGAAAATACATTTGCAATTTCGCCGTTGTAATTTCGTCGCTGGGCAGGGAAAAAAAGGGGAGAACGAGCGGGAAAAAAGGGATTTAAAAAAAGAGAAAAAGAGGGAACGATAATAAGTAAATGGAGAAAATGGCGTGCACGTGATCCCGAGCGGTTTATCCCGAAGGTTTTTCCGAAGCGTTCGCAGAACAAGAAACGCTGTAATTGCGGCGTTGGGGGATTATAAATGAAAATGGTCGGAGGTTAATTTTCGGCTTGGACGCTCTTAATATGTAGCTACGTGGAAGAATATTCGCGATGTTTATCTCGAGATAAGAAATTTAATTTATTTAACACTTTCTTTACTCGAAAAGACAATTAGTTTTAATGACAGTTATTTGAAGTGATATTCAGGAATATTGAGAAAAAAGCTCCGTAGCTTTTGATAAAGAGAAAAATTAGAATCTACACAGAGACAATAATAGATGAAATAAAATACAGTCCACGTACGAGGAATGTTTCCTATTTAATCTCTTTTTGCGTTAGAGTTCTTAAAAATACTTTTACGTCGTTTGTAGATCGTAAGGGAAGTACGGCTTTAACCGTAAAATAGAGGGAAACTGTTCGGTGAGTAGGTACATGTATAATTGATATGTGGTTAAGAAATTGCAGGGCTCCAACGTGAAAAGAAATTGTTCCAGGAGGATAATGCAAATTTAATGAACATCCTACGGATGAAGCCGGCGTTTTCCAGAACGCGAGACGAGGCAGCAGCTTTCGCGCGTGATGAAAATTCATCAAGCTTTACCGAGGCATTTTTAATCAACCAGAATAAGAAGATAAATACACATACATATGTATGTACACACAGTAACATGTATACACACAAACGAGTCACTGGTGGTTCACGGCCTCGCAAAGTGCCGGGTGTTCTCTTAACTCAGAAGGAGTATCTCTTTCCGTAAATAAAACAGCGAATAAACCGCGGTATAAGAAGCTCTGTCTATTAAAAGCCAAGATAGGATCTGTCGTGCAAAATCACCTATCTTCGTCTCTTAAATCCAAAACATCCACAAACGTGATCCACTTGAATTCAAAATTTGAAAAGGAAAACACAATTTTCAATTTCCAAGTTGAAAAGGAACGAGGAATGAAATGAAATAGTTCGCCTTGAAAATTTAAAGACTCGATAAAAGATAAATACTGGACAAGCTTTTCCAATTTAGAAAAAAAAAAAAAAAATGGAAAGGAAGCGCAATTCCAATCAACCGGATGTCGATCTCACTGAACGCGACATTTCACGCAATGAAAACTCGAGCGAATTGGCTAAAAAAACGAAGTAGAAAAAATCAATTCGTGTACACGTACCTCGATTTTTATAATTCACACGCGTAGAAACGTGCAACCAATTAATCCTCCGTTCTCCGTGAAACAATCCTCGTAGATCTTCCTCGGTATGTATCTGTGCATGTGCGTATGTGTGTGTGTGTGTGTGTGTGTGTGTGTGCTGTCCTTTTCTTTCTTCTTTTTTTTTTTGTATTTCTTCCTCGCACTAGCTCAACGTAGAAATCGAGAATACCGTTTAGATTTACACGGTGATCGGAGCACTGAATCGCAAAGCAGAGAATCCCGTTCGCGAAGAGGGAAACAGACACGAGAGAGCAGACTTCGGATTCGAAATTGCGGTACCGCTCGCAGGTAACGCGCCTTTCGCCGCTCAGTCCGCGCCGAATGACGTTCGTATACTGTCCTGGCTCGGTGCGTTCGGCGGAGCCGGCCTCGTATGATGACCCCCTTCTAGAATTCTACGGCCCTGTCGACGTACGCCAGTCTCTGGACACCGGCGTAACACCAGGAAACGTGCAACGCCAATTCTACTGGATTCGATGGATTTTACATCGAAAATTTCGCTGACGTTGGATTGCCATCGATCTCCAATAAAGATAAATTTTCTCTGGAATAATTTGTTGAACTAAACATAACGTTTAAACAATGAGGAAGAATTTAATTTGTTTTTCCTTCGTGGTTTTTTTTTTAGTATTGCTTTTGATTTATATTTTCAATTTCTAGCTCTTTTTTTTCTTTCTCAAAGCCGTCCTTCTTTTTTAGAGACTTTATATTCGACGAATGAAAATTATAATGCAAGTGGTTTTTCTAGTTGAATTTAAGCATTTCGTAATAGCGAGTGAAATTAGTTTTTTAATTGGTTTCTCTGTCGGATTTAGTTGGTCAACTAACCGTTTACTTTTTCTCTGACTTTATGAACAGTATCCGTATTCCACGAGATTCATCGAGACGCAGCCAGAAAGAAATAAGATGGTCGGTAATTCATGCAGCCGAGACCGGTTGGTTCGCCGATGGCTTTTAAAAATATTCTAACTCGTTAAAACTACCGAAGTTATAAGTTAATTTTTTTTAATTTCAACCGAATGAAACTTTTGTAGTTTGAAAATTTTAGAAGTTTGCCTGTATCTCTCTTGGTGTAGCGTCTCGCGCGAGATATTCACTTCCTGTTTTAAATAATCCTCGTACCTCGTTTATTACAAATAAAGTTTAACGCAATACTTTATTCGCGACACAATGCTCTGTCAACTGACAACGTTGCCGGAACGATTTGTCACTCTGCAACATACCAGCCTGTCTAAAATATCGATCACGCCAACCGTTCCTCCATCACGCAGAGACAAACTGCAGAATATCTGCAGATCGACCAATTTCCTATGAAACGTTCCATAATGTTAGGTCCTGTCGCCATCAACCGGAAAGGTAAAACTTAATGATGTTTCGTTCGATGCTTACATTTCAATAATAGATGAAACGGGTCATCGATCGGCCACATGACCCAAAACCATCCGGAATTATACAGCGTCGCAGTCAACGGCCTTTGCCTGTGAAAGAATTCGATCTCTTCTTGTATCACTATATGACTATATGACTCTTGATCTCTTCTACTTTGATTCCCTCTATTTCTCTCTTTCTCAGTCTTTCACTCTCTGCCTCTCTTCTTTATTCCCTTTTTTATTCAAAAACAGTGATACCGAACGGGAGAAATTTTTCTTGAGAAAAATTCATGTGGCTCGTACAGGCACGTCCGGAATTCGATTCTGGAACGTATTGCTCCCTCCAACTTTACTGTACTCCGCGTGGTATTGCCTGTAGAGACGAAAAAGTGCAGTAGCTGCAGCGGCTGCATCCGCAGGGAGGGCGAAGAGCCAGCACGATTGTGAGAAAGCGGGAGAGGAAGGAGATAGGCACTGGTAAAACTGAGCACCGCCCATCTTTCTTGCCTTCCATTTTTCTCAACCAAAAGGATCCGGTGTAATTCTAGCGCGCACGCTGAAAATTAATGTGATTCGAGCTGGTACGCGTGGAATTCGATCCGGCGGAGACCGGCTTCTTCACCTTTACGGTACTCGCGCGATATCCCGGGCCTCAACTGCCATGGAAATATGCAATGAACCGCGCCCGTTTCCCATTGCCGTTTCGCTTTGTCGTTTTCGCGCTGCCGTCCACTGCTCTCGTTCACCAGCCTCATCATTCGAAACGTGTAAACGAAACAGCGCTGTTTGAAAAGCGTAAACGTTTCTTAAACCATCTCTTCTTCTTCTTCTTCTTCTTCTTTTTCTTCTTCTTCCTCCTCCTCCTCCTCCTATGGACCACTTCTTTTTCACTGCGCGTTACCATCCGCGCTGAAAAGATTGCAACACATTTTAGAATTTTCTACGAAAAAAAGAGGGAAAATTCGTCGGAAAGCCAGACTGGAGATTTAGAGGCACTAGTTACTTAAATACGAGCTTGAACTCTTACGGTTTTTACGTAACCTACCGAAAAAGTATAACACCTGCGGAGGCAGCGGTAAATAAACTGCAACGGGGGCGCTTTGAGGTTGGCTAGAATTAAAAAGGTGCGCCTGTGTGTTTAGGCATGCCAAAGCATGGTAATATTGAAATGCACAGAGAAACGGGTTTTAATATATATAGAGATAGAGAAAAAGTAAGAAAGAGAAGGAAATTGACGTTTGACCAAACGATACTTGAATTAAAATTCAACGTGTTCCATTTTGTTAAATTGTCAAAATGTTACCAATTTAAGTTCGCGGTTCGTTACCTTTGTAATGAAATATTCATCAAATGTAAATATTCCCAAAGAGAATAAAATATTAATTGTAAAATTCTACCCCTGAACGACAACTTTTGACTACGTAAATAAATCACGAAAATATAAACGATACGTAGAATAATCTGTACACGTTCGATCAACTGCAGATCAGACTGCATCGTTTTGTGCATCAAATTTATTTTACGTCGAATCCAAGAGAAAATGTACGCCGCATTAGACACAGACGCGAATGTTTCCAATTTAGAGAAGTAGGGGGGTACAAGGAAGAAGAGAGAAAGAAAAGCAACCGTGAGAGAAGGAGAGACGTTTCAAGTTGTGTGCTGTTCCAACATTCCTAGATGGCCCCGAGGCGCTAAACAGAGTACCGTCATCGCAAGGAAAGGCCCAGTGACCGACATTCCCCTTTCCATTCTTCCTGATACTCCTTCGCCCGGATCTTGCCGCGATACTAAAATATACACGGCGACGACCTGTAACGAGTATCGTAACCGGAACCTCTGGAACCTTCGCCCTGAATTTCCGTACAAACCGGCCACTCTCTCGAGCACGAGGTCAAATTTTTCGGTTGTTGGACTAACAAGCCTTGGGAAAATTACAGCGTCGACCGTTATTGGTATATCGAAGCCATTTGTGTTTTTTTTTTGTTGGCTATTAACTGCATTGATTTTCTTCATTTTCCTGCTGAAAATTATTAAGATATACAACGAATTTTGAAGAAATTTTTGATTCACGTAGATTAAATAATATAATTAGAGATTAATATAAATAGTTAACTGACTAAAAAATTATCTTCGTCATTATTTCTTCTTCCTTGGACATTTACTTTTCAATAATTCGTTTCCTTTTTGATAGTAAAAAATTATTCTGATTATCCGACTGAAACAGAAAGGAATATTGTTTTGTTTTAATGAAATTAATGAATGTGTCTATGTAAATCATAAATATTTCATTCGAATTGCGAACGTTATTTCTTATATAAATCTACATATAGTTACAACATTATATATCCTTCACGTTCCATCCATAAAAGTCAGGAAAACGGACAGGGACCTACATTTTCATCAGCACCCTGCGAAACTTAAATAATACAATTCTAATAAACGATCGACATTTTTAATGTTGATTCGTTCTATCACTGTTGGAAAAGAGCAACGCAACAAAATGACGTTACACAGTAACACTGTGTAATCCACCGTACGTTAGTGTTAAATGCGGTTTCAGTTAAATCAAGAAAAGTTGATGAATGCTTTATATATGCAACACCAGGTGCTTTATATACGTACCAAGTACGAGTAGTTTTTTAAACTTTATAGCCCTGATATATTATATTCTTCACAGCTTTTAATGTAAACGCTGTAGTAAAGACAATCTGAAAAGTAACTTAAACAATAACTTGAAATTTGATGCCATTAACTGTCTCAGTTCGTGCTACTGAAATTTTAAAATAATCCGTATAACACTTACAACATATAGAAACAAATTTCCTATAATAAATGTTCAACTTTTGTACAATTTGAAGATTGTTGTTGAAGATCTACGTAAGAAAAGAGAGCTATCAAATTCGTTTCGTTTTTCATTAGTTATTTATCAATAGATCCATAGGCTGCCTATTACTCGATCAATAAACAATTCCAGTCGTGATTTCATTAGCTCCTGTACGAGTAAATGTAATTAGCGGTAACAGTAATCGTCACTCGACCGTGCAGCATCATATTGAAAATTTTATAATGCTCCCCCGTTTCGTACAAATATACATACTTGTGTGTGTATATATATATATATATATATAGGATCAGGGAAATGCACTCGTATATGTGCATATATATACGTATGTACGTGTGTTCTCGGGAAACATATATCAATTATCCATCTTATCAACGTAACGCCAGAAGCCTTGTCATTATCGGCATGCCGGAAGGGACAAGCTTGCACCAACATATATGTATACTATGTTATGCTGCTTCGTAGTTTCGTGAATTACGATGAACTAATGACATTTGTGTGCGTTAAGCACGTTACACGCGATATACATGTGTTCCGAGTGGCGTGTTTCCGGCAACGCTACGGCAGGTAAAGTTGGAATAAATTAACGATGGATGTCGCTCAAATATCCGTGAAATTGAATGTTGATACAACATGTATTAAGATGAGATGGTAATTTGAGTGAAAATATTTCTAAATTAAACAATAATGGATTTAGATTAAATCAATTCATGATTAACATATTATACTAGTTATTAGCTCGAATGCAGCTCATTTTGTATTCCACTAATATATGTTACAAATATTCTGTTACATACATGTATATAATTGAAGATATAATTTTAAAACAAAATCAAATTTCTATGTTGATTCGTACAATATTAATTGTTATTAAAAATGGAACATCATTATAATAAATTAAATTACGAATGCATCTGACAAAAATTCTTTTAATACTGAAATAAATTTCATTAAATAGACAAAACAAACAAATTTAAAATCCTTTACCAATTTAAGAGCAAATAAAAGAACAACTCCATTGTCCAGGAGCGTATTGCACGAACGATGAGTTCGTACTTTATTTTTTTTTTATGAGAGATTAAATACAAATTTTAATACGACCATTTTGAAACTAACCATGAACTTAATTGCCCATATTAAATTTGAATCACTTGCAATTCATCCAAAATACGACTGATTTTTTTGAAGTATGGAATAATCTACAAATGTTTAAGAAAATTAAAATGAAATACATACTACGCATCGCAAAAATGTATAAATTATTTATATATTGTGTAGTAAATAAATAGAAATAGTAATACTTAATATAGTAATACTCAAGTTTCATGTAGGAATTGAAACAAACAAAAAGAAACATTACATACCACGTAAAAAAGATTAAAATCAAACAAAATTTTAATATTTTATAATAAATATAGAATCAACATTCATATTGTTCACAGTTTCGATGAAATCGCAAGAAAAGATTTGTATTTAATTCTTGGATGCAGCAGCACTGACATGTACGGACGAGTTGCGCAAAATTGCGTTCGTCGCCAGTGCGCACATGCTTCCACGTAAGTGACAGACATTGAACAACATAACCTCTTCGACATCCTTGCAATTGTATGTTAGTTGATAATTTTTGAGTTACAGTTAGAAAAATTTGAATCAAAAGTGCCTTAAAAATGGTATCTGTCTTAAATACGGTTGACACCGGTCATGAAGACATGATTCATGATGCAGAAATGGATTATTACGGTTTGAGGTTAGCAACTTGTTCCAGTGACAATTCGGTTAAAATCTTTGATTTGAAAAATGGATCACAAAGTTTAGTAGCTGATCTTAAGGGTCATGTTGGACCCGTGTGGCAGGTTACTTGGGCACATCCTAAATTTGGAAATCTTCTAGCATCTTGTAGTTACGATCGGTATGTTGCAATTTGTAAAAATTCTTTGATACTTAATATATTTCTTCTTCACACTAACTGTGATATATTTGGGCAAATTATTTTGTTTTAAAATTTGTATTGTTTCTTGTAATAGAAAAGTAATCATTTGGAAAGAATTAGGAGAATGGACCAAGATTTACGAACATAATGGTCATGATTCCTCTGTCAATTCAGTAGCTTGGGCACCACATGAATTTGGCTTGATCCTAGCCTGTGGCAGCTCCGATGGTTCGGTGTCTATACTTATTAATAATGGAGATACATGGGATACACAAAAGATTACAAATGCTCATACCATTGGATGCAATGCGGTGAGTTGGTGCCCTGCTATAGAACCCAGCTTTGATTCTAGTGGAACACAAAAGAATGGTCCAATAAAGAGATTAGCTACTGGAGGTTGTGATAATTTAGTTAAAATTTGGAAAGAAGAAGGTGATAGATGGATTGAAGAAGACAAACTCGAAGCACATAGTGATTGGGTAATGCATATGCTAGTTTTTAAATCTAAATTGTTAAATATAAATTAAAGAAAGCCAGTAATTAAATATTTTGTTTCTTACAGGTAAGGGATGTTGCATGGGCACCTGCAGTTGGTCCGTCCAAAGCAGCCTTGGCTTCTTGTTCGCAAGACCGTCGTGTAATTGTATGGACTTCCAATGATTATACCAGTTGGACACCAACTATTCTCAATGTTTTTGATGATGTTATTTGGAATGTTAGTTGGTCATTAACTGGAGGTATATTAGCTGTTAGTGGTGGAGATAATAAAGTATCTCTTTGGCGTGAAAATACAGAAGGACAATGGACTTGCATTTCTGAGACAAATAAAGGTCAAGGAAATCTTAATAACACAGATCAGCGTGCTCTGTAACATCTGAAAATAAAATAGGATAATATTTTTTACCAATAAACATTATAAATTAAAAGAATTATCTAATATTAATAACAATTTTATTCCTCTTCTTTGTAATCTTATCGTATATCTATACATAAAGAAATATAATTTTCAGAACAAACGGAATTCCAGCACTTTACATTTATAGTAAAGAAATATTATACTGTACATTGTTTGGACAACATATACTTCATGAATAGTATATAAATTATAAAAATATACACGTCTTTCATTGATTGAAGTAAAAAATATTCTGCACATTTACACATCTAAATAAATTGTTATACATAGATTTTGTTAAACGATTAATTTTGAGTATACAAGGATGCAGTAAAAACAATATCTCTTTTAATGACAGTAGAGGCTTCTTCCATTTTTTCCTTTAAAACAGGATCACCTATAGTAGTAGCCGCATTTTTTACATCTCGTAATGTTTCGCTTAATTGTTGAATACATCGTACTATAATCCCTTCTTGTACATCTGTTTTTTCCATAATCTCGGCAAATGATTTCGCTTGTGCCCAATCATAAACTACTTCTACTAAACCAAAATTTAGTGGCTGTAATGTTGCTAACTGATAATGCTGTTCTAAAGCTTCTAATTCGGCGTGTATTTGCTTTATTGTTTCACAACTCTGTAACCAAAAAACATTTAAATATTACAGTAAACAGTTAATTCGAATTGAGAAAGTATATATACCTTCTTTAATTCTGGTGTTAGATTTGGTTTAATATCAGTTCGTTGTTGGAATATTAAAGTAGATAATAATGCTGCTATTTCAGCTGGTTGAAGTACAGTTAACACATTTTTGAGAATGAGCTCAGTGATTAATAGTTCGTTATTTCCCATTTGTAAAGCAACTCGACCTTTTAATGCAACTATAAACACAAAACAAAATTATTATATATCATTAATTCGTGTTTATAATTTCTATGAAAAAACAAACCTCTCTCATCATTATCTATATATCCTAAATCTTTAAGAAGTGCAACAGCATTTGTATATTCAGGATATAAACTTAATCCTTCATCGCTAAGTTTTAGTTGTAGTTTATTTTTTTCGCTTTCCAATTCACTTCGTTCATACACAACTTCAAATTGTTCCTCGAAATTTATCATCTCTGTACATTTCATATTATCCACAGCTTCCTTTAAATCTAATAAATGACGTAATTTTTTACCGACATCATAATTCATTTTCATTTTCAAATATGGTTTTAGAACAGAAGAATCACGAAAAGCATTTAGAGATAATGTCATTAATTCTTGCGTAGCTGTTTGATATGTCTGACTAGGAGGTTCATTTCTAAAAATAATTCAAGATTTTAGATATTTTCTAAATTATAAATTACAAAGAATTCAATTTAAATTTTTCCTACTTACTTAAATCTTGATATTTGTCTTTTTTCCCAATTTGACAAAACGAAGTTGCAATCTATTTTAATTTGACAATTTGTTATTTCCAATATGTTCCATGCAGCTATAGTTAACACTTCATCTGATGGAATTCCAACTGGCACAAATATTTCTTTTCTCATTAAAGCAACAATATCGTACCATTTGTCGGACTTTCTAGCTTTTTTACTTTTTTCTAGGGATAATGTTTCCACAAAAGGATTTGATGCATCAGAATTTTTAAGAACTAATACTCTATATTGTTGACTACCTTTACACTGGACAATCGCCAATAATAGAGCTAATTTGTTATAATGATTTTCATATGATATCAACAATATCCTACCAGGTGTTAAACTTTTTACTGCTTTTTTCTGTGTCTCATAAAAATAGGGTTTTAGATATTTGAGATATTCGAGATACTCAACAGCTACTCGATAAAAATCAGAGAGTTTTTTCTGTAAATCTGTTAAAGGTGGTAATTTTGATAGTTCATTTTCTACCTTTTGCAACTGTATTTTATAAGTATTTTGATTTTTAACTACTGGTGATTCTTTAAATGATCTTCGCATCATTGCTTCAACAGTCACAGATTCATTTAGCCTCCTCAGATTTAAAACCATAGAATATGTTACTTTAAACTTAGATTCTAAGTTCTGAGCTTGTCCACACATCATATTTTTTAATTCATTAAAATGTGGCACAGATGTTCGACACATGACTATAACCATTCCAGCGGTATCATGACCTCTACGTCCAGCTCGACCAGCCATTTGTACGTATTCAGAAGGATAAAGTATCCGGAAATTAGTACCATCATATTTTGTTATAGAATCGAAGACTACAGTGCGTGCTGGCATATTCACGCCCATTGCAAATGTTTCTGTTGCAAATAGTAACTGTAACAACATAAATGTAACAATTTTTGAAACTTAAAAAGATTAAATATGTCATGAAATTTATGATATTTATATTTATATGTCAGGAAAATATACATTGAGAAACTGACTTTTACAACTCCAGTTTGGAATAGCATTTCTACTATTTCTTTCAAAATAGGTAATATGCCACTATGGTGAATACCAATCCCACCTTCTAATAATTCTTGCATCATAAGTACTTGTGGCAATTCTCTGTCTGTGCCTTTTAAATGCCGAATATTGTTTTGAAAAAAAGTTCGAATAGTGTGCTTTTCAGTTTCAGTTGTAAGATCAACGTTTCTTAATAATACAGCGCTCATATCGCAACGCTTTCGCGATAACATAAAAACAACAACAGGCAACATGTTCTGGAACAACAACAATAATTATTTACATATATTTAAATAAACAATTAATATTTAATCAATGTACATTAGTAAATTCTACGTACTTGAGTTTTTAAGTGATTTATAAAAGCATTCCATAATACTTGTTCCTGTTTTGGAGTCATCTGTCGTTGTACAAATGGTTTTTTAACAACATTTTTATTATTTTGATTTTTCGGATTTTGCGTAGTTGTTGCTTCATACCATCTAAAATAACGATACAAAATTATTAATTAAAAATTTATATATCAAATTAAAGATTAAAAAATCAGTGATTACCCATCTAAAAAGAATTGACCACTCTCATCCAATACTAAAAATTTGTCATCTTTTGTTTTACCATCAGTTCCAGTATATAAATAATGTTGCAGTGGTACAGGTCGTTTTAAAGTGCTTATTACATACGTTTTTTTCTTTTTTGTCCGACCAACCCAATCAGCAAATATTAGAGGATTGGGCACAGTTGCAGACAACATTACGAGAGTAACTGTTTGTGGCAAAAGTATTACACTTTCTTCCCAAACATGACCACGCTAATATAACATAAGACAACATAAGATATATCATGATCAATTTTTAATATAAAATTGTAACATTAAATTTTTTTCATTTACTTCGTCGTTATTGATGTAATGCACTTCGTCAAATATAACAAATTCTAAATCCCTCAATACTTCTGATGCACAATATAACATAGACTGCAAAATTTCCGTGGTTATTATAAGACAAGAAGCATTTGAATTAATTTGTAAATCTCCTGTTAATAGCCCCACACTATCAAACTTCCTTTTAAGATCGCGATATTTTTGGTTTGAAAGGGCTTTTATAGGAGAAGTATAAATAACTCTAAAAAAAACAAAATTAACTATTACTCATTAACATTCATATAATGCAAGATATGTATAATTCAGAAATTTACTTTGTCATATGTTTTTGGCTTAATGCAATAGCATATTCCGCTACTGTTGTTTTTCCAGCCGATGTATGTGCGGCAACAAACACATTACATCCTTCTTCTAGTTTAAGAATAGCTTGTTTCTGAAAAGTATCTAACTCATATGGAAAACTCATTGCTAATTCAGGAATACGTTTTTCAAAATCAGTTATTGGAACAGACACATCTATTTGTTCTGCCCATTCTGATTTGGGAGTTTCTTCACGTTTTTCCGAGATATTTAAAATAGGAATATCTGCTTCCTCTAATAATGTAGCAATTTCATCCAATGCAGCTTGCTGAATATCTGAAGTTTTGGTTCTTCTTTCTTCTTTTGTTTCCTTTGTTTCTGTCTTCCAAAAATTAAATTCATCTTGCTCTTCTTTTATAATGGACATTAGATTAATTTTGTCTGCTATCCTTTCGATTTCATTTATCTCTGATTCTGATGATATTTGTTCTGTGTTGGTCATTGTTCTCTCTTTTGGAGTACAATTGTCACTTTTGAATTCTATACCAGCGCTGAATCCTTTTGCTAAAGTTCTTAAATTATTTTCAAAGTCAATCTCTTCTACTGATGAATCTATTACTATTTCAGGCTCATCAAAACCACCAGGCCAAAAGGGAATATTACTAGTATTTCCTACATGTATATATGTTTAATAAACATTAATTTAAAGTTGGGATATTGTTATATTTTATCGTTAAAATCTTTCTTATCAAATACCTCTAATATTATCACTAGATGGGCCTGGTGCACGAGTCATAGACATAGAATTTCGGGCAGTTTCACCTGCTGACTTTAAAGGTACTTCATGCATTTCTCCAAGCTTTCCAGTAACAGGATCACGATCAAATTTTAATGTGGTGCCAAGCGGTGCTATGTCACAATTCAAAAAAGATAGAATATCAAGTTTTCTTGGCCAGTAACATTGTGCATTATCTAAATGATACATTGGAAGATTGTCCAAACATTCTATATATTCTCTTAATTCAGTTCTAATGTCAGGCCAAATAGGTGGTAGTTCAAATTGTAGCTGTAAAGTAAAAGTTTATTATTTATATTGTTTATTACATCATTAAATTCACAAAAAATTACCTTTTCCTTATCGTCTTTTACATCCATTTTTTCTCAATTCTTATATCTACCCGACATCAATAAAATGGACTACTTTATTGAAGTAAACACTACAAAAAATAAAATTTGAATATAATTTAATTTAATCCATATGTATATGATATAAAATACATTAGTAAATACCTATTTTTAACAAAAATGTAACATGAAAAACAATATTATTCATTTAAAACATATTTATTTAATCTGTCTTTATTTCAAATAAGAAATAATAAAAAAACTACAATATAAAATATGTCATTAAATCGATGCAAAGTAATATTTTTTAAGAATTGTAAAATTATAATTTGTTTAAGCAAACGTAGTATAAATAATATATGAGGTTATGTTTATAAACACTTCGCTCACTCCATCTACCTTCTAAACATAGTCGTAGGATGCTTATAAAATCCCCCTAGAATCTTCATTGAGTTATAATTGCAAACGTTTTTATGATTGTATGAAATTGAGGTTAGGTTACTTATTTGTGACAAAGTTGTTTAAGTTAATTTTTTTAATTAAGAAACCAATTTGGTCGTGTTTATATTCATTTTCATCAGTATAACGTTGTCAAGCTTTACGTGTTAAACATTGTTGTCTTAAACATATTTTTGGGTTAAATTTCTACACCACTGTAGCAAAGATAAATATTGTTGGTTTTATCCTACTCAGTTTCAACATCATCAATTTGCTATCCTCGTCTTGCGATTTCTGATTCGTAGCCGAGAACATCTCGACCAACGAGGAGAGTACATTTAAATTGTCAACGTTCTCATCAATGGTTTTATATTGGTGGTTCCTACTTGCGAAATTTTTATGTTTAAAACGGTAATCGTATTATTTTATAAGCATGACACGAAAAACATGTAACAATATAAAGGATATATTTTATAATGTTCAATTTAATAAGACTTGTCATCCGAGTAATATAAAAAATTTGAAGAAATGTTACGAACGGGTAAGAATAGATAGTAGTACAATTTTGAACTTGCATATTTTATAATTACTAATAATTCTTGTTTCGATTTTAGAGCAATGAAACAGATTTTTGGAACTCTTTCATATCCCATTTCAAGGTTCCACTAATTTTCGCACAACGACATCCACGAGTTGAGAATACTCTGGAGTTTGTTGCTAAATTTGCTGCCAGTTTATATTCAGATTTAAACACTGATGAATCTGAGGAATCGATGTGTCCATTTCTCGCCAAGTTATTTGACTTTCTTTTAACGCATCATTGTGCAAAAGACATCGCAGTGAGATTTCGCATTTGCCACTTTTTGAACATGTTATTAAATTCGTTGGGTGATCAGGCTTTTATTGATGATGCCGTCTGTGATAAGATTATTACATCTATGATGAAGCGGTTAATGGATAAGTCGCCGAAAATCAGAGCTCAAGCAGTTTTTGCTTTACAAAGACTTCAAGATCCTACAGATGATCAGTGTCCTGTTATAAAAGTATATATATTTCATGCTAGCAAAGATCCAAATGCTATGGTTCGTAAAGCAGTACTAAAGAGTATGGGAAAGAATCAAAGTACTCTACAAGTAGTACTGAGAAGAACCAGAGATGTGGATGAAACAGTTCGAAAAGCAGCATATGATTTCATTAGTAAAATAACAGTAAGATCTTTAACTATTACACAAAGGGATCAATTGTTAAATGATGGTTTGAAAGATAGATCTGATATGGTTAAAAATACTGTTAAAAATGTTTTATTACCATCATGGTTAAGACATTTCAAGGGTGATTTCATTGATCTAATAAAAGCTCTTGATGCTGAAATTGGTACAGGTGTAGCTGTTTTAGCTCTAGAGTCTTTATTTATGTAAGCATTTAATTGATGATACATAATCATATATATATATACATACAATAAAATGTTGCTTGGGATATTAAATGTCTAATCTTTATTTGATTAGGAATACTTCGTTAAATACATTACTAGAACAATTGCCAATAGACAAAGAAACTAAATTAATTCCAATGAATAAATTAACTAGTGAAACTGTACTGTACTGGAAGTGTTTAGTAAAATATCTGCAAAATGGGTCTTGTACAGAGGAACTGGAAAAAATTTTACCGGAGTTATCGACATTCTGCAATTATATTTCTGACTTTCTTGCCATGGCAATATCCATGCCACAAACCGAAACATGGATGAATCATATGCATAAATTTATCCTATTACAGTTATTTGAAATAACAACAACTTATGACTTATCTGACGAAGTTGGAAGAAAAAATTTGAACGATATAATACGTAATACTTTGATGGGCAATTTTTGGACTGAAAAAATTATTGAATGTGTAGTAGCGCATTTACAATATGTTATACCCGACGTGCATACTAGACTGGATACTTTAGCTAATATAATCAGTGAAATTAGATTGCCTTTGAAAGAAGTTATGACACAAACACAAATCACGGAAGAACAGCAGCATGAGATTAATATAAAAGTAAGTTGAAGTACATACATGTTAATGCTACAGCCAAATATCTGTGAAAATTTAAAATTATTTTTTATGGAAAATGTTCCTTAGAGAGCGAAACTCAAAGTACAGTTATTGGAATTAAAAGAAGAAGAATATCAGGCTATACAGGATAAAGAATATTTGAAAGCAGACAATTTAAAAAATCAAATAAACAAATTGAATGAAGAAATAATAAAATTATCAGAAAAACCTCAAACGGAAACTATAATTAATGAAGAGATCAAGGAAAAGAGTGATTCCGCAACAATGATAAAATGTCTGACTATAATATGTACGATGATGCAGTCTGTGACTGCATTAACGCCAACGCTTAAAAGTTTTATGCAAATAGCTCTTGATAGTTTAGATGTAAGTATCTAATATATAGACTGCAGATATTTATGTATTTATGGAAAATTTCATGGTATAAAAGCTTGCGAAGTGTATATAGCATTTAGAATTATATAAAATATTTAAACTAAACTATATATTGTAATGTTTAGTAATTAAAGAAATAACTATTTGATTTTTTTAAATTACGTAAATCTACATAAACATCCGCAATCTAGTAATATAAATTTGTTTAGTTTTAAATCATTTCCTATAATATTTTCTATAATTATCATTTTTAGCACCCGAGTGATACAGTACACATATTAGCACTGAAAGTTGTCAGTATTTGTTGTATATTAGATAAGGAACTAGCCAAACGACATATTATGATGTTGTTTTTACAATTTTCTTTAGAACAAGAAAATTTTAATATTTGGGTTGCTGCTTTAAAAGGAATTTTCGATCTTTTATTATTATACGGTCTTGAGTATTTCGATATATTAGAAAATGAAAATGATAACACTGCTAACAAATCTGAAAAATCTCGTACTAAATTATTTACCGATATTGATACAGAGATTTCTCTATCGTCTGTACGTAGATCAGAAGCAGAACGGGGCAACTGTAACTTTATTAAAATTTTAGCAGGATTGTTAGATAATGCAGTAAGTATATATTTTACGTATGCTGATATTCGTTCATCTCAAATAATACAATATTCAATATTTCTGTTAAAAATATAGAATCAAGAACTGAGAACAATTGCTACAGAAGGTCTTTGCAAATTATTACTTCATCGACGAATCAGCAGCTCAAGTTTATTGTCAAGATTAATAATTTTATGTTATAATCCCGTAAACGATAATGACTTTTATCTTCGACAATGTCTAAGTGGTTTCTTCGATCATTTTATCACGCTTGTAGCTGACGCTCAGATGCTATTAGAAGAAGCATACCTACCGACCTTACAAACTTTGTGCAACGCACCAGATACTAGTCCCTTGCAAGAAGTTGATCCTTACGATATATCCAGATTCATATTGAACTTGACTAGGCACGAACTTCGTAAACCTGGAACAGAAAACTACTGTGCGCATAATAATCTTGTTTTTGCGATTTTTGCAGAAATATTAAATACAACCAGTAAAATTGACCAAGAAATTCTTATTAAATCTTTGAAAGATTTACATTTAGATTTAGAAGATAACACGTTTAAAAAGAATTTACAGGAAGCTGTTAACAAAGTCACGGAAACAGTAAATATTTTACATACAAATTATTGTTCATTATACGCTACAAATTTATATTTATATTTTTTTATTTATATCTCTTTCAGATAAAAGTTTCTGATAAACAGTTGTTAAAATACATTGAATTCTTTAAGAAACAATTAGATGATCCTACTGATGCCACTAACGCTGTTGATGAAGGGGATGAAGATACTGAAGCTGATGAATGACTCAAAATATATCATAATTATTAATACCATTAATTAATAATGAATTAAATTTCTCATCTAAGTATGTATTTGACAAATTAACTTTTTTTTAAATAAAAATTTTATACCATGATGTTTATATGATATAATAAAAATCTTCCGCCGAGATATTTGAAATCTTCTATTTTTAAATACCACGCGGTAGATGGTACCCCAGTTTGTTTATGGATACCTAGAACTAACTTTTGTCACAATCGTATGAATTTTACCTAAAAGCCAAGTGATTTTGTTGTACAGTTAATTTTGAAAGCATGGATAAATTCGAGAAACCACAAATAATTTGTCATATCGAAAAGTCGGTAAATTATTCCTTATTCGATGCGAAGTGGATTCCATGTAGCGCGAAATTTGTGGTTATGGGTTCACGGCCGCGTGGTAGCGGTATTATACAAATCTATGAAGTTTCCAGCGGCGAATTGAATCTTCTTAAGGATGTCGAAAGATCGCAGCCCATAAAATGCGGGACCTTTAAAGCGTCCAATCTGAAAGACAGATATCTAGCAACTGGTGATTTTCAGGTATTAATGGAAAATATAAAAAATGTAAAAAATATATTACCATTTGAACATGAATGAGATTATAAAGGAAACTTGAAATTTAACAATTTATTATTCCTACATAGAGAAGATTTAAAGTCACCTTTATTAGGGTAAATTGAACATCTACAACCTAGAAGATCCTTCGATACCGATTTATACTGCTGTTGCTCACAATGAGATTATAAACAGTATTGACGGCGTAGCTGGACAAAGTATTGGATGTGGTGCGCCAGAATTAGTAACTGGCTCCAGAGACGGAAGTGTTAAAGTCTGGGATCCTAGACAGAAAGGTCGGCCAGTTGCTGTAATGGAACCTAAAGAGGACAAAGAACATAGGGATTGCTGGACAGTTGCTTTCGGAAATTCGTACAACTCTGAGGAAAGAGTTGTAGCTGCTGGCTATGACAATGGAGATGTAAAAATGTTCGATCTGAAAGCAATGGCTGTTCTGTGGGAGAGTAATCTTAAAAATGGAGTTTGTAGCATTGAATTCGATAGGAAGGATATTCCAATGAATAAATTAGTAGCCACGACACTTGAGTCAAAGTTTTATTTGTTCGATTTGAAGACGCACAATCCTAAAAAAGGATTTGCTTACTTGACTGAAAAGGTAAGGTTGAAGCATAAAAGTTACATCTCTGTTCAAATTGATTCCTATTATTTCAGGCGCATAATGCAACGGTATGGTTGGTCAGACATTTGCCACAAAATCGTGAAATATTTGTTACTTGTGGTGGAGGAGGAAGTCTTTGCTTATGGAAATAGTATACATCTTATATCTATAGTTTTACTTGTATTTTTTTTTTTTTTTACGGATTTATTTAACATTGTTGAATTGTTTTTAGTAATTATCCAGAGAAGCGGAAGATAGTAGACGCAGATGGTATTGATCAAGGAGTCGTCGGTGATCTAACTCTTTTACAGAACACTACTGTTTCATCACAACCTGTTAGTTCTCTAGATTGGAGTTCGGACAAACAGGGTCTGGCCGTTTGTACTGCGTTTGACCAATGTTTGAGAGTAATCATCACTACAAAACTTAATATTTTTTAAGAATAGGTATATATACATTAATTCCCGAATTAATTCTAAAAGAAATAGAAATATTTATATTATATTATTTAATAATATTCAGTATAAAGCTTGCACTATTTTATTGTAACAGAACTTACGCACAGTTGTAAATAAATATCAATTGTTTTAATTTGTAAGAATAAAATAAATATTTCATTTTCCAGAATTGTTAATCGAATATTAATTAAAATCTTAATAGACTATTCTATTAAATCCGATGTATAAAACTATTATATGCCTCATATTTTTATGCATTTTACTATTATGCACATATTATTGTTACTTATTATAATAACAGTTTAAATCAAAAATAAAGTTTCATTAGAGAACAAGATATCTTACAGTCACAAATAAAGTATAGACATTTGTGAAGCAATATTTCATTACTTTATATATATAAACATTTTATTTAAACACAATGTACTAATTAAAGAATTGTAGAATATAATTTTATTATATACAGTTTCCTTAGTATTTGAAATGAAGAAAGTCGTGCACTGAATCATTTTTGCTAGAATAATCTATTCATTTCTAAAAAGTACTTTGATCTGTTGAGAAAAATTATTAAACTTTTATAAATTATTAAATTAAATGGCGTATAGGAAGGTGGGTAAGAATCTAATTCGTGAGATGTAATTGCAAAAATTTGTAAATTAATTTTCTTAAGTAGTTCTTTTTTCTATAAAAAAAAATTGTTCAATTTATAGACAGTGAAATGCTAGCATCGCGGTAAAACAGAATATATTTCTGTCCTTGTTGCACACTATTGCGTTCGTTGTCTAGCGATAATGTTGCCATCTAAGACTCTCTCAAATACCAATGGAACAGAATAAAAGTGAAAAATCTGACAGATAGCAGCACATCACTTCTTCCATCAAATAGTTCGAAACACAACCATTAGATGGCGACATCTATTTTCTTGCTGTGGCGACGCGCGTATTTTTCAAATGAGTTTTAACGTAACACTAATTTCTCACAAACTATACTTCAAATTTGGATCAAAGTTGTTCGTAAACGTAATGAAACGTGTACATAATAAATTTAACGTAAAATTTTGAATAAAAATCTTTATTTAATTGGGTTTTAATAATTGGATAGAGGATTAGTATTATTACGAATTTTTTTGCACTTAACGTAAAACTTACAATCCAATCTAAAGAATTTTATAAATCTACTTGCAATGAGTGAATTAAATGAAGAGAACATCTGAAAAAAATAGTCTGAAAAAGTTTTTTCAGGGTGATTTAAAACGCGAAAAACGAAATCTCACGTCTATTTTGGCACAGAGACGAGGTAACATATATGAATTCAACATACCTTGTCTGCATTTTCAGATAAATCTTCAAATTGTCTAAGTTACCGACTGTAAGGACGTGTTTTCATCGCGATGGCGACACTTGTCGCTCGCAATTATTGATTTCTGTCTCGGTCGATGCTGGCGCGTGCACGTGTTGCGCAATTTCGCGGTGCGGACGGTCAGATAAAAGCGAATTATATGTATGTCATTGGGCCAATCTATTTAGGATCAAACCCTTATTAAGTGGCAGCCATCTTGCAACGCGATGAACGTGTTATGCAACACCGAACCACCGTAGAGGAGAGGGGGCTCGAGACGAACCCACGCCAAGTGTACTTGTGCCATATTGTTCGAGCCAGCCTCTCACACACTCGACTTGCATTCAGCCGTACAAGGTCAGGAATACCGCGAGTTTAATTACATAAATTAGTTCTTGGCTATTCCCCCCTTCTGTAACGTGTCTCTGTTACACATTCTTTCCGTCTCTCGCTCTCGTGCTCACACTCTGAAAAAGCTCGGCGCGCCTTCCAATTGGACCAACGTATTTAATCTTGACTCCGTTTGTTCTCCAAAATGGCGTCGCCCTGTACGCGCAGCATCTACAAAACATTCTCTCTTGCAAGTCTGTCTTACTCTTTCGAGTAATTAGTGGAAATATTATATTACTAACTAAACATCTAATTAAAGGAAGGCTCTTAATTAAAGGAACGTCGAATTACGAATTTTTGTGATCCAATTGCAAGAACTTTAATTAATTCGATTGGTAACAAGATGCAGAACAACTCATTTAAATTTGTATCTCAATTTGGTTAATAGACAAAACGACAACCAGCACCACAGTGCTATTATACAGAAACTCAGCTGAACGACTGCTGTGTTTTATTTTATTTTTTAAGAATTTAATCAATGGCTCTTAATGGGAAAAATTCGACAGGCAGGCGTTTCACATTTAGAAGACTATTTTCTTATGGAAAAATATGTTTATTAATCAGCATGTATCTAAACATCGTAGTGGCAGTAACAATGTTTAAGTGATGATTAATGAGCTGGAAAATATGAATAGTGATGAATCAGCCGAAGAACAGAATACTTTCCCCTTTTATCTCAATTATTACAATATACACTTTTCCGTGCAGTTCACATCGCGATCATTAATAACCACTAACAGTTTGATCATATTTGATCATTTTGGATTGATAAATGGTAAACACTTTTCATAAAAAAAAAGAATACATACATATATATATATATATATACATTTAATATGCAAACATTTCCTAAAGTCAATAATTGCGACGCGTATTTACGCGGTTAGAACGCTAATTTTTTCATCAGTAGATACATATGCTGATCGATCTCGAAACCATGTAGATTGTTTGCGTCACCTTGTAACCTCATCAGCAATCCTCCGAAGGATACGTAGGCAGATCTGTAACAGAGAGAAACAGCCAATGTAAATCTCACCAGTGAATCACACATCACGCTAAAAGCATGCGTTATATTTATTTAGAAACCGATTTTGCTGGCTTTTCGTCTGGCTTTTACCCCTCTCCTAATCACCGGTCAGAAGTCACAGTTAAAATGAAAAATAACTTAATAAATGAAATAATTGGTCGGTAAAACAGTCTGTGATCTCCTCGCGTATAAAACACGTTTCGATTGAATATGGATTAATAACAAGATATTGATTGAAATAATCGCCGTTTTCATTATTCGACGATGATATATCGTTTGAAATTGAGCTTTCGATCACGGCCGCGGACCTGCGATCGTCATAATTGCAGTGCCGATAGCGGTCGTATATACAATGTAGCCACACAACCAGCTAACAACACTGCCAACATGCCAATCGCAAAAATGTTCTTCGAAGATTTGTCTTCTTCTCTCTCTCTCGGTCAAACCTTTCTCCTCTTCGTTCGTGCGGCTATGCTGATGGATTCGACAACGGAAACGTAGCTTCTTCCTGGTATTCTCATAAGCGCATCGCGTACGTGTTTGAATTTTATAACGACCATGACGAGACAAAATAGCGTGCGCAATAACGAACGTGACTAAAAAATACATTGTACATTATTATCGTGACAGTTGGATATTTTTTTTTTCTTTTTATAATTTGAAATCGTAAGATACAAGTATCCTAACCTCAACACACTGGTCATGATTTTATTGAGTTCCGAGAACTTATTTTCTTGAAATCAAATCTTGTACTTTTACTTAAACTGTTTTATTACAGACAAGGATCCTCTTGCAAAATTTAATTTAAGAATAATATTTAAATGAAACTCTTATGGAAATTCAACTTTTTCTCCGCGACATTTTTCTTTTTTTCTCTTTCTTACGAAATTCAATTTCCGTGGGTTTATCGCAGGATTGGAATGTTGTGCAACAGGTAAAGAAATTACTCGCGTTTCATTTCAGAGTTTACATCCGCAAATGACTCGAGAATATTTAAATAATCCGAGGAATACACATGTTTAGAAAGTTGCGTTGCTATCGATTGACCTTGCTCCCAAATTTCTGACCATCCACAGTAAGAGAGCCGATTATTTTTAACCCAAGTATTCTGGGTTTCTGCTCCCTCCTCTCCGTTTATATTGGCTTCACTCCTGTGTTCTTCGTACCCTGTTCAATTAATCCATCTCTATATTAAACTTCTCAGATATTGGACGATTTACGTATTTTCTCAATGTGACATTGACAGTGAACATTTTTAATATTATTACTCTTTAATTACTATTTATACACATCGATTTTTATAAATAACAATAAATCAATTATAACTAATTATTCAATAATTGAACTACTTCCAAGTTACAAAATATTAATTAACAATATAACGAAATATATCGTGAAATGGAATTTATCTTGATTGTTTCAAATAATTTATATTCTTAGTTTTTAAATATGTTTAACACGATGCAATAAATATTGAAAATTTGTTACTGAAAATTTAAGTGTACATACGTGCACGAAAGCAATCTATTTTTAACAGAAACGCGCAATTTGCGTGTAAATAGGCGTATAATAATTCAAAAGAAAAGAAAAAAAAAGTATTACCGATTAGAGGAACTTGAAACTTCGAGAGGAGGCAGTATGAAATGAAATGGTGAGAAAAATGATTTACAATATATGATTTTTATTTTCGTTACAATTACAATGAGCAGCGATAAAAAATGATGACAGCTTGAGATAATATAGTGATCGACTACATATTACTATTATATTCACATTGACACATCTTACTATATATAAGCGATAACAATTGTTGTTTTAAATTATTTAAAAAATCTTTACTTATATCATTATTAAGTTCAGATATTTATAATTAACGTAACTTGTTTAAATAAATAAATAATAAGAAATGTTCTTTATAGTTCCCGTGAGAGCCCACTAGCGCCACCACTTAATGGGCACACTTTAAGTAGAATAGCCGTGTCATGTTCGGACAGAATCTTCTTTAAAACACTCTTGCAGCATAGTCAGAGATCCATGTCGGAATAATTAACCAAAAATAATACAAATTACATGATCAACACACCGCGGATACTTGTGCAAATTCAGAATTTTATGAATATAATTTAAAAAATGGAACCTAAGGCAATTGTCTCATTTGCTAAATATTATAAACAAGCAGGTATTATATTTTACGCATTTTGAGTATTTGTATACTGTCAAATTTTCCTTCAATGCATAAAAATCCGCAATCTAAGTAATTTCACGAATGAACTCGACTATCGAAGAATAGTCTTTAAATAAAGTGAAACAAATAAATCATGGGTATAAATATTTGTGCAGTAAATGATAGTTTTAGAGTCGAGAACGATGAGGGGAAAAAACGAGAGCAAAAAGTGGAGAAAAAAACAAGTTGATCGCGGGGACATCTGTCTGTCATTGATTTTGTTTGTACACTTTACAAATTTTTTTATTCACTGTTCTACGACGCACAGAAGAAAAATACAAAAAAATAAAAAAGAAAAACTGACAGACTGGATGGTGAAGATATATGACATTTACCATTGAAAACTTTTATGTATACACGTTATCTAAAACATTTTGAAATTTCATGACGTAACATAAGTATCATAATTATACTAGTCATCTGTATTTGATAGAAAATTTCTGTGAAATATGTACCTGTACTGAATTCCTTATAGCTTTTTACATACATCAGTCTTACTTCATACTTGATCAGTATAAAATCACGACGTTTTTTTCTCGTGTTATAGCAATAATAATAATAAAATAATTAATAAAATTTCAAAATATTTTGTCGAGACTGGAGTTTTCTTAGACATGATAAATAAAAAGAGTCACTTGCATTAACTTCTCGCGAGAATCGATGAAATTCTTTTGGCAAGTAAACGTGCGATTCATTGCAACACAAGCGCCATGGGCGGGCCCAAACAAAACAGGTTTCCCGTATCTCGTGCGTACGTTTGTGTCGCATGTGGTTCACTATCATGAAATCTGCACCAGCGCTATGAACTTGACAATACCTATTGTGCTGTTCACGTAGAAAAATCGTGTTTGAGAATTTCACGTTATTGGTGGCATATTTCTATCTTCCATCATTCTCAGTCGTTTTATTCTCGACTGTCGTGAATAAAGCTTCACGTCGGTAAATTTAATTAGAGATTTTCTTATTGCAATAGAATTTCTTTGTGAAAATATTATTGAACGTTTATTTATATATAATGTGTATATATATATATATATATATATATATACTACATGATCGATTACACTGCAAACTATAAAATTAGTCTGTACTTTAAAATTAATTAAATTTATAAGACACAAAATTTCAAATCAGATCATAAAAACAACGCGCGTTTGAAGTACTCTCTGGCATGTTTACTTGCTTTAGTGTAAAATTAGCATGCTGCCTTAGCACTAGCTTATTTATGTAGTGCGTAGCAATAAACATATGTATATCTTTTCCATATATGTGATTTTGCCGACACATTACTAAAGATAATAATGCCTGTATGTTTTTGAATATATGTGCCTGTTCAAGATGCGTATATATTGTGTATGTGTGTATACAGTTTCAAAAAGCTACGTGTGCGTATGTTTCGTGATTTCTTCAACGGATGCTTTATAACTCTAGTTTTAGATTATAAATTTCACAATCTCACTCTACATTCCAATTTTAACCCGCTGGCACACACGCATACACACACATACAGATTCAACACGTGCACTCTGGCACGATGCGCGTCGTTAAATCGGGAATTTCAATCCTGGTTTTATTATTCGATTTATTTCTAGTTTTACCGATATTTCACATTTGCGCCTTATTCTTTTTCCATTCAAATTCGTTCTTATTAAAAATACAGTTGATTTGCTCTGAAGAAATTTTATTGTTCGTCTTAAAACAGTTATTGATAATTCAAATTGCCAATACATTTTTCGTTTCAGTTCGAAGAAAAATTTTTCGTTACACAAATAACAATATATCAAATTTTTATCAATATTGAAATGATGTGTTGTATATAATATATATATTTACACCGAAAGAATCTCATCATTCGAGTCGAGAGGATCAACACACACTTCAATCGGTCAACAGGGAGCGATATATTAAACCGAAATATCGACACTGACGACAGTATCCCAGATAAAAATTAATATCCTCGAATGAGTCATCATATTGTACAAATATAAACGTATTTCTACATTCAGTCGTAAGCAGCAACTACATAATTCTCTCGTCTTAACTTTCTCAAAGAGAATTAATCAATTAACTTTTATTAATTACGTATTGTTAGACTGCAGAATTTTTTTTTTTTTTTTATAAATGCACGAAAATCTGCAGTCTACGATAAAAGTAAGACCGATGAACCTCGATGTGCGATACACGCGATGGCGGAACAAGAACGCGATACACTGCGTGTAACGCAATCCCGTGTTCTTTCGCGTGTCCAATTGTTCCCTGATCCCGTCTTCGCGAGCGTGACGTAACGTGACATATATATATATATATATATATATATATATACATTGTATTTCCCCGCCATATTCTCTCGCAGTGACAGTGCGCGACGAGACGTCGACTTTTTCAGCTGGGATGATACAAAAACGAGGATAGAGGCGCGAACTTTACAAACACACGCGCGATCTTCATCCTCGTTGTTCATCGCGATAAAGAGAGAATCGAGTTTGTGTCTTTCTACCTGTTTCCCCACTCTCTCTCTCTCCCTCTTCTACGCAACAATCGCGTTCAACACCACGCAATGTCGAAAAATCTCTGCAAGCTCCTCTTTTATATTCGGAGTTGTGTTTTTTGTACAATTCGTTTCACACGTATGACAAATATCAAACTCGTAGACAATTAAAAATAACAAACTGAATGTCGAGAAAACTACAATGGTCTGAAAATTGCGACGTAACAGCTGTTTAATGAATCCTTCGAGCAACACCAAGAGAGGAAGAGAAACTTGGTGTGGTTGCTCGAAGGATTCTTTTTAACCGAAAAACTGATCTGGTGAAAAGGAGCGTTGTGGTTATTCTAAGTTTTGTATATGTAATGAACAATGACTCTCATTTTTTTTGGATATATATACATATATATATATACATATGTATATATATGTATATATATCGCACCGCCGAAAAGCAGCAGCTCGGTGTGACCGTTACACTCTGGTGGCGGTGACAGGAGAGATGTCGTACCAGATAGTGCATTTACAGTATTCAGGGCCCGTGTAAACGCGCATCTGGCACGAGCCCCAACTGCCCTGTAATCTCATATTGGCTCGCTTCCGTTTAGCTCTCTCTCTCTCGTTCGTGCTTTCTCCTTTGCCCACATTCTTTTTATCTCTCTCCCTTTCTTACTTTCGCTTTCTCCTGTTGTTCTCGCCTCTCCTCTCTCTTGTTGTTCTTTTCCTTAACTTATTACCATCCGCAAGACGATTCCTTTAACCTCTTGCCCACGTCGAGAATCTTTTGTCCCAAAAATTGCAATATTTTCTCAGTTTTAAGTATATTCGAATTACAACTCAGGCAGAACAAATAATAAATTTATTTATAATTTCTATCCAGTGATATCATATCGACGAGCTCAAAAAGAAGGCGACGAATTATTGTATACGGTCACTCGTTATGGTCCGCAAACTAGTTGGCAGCGCAAGAGGTTAATTAAATTCTACCGATACACGCTGGTATATATATTTCTGCCCTCTCTCGAAAACTGTCATGGTATATCGTTCGTAAACCGGTATTCCATTAACGCGTGTATCTCTTGCATTAATTTAAATAAATAATATTAATATCAAGCGATTCAGCGATTAATGTTAATTTAAACAACATTCCTCTTTAAAGCATCGATCTCTACAAACGTTTACACGAAAATGAATTTTCTCTCGGTCTTAGGATTTGATTTTTAATCGCAAGCATAATGCAACGCGCACGTGCGTGCGCATCACTCGATTATGTCGGCAACAAACGCCAAGTCGCGAGGCGTCGCGCCACACTTCCTCTCCTCGTTAATTTAACTCGACGAAAGTGTTTTCTGCTTCGCGGAAAGCGCGATCGAGCCTCACCGCACAGTGGGAAAAGAGAGAAAACGTGTCGAACCCGCGGGCAAATTGCTTTTCGACCTGGGCTAACTCCTATCCCCCTCCTCCGTCGTCGGTTTTTTATTCCCGTCACGTTAAAGGACAATAGGAAAGGATGAAACAAAAGAACACGTCTATAGTTTTCGCGTTACCAGTTTCAATGGCTCTAACACGGCACGTGGCCGTGGATTAATTAATTCTCCCGACGTGCAAACTAGCCTTTCGTTTTCATTCCTTTTTTCTTCTCTTTCTTTTTTCCAGCGAGGAAGACACACTTTTCGATATTGTTGAGAATATTTTACAACAACGGCACTTTTCGATATCCTTTTTTTCATTTCTTTGAACAATCAAAATGTTTGTAATTTATAGGTGATATCGATAATCGAATGTAAAGTGTACATCACACAAAGAATCGTCCGTATAATGGATGTCAGCTGATACCACTTTCGCCTCCCCCCTCCCTTCCATCCGTTAAAAAGTCAAATGAGAAGAGACGTTTCTAAAAATAACGTGTCCCCGGTGCCGCGACGCCCTGGCGTCAGGACGCACTCGTTACTTGCAGTTAATATAACATCTTTAAGCGTGTAATTAAAATCGACATTTCTCCTTTACGACCAACTTTTCTTTCGTCGTAATGTTGTAATATTCTCTGCAACTCGCACCAACACGCGAAGCAAAAATATCGAGTAAATATCACATTCGATTGTTATAAATGAAATTGAGAAAATTAATCTGTTAATGTTTATTTGTCCTGTGTATGTATAGGTACGATTGCATATAGGACGTCGCACAAAACCACACAAAAGCTATTTATTAGAAACTTTTTAAAATTCTTTTTAAATCATCCAGTAAATTGACAGTAAATTTATTAAACATGTTAAATTTTTTAATTTTTCCTTCCGTACTAGAAAAATTAATTTTTTCGTTTTAATACTTGGTATTTTACTAGTTTTCACATTTAATAAATTATTCATTTATAAAGTTGTTTACGGATAATTTTAAAGATTTACATCACACACGATACTATCGCGGGTTAAAATGTTAAATATCGTAAGAAATACAGTAACCGATTACACGAATTTTGTAAAATTCTTGAACGACGCACTGGGTGCTATCCGGGAGACCGGTTACGTGATGATACGTTTAAGAGTACAATAATGGCACAAGACGCGGAACACGTTATTGCACAATCATGTTCGCGGCTTAGATAATATTGACCTTCGATAATATTGACTAAACATAAGTGGAATATTCATAACATTTTAATCACGAATACTCTTCCGCCGATTGTAACGAATGAATAAATAGAATGAATAAATCATCCTCGATATTACAAGAGAAAGAAAAAAGAACCACAACCGCTATAGAAAATTATTCATCCAATAGTACTATCTCACATATCACCATCTCAATTGTAGATAAAATTTTATTGAAAACGTTTCTAAGCAACGTCGTCACGTATCGTTACTAAGAATTAATGAAGATGATAAAAGAAAGAAACTTCACGATAAAGTCGAAGAGTCGTCACTAAATGGCAGAGTCTGTGTATTTTCGGTTTACCGACGGAGCAAAAATACGATCACGAGCCATTGGCGTGCGTCTAATTAACCTGTTACGTTACACAACGCGACGACGAACTGTGCGCAAAAGCTGAGAGGTGATTCGCAGAAAAAAAAAAAACACTGAAAGGTTTGGTATGTTACTTCGAACGCGCCATCACGCCAACATTATCGAGACCAATTGTAATTCACACGCGTTACGCAATCGTGTGACCGAGAGCGCGGCTCGAAATATTCACTGCTCGTTTCGAAAATACATTTCGATTAATGAAAACGGCCGCGCGAGTCGACTGCAGTATCGAAGATCCACCTCGGATTATATAACTGAAAAAAAAAAAAAAAATGGCACCGTCGAAGATAAACTCCAGCCTCGAGCCACAAAAAAAGCCGAAAGAAGAACAAACGTAGTTTCCTCTAGTGACACACTACCGCGTTCGACTGAGACACTGCCGCCAGTGGGACAACTGCAACTTACGATCCATGCTCCGCGGAAAACAGGCGAGGATCTTTAAACGTTCGTTACACAATTACGACCTTGAAGACACAGCGGCGTGTTCAGGAATTCATCCGACGAAATCGATTCGGAATTCGACAGCTTTTTCTTCCCCGCCTTTGCCCGACCAGGCTTTGTGTATTTATGTACGAAATATATGTATGTATGTATGCATATATGTACGTATGTACGTATGTCGTATGTCGTATGTACGTATGTATGTATGATGTATGATGTATATATATATACGTATGTATTTACGCGGATGCATTTCGAACTGTAACTGTGTAAGTCGTGTACAGAGTCCGACACGCATGCGACAGCGACACCTCGGCGACGAGTAGAAACGATATTCGAGAAAAAGACACCGAATCGGCTGAAAGACGAGATCTTGCAATCTCGATTTTCACAATATTAGGTAATGCAAATGACGTACGTTTTTCAATGGATCGGAACCTTGATTTAATCAGCACTTCTGTTCCATACAGATTATCCAAAGGAAAAAAAAACAGAAGAATCTGAACACACTAAACGAAGACGATCTGCAGAGTATTTGTACAAATCAAATTGCTTCTCTCTAAAACGATGTAACCTCTCAACATGTCTCTTTGAAACGACCGATCCAATTTATTCCAGTTAGAGCCAGGAAGAACACGTGTGGTGCGCGACGGTCAACCATTGTAACCTAATCCGAAAGGGAAGATCTCTTGGTGGGACGACGAAACACACGAAAACCGATTTCGATCGATCAACGGTATTTACAACGGCCAGATGTACAATAGGGAAACCGAACAATTGTGCGTGTGATTCTCTTCCGCAGAAAACACAACGCGATGTTTGATACAGGGAAAGAGAGAGAAAGAAAGAATATACGCAATACACGCGGCGGCGACTAGTTGCCGACTAGCGTAGCAGTCATGGTACTGTAGCGAACTAGCCAGCTACCTACAGTGAACTACGATATATGACCGTAGAGCAGCAGCAGCAGTAGCAACAAACAGAAACGGCGCTGAATTCCCGCCTCAATCGCCATTTCTGTTATACAATCCTTACACATATATCGGTTCTTTTTACTTTGACCAATATTTCCTCATCTACGGAGGAACGATGTTTTTAGAGGTGATGGAAACGATTTAGAATACTGGAAACTAATTAGAAACTGTTGTATCGTTTCCTTAGACCTGACACAGGAAATAGCATAGTTGCAAATGAGGCTTCGAAAATTTCATGCATTTGTGTAATAACAGTTAGAGGAACCAGTCACTTGGGGAAGGAACAAACGAAAGCTTCAACACACTTTGCTAACCAAATTCGTTTCTATTTATAACGACGGTGTGAATAGGCTGCTGGAGGGAAACTGAACCTCTATTAATAGCGCTTTTCTTGTTGTTATTTGTTAAAGGTAGGTAGTTTTACTTGTTGAAACTGAATGATGAAAGAATCCGACTTTTCAGAATGATTTTATAGCAGTTCAATTTGGAAATTATGGCTGTTGTTTTGGGAAACAATCGTGTTTATTATTTTGTAACAAGGGGAAGATGTGAAAAGATATATCAAAGTCACGCTTTCACTTTGAAGTAGGCGAACGTTCAATTTGTAGAGACATTTTAGGAAAGGGAATTTATAGAGCACTACACCAGAAACTAGCGATTCCGATGCGCGCGCCGTATCAACCTCGCGACGTACGAAGATAGAAGACAAATGGAAGAAAACGTGCAAAAGGCAATTGCTGTTGCTCTATCGTGCGTGCTACCGTCGATTTAGGTGAATAGTGCCAAGGGACAAAGATTAACGACTCCATAGTTATTTAAACTTTTCCTTAAAACTTGACGAGATTCCTCGGCAATAAGACTTCGCTGCAATTCAGCTAACAATGAGAATTATCCAAAGAAAACCGAAAACTGGAGAAATTCAAAAGAAAAATAGGTCTCTGAAAGAACAGGCATACATCCTATAATTAAATCCCTAGTGAAAACTCCCTAGAATTTCAACTTATATTTCTCGTTGAAAAAGCATTGGTTCTAGAAATCGTGCTCTGACGCTCGGAAACAACACGAAAGAAGTAAAAGTGAAGAAGAAGAAGACGGAGGATGGTAAGAAAATAAAGGAGAGAGCGCGCTGAAAAAAGTCGACGGGATGATCAACGTTTTCAGGCGAGGTAAAAGCCCAACAGAGAGGCTATATGCTGGTTGTAATTGGACCACTTTGCCGTTAAACGAGCTTAACGATCGATTCTGCCTTCCACTCTAATGACATAATGCGGAGAGGCGACGGAATGGATCTCCTGACTGGTGACGTTGTTTTAATGATCCGAGAGTGTTACCGGCTGGATCCCGTGACGAACTGACCTGTGTCCTCCTCCTATGCTCTCTTCTACGTTTTGACGAAATGCGGATACAAATAATTCCACAATTAACACTTGATACTATTACTAATTGATATTACACGAATGTCAGACTACAATGTGTCAGATAGTGACAAATTTAGATACATACACCATTAGTTTGGATAGCTAGGCTCTCTTTCAATATTACTAATGGAATTGTACAAGTCATAAACTATGAGTCGAACGAATGACTAATAATAATAATGTGTTCTAATACTTGTAGTTATCAGTGTACTTTAACCATTCACCTACGAAGACTGTACAAATCGATTTCACTTTAAAAAATACTATTAGACCACATTAGATCACATAGAAGAAAAACACGTAAAGAGCGACCTTCCATTTATGTGTATGCACCAATTAACGAGCCCTTAAAAGAATTACGAGCAACCACTGTGTGTATATGTGTGTGTGTGTGTGTGTGTTACGATTAGTAAACCGAACAAAGTCAATCGATTTCTGTTATCAAAGAGACACTCTCTCTCTCTCTCTCTCTCTCTCTCTGTGTGTGTGTGTGTGTATGGGAAGCACTGTGCATCGAACTGCAAGTGACGCGGTGGAATCGGTCGCGCGTTCGCGGGCGGTATCAGAAAAAAAAAGTCCGCAGTCTGGGACGACATCGTGTGAAGAACTAGACGCGACTAGACTGACGATACGACATTGCGCTTGTAAAGGTCCGCCTTACGAGCGACTAACGGGCGGACGGTGTTACACAATACTGGCCGAAAAAGCTGTGCCAAGCTGCGTGGCGCTGGGCCACGGCGTAAATGTGTGTTCACCTAACCTCGAAACCGGAGGAGTACAGGAGAAGAAAAATGGCACACTCGATGCACCACCATTTTGACACACACTTGTGCACACGTACAAATGTAGATGCGTACGTATCGAGATTACGAGTTGTGTGATTGTGGTTGTGTGGCGAGGGACAGAGAGAGAGAAAGCCCAGGTCGTCTAGGTACGTTATCTTTTTTATCCCGTGACCTTAACGAGATGAGAACAGTCTGCTCCTAGTTGCACAACTAAACTAATATTATTAGTGGACTGCCGGACGTTTATGAAAATTTATAGTGAATCGCGAGAGTATTCGAATATTATAAAAGAATTTTTATACATACGAGGTCAAGACAAGAGGAGACGTCACAAACGTATCGATCATTGGAAATAACGCGTTACGTATGGGATAATACGTGGAAATATTTTCGTTGCTATATGACTGAACGTGTATAGGGTGAAAGAGCAAAAATAGAGCATGATCGTTTACGAGAGTCGTGCGGCAAGCGCACGAAGGTCATTGATATTTTTTCAAGCACAGTTGCGGGCTTAGGTGTTTTTTAGAGATAATTTTGACGCACTTTGTTGCGAAACTAAGGTTTTACGTAATGTTTTGTAACGAGGTTTTCGATGATACAGACGTTAAAGCAATATCTAAATACTTGGAGTGTACTTAATTTAGGAATGAACAATTGTCCTGCAACATGTATAACAGCTGACTGAATTGATTAAATTTAATACTATTTTCAATGAAATAGTACAAATCGATTAGATTAATATTATCTCAAGTACGTCGTAAATATTTAATCTTAAACTCAAGGTTCGACCGTAACTTGTTAAATATATTGCTCACAAAAATTAGGGGATATTTCAAAATGAATATGAAGCGATAAAAAAAAGATGCATTTGATTCTTTTTCATTAAACAAGAACATCAGAAAAATGACAAGTCAAAGAAAGTTGTTCTCATTTCATAAAAAAAAATCGAATGCTTCTTTTTTTATCGCTTCATATTCATTTTGAAATATTCCCTAATTTTTGTGAGCAGCGTATTTAAAGTTCTCGAGTTTATCTGTCGTTAATAACTGAAATGGTATTATTTCGACTCTATTGGGATGCATATCGATGCTTTATCGAGTAATATTACTCCCAATATTCTAATAAAAGTAGAAACTTTTATTAGAAACATCCAGAAACGTCAGAAACATCCAAGAGAGTACAGAGAGAGGAGAGAAAATATTTCTTATCACTTTCCATTCCAAAGTAACGACATACGCGTTCCGCGGTTTCCTCAAGCACGAACGAGATTGTTTCCGGAACCGAGTTTCTGATCTGATATCGCTGTGCACGTTTCTTGGAATTTTGCTTTGTTTAAAGAAATCACTAAAATTTTCACATTCGTGTAAAATGAACATAAACACAATATATGAATAAAGATATATGTATATACACTGCTCACAAAAATTAGGGAATATTTCAAAATGAATACGAAGCGATAAAAAAAGGAAAAATTTGATTTTTTTTTATTAAACAAAAACAACTTTCTTCGACTTGTTTCTCTGATGTTTTTGTTTAATAAAAAAAAAATCAAATGCTTCTTCTTTTTATTCGCTTCATATTCATTTTAAAATATCCCTCAATTTTTGTGAGCAGTATATTATCTCAAACACGAAAGAAAATCTCAACCTTTTTACGTCTCTAAACGACGGGAAGAAAAAAAAAAGCTTCCTTTCTCACTCATCGAAGGAACACAGCCTCGGTGTCTCGCAGCAACGGATATCCAGGGGTACACGGGATGAATATAGGTCAGCGCATCGGGAACGCGATCGATTCCCAAGGTGTATGTGGCTATCGAATACACGTCGAAGAAACGGCGCTGCTTTCAGTTGTTTCCGTGGGCGACCTTCGCGTGAAATATAATTAGCACTAATTATTGAATGCGCGCGGCGCACCACCCGTCCCTGTATTTCCATCGATCCTTGGACAAGTGAGTAAGTGAGTGAAAGAGTGAATGTATGTGAGAGAGAGAAAGGAAGAGAAAAGAGAAAGAGAGAGAGTAAAGCCATCACACGCGCCACCTGCTATTCGCACACGTGTGCTTTTACTTTTATCGATGTCCACATACGTCCATATACAGGACGTTTCATTCGATGCTACAAATCTAGATGAAACAGTTAATTTCGATCTGTTTCCGACTTTGTTCTCCAGGTAAGGCTCACTTCGTATTTCACGTCTTTCTTTCAGATCGATACAATGTTCGAATGATAAATTTGGAAAATTTTTGTTCATTAAATTACAATGATAGTGTGTTATTAGTTAAATAATAGATATGAGGGTATGTAATTTTAAGCAATAAATTTCAATAGTTAGGACACGGTCGATTAGAATAGTCACGAATTATGCAGTTTTGTTAATAATTAGTAGAATTACATTGTAAAATGTATTAATAACTGAATATATTTTTATATTAATTAATCACACTGATGTGTTAAAATTATTAAGTATCTTAATTATAAATATAAAAATATTGAAATTATTCGGTATAAGTAGGAAAGAAATAATTTTAAATAAACGTTGTGGCTTCCACGTCCAACGGGGGAAGGGGAAATGGCTTTGAACAGTCAATTGATTTTACACAAAATAGATGTAGGCCAAGATAAAAAAACATTGCAAAAATATATATCGTTCGAATTACACTTTTCCAATAATTTTACAATATCTAAATAAAAAAAAATCAAAGTGATCGAATTGACTGTTTGTAAAATGTTAAATTAAATTGAAATTATCATTTTGTAACTTTGAGAATTCATTATCTTCGAAAGTGTGCTCCGCTGATAATGGAACGCCCTGTATGGCTCACCCTTTTGATCAAAAGCAGCCACTATCGATCGCTAATTAGCAATTATGAATGGAGTTCTCACACTCGAGGCGATGACGATGATGCAAGGGCACACGGTGTCGTAATTGGTTTTTTCCTTCTTGTTTTAATTTTTACGATTCCGTGAAACTTGAAAAGGTTCATTGACGATTAGTCATTAGAAGGAAATATTAAAAACTTAAAAAGTACCGAAGAAAAATTCTGAATATAACTTGGAACAATTAGAACATTATCGGTTTTACCATTTTTTTTTTTTTTTTACATATTTTATCATATTCGTCTAATCAACCTATTGCGCTGGAATGATATGCCACGCACGTCAAGAATATTTAGTCCAAAATTGGAATATTTTCTCATTTTTAAGTATATTGAAATATAATATACCCGGGCAAAACAAATAATAAATTTATTATTTCTTAGTAATTTCTATTCAGTAATACACCGATGAATTATAAAAAAAGAAGACGAATTATTGGATACGATTTGGTCACTCGTTATAGTCCGTGAACCAGTGTCTAGCGCAAGAGGTTAAGATACACGTCGTATATTCGATACGTTTTTACACAGAATGATCGTTTTTTTATGCTTACGAAGAGACACCATACCCAATTACTCAAGCAGCATGTACATTAATTATTCAAGTAGTTGAAGAAGTAGACGCTCGATCGACCGAAACTTTAGCGAGCAACGAAATCTAGGGGAGAAGTTATTTCAGCCGCACGGAGTCGTATAAATTACGATTTGCATACTTGTAAATCATGTAAATCTAAAACCGTATATACCTAACTTGACACATATATCATACGTGTTGGGCGAGACGTCAGCTGGACACTGTGTTGGCTGTTCGTCGATATTCATCTGCGTAATCGATGCTGCGTTTGAATACCACAAACGATTAAAAAAAAAATCAAGCAAGGCTGCTATTTCAAACCGTCACGCGTCGTATGTAGCGATTTTTGTTCCAGGAATAATCTCACCTCCCCCTCTCACTGTTACAAAATAGTTATTACTCAAAATTAAATGATTCGAGAGATAAAATTAAGAAACAAAAAGAGACGTGACACGACCTTAAGACCGAAAGGAGACGCGAGAAACGTTTCTTTTGCCAAGAGCGAGCGAGCGAGCGAGCGAGCGAGAGCGAGAGAGGGGGGGGGGGGACGAGCAAATGTACGAGAAAAAGAAACAAAAGGAAGGAGGGGCAGAGAACGAGTTAAAGAAGAAACAGCAGCCTCCCTTTGCCAGGTGGACGGAACCTGGGGCCGACTTTAATCTTAGAACACCTCCTCCACTGCCAACAAACAAGATTGGCGTTCTCACCACCACTCTATCCGCTGCAGAGAAGAGTTCACACTTTCGTCATCGTTACTGTGCTCGACCGGTGCAGCGACGGGACACACGAGACACATCAGCCACGGCGACCACAACAGCACGCTGCGAGCACACGCAACACACCGCGGCTACGACGGGAAGCGGACTAAAGAGAGGTGCACACGCAACGTAACGCGAAAACTGACACGCTATCGCGATATGATCTCGCTCTCTCTCGCGACACCACCCCGTAATGCGACAACGACAGCGATCAACACATTAACGCCGAGAATAATGTCTACGACACACCACGCGATACCAAGTACCAGTCGGGGCAACGCGTTACTACGATCAAGTCGAAAGAACAGGGAACACATGAATCAAATTGAAACGAGGTAGACAGTATACGTAGGTAAAAAAAAATATGAAAGAAAAAAAATGATAAGGAATCGAACGAACAAGGGAAACAAAAAAGAATGATATTTGTGATCACGAAGGCTGACTCGCAATGTAAACGCGCCTTCAAGTATCTCGCGCGCGCGGTCGGCTTCTCCCGTTGTCTCGTAAAATAACAACGTATCCGCGCGAGGAAAGCGCACCTGCGCGCTCCTGCGTCGTTTTCTCGGTCGTGGCCCGTTTGTCCCTGTCGTGCCACCTCTCCTCCTCGTGTCCCACCCAACGCTAACTCTCTCTCTCTCTCTCTCTCTCTATCCTTTGCTCCTCTCCTAGAACACCTAAACCCTCCCCCCTCTTACTCACTCGCGCTTACTGTCTCTCTCTCTCTCTCTCTCTCTCTCTCTCCCCCTCTCTCTCTCTCATTCTCCTTCTCCGACACGCTCTTCGACACTCCACAACTCGCCGCTAGTTGACTGGAGGGGGTCGTCACTAGGAGGGCACCTTCTCTACCTCTTCTTTCTCGTTCCCCTTAACACCCGCGCATCCTCGTCCCTCCCCGCGCAAACAACATCCACAGACGACCCTGTAACACCACCCACCTAACCCAACACCCAGCATGCATCGTCGAGAGTCGATTACCGCCGAGAGAGAACCGGGGACGAACCCTTCCTTCTCCTCCACTCTCTCGATACCGAGAGCCGCGCACAGACTCCAACATGGCCGCCACTGCCGACTAAATTCAACGCAACGCGCGCGCTCGGTGTTCCGCGCGATTATATAAGCCCCCGACGATGATTAGGAATTTCGACGTACGCGTCGTCACGGCAGATGACTCGCGTGCAATTATGCAAGGCGACTGAATCGAAGCGAGGAAAATTACAGGGAGGAGGTGTAGGATAGATATAAAGTGTGTCAGTCTATCTACAGGACCTTTTAATGTTCCGACTTTAATTTCCCTCGTTATTTCCCAATATTTTGTCCAAATTTTTGTTCAAATTTCATAAAATTTGTCAATTAGGAGAGAAGTGTAGGGTAGATATAAAGTGTGTTAGTCTATCTGCAAGACTTTCTAACGTTCGACTTTAATCTCTCGTTATTTTTCAATATTTTTGTTTAAATTTCATGAATTTGTCAGTTGCATAAATTTTCAAATTTTACAAATATAATAGTTGTAAATGAAACACGAAGGGCAGTGGAAAAAAAGAACAGCAGAAACATTAACAATGTGTATGGAAGTCTAGATCAATACCCTCGTTCAATATTAATTTCTCGATGGTCAACGATCGCTGATTTAATCCGAAAAGGACAAATCGAAGTGCTACACGTAACCGTGTCTCTTCGAGTTCGCCCACGTAGTTCTATACGGTACAAAGACTCCGGGGTGAGCTCTTGCGCCGTAGATCCAAAATTAGACACTGCCAATCACTAAGCGCAATCTATATTATCGGGACAATCGATTACCTTCGACGCGTGTTGTCGAAGCCAGCCATACTGTGATATTAATAGTTTGATTAGGAAGGACCAATGCAAGGCGGTTACCACAGGAGAGTGGTTGGATGCCAGGGAGGTTAATACGATTCGATCGTGTTCGACGAGTCTCGGCGTTATTGCGTAAAATGATCGTCGACTGTACGGGAGAAACGCAAAAACTGACACTGATGATTATCTGTCATGGTTCCACGCGCTACCGGGAGGACTTTTGGCTCCGTTGTGAAAGTGGGCATTGTTTCACAATGCAGCGGAGTTGTTTCGAATTTTGGCTCCGGGACAAGTTTGGAGTACGCAGTTGGCTTTCGTTGGTAAAGTGCTTGCGTTTAAGAATAATTAAACTATACTGAAAAATACTAGTTTTGTAATAAGTATCTATGGTTATATTATAGTTTTATAAATAAGTAGTTAATTGGACACTGGATACTGGAGGCGGAAAACGAAGGAATCTAAAAACAAAGTCGCAAAGCTGGGCGATACGACACCGCAGTGCGTCTCGAAGGCCGCGTCGCCCTGTCTGACCACGAATCGAACTTTTCTACTTGGAGACCGAGCGACCCGGAGATGCACGAAGGGGCACGAGCCGAGTCGAAGCAACACGTGGCCCCGGGAATACGGGAGCGGACCGAACGCCGCAGACTCGATTATTCTAGCTACGAAAGTCCGGAACTGTTACATGCTTCGCGTCTCAATGTCACGGTTTCAGCACGCGCGATCAACGCGTCCGAGCGTGGAGGGATCTCGACGAGGCAGGCAACAAGGAGAGGGGAAAAACAAAGGAAGAAAAAACAACAACGTGCAACGGAGTAACACCGCCGCGAGAAACGAACAAAAACGAGGGAAAAAAGAGACGGGTAGAGTGAGACGTATATGCAATGTACGTTTACAGAGTTAAGATACGATAGCAAAAGTGGGAGGGGGAACGCGAAACTAGAACCAATCGCGTTACACCGCCGGTGATATCCAATCGGCAGTGGCAATTTTATAGGACTTGAAATTTCGCGATCAATTTAAATGACCCATATTCTGCGCGTGCATCAGTGCGCTGTCTAACGGGTGACGAAATTGTTTGGAGATTTGTATTAACGAGTTGAATGGTCGGATTTTTGGAGAGACACGAAGTTACATGCGAGTGATTCCAAAAATTATTTGCAGACACTCTCACACTTTCCAATAAGAAATTTTTTTTTAAATCTATATTACGATTTTCATATCGTGAAATATTGTGAAAATACTATTACGAATCATTAACGCTATAAACGACATGCAAATCTAATTTAATTTAATTTACAGATGAAAATCTATCGCAGATCCACTTTTATTTCCCTTTCTCGTAATTTTACGACACGCTATAAGCAGAGAATATGCGCGAGAGTAACTTCAGTGTTCTCTCGAGTACGACAGACAGGTCGAGTAATTGGATCGAGCGGGCGAGCTGCGATTGGCAGCCGACTAACAGGCCTGTTTCAACCCCCATCCAGGAAGTGGCAAGGGCTTGAGAGAGATCCTATAATGCTTTGCTTAACTTGACCTTAATTTCACGGGATACAATCTGGATTGCCATTTATGAGTTCTTGGAAATTGTTGGACACGTATATTGCTTTTACAGGAGAGAAAAATAAATCACCACCACCTTTTCTCACCACTATCGACCGCCATTTACTTTCCGTAAGGAATTTTCTTTTATCGTTATTACGAGCTCTTTGCAAAAACGCTTCTACATCGTAACGCATACTCTGAAATACGGATTTCAATTCGGTTTAATCAACGTAGAAAAAAAAATTTGTGATCATGGAATCTTCGTTACTTGTCCCACTTTCGCAAGAATTTGTCATTAAACCGAAACTGTGGATTTTCACATTGTGAAAGTGCAAAAATTTGCAGAATACATGAAATTTGATAAAAATTATATTATAATAAAAATAATTATAAAAATAAAGCCTAAATAAATGTGTTTTTTTCCATAAGAGATTTTCCTTTCTCTTTTTTTCCACGAACAACTGATATTACAAAATGATCAGTAGCCTGATCACTTTCAAAATTTCTCCCATTCCTGTCACGATCCTAGCAACGCAAAATAACATCAATGATTCCTTCTCAACAACGTTTCTGCTTCTCCCTTTTATAATTTCTAACCGAATATAGTAAGGAGAGAACACACCGTAGGAATGGAATAGCGCTTTTCAGTCAATACGAAAGAGACTTCGATCTCTCGAACGTTTTCGCTTTCAAGTCTCCACTTCCACTCTCTCAACGAAATCCTCTCTCCTTCCCTTTTCCATTCAAGCTTGTTTAACATTCACGAAAGATCTTTCTTCCCTCCAACACCTTTTTCTTATTTTTTTATTTATTATTTTCGATATATTTACTTGATTGGATCTCGGAAGGAGATGAATTTAAATGTTCCTTCTTCCTCGTTACAGCCACTAAAAATTGGATTAGATGCAGATAGAAAGCGAAGGAAATTCGTTAAAGACTATGCTCGAGGGAAGGAGATCTCGTTTATGTAAATTTCCTAAGTATCAGAATTAGCGAGCGAACGTTCGAGGAAACACCAATTTTCTTCAATTTTAAAATATTCGAATGAAAATAATGGAGATTAATTTATATTAAAAGTTATATTAAAAATATTAGTTATATCAAACTAATATTATGTTAGTAACATTGAAAATATATTAGCAATATTAAAAATAATCGTATTTTTTAAAAAAAGTCCACCGGAGATCTCAAGTTTGATTCTCTCAATTTATAATTTGATTGGAATTCGAAAGAAAAGGAAACAAAGAAATGATATCAAATACCATTTTCAAGAGAGAGAAGAAAGATTCTTTGAAATCAGTCAGAATCTTTAATGAAAACCTGTCGAAGCTTTCTTAAATTAGACTTTCCTCAATTATAATAAATTTCGTGGGAGAAGCTGGAGACACTGAGAGATTCAGAAGAAAGGAACGAAGACGTCGCCTGGTTATCGATCAGCTGGTAATCAGCTTTGGTTTCTTGCGCGCGGCCAGGGATGTCTTTATACCAAGCGAAGCTTAACCTTCGAGCATATTAAGGGCACCATAGTTTGCTCGGTGTAATAGGGCCAAGGACACCTCGCGCACGCCGACTATGCCTCTGTTCGCTTGAATAATTGATAAAATATCGACAAAATTGCTCTCGAATTATCAGCATCATTAACTGTTCTCTATTCGGGTTGACTGTTAATCTTCGATTAGCCTTCAATATCGTTTGTTCCACGGGGGTGTATGTAGAACGCGAATATTCAACGTCGCTTTAAAATGTAGGAATAACAAATATGTACCATGAAAACCTTTGCGCGTCCACTTTTTCTGTAATTGAAACTAGTCCTCTCTCTTTCTCTCTCTCTGCGAAAGTAAAATATTTTCAACGCAAATATGAAAACTGGAACTCGTATTTTAAAAAAATTTTTAGACTCTAATAATAAGTTAATAACAGAGAAGATCGTATAGGAACTTGTAGTACCTACATTTTCGTATAAATTTCCTAGAGGTACATATGACGTAAAATACGGAGCAGAGTAAAACTCATCATATTCTTGCAATAAACGTACTCGGTGCTACTTTCAAAGCACGTTTTAACGTCTTACGCTGGAATGACATGCCACGCACGTCGAGAATTTTTTCGCCTCAAAATTGCAATATTTTCTCAATTTTAAGTATATTTAAATACAACCCAGGCAAAATAAAGTAATAAATTTATTACGTCTTAATAATTTCCTAGTGATATCATGTCGACGAGTTCAAAAAGAAAGCGACGAATTATTGTATACGGTTTGGTCACTCGTTATGGTCCGCGAACCAGTGCCAGCGCAAGTGGTTAATACGCTTCTCCCTAAAACCACGTAACCTATTTCTTGATGGGTAAGTGTATCAGCTACTCCTACGTGGATGGTTTTCGAAAAGGCTACGAGCGATACGAAGGAAGGAGAAAACGACAGGCGCAACAAGGTGAATTCTCTCTACTCTTCTCTGTGGTCTGAGCGCGCGCGCGCGAAAGAGAGAGAGAGAGAGAGAAGAGGGGAATTCATGCACGAACGGCCGTCAGGGGTTGACCTAATTTCACTTCGTTCGTAGGTTGGCCTTTGACTGTCTGACCTTTTCCCAGGAGAGTTCCTGGCCCAGGGTGCGCGCGTGCGAGCCGTGCACCAGCCAGAGATCCCCTCCCCCGTTCGAGGAACAGAGAGGAACATCGGACACGTGTGCGGCCTCCGTACGCGCGACAGAGACGCGACCAGGGAAGAAACAATGAGATTACGCGAGAGAGTGCACAGGAGAACAAAAAAGTTGGAAAATAAGGAAATATCCGTGGATTACGAGGCACAGGAGGAGAAGAGAGGAAGAAAGTTTCGAGATTTTGCCCGATAAAGTTTCAATATTAAAGCGCAATTAATGTGAAATGGGAAAGGGAAGAGACGAGAACGGGAGGTTGAGTCATTTTTAATTTTTAATCGCGAGTCCGAAGAATAACGGTCCGGAAATTGAAAGGAAAAATGAACGATGGAGATTTCAACGATGAAATTAATGTTTAACGTCGTTAAGTGTAATTAGCGTGCCGAGAGATGGGAAAACAAGGGAGACGAGCAAGAGTTGAGCAGAAAAATTGTTTCGAGAGATTTTAGTCGTTTAATTTTATATAAGTGTTCGCTGGTTGAAAGAAAGTTGAAAATAGTCGAAATACAATAGTTGATAACAGGATGATTTACATGTATTGAATTCGATTCTATTCTACTTGAATCGACTATTGATCATTCAATGAAATACTGAATATATCTAAAGAACGAGATTACCGTTTATTGATAGATCTTTTATGTTGATTCCACGACGGAGGATAAGAAGATTTGTCCGATCGCGGTCAGACTCAACAAGTAGTCGACCGTCCTATATGCAACCCATTCACACATTATACTGCCACACTCTTAAAAAGCAAGATGTACGCCAAAATAGTCATTCAAATTCTAACACTTTTTCGTTTTACAATAAATCTTACTTTAGAAAAGAAAATTAAATTAAACCCGCATACCACACGTACATCATAAAATGCGTCTCTGTCGTATTCTCCAGCTTCTTTTTCCTACATACAGTGAGAACTCACACATCCAATCTATAACAAGAGTAACGAGCAGAGTAATTTCCACCATAAAAATCCTGAATTCCGAATAAAGAAAATTACGAAACTGCAAAAGAACCACGAAGAGAAAGTTCCAAAAAGAAAGGGAATCGATAGGGAAAAAGAGGCAGAGGGAGTAATAACGGGATAGGGATTAAACGACATCCGGAAAGGCCGGCGAATCTGCGTAGGTGTGTATACGGGGCGACGTAGGTGGTGGAGGTTCGCCAGGCAAGTACGGAACGGCCGTGAGGGGATAAACGAAACTGGGTCACCCCTGGGAACCGGAGAGCCTGGGGCTCGGTGTGTCCGGGAACACGACTGGCCACAGAGAGAAAAGGAGAGAATATAAAGATACGCGTACCGTATATATGTGTATCGTACGTGCGTGGACGGGTGTCTAGTGGATATATATCGGCTTCGAAACGGCGCACGCATTATTTACAAAGAAAAAAAGAAACTGCTCGCTGGAAAATTGCGATAACGAGGGCACGATTATTCGTGAATTATTCGTCGTGTGTTGCTGACTTATCGGCGGATGAAAGAACTCTGAAAGCAGTAGCTAGAACGAATGCGTAGTTATATTAGCTAGGAGGAATTGGGTGAATTGAAAAGAAAAAAACTGATGGAGATGTATCGTGATAAGAGATAATATTGTCAGGGATGAATTAATAGATATATCGGAGAAAATTAGAATACTACCATATTGTGCGCTCAATTCTAACGCGTTTGATTAGTTCCTTCATACTTCGTGTTAATTTATTAGAGTATTAAAATAAATATTTGATACTTGAGACTATAAAAAAGAAATACAAAGAGCGACGATACAGGACATGTTACATTTTTCAAGCAAGAGCGGACAGACTACTTGAATCAATATAACTACTGCTACACTTTGATTGTCTGAGAGAAAATATTAGGAGAAAGAGCAAGTAATATTAACTGTATCTCGACGTACGAACGTAGCTGTGAAAACGTGCGCTATGAATCACTGTGCGTATTTGCATACCCAGAGAGAGAGAGAGAGAGAGAAGAGGTTCGAGAGGCGTCGATATCATCGACGCCAGTTGACCTAAATCGATCCAACGAAAAACACGCGGCTGCATTATGTCGAAATAATTCTGCCTTGAACCAGAGCGATCTCGTTTTATAACAGAACCCTACTGAACAGAGAGATTTTACCTATTATCTACCTGTCACTGAACTGTAACAGAGGTTCTACACTTGACGTTTACGAAGGTTTCAAGAGGATTAAAATGTAGTTGAAAATCCTTGGTAATTGGTACGATCATCAGCCATACGATACGAGGTATAATTTCTCATTGAAAATATTCTCACTTCTTTTTTGTCAGAGGGCAATTAGTGCCTCCAAATATTCTAAATACTTACAAATTATCGCAAATTATTAAGACAAGATAGACCTCCGCTAATTCCACTAATTAGTGTCGTATAATTTACTATTCAGAATAATGGTACTAATGCTACTTTTCGTCACAGGATACCCTAACATTCAGTAACAGAATTTATGGCAGATCCAGACGTACGGATGCATCTGTAATGAAATTAGAAAGTCTATCCAGATATATGCAGGGACGAGGCAGAGGCTAGAATCGTACAGCTCGAAATACGGGGGATTAATATAACATAATCGAATAACTCAAACTACACTGTGTCTCCTCTCCTTCTGCGCTCACGACGTGACGTCAACGACTAACTCGAACTTGTATTGGCTGGCTCTCTTGCTCTCTATCACTCTCTGTACCCGGTGAAATAACTCTTGACACACCATCGAGAGTTTCCTAAATGAGACAATAATATTAACAACGCCGAGCGAGCGACCGGTCCAAGTTTCAGAGCGACCGAATTTACAAGTGGTGAGAATTTAGGACGAAAAATGGGCAGTTGGAGGATAAAGTAGGATCGCGCGAGGTGAAATTAACATTGAAGAGAGAAATTCGCGAAATTTAATGTTTTCGAAGCGAAAAGATTCATAGAAACGACCAAAAAGATATTATATTAATGGCTCTTCTATTTTTATGCAAAATTCTGAACAGTTGGTACGGCAGAACTCTCACCTATCGACTCTGTAACTTGTTACTCGTCAATAGTAATACCATTATTTGGTAATTTATCAAAATAGCTATTCTTCGATACTTTACATTTTAGTTGTTGCGTTAAATAATATCTTTCTTTCAGATAAAAAAATAAAAGTAAAAATAAAAATTAAGGAAGATTTATAGTAGGCAAACATTTTTAACGAGTACTTTATTGTGCTTCCGGAGAAACCGTTTTTATAAATTTCCATTAGTGCAAGAGGAACTCGTGCTCTGCACGCAGTGGCTGTGAAAAATTGTACAAGCTAAAAATGTGATCAGCTGTTGTTAAATGGTTGGGACGGGATTGCATAATGCTTGCATTACGTGACGATGCATTCCCTTCCTCCTTCCGCTCTTCCGAACAGTCTATATACAATGACTACATAGTGCCTCTAAAGTACAAGGCTACGAGTTGGCCAGTGGCGTGCGAAAATACTGGCACATCTCTCGCAGGCACCTCTATTTTCATCGTTTTTAACCCAAATTTAACTACAAATTGCTATCAACTAGAAATTTCAATCCACTCAATTCTTTCAAAGAAAAAAGAAAAAAAAAAGATATTCAATTGCACACTGTTCACGAAAAAAATGTTCTATTCAATTTTTTATTACAATTAATTTTGCCGTTACGTAATATTTTCTTTCTACGTTTGAATCGTCTTTTGAAAAATGTTTTTCACTTCGTTTCCTCAATGCTGCGTCATTTGTTGCGGAATTACTGCACCATTAATTTCTATCGGCACCTGCATCGAAGGGAGGAACTCGTCGATAACACCCCCTAGAGACGAGCGTGCTCATTAGAGGAATGAAAACGTTCTTCCCTGCCAAAAACGCGTGCTGCAATTCTCGCTGCAGTCACAGCCGCGTGTCTTACATAATGCTCCTCCCCCCTTTCCGAACTTCCCACCAAAACCGCCAGGTTCTTTGTCGCGAGCTCTAACGTTTTTACGCGCTCCCCGTCGCTCTCCCTCTTTTGCTGTGCTCGCGCGAGTTTTCTCGGAACGTAACGTCGAATGACGTGGCGGTTAAATTTTCCACCGAGTCGCACGGATATATTTACGTCAGGACGAATTTGAACACGTTCGCTTTTTTAATTTCGGCTCATACCGAAGAAACTTGTTAAAAAAAAATTTTTTTTAAATATTGATGAAAAGAGAGAGAAGGGATTTTAATTGATGGAAGAAATAGAGTAGAGTTATAAATTAACATACACTGCTGTTACACTTGTGGTATTAGTTAAATATAGACAGATAGACGATTTATAGTTAACTCATTTCTAGTTGAATGAGTAATGAAGTTGGAATACTGTAGCGAGGTGTGTAGAACGCGTTAAAACCTTTTATATACAGGGACCTTGGACCCATACGCGTGATAACGTTGATCTTGCTTATCTGATATTTACGAGTTTAGCAAAATAAATTCCTAGAATAAATTTAAAAAAAGAAAATGCAATTTAACCGAGAAATATATCACTAAGAATACAATTATTCCTAGATGCTGATAATTAATTGTCTAGTTCATGTATATTTATAAACCGTATCAGTAAACTGCGAATATTTATGCATTCACAATTTGCAAAATGCACGTGTTATGCAAATATGTATAAACTATCTAAAGCACAATACTCGTTATAATACTTAAAGGATGAAACGCATTTCCAATTTAAATTCTAAACATCCTCCGGTTTAGATAACAGCAAGTAATGACGATGAAGTTTTAATACTGGCAAATGCTGATCGAGGAGTGATACAAAAATGATCATTACTCTGGACTAATGCAATTGATTTCATCATAAGCGGATCGCAGACAAAGTTCAAGATTTAATCGGAATAACGCAAACAATTATACTATCGCGATCTACCGAATGTCTGTATTCACGCGCTGCTACCTAACGGTACACACTGTCGATGTATTATATTATTTCGAGCCTGCGTTTTCCAACGCGGTGTTAAAGAGATAACGATTAATCACGCACGTTCTTCGATTCATAAAGCTGTTATTCCTGCGGATAGAATTTTTAATTGTTGCAGACACGCAATAATTAAAAGAATCCTTACTCGAGAAAAAAATAGTTTACATTTACATGCCTGATGATGATGTCATGCTCGACGTTAACGTCGCAATGATCTGACGACGAATGCATCGCAGGAACTCAAAGTACGGTTTCTCTAATTGTATTAGCTTCTCGCAAGAATATCCATTAGGTATTTAATTAATGTTATGCCTGACTCTTTGTTTTCTGGGTTAACCAGAAATTCGTTACCTACAAGTTAAGTTTCAATGCGAACGAAACTTTCAATTAAAGTCAGCGCCAGTATTTAATTAATTTTTATCGACCGCTTTAACAAAAACTGAAACTCGAAAATTTTCATCAAATTTAAATTCTTTTAATTTACAGAATGAAGTGTAAGAGAATCTTGAAAGAACCACTGGTTAATGATTAATGAAATACATAATGGGAAGTTAGCGCCCTCTGAAGACTTCGCGACTAGGAAGAAAGTCTTCTGCTGAGAAGCTGAGGATCAGCTGATTGGTCACTAGAACGTCAGCTGATTTTGACAGCCCGCTCGACCTTGTGTGCATCCTAGCGCGCCGCGCGCCATGAACTAATTTAAACGTGCGACTAATGGCGGCCACGCATGCGCGTTACACGCACGCACAACTTGCAACCGAGAGAAAAAAAGCATTACAAAGGATCTTCATAGTTCACATTTCTACTTGTTTACTTTAATAAATACTTGAGTAAAGAAAGTACTTTTTGAGCAAACAAGTTGAAAGATGATTCGATCAAAGAGAAATTCAACGAGGACTAAATCTCAGTGTTATCTTCAGAGATGCTTCATCATTACGATAACATAAATACTTGCGCATTATTCAGCTCGCTCAAAGGATTGGTTATATCAATCTTCGAGACCCCGATCAATAATTCGTTTTCCACCTATCACGCCCCTATTTCGTAGACTGGCGATATCAGCAGATGCGTACCACACAGTAGGCCGCGTGAAATCACCTGGATTTGGAACCAATCGTCCCATCGAGCACTCTTGACAATTTTTAACTCTCGTTATCTATGAATCGCTGATATTTGTACAGAGTCTAATCACGTACGTAAATATTTGAGCTGCTTTCCTAATCCAGAATGTTAAATATTATCTAACTATGACGGATTTTTATGATTTTAAATCCTCAAATTGTTAAGCACGTTGTGTCATGTTATCCCAAGAGTATTAATGAAGATTTCGTGTTTGATGTTTCTCTCCGGTTAAAGTGTAGTTTTAAGTTTGGTCCAAGTCCATTTTTCTGTTACCTCGCTTTATTGTCCTTCCATACAACCACCATAGGGGGATCAGCAGGTAACTCAATAGGTTGCTAACGCCCTCAGAAAACTGAGATACCACCAGCTGTGTTCACCCGCTTCATTACCCACCGAGTGAACGCAGAGTGGCTCCCTGTTCTCCGAGAGCTCGTTTCGCTATTTCCGTTTCGCTCTTACCGACCGAACAGGCTGAATGATAAATCAAGCTATTCCACGATTTTTATTCGGTTGATGCTTTCAAAAGGGGCCCCGTGGATCTTCATTGTACTTCCATTCATTGTTGTTACCTCAACATTATTTCTACCGTTTCGTTACCGTAATAAATCTTTAGCTATCAAAATTTTGTAGGTTTCACTGCTGAGAATCAAAATTACGTCGAAAGTCGCTTTTCGAGACGTCAAAGACGACAAAATCTAACGATAAGAAGCGAATGGAAGCATTTACACAAAGATAGAAATAACCGATGACTATGTAATGAAATTAATGAGAAGATGTATTACTAATGCGTACAATATAGGAAAACATTTTTTTTAAACGAGCAGGACTGAGACTGAGAATGACTGAGAATAAACTGTACACACTGATCAAACTTGCAATTATTTTCTATAATGCTAAGACACGATTTAGGAAACAAAAAACTCACCAACTCCAACTCACAACAATCGATCACTCTAACTTTAGTATAATATCACGTATCCTGACAATATCATTCATTCTATTTTTTCGTACGATAACTAATTTCTTAAAAAAATATAAGAAAATGAAACGTGAATAATGCGAGTGAAAAAATACAAAACGCGGTACACTCGTGTAATTAGCGAAGCAAAATAATTACATAACCTTTGCGAAACGATCTAAAATCTGTTTACGCACAACACGAGTTTACTTGGTCTTATCTTATCAAATGTCGCCCACGTTGCATTCTTCTATTCTCACATGCGACATATGCGAATCCAAACGTGTACACAATGGCGAAAGAGTTTCGCGCGGCACAATTTACAATGGAGACCGGCAATGATCAGACATCAAAGCGGCTTTTTGTTATATACATTGCACGCGACGGTAGTCGAGTTTCAAGGTTAAACGATAAATCGGTCAAACCAGGGTTATCACGGACGCTCTTTCAACAAAATAAACTTTCTTCTAACAAATCGTTAAGAATTTTCTCACTTATAAAATGAGTAACTAGTTAGACAGTTATATAATTTGTGAAATCTATGAAACTAAAATGTAAAATTTACATTCGCAAAATTCCAAGAAACGATAAATTTCCTTTATCGCAGGATCGTTTGTCAGAGTATTTTTTTTTTTTTTTTTTACCACCAGTCACCAACGTCACTAATATTTACGTTTTTATCATAGATTAGTATATATTATGCAAATTGTTCAAGAGATAGCTTAATTGTCTAACACGACAAATGCGTTTTTCGCGTTAATTTGTCTTTTTTCTTCGATTGTTCAACCGAAGTACGTTCCTAGAGATTTTCAAAATCTCTCATGGAACTTCATTGAGCACTGGAAGCGAGCCAATCAGAGATCACAGTAGAAAGAGGGCGCGTTTACGCACGTCGACGCGTACAAATGACGTCACAGCGTGACGTGTGCATGCGTGCACGCACGATACGCCAAGCGATTACGGTGGGATCGTAACAGAATAAAATAACGATGCAGACATGACGTATTTCAGATACACATATGTATCTTTTCAACGAGAAAGACTATGATCGCTCCTTTTGTAGGATTTTTTTCGTAATCTTTATAACTATCTTACTGCGAATGATATTAAAAAAAAAAAATAGATTTCAAAAAATATTTCAAAAGATGCGAAGAAAAAATTTCGAATTTGTTCTTCCGATATTTTTTATAAAATCTGAACATTCCCAAAATGGTTTGTTGTATTTTATTCTGTTGAAAGATCCATCAAAATGTTACTTTGAGAAAATCAAAAGTACAAAAAAAAAAATCACTTACAGTCTGCTGCTGGGTTCGTTGTTTGCCTCGTCGCCTTCAATTCGATAAACCATGCCGGACATCACGTATTCGAAACTGTCTGCTCTGGAACCGCCTTCTTGTTCCGTTGCGTTCCACTCCCCTACATCGGGATAACCGTCCTCTCTTAAGGTCGTAGCAAGAACCAGGCGAAATTTGTCACCTGAAAAAAAAAAAGAAAAAAAAAAGAAAAAAAAAGAAAAAAAAAGAAATATACTAATTAAATACACCGTTCTAATTAAATCTAATTAAATGTACATAAGCGTTTAAAAAAAAGTTCTTTGTTTTTATCTGAATATCGGCGCAGAAAAATTCACAACGTCAGAACACGGAAATTGATATCTATTAATAAACTTCAAGGCGAGTGCATCAAAAATATACTGGGGGGCGTTGCAGACGTTTCGTTTCACCACATTTCAAACGAAATTCACAGTTGATCGAGTCCAAACCAACAGTATCTGTCAGTCTTCGCTCTGCTATTTTCACGAACAAACTATAAAACACAAACGCGTGCGATAAAAACACGAAAAACCGATCAACGTTTCCCACTCTCATTACATCACACATTACACGTTATAAGCGTGACACGACACGTCACCGTACGTTCGGAAGGAAACACGAAAACAGTACTACATATGTCACGTTGATTATGCGCTCCGTGCCGACGATTATGCAAGAGACAAATAGAGTAGCAAAAGCCTCAGAAATTGCCTCAAAATGAGTCCTAAATTAGCGGAAGCTAAGAGTAACTGAACAACAGCGGAAGAATATTTCAGAAAATATAGTTATTGTCAATATTATGCGGGGTTTTTCACGTTAGAATTGTAACAATGAAAAAAAGATATATTACATAGAAACAATTTAATATATTTTATAAAAATGTCAACTTGTAAATAAAAAATATTAAGCATTACGATATTAAATGATACGCGTTGATAACTATCATAGTAGAGAAGGAAAGCAGTGAAAGATGAAAAGTGGGGAAATCAAAAGGGACGGCACTAGGAAGAGGTTAACCCACACAGAGAATAGTAGCGACGTAGGAAACTGGGACACTAAATGGAAAGAGCAAAGTTGTCAACGCAATTACATTATCGGTAGGATTTCATTAAACACGTAGATGAATAGATCTCTCTATGTACCTATTCGACTAAATAGGAAACGCCGCGAAGCTCGCATGTAAGAATCCGGGAGAACAAGGGTCAAGGTTAAAAAGTCTATGCTATTCGATGATAGATATAGCAAGATAATCGATATTACCGGCCGTGGCAATGTTGAGGGGGGACATAAAGAAACGACGAATGAAAACGAAGCTGGAAAAATCTGCATGATCAATTGATCATGTTACGAGACGTATGAGAGGGGTCACAGGCTTACATGTTACGATGTAATGGCATAACGATTATAGATTATCTAGTTGAGTGATACAGGACCGTATTACCAACCCCAGCTTATATTAACCAGTGAGAATCGAGCGAAGGATATGGGCTCGCGTGATTTACAGCATTAACCTTGACACTGACAGCAACACGCGTATCGTTAACTCCCTTGCGTTAGAGACCCGTGTTAACACTTCATACTAAATTTAAGTGTTCCTGAAAAACACGGATGCTTTCGTGTTTGAAGAATTGCACTGCATTGTAAATATTCGGCTCTTGTTTGAGCTAACAATAACGATACATACATAAAAATATAGTACACAAGATTAACGTTATTACACTACGATATTAGGTTATTAGTAAATCCTTAAATAAACGTTTTGTAAAACTTTTTATTAAAAACAACGACAGATATTTCAAATGATAATAATACCACGTAACACATTTAGGAACGTCGACCACCACCCCCGCATACTAAAGCTTTAACGTGTCCCGGGGTCTATCGAAAACCGCCATCTTGTCCACGACGTCAAGCACACAGTGGGGAGAGGAAGAGAAAACTGAACGACAGGTTTGTATTCATTCTTAACATGACGCGCATCCGCATTTGCTGCGCAGAACGTTCTATCATGTACTTTTGTCCTCTATTTCCCATATTCACCTGCACCATAATTCTCTGCCTGCGGCCCAAGACGATGCACACGGGCTGCAACTGCATTCCTCGGCTAACTGCATATAACGTCCAACATTACTCGCGAAATTTCATTTCTTGTTTCGATTGCCCTTACGCGGTCGACAACACGGCTCTTTCTCACTGAATGACCCCCATAGGCACATCTGAACTTCGCGTAATTCAACATGTCCGTGCGTATAGTGCAATGTAGGTTAGTCGCGCAATGCGAAACGAAACTGCGTATACACGAAAAAAACTATGGCACATAGACCGCCGCTTGCCGGCTAGGTGAGAAACCGGTCGAAAAAGCGCGCGCGACACACGATTGGGAAAAGCTGAACAACACGAACAACACGCTCGATGAAACGGCAGATAACAACGGCAGATAACAACGGCGACAAATGATGATACCAGCAAAAGCAAACACACACACCGATCAGAGGAGAAAGCACGAGCAAACACACGCACACATTCCACACATGCACACAGGGCCACTTCTTCTCTCAGCGAACGAACAAGTATCGCGACCGACACGGCTACGAGTCGTGGACGTTTTGACCTTGGCATTGAACTTATGGGAGCTGCCGGGTGAAGCAGGAGAGAGGAGTGGAACACGAGCGACACGAGGGAAACAGAGTGGGGAGCAGAATGTGGTACGGGCAAAGCGGGGCGCATTGGAGGGAGATTGCGTCATCTCGCGCAAGCCTGTGCGCCGCGCGTCAATACAGCGGGACTTGCCTGGCCCTATGGACTAACCTTCGCTCCCCCTTCACCCCGCAACACAATTCTATCGCGCTCTCTGTTCTGCACGATCGACAAGCTCCTTCCTGCAAAATTCATCCCGCCCCTTTGCTCCTCTCGCCAGCTGTAAACCGGTGATCTCTATTCTTTTTTTACCGTACGTAGGTTCCGATTATTCTACAGATTACGTCGTAGCTATTAGATTTCTATTTATAGCTTATAAAACTGTGAGAATTAATTTGCATGTATGCGATACTTATTTTTTCTTTTTTTTCTTAATAACATTTGTAACATTGTACGATAGGTAATGTAATAGAAAAGATAAATTAAGCTACGCGGCATTAACTATTGCTGAAACGGTGAAAAGAGACGTAGAGGGGAAACGCCATTCTCAGAGAAACAGCAAGGAAACAGGATATGAATCTGTAAACACAGTGAAGCACAGGCAGGGGTGGATCGACGATGCGGTGCACCCCACCTCTTTCTCCCACCCTTGCCACTGGTGGGTGTGACGCACCTACTCCCTCTGCAGCGCCCGAATCAACGAGATACATACATCCAGAACTGTCCGTGAGCGGAGTCAAAATGACGATATTCAGAGGAAGGGGGTTGGGGGTTTGCTGCAGCGTGACGTGGCCTTGGGCGGCGCATTTACGAATCTAATATACATTATATCACGAATGTTTTTTTTTCTTTTTTTTCTTTTTAGAATGATTTCCCTCGAAATGGAAGCAAATTTACTTCAATTTAAAAATTTCAAGAAATGTTCTCTAATAATTTAACTCGCTATATATGTATATCGGACGTATAGATATAAAACTTCATTTATTTCTCCTTACCTCTGCTTTCATTAATGACACAGTTGTTACGCGAATGAACAGCAGTAGTACAAACACTAACCAAGCGGACGACCTTTAGCATCAGCTTACACGTGGAGATATAAACGTCGCTTTGCACATCCGCGTCGCGACGTAAGCTTCAGCGACTTTTCAAAGACACGGAATTTACAAAGGAGCGACGTTAAAGAGACTAAAACTAAACACGACGGGGTATGCTCTTTTCAAAAAAGCGACGAAAATACGTCGTATCTCCATCTTAAAAGAATGAACATCTCACGTGTCACGAGTATATCGAGTAGAGGAAAACAGTTTGTTGGCACAAAAGAAAAGAAAAAAGAAAGAAAATATAAAAACGATGAAAGCCTTGAAAGTTGAATGTAAGCACAGTAAGCCAGCAGCTTCGAGCTGTGCGAGAAACACGTTCTACCAGTGTCCATTAGCCAAGGTCGTCCTTCGCACGTCTAACGAAAAGAAAAGGAAGAACCACAAAAATAAAAAGAGACGCGTATAAGAGCAGCACGTGTGCTTATCTTTTAGCGCGGAACACGTGTCGCGTTTATAAAAGGACCAAAGATGGCGTGTCGTTTATATCGATTCCTTCGATATCGATCGCGCTTGATGAAACACTCGTGTCATCTATCTTTTAATTTTTACAACTAATTTTTAGATCAATTCTGAAAACTAATTTTAAATAAGGGAAAGTGTAAAACAATTTTCAAACATCGATGATTTTGTCATTCGTTGCGCAACCGGAAAGCGGCGGATTTCGAAATTCGCTCAAGAAGGAAAATAGAAATTTCTAAACATCGCGGCTGCCAAATTCACCCCACCTGTTCTGCAACTTTTACATAGAGGCATATATCTCATTCTACGTTTTGGGATTTACATCGATGTGTTCTAGTCACCAGAATAAAAATAGCAAGCTAACAAACAATGTCGCGTAATACAGTCTTTGTTTGTAGATGCAAGCAAATGTTTTCGTACATTTATTGAACGTTCGATTTAAACTGTATTTGCAATTATTATTTTTCACTTCTGCTTTGGTCAAAACACTTTCACACAAAAAACGTATTAAATTATGTTCCTTTAAATTTTAAGTAGTAAACTGAAGTAAATGTACAAGTAATTTTAAATTAAAATTTAATTAATAGATTTAATCACGGAGTAAAGTATTACATCAACTGTGAAAATATGTATTCAACGACGATGATAAAATTTTTCGATATCACGTCGAATTAACAAGATGATAAACTCAAAGTTTATCTTATAACGTTTGCGGACCGTGACTATACCGAACAAGTGCACCACACGCAAAGTTGCGAGCCGCGCGCGATGTAAACAAACACCTAAAGAATCCTGACAGCTACAGCAAACAGAATTTTCATGCGATGCAAGTCCCTTCGCCAACAGACAACGTTTAAGTACTTTTCCCTTTCGAGAACGCGTCTGGTGAAAATTACAATATAACCAGACAAACTTACACGTCCTCAATCTCTGTTCCTTCTGATATTAGAATTTTCAAACTACAACTATATATCATTGAAGATATTTGACTTTGCGTTAAAAATTGCTTGCGTTTGACTATCATCGGAAACGAATTGTCAAATTGATTGACAAGCGACGTAATGAAGACCATATGTTTTTTTATCAAGTCAATTGATTTCATGAAGCTACTCTGAGTCATACCTTTGTATTATAAAAACTGACTCGTACAGTAAGTTAGTTATCAGTGTTAGTCATTAAAAAAAAATTTTGATTAATCTCCTTGGCCATATAATTTCAGTGGAGTTTTTAGTGTATTATCCTTAGTTGTTGTCGGTCCAGTTGTTTTGACGTTTTAATCACGTATTAAAATTAAAAATCATAGGATGACACTCACCAAGTTCCATAGGATAAAGCCAGTTGTTGATATCCAGGATCAAGTCCATTTTGAAGGACTCTGATTCGCAATGGAGCCTGCTCACTGCAACCACCCATCATCATCGATCGCCACCCAGCCAAGGAAACCGGAAAAAAGAAACGGGAATGTCGTCATCGTTAGATAGATGTTACTTACGTACGACACTTGTGCATTTCAAATGCGCATGCAAAATCTTCGTGCACGTATCCGGATTAATTCTAACCGGGGGCTAATATATTAAATGTCGCGCAAAGAAAAAAAGAAAAAAAAACCAAACCATCACGTGATGTCGCGCCAACCAGACATGACTCATAGTCTTCGATAAATTTGTCGTTATGCAGTCGTAATAGCAGGTTCCGATTATGAACAATCGGGGAAAAAAAGTGAGAGAAGGGAAAAAAAGGAAGTAGATTTTTACAGAGATCTCTAGCGACACAATCATACCACTTGACGGCTGCCCACCGGCTTGACGTCACTGTCAACCAACCAATCGCATTTGCTTCACAATACGAATTTATCGTTTGAACCGACGCTCGCGATATTCGCTCGTACAGGCGACGAGGTGGATTCGAATGTTCGTTAGAGAACACGTAGGTGATACGTGCGGTTGCGCGCGCGCGTGTTCCCCATCTCACACGTGTAAGCATTTGCGGCTAGTTTCCAACTGTGCTCGCGTAAGATAATTGCAAAGTAGAAACATCTCTCTACTGTGTTAATTCCTAGATTAATATTGCGTTTTATGTTCCATCTCATTTTTTTATTCTCCGAAGATGCGTAGGAATGAGGAAAAATTTCAGAATTACACGACGTGTATATGTATCGGGCACCGATCTAGGATTGTGATCTGCGAGTCGTAAACAAAGTGTCCTTGGAACTTTGAACGCGCTTCGAAGTTATACTGAACGTTTTATTACCAAAACAGATATACTTTAACGTTCCAGCTGAAGAGTCACCTGATTTTCGTTCGCGCTTGAACAATAATTCATTATTAAAGGCGGTGAACCGTACATATTTCGTTCCAATTACGTAATTCGTCCTTGCGTGAGCAAGTTCTCTACGCCATTGTATTCGTCGCGAGGAATCGGCCAATAAGATCACGGGTACACCGCGCCGAACGATGCAATGGACCCGTCCGCGTGACGCGGCAATTTCAAACGTACTTTCCAACTATCCGCGATCTCTGCCCCGAAGTGACGATTTACTTGAATTACACGCATCAAACGTGAAACGTGGAACGCGACCGAGAACACAGGGTGGTAATGCGATAGTATAATTCAGTAGTTGGGCGTGAAATAACAGACGTCCACCGAAATGAAATTGCATCGCGGGAAAATGAAACAGAAACCCGCGGTCAAGTAGATTTAAGGTCGCGAAACGTCAACTTAAACTTACAAAATGATGTTCTTAATGATATAACTACATTTGTCTTTGTTTTTTAAATATATGAACAATTTCTGTGAGAATTTCTTACAGCGATACATATTACGGGGTATTAGAATTATTATTTTGCGATTTGGAAATGGTATTCGTCCATCGAAACATCGTCCAGAGTCGAATTTGTATGTATCTCGTTGTTCACATCGGGATTTGCGTGAATTAATGAAATGTCTTTCGTCGACGTGACTCAGTGTATTAATACATTTAAAGTATGCGGTTTTATGCACACAACGCTTCGATCCGCTTTGTCGACAAGCTCGTAAAATGTTGGACGATAGGCCAGCTCGCGCAATTATTCACGTTTATTTGTTTCGACGTAAAAAATGCAATACGCGTCGAACGTGCAAATTGTTGTATTCACCGATCGTTTCACTAGAACTGTTATTTCAATTGCGTCGTGAACACGTCAAAGAAATCTAAAAATTTTCCAGAAACTGTGGTAATCTTTTTATACAAGAAACTTTATTTTTTTTTTTTTTTTTTTTTTTTTTAATAAAAAGCTCTCGTACACGAACCGAAAGAAGATATTATTCTGTAATGTGGGATTTCAGAAAAAAAGCGCACTATCCGACGATGTCTGGAGAGATCGGCAAACGCGACGAAATCGAGAACCAGAGTGCGACCAGACGGAAAAGGGGGAGCGAAAACGTGGAGACACACTTTGAAGCGCAAATACTCGTCAAAACAGCGGCACGTTTCGTATTTACACGCTTAATTCGCGTTTTCCGCGTTGTGCAACGTTCTTCCAAAAGATCGAAGAAAACCAGAGGTTACAAAGATGATGAAACAGCTGAATAAAAAGCAGAATGTGACGAAATTGCGACAGAAAAGATCTTGGAGCGATAGAGACAACAATGATGCAAGCGTACGTCGTATGTAATTCATACTACGTGCTTTGTTTCTAATGAACAAGGAAAAGTCGAGTGTAATACTCGATTGTACAATAATATGCCTCGAATACGCACGAAATGACGAATTAATAATTCGTAAACGGAACTAAGCAGCGGTTGAAGGGAGAACAATCTCCGTCTACATGATCGATTTCTACGGAATCTAACTTCCTCCAATTACTCACGGTAATCGCCGCGGTCGATCGTCGACAGTAATTCCGTGATCGTGTGAACGGCGACCGCCGCCACCTTGCCAGCTGATATCCTTCAAATCCTTCTTTCTCTTCAACCGATCCTTTCAAATGTACAATTTCTCTACCGATCTTCCGTTGGGATCCAATTCGAATCGCATGATATCCGACAACTCCGTTCCCAAACTTGCGGTTCTCCTCTTCGAAATTCTTTCGTATTATCTTCTTCTTCATAGCAGAGTAAACAGAACTTGTCAAGTACTTGTTACAAGAGAACAAAACATAAAAAAAAAAGAGACGAATAAAGGAAAGAATACTCTCGATGAAATTCGTATATATCGGGTAAATTGTGTCGTATGTTGTTCGAGGCAGGCCTCCTCTCCACACCGCGAACGATATGATCAAAGGATCCAGACAGAGAGAGTGAAGGAGAAACAGAGAGAAAGAGAGAGTGAGAGAGAGTGAGAGAGAGTGAGAGAGAGAGTGAGAAAGATGGAGAGAGACAGAGAGACACGGACCTCGAGGCTGGCACACGGTGGACTGATCCGTTCCTCGTTGCTGACGTTGCTGCCAGCTGCTCAACTTCTATGTGCCGATGTGGAGAGAGAGCAACGACGACCTTTACGGTCGCCCAGTGGTACGAGTTCTCCAACGAAACGCACGGAACCTGCCTCTACTCCCCACTACGTCCATAACTCTCACCCTCTAACCCTTCCCCCCCTCTTCGTTCGACGATGAACACCAGCCACCCTCTCTCCTCTTCACCACCGACGCCAACGTTTCTCCACATCGCTCTCATGTGCTCGTCACCGGGCCAAACAAGACCAGCTAGTCTCCTTCTCCTTTGCTACCCCGAAATGCTCGCCGCCCCTCTTCTAGCCCTCTCTCGCCCCCTCTTTTCCATCCTCATCCTTGTTCTCCACCTGTCGCACTTCAGCTCCCTCTGTGTGTTTTCACTCGTGGAAAGGGCAAGAGGGATGGTTTTCGCTGGTCCTGGCGAACCCCCCGCCATCAGATATATACTCTCTCTCGCACACGTTCGTCCGAAGGAAATCTTCGTCATCTTCGTCGTCCTTTCTCTCCTTCTTTTCCTCTTCTTTTCTACAGTGTACGTACGTACGTACGTCTTTAAATATCGAACCGACGGGGGTTACGCACCTCTTTTGCAAACGATACTACAAGAAATACCGAGAGAGGACTTGGAACGTGAAAGAATCGGTAACAAAATTAATAAACACTCGTTAAAAATATCTACCCCGTAATTTGGCTTTCTTGCATTATGTTCCTTGGTTCGTGCTTTAGTTCGTTGAATTTTTTCCCCTCGGAGAATTCTCTTTTTTTTTTTTGTTGAGAAATTTTAAGCAGGAATATAACAGACGATAAACACTGTTTCACTCGAAAGCAAAGGATTGACGTATAGATAATATAGTTTTCACTTGGTCGAGTGGCTCTGTCAGCTGGTCCTCTCCAGAGGGAGAGATACGTAACGATACTCCTCATGGTCAACTAATGGCACGGTGCTCGGCGAACGGGATACAAGAAACCAGACTCAATTTCCCCTCCATCCGCCACTCTATTTCATCCTTTAACTACCCTCTCACCTTTACCGCCCCGACACACGATCCCCCACTCCTTCACGCCACCATCCTTTCGCGGTCTCTTTGAATTTCCTTGCCGCCAGAGAGAGACAGAAAATGACACATTTTCCAAGAGACTGTCGCGTTTCCGTTTCTCCTTTACGATCTTCTGATCTCTTTTTTTTTTTTAATTTTTACCCCCCTTTACTTTCCGACCACAATCCTTTTTACAACACTTTCAAAATTTTACGACGACAAAATGGAAATGACAATTAATCGTGCACAAGTGGAGAACAGTGCGCGACGCGCCGAGTCGGTTAACGGTTTTGCTACCAGCTGGTTCGTCGTTAAAGAACCGCGGCGACTCGACGAAAGACGACCGCGAACAGCAGAAAGGAAAGCAAGCAAGCAAGCAAGCAAGCAAGCAAAAAAGAGAAGCGGAGGGGAAAAAAAAAAAAAAACGCAATGCCGACCTTTACGGTCGGCCGGTAGTTAGAGTTCTCCAACGAAACGCACGAAACGCTGCCCCCCTCTCTATTGTCCCTCTTACACCCTCTTTTCACTCTCTATCCCTCTTTTCTATCCTTCCTCTTTAACCAACGATATCCACCATCTTGCTTCTCTGTCGCGTATCCGCCAGCTTCCATCTTTTTCTACAGTAACGCCCACGCCGTTGCTTTATCCTCGTCTAGTCTTCCCCTTGGAAGACCTGTCTTTTCCTAGTTCATGGTGAAGGTAGCCAGTAGGGGTGTCAACCCTCCGGTCTATCCCGGTGGTCAGACGAAGACAGCGATAGATTTACCCCCACTACTATCGGGGCGGCGCTCAGCAAACCCTCTGACCTCCCTTTTCTCCTCTTCGTTGTTTCACTCGTACTCTCCCTCTGTTTCGTCATCTTCCACCGTTCTACGTGTGCTCTCTCTCCTTCCCTCTCATTGCGACAGGTACACACATGCATTGATATCGTCGTTTTCTCCTGCCTTTTCCCCAGACAAGTTTCTTTATCCAGCGATACGGTTTCTCATCTCTCTTCTTTTTGGTTGTACAGATTCTTTGGGTTCTCGGGTCTTTTGCTATTGGGCCTCGACTTTTTTTCTCGGTTCCTCTCTGCCCAGTGGTGATTTGTCGACTGCTTAGCACGAAATAGGAAAATATCTCGAACTGTCTCCAATCGTTCCGATTCGGATACCCTGTATCATTCACTTCGAGAAATAGACGTCTAACAACTGAATGAAATCCCTCTGCCATTATCCCTTTACTCGTTCAAATATTCCAAAAAGAATATCCTCGAATGTAAATGAAACTTTCAGAAAGTAAAGTCCGACGATTGAACGCAACGCGACTGTTGATCAAAATCAAACTAGCTTTTCAATCAGACTGCAATTGCACACGATTGTACTTTTTGATAATCAATAGTTGCGTCCAGCAATCGGAGATTCAATTTTTTTTTTTTTTCCCCCGAAAAGATTGAAATTCGCGATTCGTTGGTTGCGTCGTTAAGACTGGTGAAAGACTGAATAAACATCGAGTCGAATGATTCTTATTAATAGTCGCACACTCGATAATCCGTCGCCTTTATTTAGCGCCACCAGTCACCGCTTACTTTCCAATATCGTACATCATGAATTACCACGAAAATAGACTCGAGCTTCCTATACTTAGGGACGCGCGTAGTTGCGTGGTTAAGTGGAGAACACGTATTTCCGGAAGTTACACGGCGAAAGTATCTTTTATCAGAGAATAAGATAAGACAGGATTATTTGCATCATTTAAACAAGTGCGCTTCAGTGTTTGATTCTTTTTGTGTGTCCAAATTCTGTGTTCAAAGTCGGTAGCTTTTAGATGGACACGACAGAGAGAATTTTATTAGTCATTAGTTTAAAGAAACTAGAAAATGAAAAAAAAGAACATTATCTGTGTAGATACTAAAAAAAACCGAGATAAACAGGCTAGATTTTACGCGATAATCTTCGGAAGAAACCTGAAAACATTTGGTGGGTCACGCGATTACCCGATCCATCGGGCGAAACACGATCCCCATGGCGATTGCTCTGACGCCCCGGCAAGGCGCAACTTCTAAACCATCGGCCGTTAAAAACTTCCAATCAATATCAATATCGACCATTCCGCGTCCCTTGGAGCGGAGAGGAGTGAGAGAGAGTACATCCCACCGCGTATATACCCATGACCAATATCCCGGAGGAAAGTCGTCCCTCGTTTTTCCCTTTCTCTTGTTACTCTATATACCACACACCACTCTCCTCCCCCCCCCCTCCAAAAAAATAACAAAAAAGAAAAGAGAGTGAAAGAATAAAAAAAAATTAAATTTAAAGAGAGGAGACTGATAAAATCGAATATCGTAAGAGAGAAAGAGAGAGAGAGAGGAAGAGAGAAGTACTAGGATAGCAATGTACACAAGAAAAAGGGAGTAAAAAGCCTTGATGCGAAAGGGGTGGTCGAGCAAGTAAGAGGTCGGGTAAAGGGTGAACACGAGGTGGTGAAGCTAGGCTCTGGCGAGAGAGACGGCGAGAGTTAACACAAGGACAGAACATAGGGGTGGGAAGAAGAGAGGAGAAGGGATTGGGAGTTCGGTACGAGGGCTTCCCAACTGCGCAGTGTCGCTATCCGCTATCGACCGGTTCGCAAGCGCTATAAATACTGGGCACCGGGCTCTCGCCACCCCTGGCACACACCCCTGGCCACCCACGCACATCCCAATCTACCCCTCGCCTCGTCGTCCTCGTCCACCTACACTTCTACGCCTGCAACCTCCCTTCTTACCCCCTCGTAATCCTCTTGCCTCGCTGGCACATACGTATACAAGCACGTGTACACGTATACATGCACAAAGAGAAGGGGGGGGGGAGAGAAAGAGGGAGAGGGGCGGGAAACCTTGACCTTCAAAAGAGCCACGGAGGGCGAGGGTGGTGGCCGCCACCTCCCGGTGACGCATCTCCAACCCCTGCTGCTCTCGCGCACAGTTAGCCATCCTGTCTTTCTCTTTCTCGCTGCTGCTGCTGCTGTTTCTTCTTCTTCTTCTTCTTCTTCTTCTTCTTCTTCTTCTTCTTCTTCTTCGTCTTCTTCGTCTTCTTCTTCTTCTTCTTCTTCTTCTCTTCTGTGTCGAAGCTTTTAATTCCAGCTACACGACGATCAAACACACACTATGCATACACGCGTTTCATCCGTGTTTTTTTTTGTCAGTCATTCTTTGTTTTTTGACGAGCATAGAATTCCCTTTTCCGAGTTTGTTTTCTTCTCTTTCCTCCCTTTCTTTCTTTCTTTTTTCTTTTTTGTTTTTGTCTTAGACTTGGGAGTTGTTCGAGCATCAATTAAGATGCAAGAGCAGCTTTCCTCTTCCTTCTTTTTCCCCCGTTTTCGTCGATCGAGGATCGATCAAGGATGAGAAACTTTTTTAATTGGCTTGCCACGGTGCACGTGGAATTTTAGCGATCCTTGAACTTTCTGGTTTCTATCGCATCGATCGCCTCCGGATTATGATTATGCGTTAGTCATGAACGTATCTCGATAGTTGTGTAATGTTATTTGATTTTTGAAACAGCGTATTTTTAAAACATGCATGTAGACTGGTTCATAGCAAGTAAACATTCTAATAGTTGTATCTATATAATTGTCAATGCATTTCTACAACACCCTCTAGTGATTCGTACTATCTTATTCAATAGTATTCTATTAAGTATCTTAATGTTATTTTAATAAAGTATAATAAACAGTATAATAAAGTATAATAGTATAATAGTATTTTAATAAAGTAAAATAAATATAAAGTATCTTAAATAAGATACTTTGTTAAAATTTCTACACTAATATAGTTACTAAGTAGCAATAATAATATATAAGGAATTACAAGAAATAGTGTCATCTATAGAAGTCACTATAGAAAACAGGGAATAAGATGATTCAAAAGAAGTCAGACGATGGCAATCTGGCATAGAAATCAAAGACAAAGAAAGAGAGAGGGGCACGTTTGCTGATCGATTTAATAAAACAGCATACATCGAGCAGAACAGATACGTCAGCCAAATTGACGATCAGCGAAGCCACTCGATGAGTCGAAGGTCGATCGCACGTAACGAATTATCGGGACCTCGTGAATCTCTCTTTCTCTACCAATTCGTTTTAACGCGAAATATCGCGGTATTAAAAATCCTCGAAAGCTTCCCACTTTTTTCTTTTTTACATCGACGATAAATGGTTCGGGATTCTTTTAATAGAAATTTTTTTAACTTTTCGACTTTTAACTTGAATTTTAACGAAGTTTAATGAAAGGGGAGATTTCAAAAAGGGATCTTGCACTTCGACAAAGAGCTTCGGTATTTGTCCATTTGGCCATTCCAAAAAAAATCATTTTAGTAACCACAATATATTTTGCATACCTTTGTTAAGTATTCAAGTAAGTCATGAAAATAACTATTTCAACTTGGACATTCTTTTCACATCAATGACACTAAACTAACATTATTCGTGAAATTTTACAAGTTACGAGTAACAAATTGCTAATAAATGTAGTATCAGTATGTGCCATTTTCAATGAACAATCCGCATATCCTACGTACATATACAGACAAGTGCAGTTCGCGATTCTCCTTTCCAAAAGAACGTTCATGTGAAAATCAGGAAACTAAAGAGAATCGAGATCTAAAAAAGGAAGAAAATTGAAATGAACATGGGAGAGGATATATTTTTCCTCTCGGGTCTCTCAGCGTTTAACCGAAAAACGAACACGTCCCCCGTCGTTAATTCCTCATCGAGCAACCGCGGGGTATGAATAATCCCCGACGCGTTTAAAAGTTCGCAACGGACCGCGATTCTCGCATAAATCTCTTGTCGGTGAAGTCGAAAGGCGTGTACGAAAATAAATTCATCCGTCGGACAGGCCGACATTCTGCCTGCGAAAGATACAAAGAGAGACCTAGAGAGGGAATGGAAAAAAAGGATAGACATATATATATATATATATAGAGAGAGAGGGGAAGAGAGAGAGAGAAGACGACCAAATATACATATACGAGAGAAAGAGGGGTTGAAGAGGCGACCGCACGCTGGCTTGTTCGTTTTCTTTTTTCCTCGCTCATTTTTGCCCTTTTTTTTCTTTTCCTATCCACTCTCTTTCGTTCGTCCTCTTCTTCTTCACGAACTCGCCGAGACAAAGAGGAACTCTGAGGATGTGGCAGGGTGTCCGACAACGGGGCGTTCCGATGTCATGGTATTTCGAAGCATTGCGCAATCCCTCCTCCCTCGCGTTTCGGACTCGAGTTGCTGTTGTCGTTTCTTCCTAGGTTTGTCAGCTGGTTTCAAGGTCGGCTGTGTGAAGGAGACACATAGAAAGACCGGTCGTTCCACGAAATTCCCTCTATCGCGCTTTTTCTCTTTCTCTTTCTCTTTGTCTCTCCTCGCGCTCGATTGGCCGCCATATCGAAAACGATTGCGAGATTGAACGGTCAAGAGAGATACACACAGGGTTCAAAATAGAAAACAGGATACCAGGTGTGGAATATCCGTGATTGAACCGGATTAATTACTAGTTACGTGGAGAGCAAGTTTTGATACTGATCATTACGTAAATATATATATTGTTGTGTCTGGGGGAACATGGGAGAATTATGGGTGCGCATTTCATTTGATGATAATGGGATTAATGGGAATTGTGGTATTTGGAACAATGGCTGACAGATGACTCTTTAGTTACGCGTGTAATAGGTAAATTGGTTAGTTGTAACGTTTGGAAGGTGAAAAAAAATTTCTCTTTAATTTTCATTTTTTTTAAATAAAAATCTGTATATCCACGACTTGTATTCAATATTTTCAACCAGATTTGAAATTTAACATTTTATATTGTAAAGTCAAAGCAGTGGTACGAAGTGTCAATTTCGTTGTAAAACCGCGAAGGACCAAAGAAGATTCGTTATTCGTTGGATAATTTAATAAATCGAAAGAAAATAGATTCGAAAGCATCAGACTCCCGTTATATTTGCTCAAGCACGTACACCGCAATGAACAAGAAGAGAATTATTAATCTTCCGGGTATTTCTCAGTTGTTGGAGAAAAAACATTATAACACTTGAAACACTTACCAGTCTGTCCCGCTTTTTCAAACAACCGAAGGTATTAGTTTATTTATTTCAAGGAATTAATTGTTATTAGAGATGTAAATAATAAAAATAAAATGAGAAAGTTAGAGAGAGAGAGAGAGAGAGAGAGAGAGAGAGAGAGAGAGAGAGAACATTAACTAAAGAATGTTCCTCGTATAGAAATACAGGAGAAATTATTAGGACTAACGAGAATGGTGGGACAGCAAAAAATTTCATTAGATCCGGCGAGGAATTATTGAGAGAAATTACGAGAAACGATAAGCACTTCATTTATCCTGGCTGTCGAAGTGGGTTTAACTACACGGAACTTTGTGTTCAACTATTTCTACCATTCCTGTGACTAACTACTACTGGCAACACCGATCCAGCGTCGCCTAAATCTTACTACCACTACTTCTGTGGCTGTAAACGTCGTATTATCACGATATTTTTGAAATTTCCCTTAAAACGTGTTGAAAGACGAGACTCGATAATGAAACGTTTGACAAAACTTACAAGAATTTTTATATTCGAATTTCTGATTTCTCAAATTTAAGTTGGAATTGTAATTTTTATTTTTAAATTACTTGAATTACGAATACAAAATAAATATCGAAGCTCAGCTCTCTTCAAGAAGAGGAATGAAATTTTCAGCATATTCGGCGAAGAAGAGTCATCAATTCGTATTATACAATCGGCAGATCACCGCGTGCACGTCTGTCGGTTGATTAATTGCCAGTAACGCGATTTCCTCTCGACGATCTTTTGACCTTTTCCACACGGAAACACGATCTCTCGCGCTGGCGCGTGCACGCGGACAAAGAGAGCTGTAAACCAGGGCTGTCATTGTTAAATCGAAACGCGTTTCTCCTTTAGGGCAGAACCGAGAGTTCCTGTTATTGACACATGCTCTTTACAACGGACCAATCTCGTTCAACGGATAGATCCGCGAGCTGCTTTACCGACACCTGTCCAAGCGCGTCCCGATTAATTAATACGCCGCAAAATTGAGTCAGTCTCGCGGCCAAGTTGGAACTTCGCGTGTTCGACCACGGAATCGTATACGAAATAGCACGAAAGGCGAACAGCGACGGATCAGAAAAACAGAAAGACAGAAAGACAGAAAGACAGAAAGACAGGTACACGCTCTGTAATGACTCGAGATTTAAGAACCGGTTTCGATCGCGATTCGATTAGCAAAAAAGCAATAGCCGGAGAAGGAACTACGAGCATAAGCGAGGAAGCAGAAAGAACAGTCAATCGATAGTCAAACAGTATGTTGAAAACATAGTAACGAGAGGACGGATATATAAAAGGATCGTTGGTGAATAATTGATTTCAACTGAAGCGGCGACATTTGTTACAGGCCGAGCAAATGTTCCTCTCGGGAACTATATCGTGTTTATGGTCGCTGTTGATTTTCGCAGGTGTAGCGGGTTACATAAACGAGTACAGCGGCGGCGAAATTTGAAATTTCCGATAAGAATGTTGGAATTTGTAAATATAAGATTTATATAGAAACATTGTGGTAAATTGAGCGACTGAAAATAAAAGATACGATAATTAAAATTGTACGCAGTGACTAATAATCTAGAAATTCAGAGACAGGAACAAGAATATTTATATTCTAACAAGGCTAACAGCAGATTTAACACGATTGACATTTCAAATCGTTAAGTCGTGTCTCGTGTGGAAATTCTTTATCTGGAGATATAGGTATATGTACGACACTATTAATTTAAAATAAAATTAGACTTTAACCCATAAGTACGATACATTTTTGATTATTCAACTGATGTTTAAATCAAGAAATTAAAAGAAAATTGTTAGTATTGATTTTGACGCTGATGGTTTTGGAAAGGAGGAAAAAAACAGTGAAAATTCAAGCATTGATCACAGAGACGTAAACCGCGCATACGTTTGCGCAGTTTCATCCCGCGTACGTAGAATCGTCGCTTGATTTATTACACTGGTTTTCCTTAACCCTTTGCTGCTTCATGATGTACTCATTACCACATGTTGGATAAAGGATAGTGAATTTGCACTTGTTAATCCTCAGTTTAAGGGATTTAGACTAAAAGTAGAATCTAAACGAACAAGTTTTGCTAAAAACATAACCTCTCTGACGGAAACCAATAATTCGTATCGTCAAGGTAACATACTTAAAAAGATTCTAGAATAATTCACAAACAAATTAAAGGTAATCTGCGCGAGCTACGTAGTATATTTTTCTACAAAGTAAATGCGCATGTGTAACATGCATGTGCCAATAAAACGACGCGAAGTCGAAGTCGTGTAGGAACGATACATATCGAATCTCGTAACGATATTACATCTATGTTGATGAAACGAACTGTTAATTAGTTGATCAGAAGCAACAGTAATAAAAAACTTTTACGATAGATATACAAAAACTGAAATATCATCTGTTGTAAATAACAGTTATTTACAATAGTTATTTACAACAGTTATTTACAAAAAAATGTAGCTACGTCGATTGTTCTATTTTTATACTTTGTTTCTAAGTATCTGTGACAATTGTAATTCGATATCTTGTTTACTTTTTCGATAACTAGTCGATCAGTAACGTAATACATCTGCATCAGACATTGAGTGGTCTCATTTATGCTGCTAAATAATTTATTGTTCGAATATCATATATATCGACGCGTACATGCTATTGAAAAGTTTCTGATCGAAAGAAAGCTTATTCAATGACCATCGAACGTGAGCGAGATAAGACGCAACAAGTTCGATGAAATCGAAATCATTAATCATTGATCTCATATTCGTGTGCGTCGGTGTTATTTCACGTGAGGCTGTTGAAAATACGTTGCAAGAAATATTCAGCTGCGCGATAAGGTGCAACAAAAACGTGTCGCATTAGTATTTGAATGTAGTTAAAATTTCTATGCGCTTCCCATCGACAGGATTCGATATGCAACACGTGGTAAAATTATTTTCCGCTATTCCATAATTCATCCGTATTCACCTATTTCCATACCTCTGTATGAAAATTTATTTTACAGAAAATTATTTTGCAATTCTATTGTTAAAAAGTGACGTATACGTATATAGAGATTTTAAAAGAAACTCGTCTAATCATAAAGAGAATAACAGCCGAATGTAATCGCGCGCTAAATGTGTTTCATTGGCTCTTTCGAATCATTACTACGCATACGAATTTTTACGCGTGCAACATATTGTCACGAAAATTTCGATAAGATTGCCAGGGATTCGAAATATCAATCAACGAATTCGATTTGCGAAGCTAACGGCTCGTTGTAGATAACGAACTTATTAACTCGTTGCAAGAGATATACGTGCTACTGTTCAAATTCCATCTCGCTCTCGTTCAACTTTCACAAAAGATAATCTCATATCTACCTGGTCGGTTTCATCGAAAGCGGTATTCTCACAGAGTGGCGAAAATCATGTGGGCTCGAAGGATAGTTGAACAGATAGTTCCATAATCATTCGTCACTTTGTTGAAATTCGCGTGTCTCCATGTTCTTGGTTCGGCTTTTCACGCACACACGCACGCAGACGCAGCATCACCACGACGACGACGCAGTGCTGCCAAAGAGAGGCAACCCACAAAGACCAACCGGGTGCTCGTTGGAACAGTCCCGAAAAATCCCGCGTTCTCGATAGGAGCATTGGCTCGGCGAAGAACAACGAAGCAAAATGAGAAAATGTTGTTCCAGTGTGGAAAACAGCAAGGAAAGAACGAACGAGCGAGCGAGAGAGCGAAAGCAAAGAAAAATATGTGGCACAATTCGCGGTCGCACGAGAAGGTTGCCGGCTGCCGCCTTGGCACTGACAGTGGCCCTCGCGCCTAGCAACACCGAACGCCAAACTGTCGACTCGACGAAGGCAGCCGGCACCGCACCACTGTGCCCCCCTTTTTCATCGATGTGTCCTTCTCGCGCTCTCCCGCTTCTTTCTCTCTCTTGAGCAGTTCCTCCATCGTGCTATCTCGCTTACACACACGCGTTCCTCCGCTCTTTCTCGTTCTGTCGCCCGGTGTCGCGTGCACGTCTCCATTTTCGTTTTTTCGCTGTTTATTTTTTTCCTCGTTTCCTTCCTTCTGCGCGCGGATCGCCACTTTCGTCGTATTTTTCTCTATCTATCTCTGTCTGCCCGTGAGAAGAGAATTTCTTGTTTGTTTTCTTCGCCGAGATCGGGATTCGCGTTCGTCTTTATCTCGCGGAGGCATATACATACGTTATTCGCTCTTGCTTTTTCTCGCTTCGCGCAATTGCTGGCGAACGAACCAAGCCACGGGCCAGCAGCAGCCGAACCAGTGCGAAAGCCGGTAACCGGCACAACGCGCCATACCAAAGCTATCAAACGATTGGTTGGCCGCCCGCGAATCGACCAATTGTAAACCGTCTTCGTTCGTCAGGTGGTACCGCGCTCTCGCGGACACTACACGTCTGCTACATCGGAAAAAATTCCTGGCTGTTCCGACAAGAGCATGAACAATTTTAAGGATAAATTTAAGAATAAAAAAAAGTTTATAAGAGTTTATATGTAAATATATATACATATACGTTTATGCGAATAAATCAATTGATCCTTCTTACTGAAGCCTGCATCTGTTTCTATTTATACGCATTATTGTTTTTTACTGTGCATCTTCAAGGAAAATTACGAACAAGACAAACATAGTCCGATAAAAAGCAAAGCGGCGAAGACATAAAATAACAGTTCTTAGAAGAATATTTCCTGGAGAAATACATCATCTACGTTTAGTTTCGATACAAGCTATCATACACCAAATTTTTTCATATATCATGGATTTTAAACTATGAAAATGCAATACGATTATTTCGTTGCTCATTAAAATCAGCTGTGTAGGAAAATCTATCAAACCGCAGTTCTGGCAAATGAACGCATTTACACCTCTCTTAACACAATACAAAGATTGCTCGACATTATCACCGGTGTTGGATTAGATTAGTACCGATGTACTAATCAACAATCTTAAACAACCGCTTCTAATCTCGTGTACTTGCTTTTTGAATCACACGTACAGTCAGTCAAAAAAGTCTCCGTACACCGTACAAGAATTTATTTAAAGTTGCATAATTTTAAAAGAAATGGTAATAAATAATTTTTGTATTCTTGTATTCACAAACATAATATTTATTAATAGCAAAAGATAAACGATGTTACATTTATTTGTTAACAAATAAATGAACGAAAATGAGGTCGAAAAAGTCTCTGTACATGTAGCATTATTATTCATAATTTGTTAATTAGTGGTCAGTTGGGCCGCCTTTTAATTTTATAATTTCTTGCATCTCCTTTAGCATTGTTTGTACTAATTTTTTCGTTGTCCTTGGCTGAATATCTTCCCATTCCAAAAATATTTTAGCTTTTAAGTCTTGTTCTCAATCGTGTATTTTTTCAAATTTCTTTTTATTTCTCCCCACAAATGTTCGATTGCATTAATATCGGGAGATTGTAGGGATGTATGCAGCTGTTTCAGAACATTGTATAATACACATTCCTTCACTTTCGCAGTCACGTGCTTAGGGTCGTTATCATGCTGGAAGATAAACGATTCTTCAAGATGAAATCTTCTGGCACTGTCTTTTAAATTTTCTTTTAAAATATTCAAATATTTATTTTGATCGATTATATCGTCAATGAAGACTAAATTTCCAACCCCTGCTGCACTCATACACCCCCACATCATCACGCTGCCGCTTCCATGTTTAAACGTTGGAAATAAATTTTTTGGCTTCATCTGTTCATTTGGTTCTCTCCACACTTTAATATTTCCATCCGAGTAAAAATAGTAAATTTATATTCATCGCTGAATATAAAGTTATTCCAGAAACTTTGAACCTCATTAACGTGTGCATTTTCAAATTCAAAACGTTTTCTTTTATTAACTGTACTTACGAACAGTTTTCTCCTGGCTGTACGACCATTATCAGCTTTTCTTATAACATTTCGAATTGTTTCAGGCACTACTTTTATATTATAGTCATTTTCTGTCATACTGGTCAATTTTGGTGCACTCGTTTGTGGATCACAATGAATTGTTCGTAAGATTGCACGTTTATGATTGGCCGACTTGTACGTTGTAGATTTTGAATAGATTAGTTTTTTACTGAAGAATGTTTCCTTTTCACTATTTGACCTAATAATCCATCTTTTCTTGATTTTACAATTAAATCTCGGGTCACAATTGGTATTTCCATTTCGGAGAAATTATTTCGCGAAAATGTCCTTTATCTTTGCTGACAGCCAAGCAACTAAACTGCGCTTGATTCTAGAGTGATTTCTCGAAAGTTCTTTGTTAACATTCAGTTGAACCGTTAACAGTAAATTAAATTCTTCTCTGTACGAAGACTTTTTCGACCACATTTTTGTTATGTTCGTCATTTTCGTTCGTTTATTTGTTAACAAATAAATGTAACATCGTTTTTTTTTTTGCACTGTTTGTGAACACAAGTATACAAAAATTATTTATTTATTACCATTCCTTTAAAATTATGCAACTTTAAACAAATTTTTGCACAGTGTACGGAGACTTTTTTTGACTGACTGAATATGTAATTCAATGTATACTTAAAAATACACACGTGTCTTGTACACTAATAACATCAACTCAATTGAGCAAGAGGACCTCATGTAAAAAGATTCTCATCCATCAAAAATTATACAAGGTGATCTCTAAGAAACGACCTATCACGAGCACTGTCATTTGTCACGTACGCGTGTTTTACCGATCTCCTAGGCCTCTTGCCCTGCCATTTTCGCCCGTTTCCTCCTCCATCTTCGCGTCTGGCCGAAATAGGTCACGGCGCGAAGCGACGGAGCAAGATGGGACGGGAAGGCAGCGGACAAGGAGGAAAGCCAAACCGAGGATGAGGATCACGCGCGTGGAGAGTACGTGCCTTGCATCCGGCGGCGCGTTGCGTTTCGTTCGCCATTGCCTGATTAACCCGACGTCATTTATCAGATTAAATGGATAATGTTGGCCGGCGTCTGACGTAACGCCGCGGCTCCCAAGAACGGCCGTTTTTCAAAGATTCTTTATTATCTTACTGGTCTCCTATGGACACACGTTATGCAATCCGGCAAGCTTGAAATTGGACGCTGACAATCGGCCGCGTTAACGAGTTCATTGTGTTTCCGTCCAAAACGTGATACCAGCATGGGTGGCACGCCGTTATGTAACGATTTTGGCAAACGAAGGTAAAAAAAAAAGGAAAAAATGATGAAAATTGGAGGGAAGAATGTACGGAAATTATTTTTCGTGAGATCCAACCGAGAATTGCTCGATGGTTCTATAATTCTACAATTTAGTAGTTGTAGTAAAATTAGACAAAAGTTCATAATAGATCACGTCAGTTAGTAATTTTAGCAATTTTCTATTTTTCTATTTTTCTATTTCAGTAGTTCTTAGCAGTGGGAAATATCAATGAATGATAAATTGTAACATAAATAATTTATATTTGTGGAAACTCGAGGCATTGTATGCTAAAGTAGTAATTCATTTTTTTAGTAGGAATATCTTGGGAAAAATTTATAGCTCCATTGTCGTTGATATCTGTTACTAAGAAAATTTAAAGATAAAAAGAGCGATCAGAGTTCAAAGTAACGGAAGGAATATTTTACAGATTAGAATTTCAACAAGTAGAGTTAAGCGTAATATAATGGCAAAGTGAAACACGATGGACTTTCACATGACGTATTCAAAAAGTCCGTTTTGACTGTGATTTTGTCGTTTTGTCAGAGAAAAACGACAAAATCACAGTCATCTTGCTACAGACGCACAGTTTAACCAGTAATTATAGTTTACGGCAGTCACGTTGATTAGGTCGTTAAAGAAACTATTACGCCGACTAAATACAGTCTGGGCACTTCTGCTAGTCTCCGCTGAATTGCAATTTGATGCAGTACGTTGATCATGTGTACCTTTAATTATACCTGTTTGTTACAGATTTTACGATTTCATTTAACCAATACACTTTATAATTCCAGATAGAAGCTAAAAATTCACTTAAATAACGAAATATAAAAAAATTTCAAATATTCGAGATTTACCAGGTTTTTGAATTAAATGATAACTTCAGAATGAAATTTCTCGTATAAACGGTTTAACGACACAATGGTTTAGAAGCCCAAGCAGCACGCTGCTGCATTTGTATAACAAGTTCATTCTCAAAGACTCTTTACTTCACCGAGGTTACAAAATTATGCTACTGCGGCTTCAGACAACTACTGCGTTTTTATTTCTTCGCTTTTATTTAATGAAGTTGAACACACACAGGGCACCGAAATTCTAAAGTGGGCAAGTGTACAATGTACTTGCAATTAAGGCAAGGACGAGAATTTGCCAAGTTCGCACTTAAATAACGCAGTTTATTATTACAACTACTATACCATGTTGTTACAACTGCTATTATAATTACTATGCCATCGTTAGTTACAACTGTCATTAAATATCTCTTTAAATTACTTTTCAGTTTCTTCCTTTTCAGGACAAATAAAGTGCCACGAAAACAAGAAAGACGCATCGTTTCTTGGAAATGCAGTATTTCCTGGTATTGCAGACACAAGAATAATCGAGGCGCAGGCAGCAGAGGGGGGCAGGGTGTTTCATTAGTAAAAATAATGACGAGACGACGTATACGCAGGTATCTTGGACAGAAAGAGGAAATTATTAGGTTCGCCAGCAATCTGCTCGAGTTGTCCGTATAAATTGCTCGAATTACCTCAGCACCCGGCAATGGAGGATGACCTACTGTCAGGCACGATCTCCTTCCTCGAAGGATTGTGCAACTTCGAACTTTAGAATTTTTCCTCCTTCCGTCGCCCGTTTCTCTTTGAACGGGGGGACCCAATTACCAAGTTTCCATCGACGATCTCGCATTACGAATTCGTCGTCCCCTAAGAAGATTGAAAATCGTTCCCGATACCTTAACATTCATCTGGCGACGCGCTCCGTGCCTGGCGATCGAGATAAAGCGAATTAGACGAAGCGATTTAACGTAGAAATTTGCAAAATGACCAACGTGACGCGAGCAAAGTGGAATATTATTAACTTGGAACGCTCAACTTGCTTGCTTGCGTTTCGTCGTGTTTCCGCTTTTAGGAACGGCATTATTTGTCCCAGAGAAGATCACAAGGGATGATTATTATCACTTTAGTATTTTGTCACTGTGACGTTAATAAGGGAAAGTGATTGTTATATGATTCCGCTGTAAGCAGATTGCGGTCCTATTGTCTGATTATTACTGTGGAATTGTGTATAATAAAATACAATATTCATACGCATTTCTATTCAATTGCTATGCTGAGTTCAAGAATCCAAACTTTCTTTCTTAATTACACGCATTTCTAGTTTCTCTGTTATACGAATTTAATTTAGAACTTTAGGTTCCTTCCTCAAATTTTCTTTTTCTACGGAATATGCAGAGCTTTCAAAACTTCTGACGCTGTATTACATATCGCAAATTATAACGGCCTCAAGGTGCAACTTGCCTCTGCATAACCTGATTCTGTCAAAGTCGATATTTTACATCGTGCAATAATATTGAAAGCTACAAAGCTATAACTACTGGTATTGCATATTAAAAATCAACAGCAACGGTTTGAGGTGCTAAGCAATATTTATTAAATAAATTAAATCAATTATATCGGAGTAACAGCCGAAAATCTAAATTTATTCGTTCCGTCGAAGCGAAATGGTCCAAGTCAATTTAAGATGCGATGGTAGACTAGTTATCGAACTATAGTCGCGGACCTATTGGAAATGGCTATAAATATAATTACCACGAATTTAGTCGAATTCGTGGGGGATAGAAAAAGTGTTGCACGGTTGCAGTTGCTGCTGGCCAAGGTCGCAGCCTTAATCGTTATTGGGCGCCTGACCTATATAGTATTACCAGATGCTCTCTAGGATTTAAAGTTTCTCAAACTATTACCAGAGGCTATTATATCGACTTGGTGGAGCACTCTAGATAAACGATACGGCAGTACGGAGGCTGAGATACGATTTCTCCAACAATAGCTGAATAAAACTTCGAATTCGAAACTTCCTAAGCCCCCTACCATAAACTGCCCGACGCATGACAAATTTCCACCCTGTTAACAAGAGTAACTTCATTCCCGTCTTACCAAGTAATTATTTCATCTTTACAAGCGTGTAGAACTTTTGTTTTTATTCCTCTTTGACCTGGGAAATGATCGCGATTGTTAAATTGAAAGGTAGATAAAAAAATAACACGGAATATCAAATTTAGCCACGTTCTCTTTCATTCAACGACGACGATTCAAATACTCTTCTAAAAATAAAATAAAAACTGTACGACTTGAACCCCAGTACGATTCGTCTCACTGAAAGGTTCAGAAGCAACTGTTCTGACTAGGAAATGAAGACGACTTTTTTTCGTTGCATTAGCGTTGCACCTGAAGAGGACTATTTCCTCAGCTTGGTCAGATGCAATGTTCGTTTACCATAATAAACTGGATACCACAAATTTATTAATAAAAGATTTACTATAAATTTATTAATATTAAACATACACGTACTGCAATGTATCAACGTACTGCCGTAACATGATACTTCCAGCAGTGAAATAAATCTACATTGTTACTTGACAATTTGACGAGAGCGGTCCTTAAGGCAACTCGTTGGAACAAGATCGTTGGATTTACGACATCGATCAAGATGAGAAGGGAGTTGGCCCATGAGCGATGATTCAATCCTGATAATCGAGTGGCCTTCGAGTCAGTCGATAGTTACGGTCGATCTTCGTACACGTGCCATACATGCACATATATAGAGTACGTACTAGCGTAGTATACTGTAGTATGTACTAGCAGATCTGATTTTTCTGGCCTCTCCCTTTGTGTCACGCTACAAAAGCACCGAAACACAAGCAAGATCGGCTGTTAATGTTATCTCCCTTGGCGCACCGGTTGGCCGATGGAAGAAATACGTCCTCGAATCACGTCGAGGTTCACGCTTCGACCGGTGGTGACTCGTCTCGAAATATTGTAGGAGTAGTACACGAGAGGATATAGGTGAATCGATTATCGGACCTGGTGTTTCGGCAGTGCTGTTTATTTTTGGCCAACGGGCCAAAGGGGGAATCACACTGCCTTTGTAATCCTTCGCCGCCATTTACCAGCCAGGAATCTCGTTCACGTAACATCTCAAATACCCTTGCGAAATGGCGGAGTTCAAGAGTCGGGAGTCTGCAAGTTCGCGAGTCTAAAAATTTGAAGATTCGCGAAACTCGATGTTTGAGAATTGAGATTTGGAGACTTAGAAAGTTCAAGAATTCGAGAGATCAGACATCCAAAAAATTTGCAAGCTCGACGAGTCAGAGATTCTCAAATATTTCGAAGCTCCAAAGTTCAAAATCTGGGATCTAAAGACTGAGGAGTTTGAAAGTTTGAGATTTGAGAGAAATCTGCATCTGTATTATGCAACAAAAGTAGTTTCGCGAGTACTTGCAATAAGATCACAACTTTTGAAGTGATGATTCCGCGCGATGAATTTTGTACGTGCGAAAATGAAAATGAAGTCGATATCATGTGTCAACATCAGAGAAAGAGAGGTACATCTTATTGAAACATCATGTTGGCAAAACGGTCGTCAGAAACAAGAGACCGGTTTAATACAGTAAATTAATTTTATATATATATATATATATATACACATTTCACTAACCCAATCCCTGGTGAAATGTCTTTCATCGATCGAAAATGATATTTTTATCACTGAAAATGATTTTAGCGGAGGTAACCCAGAAAATTGGGCCTCTTCAGATGCAACGCTAATGCAACGTTGTGAAAAGTAGATCTCGAGTAGGAGTGGCGTTGTCTGATAATAAGCGATCGCGCCTGTAATTTGTTTTCTATCGATTCAAATGTTTACATATCAATAAAATTTTATAGGAAAAAATTCTTCATTTCCTGGTCAGAACAGTTGCTTCTGGGCCTTTCACTGAGACGAATCGTACTGAAGTACAAGTCGCGCAGTTTTTCTCTCTCCTCTCTCCTACGTTATTAACTCAGTCATACGGATATCTAGTTACTTACGAATGTAAGTAAACACGGTTTTTCAGTGAAGTTGGTACAACAATGGCGGCAAGTTAATGGCTATCTGATCTTGCTCGGCCGACCTCGGAGTTATTCAGAGCAATATGATTGATCGTCAAAAGGCCGTTTTTCTGCTGACTGGCAGATTGACGGTGCAATTCTGAAGGCGATCACTCGTGTCAGATTCTTCTCAGAGGTGTTCCGTTTCAACGAACAATCGCCGCTTTAAAATACTTGCGAATCCGACGCTACGAAAATATTGTTGCAAATGCTGGCCTGCAAGAAGTGTTGGCCTCGTTTAGAAAGGAAAAAAAAAAAAAGAAGAAGAAGAAGAAGATTGTATCAGCTCTTGTCAATCGGGCGTATTAAATAAAAACTAATCTTCTCGCTTGAGATTTTAAATTTTTATTTAATGCTATTGATTTTGTTTAATACATCCGTCTTTTATTATGAACGTGCATCTTGTATGTACATCTATTAAACTAAGGTTTGGTATTAAATGATCTTATTTCGAATTTTTAATCTCTGGAATATTATAGTGGATTATCATAGTATATAATTTAGTTATTTGTAGAGGATGATAGCTCTTTAAAATGATTGTCATCTTAATCCTTTTACACGCAACATTGCACTTCAAGAACTTGTTAACTAATTAAATAATAAATGTAGAGGAAGTGCAATTTACATTTGAAACACCAGATTGTTTACGACGAATAAAAAAAATTACAGCGGTGGAATGGAATCAAGAAAACCTATGTAATATTATGGAGAAACTGTTATATCTCAAAGAGTGTTTGAAACTTTCTAATCGACGATTTTGTTACAGTGCACACACAGTAATTTGAAATAATGGTAAATACAAAAGTTTCTCAATTGTCCATTGCTCGAGTTGAAATATTAAAATTACGGTTCGTTCACAAATTGACATTTCTATTATTTCTGACAAATTACACCTTAGTCTGTATTATCTTCTGCACATTTGTTATCTCAGTAAAATTAATTTTGAATTTTACAGCATTGCATCTCCCTTTTAGAAATATCAGAAATATATATATATTATTTGGTTATTGGTGAAAAGAAACTTGTGAAACTGAATCGTTCCCAACGTTAAAATTTTGCATTTAGAACGCCAATGACGTTACGGATAACGCCAATCGCGTTAAGGTCCATTTGTACGGTTGCAACAAGTTGGACGGAGTGCACGCTACCGTTTCAGCGTTGCACTCTGATGCAGCAAATGACACAAAAGACGTATCGAGCAAAACAAATGAATGGGAGTTAGAATCGATGGAGGTATGTAGGATAAATTGACCGTAGATGATACATGACTTATGAAATATCTGCCAATCTCTATCCTATGCTATTTGAACTCTAGATGTCTGACACTTGATTGGAACGATCCTGCGTCTACAAAATTCAATTAACGATACTAAATATGTTGGAACTTGACTATGTACATACATTTTACGATTTGAAAGTTCAAGAACGTCAAGATCTTCGAGATTTTCTTACTTTAGCTTACAAACCGAATACGAAATTGAGAAAGGGATTTCTAAACTTCACTTTTTCGAGTCTCGGTTTTTACTCAAACCTGTCTTTCACTCAGAATTGTCCCAAATTAAAGACTTAATTATTTTCCTCCGTCTTATAAAATCTTTTCTACATTACAACTTGAAAATTTTCAAAATCCTTCCTACCGACTCGAAACTCACTTTACATTTCTCTTTTTATCGTGCCATGTCGCAGATTGGACAATTTCGAGGCCTCAGCTTGGAAATTATCCTCTCGCTAATTCTGAAATTCGTACGGTTTCCTTCGGCACGTGTAATCGTTCCATATTCTAAGTAGAATATCGCTGTGAGGATAAAATCGATCGAGGTGGAGTGTCACAGTCTGTGACTCACCAGGCGTGTTCTGTAACGGCGATACAGCGGCACGAACAAGGCACAACGACGGGATTCTTTTTTTTTGGCGTTTGACGGAAACCCGTGGCAAAATTGGAAACTGGTCCGGCAAACAAACTGGACATGGATTTACATGCTTGGCAAATAAAATCACTGATTGACCGGTCGTTCAGACAGGGATTGATCAGCGTTATTTAATTAACGGTGCTCGAATCGGTGAGAATGGGACTTAACGCGACCTCCAGCTCTACGGCTGACGCCAGAGCTGTCGAATAAAATCGATTTCGATGGCGGAAGATTCCACCGTTTCGTTTAAAAACGAAATCCCACCATCTGCATTCGCTATTGTCAACAGCTGAAACCTTAAATTAATCGGGCCAAAATTCAATCCAGTCGTTATTCACTCTAATTCACGTATAATTTATAACAACGGTGATTAGAAAATGCGTATTGGCACACACATTCTTATTTTCGAACGAAGTGTCTTTTCTAACATAATCGAACGTGATTAATCAATATGTAAATGTCACAATAAATATAATGGCGCCAAGTAATCCTGGTAACTATCGTGTAGCAGATTTATCTACTAAAATGAAGATAATGATAGTGGAAGCCCGTAAATTTAGCCATCGCCACTCTTCCACAGCATACTTCCGAACTTTCAATCAACTCTCACTTTATCAATAAAAATCGTCACAAGACAATGATGAGGCAAGTCAATAATATGGAAACCACCCCTCGCATCTCTGGAAACCATGACGCAAAAAAAAAAAAAAAGAAGTTTCAGTCATGCTGTAATTGTCGCAAGAGAGAGAAATAGCAGCGAGAGGGGAAAACTATGTTATCGTTTAAACGTGTTAGAAAGAGAAAGGACGAAGGTGAAGACGCGGTGAAGAGAGCAAGTGAGAAAGAGAAAGAGCGAGAGAAAGAGAGAGAGAGAGAGAAGACCACGCGGCTCCTGAGATGACATCTCTTCGTGACCTTGGAACGGAGGCTGACCTTGACCGTGTCAACCCCCACCACGTCGGTCTAACGCGTCCCGGCTGCTCCCCCCACCATTTTACGCTCCCCACGGCAGCCAGAGTCGCGTCGTATTACGCGAATGCGATGTTGCTCGGTGCTGGTGGCTGCTGCTGCTGCTGCTGCTGCTGCGGCTGCGGGCATCGTTGCTGCATCGACCGGCCGCAGCACAGACTGCCAGCCAGCCCCCTCGTCTTTCACCCTTCGACCCCCTGGCAAACCCGTCACGACCCTCCCGTCCCATCCCTTTAACAGCCACCAAGCAGCGAGCTGCCGGCGGATCGCGTCCCACCGCCCTTTTCATTCTACATACCCTATATAAACGTCTATCAACATTTCTGGTGAAAGTCGAGAGGAATCGTGGTCGTACATGTTTGCTTAAACGATGGTCGCGAATATCCACATCACAGGGGCGCATCACCGTATATTACGTTTGCCGTTGAACGTTTCTAAAGAACAGAACGTGAGAATCCTCCAACAGCGAGTAGAAATGTATAATTCACGTTCGACGAAGAGTCTGAATATCGATGGAATCGCATCCGCGTGATCCATCCACCGTATCCAGTCGAACGCTATGTTTTTCGAAAAGTCTTGCAGCGGTATATGGACGATGCGCCGTGCGTCGAACACGACGGGCATTCACGGTGTGGCCGTTTTTCAAACCTCCCCCGGTAGCTTTCTATTTCGTACGTGCATCGACATTGAATACCTTGAATGAAGATATACCGGCCGAGATATCTCACGGATATCCGACGGGCGGTGGTGAATTATCGCGGCAGAATCCACCTAGTGCAAACGAGAACGGAGTGGGCTCCGTCGCGGCAAAAGTTTCCAGCCGGACAGGCTCGATTTACAGCCACGTGGAGCGCATCGATTAGTCGCATTTTTCGCGAGCGATGCTTTCAGAAGCAAACCGAATACGTAGGCGCGCTCTCGAGAGAAGAAAGAGGAGGAGGAGGAGAAGGAAGGTGCTTTTACCGCGAAGGAGCAAGCACCCTCCTTCTATCTCTCCATCGTTCGAGCTGCCTTCGAAGCCGCTCCCAGCCAACCGCGTCCCGCCACTCTTCCTCCCTATCGCCCCTCCCACCAACCCAGCCGTCGTATCCTTTCTCTTCCCTGCTAACCGAAATCCCATCTTTCCTCTCACTCGCACGCCTAGCTAGCCCCACTAACACCCATCCGCGTGGAACGCCGCTGTTCCAGAGGAACCCTTTTCCGGCGATAATGTAGGTGAAAATATAGGGTGGCGCGCGATACAAGCCGCGCTTTTTCTGCGAGTCAAAACGTCCGGCACACGTCCAATTTATTTGAAGATTGATCATTTCGTTCGTTTTATAATTTTTGATCAGGAGAGCTTGTCTGCGTAATTGTGAAACGTTTAACGAAATGAAAACGAGTGTACGATATAGGGCGGTTTCAAAAAGAGAAGCTCCCTAAAATTATCAAGGTTATTTACGAAATGTAGGATCTACCAATAAAGTGTTAGATTTTGTAGCATGAAATTAATCAAAATTCGAGATTTGCCGCAGTTTTGCGTCGCACAGCGTAGAAAGACAAACTTGCATTTTAACATCTTGTGCCAGTAACTGGTTCACGGACCATAACGAGTGACCAAACCGTAGACAATAATTCGTCTTCTTTTTGAATTCATCGTATATCACTGGATAGAAATTACTAAGAAGTAATAAATTAATTATTTTGTTTTGCCTGGGTTATATTTGAATATCTTAAAAACCTACTTAAAATAAAACTGTAATATTTACTGAGAAAATATTGCAATTTTGGGCCAAATATTTTCGACGTGCGTGGCACGTCATTCCAGCGCAAGAGGTTAAAGCCGCGTCTCCACATGCATTGTCAATTTGTCGATCGGCAGAACCGCTCGGCAGGAAAAACCGTTCCATAGTGCGCATTTTGAAAATGACTCGGAACACAGAGCGAGATTTCGATGGACTTGAAAAAATTGACTTTGTACTTTTAAAAAAAAGAACCAAAGATAGTAAACATATTCCTTTTTTAGAACCGCATCACGGGTGAAATCACGACCTCTTAAATGTCGGGACACGCATCCCTTTGCTGCTTTCAACTTTTTTTAAATATTTGCCGACACCAAGATCGTTCCGTATATTTTCTTTTCCGTATACTCACAACGACAAAATATTTAACAACGATGAAGAACTCAGTGCTGATTTCTTTTGATACTTATCGACATCAATCGGCAAGTCGATCAGCTTTTTGTGCCATGTCAGGCCCAAATCGGCACACAAGTCTACACTTGTCTGACATTGTCGAACTGGCTTTACCAATAGCCATATGCCAATGCAATGAAAATGCGGCTTTCTAGATTGGCACGTGTCAATGCAATGGAGACGCGGCTTTAGACACTACCGAACGGCCTTGCCGATCGGCGACTACCGAGGTAGTGGAGACACGGCTTTAGAATACATTTGGCACGCAGTCTTTGGCCTATGGCGGTAATGACGCATATTTCTGGCACGCGTAAATTTTTAAACGACCTTCGTTGCACAAACTTCCTGCAATGATAAATTTCAATTTCGGAAAATTCGAGAAGTACGCTTGCTTAAAAATTTAAATCTTTTTACTTGCTGTCGTCTTATTTTTGAAGTGCAATAATTTTACGATAGTTTCTTAAGAATCCAACATTCGAAAATAGAAGCAGAGAGCTAGAGAGAGAGAGAGACGAAAGTGTACATCAAGTTTTTTTGTGCACAATATAAAATGAGAGATCGATAAGAGGCAAGTAGAAACGGAATAACACGCAATAGCGTTTTTCAATTACGGGTTTAAGGAAACGGTTCGTGTCATCCAGTCAATTTTTAGACGTCAAAATTGCGTCCACGATTGATGTCCACCGAGTGAAAGATATATCAAATCGGCGAATCTCAAATCAGAGTTCAAAGTGATAAAAGGAATACGATTACATCGTTACAAAGCGCTGCGCCTTTCAAATTAACGTCAAATATGCTCGATCCTCGCGCCCTCTCTTCACAAAAAAAGTCATTACACAGATTTGCGGAATTAAAATCCCTAGTTCCACGCAATTACACAACATGCACGTCGACGAACGAACATTGAGAAACAGACGAATAATTGAACTTATGCCAATTAAACAGTAGCAATGTCTTTGGAAATTCATCAACGGAAATTGCTATTTAAATCGAACTGTCACACCATGTGCTTCCCGGCAACTTCCCCAAAGAACGAGCATCGACGGAACGTTCTCCTTCTAACGGCTAAAAATTCGGCAACAACGGATCGTATTTCATCCCAACACCGGCCACAAATAGACGAGAGTATGAAATGCGTTTCAAACTCACCCCTGTCGAATTTCTTCCCCTCTGGATCGATGTCTTTTACGTTGAAAATATCCTCGAACAGTACACCCGCCATTTTAGACCGTTCTGACAGTGCTGCCTCCACGCGAAGAATGTTGAGTTCACATCTGACGAACATAATTTTAAATGACGACTACGATCATTGACTAGTCAATGGTATGATTCAATGATCTGTAATTTCATTTGGTCATTAAAAATTTATGAAATGCAGCGCCGAGTTTATTAATAGTTCGTTTCTATAAACAGCAATCTCGAGCACTGTTAGATTATTTCTTCAAAGTTTTGCCTTGGAAAAAGTTAACATCTTAAACTGCATATTCAGTTATAACTTAGATTTTTGTAGCAACGTTACATTTTCGTAAATACTTGTGGAAAGTCCCTTGATTCGAAATATTTGTAATTTCCCCGGAGTTGTATCGATAGTGGGATCGCGAATAAGAACGAATAATGAAGCAACTTTTTGCATTTGTAACGAAACATCAATATAATTAGGAAGTAATGATGTTTATTAGATTTAAGACTCGGATAACCTTGAACGCTCGATTTGCAACAATTAAACAGAGGGAGCCACCATATAGGCTTGCAGTTTTTACGCAGTATAATTATCCTTTACGCAGTTCAAGAGGGTCCTGTCATAAATATACGTACGGTAGGTATGTTTCGACATTGATATAACGCGTTACGTAAAATTAACGATTTCGTAGTGTTGCGCAATAACCGGAAAATTTGCAAAAAATTACCATTAAGTACAAAGCATCACGCGTACAGATTTAAATATTTACTGAACAGGAACGCAGGCTTTGAAATATGATTTTTGATAAAATTTTCATCTCGTCTAAACTTATACATTTTATATGAAATCTCGGTTTCTTTTTCCCAGATCGTTGGATATGTGTGCGTGGATTCGAAAAATTTTCGCAGAACGATTGCGTTAAGATATCAATGTAATAAATGCCATTTTAAATTACGAAGCTGTAAGATGTTTCGAGCGAAATAGAATTAATTAATTTTACCGTTTTTAAACGATTTCTGTGTAACTAACAACGTTAGAGGTCGACACAGATGACAATTTATCTCCATCTATCGTCGCAGTAGCGAAACAGCTTCTACAAAAAGAAAAAAAAATATGGTTGCTGCGTGGACTTTTTTCGTAAATCGAACCAGAGGATTGTTATTTTATTATTTAACATGAGTGACGAGGTAGATGCTCTTCTTAACGAAGACAAAGATCAGGTAGACGTTTATATAGGATAATTCTTCCTTAGATTTGTAATCAACATACATAATATAGGTTAGGTATTCACTATATTAAATTACACAATAAGATTCATAAATATTTAAATAATTCAGCATGTTTTTATTAATTAGGATGAGATCAGAAAGGAACTCTCGCAGATGAGCTTTGAGGACCTTCAAAAACTGCATCAAAAATTGGGCAGTAAAGTGTATAAAGAAGCACTGTTTGGTCCTCGCAAGGTTAACAAGAAAGCGGAATTCAAACGGGAAAATAAAAACAGACCGCGTGAAATGTCCGCAAAGAAACCTGTTTCACGATTCAGAGAAGTAGTACAAGTAAAGAAACACATTCCAAGGGATCCTAGATTCGATAGCCTATGTGGCACGTTTGACAAAAGGGAATTTAGGAAGGCTTATGGATTTATTAATGAGATAAAAGAGAATGATCTGAAAGAACTGAAGAAGCAATTGAACGAGACTGATGATCCCAAAGGGATAAAGAAGATCAAATACCTTATACAACGATTGGAGAATCAATTGCACGAGGAGAAAAGAAGAAAATTAAAGGAGAAAAAGGAGTATGAAGAAAAGAAAGAGATTGTCGAAGCCATCAAACAGGGCCAAAAGCCAGTATTTAAAAAGAAGTGTAAGTAGACAAATAGGACACTAATATACTCCAATTCTGTAATTCTGTTTTATAATGGTTTTATCAACCATTTTGGTTTCCTACAGCTGAAAAACGAATATTGAGTCTAGTTTCTCAATACGAGGAATTGAAAGAATCTGGCAAATTGAAGAAACATATTCAACGATTGCGCAAAAAGAATCGACGAAAGGATGGCCTGAAATTCGCTGAATCGGAATCTGAATGAAAAAAACCAAGGTATATGTAAAATTAAAATTTATACGAATCAAACATAGCTGGAATAATTACAATGTATATAACGTATAATAAATGTTACTACAGTTAAAGAGTAAGCTCTCGTTTATTCGTCTAATGATGTCGTCCCGTAACAAATGTTCTCCTACGCTTGCATGCTAAAAGTATATACCAGTCAGGAAGGTAGGATAAAGAGTGCTTTATTAATTATGTATTTTTTATTTAACATCAAAAGTAATGACACTTGGGTTGGACAATGTCTCTCGTTTCTTCCTTAATGTAATTCACGTGTGAAAACAGAACTTACAGAATAATCAATATGAAAGGAATCGTCAATCAGAAGAGATAGTTTGGTAGAGCGGTGTACATTTTCTTTTTTTTTCCATTTATCTCTGAGCGTGTACGTGTGTATATCTTTTCTCTCTATGTTTGCACGTGTCTCTCGGCATGTGTGGTGTGTATGTGTGTGGAGTGTGTATCATATATGCGGCGCTAAAACGAAAAACAGAAAAAGAGTTACGAGACCCGTACGGAAAAGGCGGTTCATTCAAGCGGACCGCCTCCTCGTGGGTCACCGTTCATGCGCGATCCGTTTGTCCGTCTGCAATTATTTAAAATATGTACAATATTAATAAAACATCATTCATTTTTTTTTTTTTTTTGTTTATATTTTAATCATTCAATGATTCTGTCGTGATGTGGCGGGCTGTGCAGGGGCGACGTTTCACAGAATTCTCGTGACACTGTTCTTCCTTTTTTTTTTTATTATTTGAAGCATTTGTTTTTTTCCATCTCTTCCCTCGGTTCGTCTCGTTTCTTCCCAGATTTTTTTTTTGATTTTGTTTTTGGACTCGAATGTTTCGCTGCCAATTGTCTCGTGTTCGATCGCGGCAACAGAAAAGCGAAGAATCCGTTATAATATTAAAACACACGTTCTCTCGCCCACATTCACGCGTTTCTCTTTTTCTCCCGCTCTTTTACGCCGACTCACCCGAAAAATTAGTTTCGCGACGACTGCGTTGTTTTTCTGACGTTGATCGATGTTACCCGTTTGCAGAACACGAAAAGATTTGCGACGCGCCTTCACCGAGGATTGTCTTTACTTAGGAATCCGCGGGGTGTTGCACAAGTGAAAAAAGAAAACGATGGCGTCGCCGAAACGAGGGAATACAATTAGGGCCGCAAATCTATCCGTGTAGCCGGAAACGCAGCGGAAAGAAAACAGAAAGAGAAAAGAAAAACGCGGTCTCGTACGGAAAGGAAAAAAAAAAAAGGTTTGCTAGAGATGTACATGTACGTGTCTCTAAATATGACGCGGTTTCAGGATAAAGAGTATACAGAGAAGAGAGAAAAAAAAAAAAGAAAGAAATAAAAGATCGATGTATCACGCGCACAGAACGAAGCAAAAGCGGATTCTTTCGTTTGTGTCCCGCTCAGTCCGCCGCAAAATATTTGTGGTCTTAGACCGAATTTTTTTTACCTCCCATCGCCACTTCTCCTTGATTTTCTATTCTCTCTCTCTCGCTCTCGCGCTCTCTCTCTCGCTCTCTCTCTCTCTCTCTTTCTCTCTCTCCCTTACTCTCGTCGTCGTCGTTATACTTTTCATATCTTTATCTTTATCTTTGTTTTTTTTTTTTTTTGTTCGCTTATACGTACTTACTTTTTTTTTTTTCTTCAACAACACGATCTAGACTAAACCATATATAATAATTACATCTAATAATATCTTATTGTAACATGTATTATATTATAATTATTATTATTATATTATTAATGTTTAAATTATTAGCCTAAAGTAAAGAGGCGCACGACGGCAAAGCATTTTTTTTGGGCTCCTACGCCCCCCGGGCACGGAACACCCTGTCGACAAACCACGGATCCTCCGATCCAGCTCCGGCATCCACGTCGGGAGCGATTTCACTGAAACGAATGGGCCAATGCATCATCATCCCCTCTCCCCCTCCCGCCATGCTTAACCTCTCTATCACTCATCCGTCTCCTTCTTCTCTCTGATCCTATTTTTTTCTCTTCTTTTCGTTCGCGTCCTATCTCGAGAAACACGGGGATCTGCTGAAGGCAAATCGGTTTCCATTTTTTGTTTTTCTTCTCCTCTCTCTTTTTTACTCTCTTCTTTTTGGTTCGATTTCGTTGTGACAGGAATGATCGACCTTTCGAACAACACACACACGCGCGCACACACACATACGCACACATACAGACACACGGAGCTATCGGTATACACTGTCCAGCAACGCGAAACTAAAAAAAAAAAAAAACACCACGAAAACGGAATTAATCGGAGTAATATTGAACAACTCTCTGCTTCTCAATACCTAGCACTGTAACGACTGATTCATTTCTCTTTTTTTTATTTTCGAGCATCTTTCTCCGCGTTGGAGAGAAGAAGAGAACTGGGGACGTTTTTTGCTTTTTTTCTCTATGTGAACATTTTGTGTACTTTTTTTTGTTTTTGTTTTCTTTTTCATCGGGCTGTAATCCAAGTCCGAGTTCGACGAGCAACGCGACGGTACACTCCTGCCCTCCATCCGTTCCTCCCTCTCGCTTCTCTTTCCCTTTCCTGTTCCGGTTCCTTTCAAGGAGTTGTCGGTTTGGATTCGAGTGACGATCCACGTGTCTCAAAAAACGATTTCGGTTAAAGTTTTCGCCGGCTCCCACCGAATTTTTCGATTGAATTGGAGAGAATGTCAAGATTCAACGTAGTGTTTACGCGAATAGAGGGGACCGAGTAATTCAACCAGCCCTTCGCGCGCGCAACAGAGAAAATTCATCGGAAGGGCTGGAGGAAAGTCGTAACCCTCGAGGGATATATAGATCTCTTTCTTCGATTCGCGAACATGGTGAAAATTCGGGGGGAAATTGGCGAGCGAAGAACGTGTTACGCGTGTACGGCACCTCGAGAACACCTCGATTATTGAACACTTAGGGTAGTTTTGGGGCCAGGGCCGCCGAGCGAGCGTCACCCTTCGTCTACCTGAATCCTCGACGGTCCGTTCGCCTTTTGATTCGTGCAGAACCAGAGGAACCAGAGAACGAGTGGTAGACTCGTCGAGGCTGTTCCTTGATTTTTCGGGGTCAGGTTTGGCAAAACGACGACGAAATTTAGTCGACAAACGGAGTTTGCCACTTACTTTGCAACGCTTCGCCCCCCGGATTCTCCGCTCGAAACTCGAAACGAAGCGCCCTCTTCATTGACGTTGCCGGCACATGCGCGCGTACACATCGAAAAGCCGCGAAAGCGAGCAACAAGGATCTTGAAAATCGACAAAAAAAAAAAAAAGACGAAAGAAGAGAAACGAAAAACTTTAATTTTAATGTTTTTTTTTTTTTCTCTACCCGGTATGCTTGGTTTCATTTTCTTTTCACGTCGAAGAAGCTCGAAACAAGACCTGATATGATCGCACGTCTCGGATCGTCCCGGCCCGAAAAGTCGCGTGGCAGGCATTTTAAGTCACCTTCGTTCGTTTTGTTCTTTTTTTTTTTTTTTAAAATTTTTCTTTTTCGTGTTACTGTCGGTGGCTTGTTGTTGCTCCTAAAAAGAATTCGAAGGGGCGTTGTTTCGATACTGACACACACATACACACGACAGACCGCGGGTTAGTGGTACAGGGCGTTCTGCGTTCGGGGGTCAAATATGATTTATAGCGAGCTGTCTCGCTGGCGTTTTTTTTTTTTTTTTTTTAAACCTATGAAGAAACTAAGAGAATGAATTTATACCTTTTTTTTCCCTTTACTTTTAGTTTCGCCTAAGTAAGAATGTCTTTTTTTTTTTACTGCTTTTTTTCATCTGCTTGCATTTTTTTCTCGGTTCCGTTTTTTTTTCCTCTGTGCTTCCTCTACGTCGTTATCATCCTCTATTAGCATTTTTTTAATATCCCGTTACCTCGACTATCGTAGCCCCCGCAGTTGCGCGACTACTTTTAAATTCTCGCATGTCTACTTAGCTCGTCATCTCTTTTTTTTTCTTACTTTAATTAATAACATTTTCGTAATTCATTTTTGTCCAGTTTCGCCGGTTAGTGCGATGGCACGCAGATCGTCCAGGTCAGTGGCTCCCAAAGCCGCGGCCACCGCTTTACCATTTTACTCGCGCGCGATTTACAACAACGTATATCTTCTCTATTCTTACTGTGTTTGTCCTCTTCTTTGTTTCTTCGTTTATCTACGTTATATGTATCTTGATATACATAAGATCCGTTGATAGTGATTCGGTCGATAGTTACTTACTACGACTGTCTGTCTTTTACCGCCTTCGTTCCCCGTGCTTGTCCCCGCGCGTTTAATTCTTCTTCTTTCTCTTCTTTTTCTCCTTCTTCTTCCTTCTGGTCTTCTCTTTTCCTTTTGTTCCGTTTGTAGTCCACTCCTGGCCTGTTTCTCTATCGCGTAGCGATTCTCATGCAGAGACTCACAAACTACTAGAATATCTATACGATGCGACTTCTGGCTTCTTCGATAGCTACTCGGATTTTAAAGACTCAAACCGAACGAACATTACGTGTAATAAGAATAATAATGAGTACTGTAAACGCGCTTTCATTATTTCTGTATTCTTATTCTTTGTTTTCTTTTTTTTTTGCTGTTTTTTCATCATTTTTTAAATTTCTTTAAGGTTTTTTTTAAATTTATTTTCTCTCTTATTCTCTCTCTCTCTTTCACACACACATACATACACACACACACAAACACACTCTCTCTCTCTCTCTCGCTTGCTCCCTTTCCCTCTCGTTTGCTCTCTCTCGCGTTCTCTCTCTCTCTCTCTCTCTCTCTCTCTGTCGCGTTATGAATAACTTCTAGGGCGTGCCAATCTAGCGTACTGATTTTCTCGTTTTTTCATCATTATTATTATTTTTTTTTCTTTAATTAACAATTAAGAAGTTTCTATTTAAGACTGTAGGTGTCACGAGACGTCTATCTGTAAATACGCTTTTCTTTCGTGTGTTTCGACTGCGAATGATATTCTCGTCATCGATTCTTAAACTTCTGCATCAATGTAACATTTATAATACCGCTCTTATTTATTTATTTATTTTTTTTTTATACCGTGACTACATTGCATTTTTTAATTTTTTTTTTTTTCTTTTAAACTCTTAACAAGGGCGTGCCAATCTAGCGCAGTGATTTTTGCTCCTTTTACTTAACGGGATGCCTATATGAATATTTTTTTTTTTCTCTGATATCACAAGACGTCTACGGAATGCTCCATCGATGCTAAATTATCCGCTTTTTAAATTTTTTTTTTTGTTTCTTTTTTTCTCCTCTAAAAGGTTCATTCATGTCGTACACCCGTCGACGTTCATGCGGACGTGCGCGTTATCCGACGATTTGTCGCCATTTTTCGGTATCCCTCCGTTACCAAAAAGATACACGGGTGTCCACTGGCCGGGCTTGTACTTTTCATATTTCACAGTCTCTCTCTCGCCTCCTCGGTGACTCCCGTGTCCTACGCCGTTTTTTATCGTTTTCATTTTCTTCTTGCGCTCTCTGTGTGTGTGTCTTAGGCCCTACTGCGTTCATTTCTTGTTTCTCGATACGTTCGTCGACAATCCGATGGCAGCACCAGACCCTCATAATCCTCGTGAATTCGTTTCAGACGTGTGTGTACCCGGAAGCTTCGAATCTTCCCGACGACGTTGCTCGTAGAACTCTTTTTTTTTCTTTTTTTTCTTTTTTTTAGTTGTCTTCGTCGATTCTTTCGATGTTTCTCGAACGACGATCTCTCTCTGTTTTAATAATACACCGGCACGCGCGTGCAAGCAACTCGCAGAGCCAGAACGACGAACGTTTCTTCCCCTTTCTTTGCCCTCTTTTTCGTCGTACACCTGTTCTTCCCATATTTATTCTCTTCCTTTACGTTTCGCGTTCTTGTTTTGTACTTCGCGCAAACATCTAAAATGAGAGTGCTCGCAAGCCACGTTTTGTCTACTCCCACGCGAGAAGCGTTTCTTTTTTTTTTTTTTTCTTTGTTTCTTCGACGAAAAAACAAACAGCAAGAAGACACTCTATTATATTGTAATGACCGAGTGGCGATGGTTCGTTCGACGATTCGGCTCCAGCTGATGCGAATAATTCGCATCTAAAATAATCTCGTCATCACGCGACAGTACGATTAGACCCGAATAGCACGCCCCATGATAAAATATATATATATATATATATATATTTATGTGTGTGTGTGTGTGTGTGTGTGTGTGTGTGTGTGTGTGTGTGTATTTAACGTGAGTGATCTCTCATCTTCCTCTTCTCTTTCCCTCTTTCGGCCATTTATTTGGTTGTTTCGCTATATTCCTCCTCTCTGTGGTTTTGCTTTGCTTATTTTTTTTTTTTGTTCTGTTTTTTTTGTTTTTTTTTTCTTACTTATTAGTTTCTCTCGGTGTATATCTGCGTGGGTAATATGCATATCTCTCTCTCTTTCTCTCTCATCATTCTCTGTATCTCTCGCTCTTGTAACTCTTGCGCGCGCGCTCTGCGTGTATGATTAAATTCTCCTTCGCGTTTAATAGTAAGTTTCTTGCTCGAGCCAGCCTCCTGGATTCCGGCGGAGGTAGAATCGTCTCGTCTCGTCGTAGATGAAGATGGCGAACATGAAGGGAAGGGCGGGCAGCCACCAGACGAATCTGAAATACACAACACAGATATTTACACGCGTCCCGTTCTTGCGACACTTCCCTGAACACCAACATCACTGTGATCTTTGAATATTCTCTTTATTCTTGTTGCTTCGAGTTTCTCTCAATCCCCAACTAACTGGAAATCATAAAAATCTGCGTGTTTCGCGTCGAATCGAATGTCATTTCGCGTTGAAAGAAAGTCAGTCCACTGACTTCCTTTGGCTTTTTCAAAGGACGACAGACGCAAGCGAGACTCACTTGAGAGGGAACATGCGGAGACCCTTGTCCATGCCGGGTGTGTAGCTTAGGAACGCGGCGAGGGCGGTCTCGAATACTAAACCAAAGTTCAGGGCCCAGTTTCTCATTCCCTGGTGGATGATGGAGTTACGTCGCGTCTTACAAACGATCAAATCGGCCCACTGGACGATAACGATCGAAACGAAGAAGGCTGTGTGGCAGGTGAACTCCAGCGTCTTACGATCCCTGTACGTCTGTCGAAAGAGACAATCGGAATATACATATATATGCATGTATACATGTATACATGGGTGAAATCGTACTTAAATCGCTCGAACTTTCGAGAGAGCATCCGAGAGAGAACTAAGGAAACTTATGGAGGTATTTCTCTTGGAATTTACCCATTCCTGGCCGTAGCTGTCACGGAGATCGTTGATAGCCTTCGAGTCCCACTGTTTCCGGATGCCGAACAGATGCAGAGGCAGGAATCCGTTCTCGGCCATGATCACGAAGTAAACGAAGAAACCGGCGGCTGCCTGGATCATACCGATCTGACCATACGCCATCGAAATAAGCCTGTGCATAGAGAATCCCATTTAGATCGTTGTCGCCCGCTCGTAGCGAGTCACGGGTCTAGCAATTGGATTCTGACTTTCAAGGAACTCTCTGCGTCTCAATTCCTCAAGTATCGCGTCTCTTCTGTACTTTGGAATGAAATCGATTTTCTTCATCGTTCAGATTGTCAAATATTATTTTTCACATCGTGAGTGTATTTTTTCATAAAAAAAGAAAAATGGAATTTTGTCTCGCTCTTCGTAAGGAGACTGTGCAAATTCTTTGAAAGTCAAACGCGAAGCTCTGTACGTGTATGCCACTAGTCATCTAAGTTCGCGTCTAACAGCCTAAGGTGGTGTTAATACGGAAGCCGTAGTCACCTAGGATTTGAAATGCGAGTTACTTACCGACTCGGAAACGCAGGCGGTAACGATCAGTTCTTCACATTGATGCATGCCACACAAAAGTGCAAGCGACAAGGACACATAGACACACACACACACACACGCACGCACACACGCACGCACATTTCTCTTTCTTAGACGATTCATCGTCAAGCCTCACGGTGTACGAACAAAATGTAACGTATAATCGAGCTTTCTACATGCAGATCTCTACGTGCACGTGCAAAAGTCAGCTCGGTGAAAACCGTGAGATTCGACGTTGGCCGGGCAAAACTTTATCGAAACACGGGCAGCGAGTCTGTGTTAATTTCGCTGCGGAGCTGACCGCTTGGTGAATGAATGGTCGTTTTCTATTTTGCTGAATTCGTTCGACTAATTTATTATTTATTATCTTTGTTATATTTTTTTCTAGACAGAAGTCGAGTTATTTGTCTTCTTTTTGGGAACCATCTTTGGAAATTCTTTAGACCGACTTGATTCGAGAAACTTTCACATTCTTTCAAACTTTCTCGATTCGAAACAATTAATTTTAATTATGATTACGTTAATATATTAACTCGGGATGCACAGTATAATTATAATTATAATTGTAACTTGCACTAATTATTTCAATCATTTCCTCTAACCTCAATTTGACAGAAATGAAAACTTTGAAATTCCTCGCGAAGAGTATTTTGACCATCTTCGAATTCAATTACTACACTATTACAAAGTATAATTTCCATAGACGACCAATTCCCATTGACCAGCCCCACAACAAATAATAATAATATCATGCTCATGCAAAACAGGCGGCGTGTCACGCATTATCATCAGTCAATTAGCTTGGTCAGGCGTTGCAGATCGAATAAAAGAAAACGAACGAAAAGTCATGGCGTTTTATATATATGTATTCGGACTTTTCGCGTGTAAAAGGCACGCGAGTAAAGAGATACTCGCGTCGGTCAAGAATGTAAGGATAGAAAATAGAGCGGGCAGAAAAAGGCGCGCGGCGTCGAAGACTATCAGATAATAAATTTGACAAGCTGTTAGTGACCCACTATCTCTCGTTCGTGTTATTATTTTTCATCGTCAATCAGCCTCTTTTAACAAGCAGCGTAAAATCGGACGGTTAATTTGTTTCTGACCGTTGCTCAGGCCGTGATTTTTTTTTTTTTCGCTATCGCTTATCGTTAGATCACAGAAAGCAGCTCAGCTTGGTTTTGCTCACTCTTTTTTTTTTTTTTTTTTTTTTTTTTTTTTTTTCTCTCGAACGTTCAACATTGCGTTATTTTATTTTATTCTCGCAGCTTCCTCTCTATACTAATCTATTTTTTTTTTCTTCTCTCTTTTGCTATTGGCAATTGGCGATCTGTTTAGTACAACTTTTCTAAGTTTCAGCCTTAGTGCACATGTGTTGCACACATACGTAGTGCAACGGCTACGGAAAAAAAAAACGCAAATGTTATAAATTGTTTGTGGAAAAAAAAGGAAAAAAAAAGGAAAGAAAAGCTGGACGTCGTTTCAATTAGGCGCAATCGGCAGTTAGTATCGTTCGACCGAATCTCTTCTCTAAGTGTGGCTAAAAGCATTCGGCATTCCCAACACTGTAACTGTTCCTAGGTTACGTAGGAGTTACTTGCTTGTGCTAATCACTAATCAACTAATTTTCCTAGAAGACTTTTGTGTTTCTCGAAGCCATTGTCGTCGAGGCTTTGTAGAGTGTCAACCGAGACTCTTTTTTTCTTGTTTTCTTTTTTCTTTTTTCTTTTAGCTCTCGTCTTCTCTTTTCTCACACGTCATTCTCGTTTCCTCCGACGAATATTTTTTTTTTTTTTTTTTTTTTTACTCGATTACTTTCCGACAAATCTCTCGACAAGATGAACTTCTTTCAAGAATTTTCACTGTGCACGCGTTTTCGTTTCACCGTGACGTAACTATATACTTTTTTTTCAACTTTTTTCTCAAGTGTTTTTTTTTTTTTCACCACGATCGACTTGCTGATTCCTCTGAACGGAGGTGCAGACGAAAGTGCACACAATAAATATACGATATAAAAAAGAACACTTCATCATTGTTCGCGTGCAGTAACAAAATAAAGATCAAGCGAGTGACCATCGAGACAATGAGAGATCTGTAGTTCAGAAAACAAAACGTACGACTCCGACATTTCAGTAGACACTCTGTCAATGACGTGTGTAACAATCATGTGTCGTGTCGTGTCCGCCGCGTACCTATGCGCGTGCACGCATACGTACGCGTTCAGAGTGCGTGGGTGGCGTGGGATAGGCCAAATATGAATTTTCGAATCTCGTGCGAATTCTCTCGTTTACTCTTAAATACACGTCGGTGTATTAAATGTGCCGGTTGAAAACGATTTAACGTCACGAGAAGGAAGTTTTGCTGGTTGATACGAGGACTGTAAGCTGCACTTTGAAGTATTCGTCAGGGACGTTCGAGAGTTGAACAAAGTTTGAACAAAGTCTAATTTCGATTTATAACAAATATCTCTGTGTGTGTGTGTGTGTATGTGTATGTGTGTGTATTCAGTTTACAAGAAAGTGACTTCAAACCGATTCTACTCAATTAGACTCTTTTTTCATTTCAGGTACACATCTCACAAAACCAGAAGAATCATTTGTCTCGAACATCGCTAACTTTATCGACTTGAAAAATCCTATGATATCACTAAGAAGCTCTTCTCTGTACTATTGGAAAAAATTCTCAATCACAAAAAAAAAAAAGAAAAAAAAAAAAAAGAAGAAGAAAAAGAAAAAGAAAGAGGGAAGCTCTAAATGAAGTCCAAGTCTCTCGAAACAATCACCAGCAAAAATTTGACCAGCCGACCCACCGTGTGTACATTCATGGTCTCTGTTACGTTGTATGTATGTATGTATGCATGTATGTATGTATGTGTCGCGTGTTCTCGTGTCTGCAGCTGCAGGGTATTTATGAGTGCATGGATTTTCGCTAAGTATTGGTTTTTCTGGTGGGTAGTTGGGAGACCCACCTTCGGTTGACAAGATTGTCTCTGTAAGGATCGCGGGGCTGCCGTTTCATAATGTCCGACTCCGGTGCCTCGTAAGCTAGCGAGATGGCCGGCACCTGCCATCCACCATTGATTAGAAAAATATATGTGTGTACCAAGCGCCCCGTACACCGTACACAATACACATCTATGCATATTTACATTATATTTACAAGATTACAGGTGGGCGCACGCGAAAGAGCCGGGAAATTTTCAGGCGATCGAACTCGGACTATTTATTCGAAAGTTTGTTCGTTGAATTTTTAAAATTTGTCGTTTACAATTTATTCAAATTGACTTAACTGGTCGATCAAGGGAAAGGAAAAACGAAAAGAAGGAAAAAAAAAAATGAAGGACTTCTCTTTCGTCCCTTCGTTTCGTTTCGTTGCCAACCCTCCGACGAGTTGGTTTGTTTGACGAGTATACTCGTCGCGAGGCCATCTTGTGGATAACGACGAGTATACTCGACGAAGATATTCCCAAAATAAAACTTCCATCGTTGAAGGAAGAGTGAAAACGTTCGTGGCTCGTCTTTCGTTAAATTCTAATTGACTATTACATGTCGTCTGTACACGCAAGTGAGAAAAGTCGATACGTTGGAAAGTTCATTCTGGAAATTTATAATATTTGGTTCGTTCGAAACGAAGGGAACATTCACGCCGAAGTCTCCGACGTGTTGAACGTGACAGGAGGGTCGTTGGAAACGATCAGTTTCCATAAAAAAGTATCCTAAACTCGAGCTAAAGTTCGATCGCTGTTGCCTCGAGTTTCCTTACTCTTTCGTGCACCTCGTACGTAAAAATTCAAGCTTCAATTCTGTTAGTATCCTCAGGCGTGTGACCCCTCGACGCACATCAGAGACGATCACCTCTGCAGAACACGTTTTGTCTTTGGTTGTGTTCAAAGACAGGAACAAAAAAAAAAAAAAAAAAAAAAAAAAACGAGCGAAAGCAAAAAATCGTTAAATCGCGATCAGAAAACTTTCGACATCAGACGCTCGACGCGTTGAATTTGGAAAACAAAAAAAGCAAAAAAGAAAAAAAGAGAAGAACAGATACGCTCTCTGGTGCACGAGGGATCGATGAACAATCACCCTTGTTCCTCCCCCTGTTATTTCATACAAAGTAGAATGCAGATCGGGCCCAGCGAGATGCCCGGGCATTAGCTCGAATCGGGCGCTAGCGATTCGCGTTCGGCGAAAATAAGTGTGTATATATATATATATATATATATAGTTATATATATACACACATATATATGATCTTTATAAAAAGTCAATTAAAAAGACATGTCTCTCGCTCGGTCATTCAGCGGCCGTTAGAATAGAGTTGCCAGTCGCAGAAGTGGTAGAAGGCAGCGGCGGTAGGCAGCGCATTACAGAATAAAATGTGAGAGGACTGTAAAGAATAATAAAAAACTGCAAAGAAGAAGTCATGACGCCTAAAAAAAAAAAAAAAAATAATGGTACAAATAGTGGTGCCATCATTTCGTTTCTCCACTTCTTCCTCCTCCTCCTCCTCCTCTTCTTCTTCTTCTTCTTCTTCTTCTTCCTCCTCCTCTTTGTGTCTTTTTTCTCTCTCGAGATATCAACTTCGTATCCCCACTTCCTCACGGGTTTTCTCTTTTGTCATCTTACACGTGTCGTGTTCATTTTCTCTCGACTTTTCTTCATCTCGTTATCCTACCGACACGTAATGTACACGCACAAAACATGTACGTACATCTTTCTCCATCGGTCAGAGTCACTAAATCCCGTGTGTTTCGTTTCGTTACGGTTCCGTAACTTCGTGGACAGATAACAAATGAATGGTCAAGTAAGTGAGTAAATAGTAAATAGTAAACAGGTGGGTAAGATACAAAGTAGAGAAGATATGTAGCGGCGGCACAGCGCTGTGTGACGGTAAAAAAAACAGAGAGAAAGAGAGAGAAAGAGAGAGAGAGAGAGAGAAATATAATGACAGTAGAAAGTAGTCAACAACCCCGGTTGCTATCTATTTCTCTTTATAATAATAATAATAATAATAATAATAATAATAATAATAATAATAATGGTAATAGTAATAGTAATAGTAATACCAGTCACTAGTAGTAGTAGTAGTAGTAGTAATAAATTTGCGTGTGTGATCGTGACGGCGTATATATAATAAATAGTAAGAAACGAGTATAGTAACGAAAGAAGTGTGGTAAACAATCGTGAGAAAGGATATTGTACTAAAAGAGAGTAACTATGTAAGTACGTGGACGTGGTTTTGGATCGATATTACGACGATGATCGGAGCAAAAAGGAAACGGGGTCAACGATAATCGCTAATAATACCGATGATAATGATGACAATGATAGATAATAACGATAATAATGATAGTAATGATAATCACCAAGGGGATGAATAGTAAATATGTATGTATGTATGTATGTATATATATATAATATATAATATATAGTACGACTATATCGATCTATGTAGTAGACAATTATATGTATATGTACAAAATATAGAATCGAGATTCAATCAACTATCGACGAACGTCGTTCAACAGAAGCGAACGTCTGAATATCACATCAAACGATAATTTTATCTTAACACGTGCTCCTCGCCGTACATTCTCAAGATCGAAGATCGAGACGAGCAAAGTCAGGAAATTTTTCTAAATAAAAAGAAGGAAAATTCTATTTGCTATTACTTGTCGTTTTCTGAAGTCTTCTTCCCTTCTGGAACGTAGTTTATCACTTTCTCTTCTCTGACCAAACGTGTTAAGACATACCGAGACTCGCTCCGTTCAACGAGACTCGCCGATCGCTAAAGTTTCAACTACAAGCTCGTGGACTCGATCGAGAATCGCTCGATGCAGAAGCGAAAACTTTGCTCGACAAATTGCCGACGAACCTCGGTAAATAAACGACAACCAACAGCAACTCTGTTTCAGCAAACGGAGAACGACTACGAGACGATTTTCTGCATCGGATTCTTTTGCGCGAACAGGACTGTGTCGTGAACGTGTTCACGTGTTCTAACAGTTCTAACACGTGTCGAGATCAGAGGAAAGCAAACGACGAAAGAAACTGCTGCCTCTGGACAGAGCAGAGTTTGCTTGTGATGCTTGAGCTTGTTTGATGTTTAAGGACCATCGTCGATTATATTCAGGTTATATTCGTTCAATCGATCTCGGGAGGCAGGAGTATGTTGCAACAATAGGGGTAGTCGAGAATCGAAAAGAACAATCAATAAAGAGAAAGATGGAGGGGATCTGACGGGCCCTTGATGTTTCAACGACGAATTTCGTTTGTCACGCGAGTAGGCAGCCAGGGATTGTGGAGGAAAAGACAGATCAGACCAGCTGAGAGACTTGAGAAGATTTCCAAATAAAAATTCTCAGAGAATGCAACAGAAACAGGAAATAAATATCACGTAATAGTGACGACGACGACGACGACGACGATTATGATGATGATGGTGTATCGGAAGTTGACGACACGTTGTCCAACAATCAAAACTACGAGTGATCGGAATGGAAGAGATCGAGGAGATCGATTGCGAGAAGTCATCACTTTTTTCTCTTTTTGGATCTTTCAGAAGAAGATGCGGTGAAAAACGAGAAAAAAAAAGAATGAAAGGGGAGCGGGGGGCAACGTGACATACGTTGACATAGGTCGAGCTTTTGATAAAGAAGGGGCAAAGGGGAAGAGAAAAAGCTGACAATGACCTCGGAAACGGAATAGAGAAAGAGACAGAGAAAGTTAATAAATAAATAGATAGACAGAGAGAGAAAGAATAGATTTGAGTGAAAGGAAAAGAGAGAGAGATCAGCTTACCTTTGGCGTTAACGAAACAATACACTAATCACAAGCGAAGATCATCGTTACGGAAGCGACTGCTTGACTTTTTGGCAATTTCCTGACACTTCGTCTTTCTTTTCGCGTTCGTTCGAAGGACGAGGTAAATCGTCGATAGAAGGTGGTCGACGATTGCTCGTCCTACGATTTTACGTTTCGAGAAAGAGAGAGTGAAAGAGAGAGCGAGAGAGAGAGAGAGAGAGAGAGAGAGAGAGTGAGAGAGTTGGATGAAATATTTTCAAACTTCTTCTCCAGCGAGATGTATATACGTATATATAATTGAAAAATATCGTGTCGACTCGACACGAATGTAAATAACAGAGCGAGCGAGTGTGGACAGAGTTAATTTAACGGGCAAACAGCGTGCGTGACGTTTTCAATGGGGATTGTTTGGCTCGAACGACGGAAAACTGGATTAAAGTCGGGGAACGACGGACGAGCAAACGTCAATCGATCAAGATCATCTCTTCACATCCAAAAATACCAGCATTGGAGCGAGTGTTTCGACCGGGCAGTCTCGAAACAGAGAGGAGATAAAGACAGACAGACAGACAGAGAGAAATAGATATAGATAGATAGATAGATAGATAGATAGATAGATAGATAGAGAGAATATATTAAAAGTTGAGAGTAGATATAATAAAGCTCTAGTGTGTAAAATAATACCCAGTCACCAAAATGCCCTGAAGTGTTTCTTATACCTGCGTGCACCATTCTTGTTACCTTGTCAGATCATTCGATCATTTTTATCATCGCCTAGCGTGTCTGAGAGTCCTTCGACCAAGGCATCGAACAAATTAAACCCACAGCCTTTATATATAGCGTTTAGAGACCAACAAACTTACAAAGCGGAGAAAACAAAAGACGCACAGGTGGGAGAGAAAAAGATATGAAACAAGAAACAAAAGAAAAATGTATAGAAAATTATAAATATATATATATATATATATATATATATATGTACGTATATATACCAGAATTTCTTTACGTTGCTTACTTTTCATCGCGATTTGAAGAAAAAAAAAATTCTTCGCGCGGAAGCTCGAGCGAAAAAGCTTTCGTCGTCAAAAAAAAAAAAAAAAAAGCGTTTCAGACGAATGGTTGCGTTTCTTTCTCCATTCTTTCTTTTATTTTAATTTTTTTTTTTGTTTTCTCATTTCACTTCTTCCTTTTTTTTTTTTTTTTTAATGCGATGCGATAGTTGAAAAGTGGCATTCACTCGTGAACCAGCGACTGTTGGTCGTTAGCGAAATTGGAAGTTCGTTCGGCAAACACTGTACTCAGAGTTAGTAAACTCGGCAAATTTTCCAATGAAAAAAAAAAAAAACAAAAAGAAACACGACGAAACACGAAACACGAAACAACAACAACGAAAGAATAAAAAAAAAGAAAAAAAGAATAGAAAAAAAAGGACGTGAACACGGAGGGGAAAAAAAATACAACATCGAGTATACAACTTATACAAGGCGGACAAATCAGGCTAGGGATTAATTTGTACACGAGAGTCGTTGCCACCTCGTTTTCACAGTCTCTCCTGCGTGCGCCTGTGACCGGGTTTCAACGAGTTTCTATTCGTCCTTCTGATTAGGGAATTGTGTCGCGATTAATCTCTTTCGTACCGTCAACTTTGTTTTTTCTTCTTTTCTTTTCTTTTCGTTTCTGAGTGTTCGAGAACGAGTATATACGAGACAGAACGAACTAGCTACTGTACAATAACGATAGGAGTAAGATAAAGAGGTGTAACGACCAATAGACAGGTAACGGAGACTCTGCGATTTGATTCCTGACGTTCGAACGTAACAAAACACGATTGTCACCTCTTACATCCATCTTTTGCTTTTGATTCAAATCCTTCGGAAAGTTATTCAAAGGCAAGTAAATAACAGCAAGTAAATTCATTCGCTGATGAATTTGAAACGTCAAGAATCAAGCAGATCGTGTCACCGGTTACTCTTTCTGACTATAAAAAGTATCAATGGTGTGGTAGTAGTAGTAATAGTAGTTGATAGTAGTTGTATAGTAGTAGTTGTAGCAGTAGTAGTAGTAGTAGTAGTAGTAGTAGTAGTAGTAGTAGTATTTTTTTCTTTGTCAAGGCTCGGTTATGTTGTTATGATGTGTTACCTTTCGTTAACTAGCTTGTCAGTGAAGGGGTTTCGTGGATGTCGCTTCATAATATCGCTCTCTGCCTCCTCGTAGGCAAGTGAGATGGCTGGCACCTGACGTCACATTATCAACAGGCTCAGTAACAACGCCAACAAGTTAGAACAATGATGAGTATCGTTTCTTGCTGACCCGCGATACAAGGATGCTGACTATTTCGCTCGACAATATATCCAAATTACAAAAGAAAAGAAAAAAGGTACAGAAATAACTAGAGAAATATCAGCTCTGTTCTCTGAACTTTCTATCCTTTTTTTTTTTTTTTTTTTGTTTAAAGAATTTTGTATCTTTCGTAACGATTCGCGCTTTCGAAATTTTCATTCTGTCTTTGTCAGAGTATAGAATTACAGAATTTTACACGAATAAACTACACGTTTTCCAGCTTTGTTTCGTCCGCGGTGAACTTCAACACGCTCAAATCAGCATTCTTGCGACCAGTGAGTACCATATGATGAGAACGCAGAAAAGGTAAGCAAAAAATCAACTGAGAGAACTAAATCGATCGGAGGCAACGAGGCGGGAGGTGTGGAGGGACGAATGGACGCGATTTGGGAGTCGGTTTTTCCCTTTCCTTTCGCCGAAATTCCTTTCGAGTCTCTTCTTTCGTTATCGATCTCTGCTCTCGCTGGAACAATCCCCCGGGTTACATTTGGAACGACGACCACCTTTGATTCCCCGCGAGATCCGTCTTCCGAGCTCAACTGACACCACGTTCTTACACCGTCTTCTCACGCTTTTGCTTGCAAGTTTCCAACGATCGACCGATCTCGGTTGATAAAACCACGCGGATCTCGTGGTAGAGTCAAGGGTCTCGCGTTCGAAAAAGTTCAGCAGAGAAGAGAGAAAAGAATTGTCTCCTACAATTGGTCCACTGCGGATGGTTGTTCGCATTTCGGATGAAATGGCCACACCTAAATGTAAAGTAGAACAAATGAGATTAACAAGAGCTAGCTGCCACTCGTGAAGGGAGTACGGTTCCTAACAGGTTGATCTGGCGATACTGGCGACTATTACCGTAGCTCTAGCTGTCCTATATAAACAATCATATGATAAAAAGCCTCAAAACTCGATGTATACTTGGGGAGAAGCAATTTTTTTTATCCGGCGTGAAAGTGTGAAAGAGTGACCTTTCGTTGACGAGGTTGTCTCGATAAGGATCACGAGGTCTCCTCTTCATGATATCCGATTCCGCATGCTCGTACGCCAAGGATATCGCTGGCACCTGACAATTCATCACATGTTCTTTCAAACACACACGCAAACATCACCGAATAATCCCCACTGTAAATCGTTCGTTCCACGTTGGCGAGCGGAACGAATCGTTGTCATTCCACAGACAGAGTGGAGCACAAAGTAACAACGCTGAAAATCTTCGATCAAAAGCGGCAAAATTGCGAATTTCAACGACACCTCGATCCAAGCTGCTCGAAACACGTCGAGGAGTCGTTGGTATTCGAACTTTCGCGGTATACGTTTGTTCGTTCGCGTTTCGAGCACGTCTGACCGCGCGCCAGAGATGATCGAAACGCGGAATATGGTAATATCGTGCGACTCACCATGTCCGTTCCCAAGTCGATGCAGAGAATAGTGACGGTACCGAGAGGCAGAGGGATGTCGCAAAGGATGAACGCCAGGAAAGGTGAGATCTCGGGGATGTTCGAGGTGAGGGTGTACGCGATGGATTTCTTCAGGTTGTCGAAGATCAATCGACCCTCCTCGACACCGGTCACGATCGAGGCGAAGTTGTCATCGAGCAGAATCATGTCGGCCGCCTGCTTGGACACGTCCGAACCAGCGATACCCATTGCTACACCGATGTCGGCCTTCTTCAACGCGGGAGAATCGTTCACACCGTCACCTGAAATTGTTCACGGTCAGAAATTTCTTTCCTGACATTTCTGCTATATATTTCGACAGTTTTTCCAGTTTCACGTTCATTTTTTGATAAATAGATGATACAGAGTCTTTGGTTACTTAATTATTTACTCTTTTTCGTCAATATCTACTCACTCTCCGCGTCAACTATCAAATGCCAATTAAGTATTAATTTAGAAAATTTTTAAATTTCAAGATTTTGCAGGAATTTATTGAACTAAGGAAGATAACATTTGTGAAGAAGCAATATTAGTAAAATATTCAACGATTGTTGAAAGAGGATTCTAAACAACTGATGTTGTTTGTTTAACAGACGTCAGGTGTAACTCGAGTAGAGAGATTACAAGAGATTACTGCGTTATATGAGGACGCATCAAGATATATGATAAACAAACATTTGCACGTTACAAATCCTCCAAAGAGGATTGCAGCGCAGCAGCGAGAGTCATCAGTTTGCTCTCCTCAGATTCAATTCAGCGGATTGAGAGAACAAGATATTCAAGAAATAGCAGCAGCGTACCGGTTACAGCGACGATAGCACCCATTCGCTGGCAGCCTTCGACGATGATGAGCTTCTGCTGTGGCGAGGTACGGGCGAACACAATTTCGGTGTGGTACCTGAGGATCTCGTCCAGTTGGTCGGAGTTCAGTTCCCTGAGTTCGGTTCCGTGGATGACGGCGGCTTTCGCCTCGCGGGGATTGACTTCGGATACCGGGATATTCAACCGTTGAGCAATGTCCTCGACGGTCTCGTTACCTGATCAAAGAATAGTCACTCTCAGTCTGCGGAGCTCAAAAAGATCACCTTTGTTCGAAGGAACCTTTCATTCGAACAAAAGTATATAAACTTAATAATCTTCCTTAATAATCTTAAGGAATTAATATACACAGCAGAATGTGAGTTTTTACTTCTTCATACGAATTTTCATTTTATAAATAGCTAACGTTCAGTCGTTGCGATGAGATGTCTGCTATTAAATTTATATCTTTTTAACATAAAGCTTGAAAAAATTGATGAACAGTGGAATATGAATTTTCCCATTTTTGAATGAATTTTTATTTTACCAATAGCTCAACGTCCAACCATTGCGGTCATTGTGTCTGTTAGTAAGTACGTTTCTCTTCCATATAAAGCTTGAAAAAGTAATGTACAGTAGAATTTTTATTGATTTATATGAATGTTCATTTTACGAATAGCTAAACGTCGTTGCAACAAGAGTAAGTAACGTGTATACCTCTTTGAGATAAACCTTCAAGAATTAATGTACAGTAGAATGCGAATTATTTTCTTCTCTGTACGAATAGCTCTCGACGTTCAATCACTGCGATCGTATCTTGTTGGATTATCCGGTGGCAGATGTTTGAATATTAATTAATGGATCGATGAATGGTTTTAATAATAATAACGACAAGGGAACTGACCTTCAGAGATGATGCCGACAGATTTGGCAATGGCTTTGGCAGTGATCGGATGGTCACCGGTTACCATGATGACCTTGATGCCGGCTGAACGGCACTTGGCGACCGCGTCGGGCACCGCAGCCCTCGGCGGGTCGATCATAGACATCAGGCCGACGAAGCGGAGCCCGTCGACCGGGAAGTTCGGGTCGTCGCAGTTGAACTTGAAGCCGATCGGGAATTTGTCGGACGGCAGTGTGAAGTCGCAGAAGCCGAGTACACGTTCACCAAGGCCACCGAGCTCCAGGTAAGCGTTGTTGAACGCCTCTTTCATCTCTTCGTCGAGCACCTTCTCCTTACCGCCGATGAAGATGGTCGAGCAACGATCGAGGATCCTCTCGGGGGCGCCCTTCATCACGAGAAGGTGCCGCGGATCGTCCGGATTGTCCGACTCGTGGATAGAGACCTGATACTTGTTGGTTGAGTTGAACGGTATCTCACAGACTTTCTTGTTACGTTTCCTGATGCCCATCACGTCGCCGAGAGCAAGCTCCATGCACTTCAACAAAGCGGCCTCCGACGCGTCGCCGTTCACTTCCCTCTTCAGTATCGGCTTGTCCTCTTGGCCAACCTTGAACTCGGCACGGTTGCACAGGGTGGCGATTTTCGCGAGCGCCTTGAAACCAGGGCTGGTACGGTCGTACTGAAGCCCTGACTGATCCTCCGTCGTGTCCGCCTCGATGATCTGATTGTCGAACCACATGTGAGCAACGGTCATACGATTCTGCGTGAGCGTACCGGTCTTGTCCGAGCAGATGGTCGACGTTGAGCCCAACGTTTCGACAGCTTCCAGATTCTTCACCAGGCAATTCTTCGACGCCATACGCTTGGCGGTCAGCGTGAGGCACACGGTCACCGTTGCGAGCAAACCCTCCGGTACGTTTGCCACGATAATACCGATCAAGAAGATAACAGCGTCGAGCCAATGGTAACCCAGGATGAACGCGATTACGAAGAACGTGACACCGAGGAATACGGCTACGCCTGTGATTAGATGGATAAAATGGTGTATCTCCTTAGCGATCGGCGTCTCACCGGTGTCAAGGCCGGATGCTAAACCAGCGATCCTCCCCATTACCGTCTGATCGCCACAGCAGATCACCACTCCCTTCGCGGTGCCTTCAACGGCATTCGTCGAGAAGAATGCGAGATTTTTCGTCTCTAACGGGTTCTCGTTCGTGAACTCTGGAGACCTCGATTGCGGCTCGGATTCACCGGTCAGCGAACTATTATCCACTTTGAATCCCCTGGACTCGATGATGCGAATGTCGGCCGGTATACGATCGCCGAACTTCACGTCGACTACGTCGCCCAGTACCAATTCCTCCGCCTTCAGCGTCAGCTTCTCCCCCTCCCTGATCACCGTCGCGATCTGCGGTACCATGTTCTTGAACGATTCCATGATCTTGCTGGACTTGCTCTCCTGGTAATACGAGAATATGCCAGTCACTATGACGACCGCCGCCAACACGATGCCCAGGTACAGGTTGTCGTCGTTCGGGTCCTCGCTGGTCGATGCTTGGATCGAGTACGCGATGAAACAGAGGATCGCGCCGATCCACAACAGTAACGCGAAACCGCCGAACAGATTTTTACAGAATTTCACCCATTCCGGCGTTTGTTTCGGCGGTGTCAGCGAGTTCGGACCGTCCCTCTCCAGATTCTCTTTTGCCTTCGCGTGGCTGAGGCCCTGAAACAACCACGAATCCGTTGATCAGTCGCTTTTAACCAGTCGAGTTTTTGCAACGTCTACCACAGACGTTGGAACAAAAGGAAACGGTGATGAATAAATAAATTTCTCCCGAGTTTGGACGTTCATCGTCGGTAACAAAGTTTCATCATTTGCTACTTTTTTTAATTTCGTACTTTTAGCGATATACTTTTGGAAAGCTTTTTTATACACCAGTTTTATACACAAAGTTTAGACTTTTGACTTTATACGGTCTAGGATTGCGCGGTAATTTATCGATTATAATTATCATCATCATCATCAATGATAATATAATATATATATTATTACAATCGACATTGTGTCTAATATTGTACGATACTGTATGATTATGACTATGACGACACGATTATTTTTCATAGGTTTAGGTTAGGTTTTCTATTTTCTATTTCTCTACAGGAAAAGCAATTTTGATTTTTAACTTAACGCCTTATAATTATCATTATACTTAATGCTACATTAATAACAGCTTAATAATAATTAATAAAATATTAATAGTAATATAATATTACACGATTATTATAATAATCACCATTACTGCGTTTAATATTGCACGCTGTTATAATCACAGCTTATTTACTGACATATTTGTGCAAAGTTTGGATAATCATTGCTGAATATACGAACTCTGACTTTTGACTTTAACCTATAATTGCACAATAATTCGAATTAAAATTAATAACCGTGTTATAATTAATAATAATACGGTATAAATATAATTATAATTACTAATACGATTATAATCACCATCACGTCAAATATTACACGATATCATTATCGTATTATCGTTATCTCCGCGTAAAATGACTGCAAGTATTGGAATTGGAATTCAATCGCCGTCTCTTCATTTTATATCATCATCATGTCGAGACTGAAGTGATCAAAACAAGTAGCATTAAGATTAGCGTCAAGTTTGATTACACTGGCATTAATTATCCCAACAAATCCTATTCGGACTTTTCGACCTATCAGAGACTCTGGTAATTGAAGCTTTGCTATCAAGCGACGCTCCTTTTCTTTTCTTCTTTTCTTCTTTTTTTTTTTTTTCTTTAATCTTCCAACCAGCCCATTCACACGGCGTATTAGCGATTGCAACGCGTTCCACAATTATCAGCCTCGCTAAATAAGGGACGTCAGGAATTTCGTGTCAGCGATGATACTCGAGAGCTTTAAATAACTCGATCGATCGAGGCGCGCGACTCCGCTGTCGCTGCGAGAGCAACAGAGAGAGAAAAAGAACTCCGCACTCGCGTCAGCACCGAGTAATTATTCTAAACTGGAACGCGATTCCAACGATTTCTTTTAAAACCAAATCGTATGACTTCTTCTCTTCTGACTTTTCTTTTTTTTTATAAATAAAGAAGAAAGCGGAGAAAGAAAGACGTCTGATTGAAAGCAAATTGAATTGTTCTGCGAATAAACAGAGTAGTAATAGTAAAAAAAAATAGTAGTAGTAGTTAAAACTCTCATAGTAAATTTTTTAATTTCAAGTGGAATTGACATTTGACCTTTAATTTTAATTTTAAAAATTAATTTTAAAACTAATTACCTTCAATTTTAAGAATTAAGTAGTTGAGTGGTAATAGTAAAAAATAGAGCAATGGTTAAAATTCTCATGGTAAATTTTGCAAGTTGAAGTAAAATTGACATTTGACCTTTGATTTTAATTTTAAAATTGATTACCTTTAATTTTAATATTTGACTCTTCAATTTTCACGAAACATTTTTTTCAAATCAACTAAATGCACCTGTCGAACGTATCGCTAATATCCAACTCGTTGGATTTTGAGTTTCAAAGTATGCTCAGGGAGATACTTACGTTTTCGGGGTGCGTCTGAAATCTCTGATACAGTTCCTCGGGTGTAATTTTGTGGAAGTCAATGTCCAACTCCTGCTTCAGGTCATCTAAATTGTCCGTCTTCCGCTTTGGATTCTTCCGCCGCGACTGTTTCGCAAAAATGAACACAGCTTAGATTAATCGTAAAGTAAGAAAGCAGATTAGGAGGATTGCAAGGATTTTTAGCTTTCTGAAGGATGTAGGTGTAGTTACTACGTAAGCAGCGCTATTAGCAATCATCTGAGTTCGAAAAAATACTTTCTCTGATATCCTTCAGAATACAATGAAAATAGATTATGATATTATCTTTAACGAAGATCGTAAAAAATGCAAAATCTAATTTTTCAGCGTTTCAAATTTTTAAAGTCGTTTGAAAACATACTGATCGTCGCGATATTTCATTCTTTCTGAAGAAACATTTTCAAAGTTGGTTCTAAACTCCACGAGATGAATTTTTCAATTAAAATACCGTCTCGTAAATTCGATTCAATTCGATCGACTTGTTAATTTAGTTAAACGATTTCAATTCAACATTTTATTAAGAGAGAGAAAAAAAAGAGAGAACGTTTATCACAATCTTCGTTAAAAGAGAAGTTTAATTAATCAGAAATTAAATTACTCTTACACCATTTACCAAATTACTCCTCGATATATTCGTTTCATAATAAAAGTATGCACGATCGAGTCAATAATTATGATAACTACATAATCACGTTAATTGCAAAATATTTCGTTTCGACGATCGTACAGAATCGTCAGGAGACCCGTTACAACCCATCAACCCTGATATTGGTTAATCGTCCTAAATGAACTTATCAAGATGGAGAAAGTAGGCGACAGACGAAATCCCAGAGAGAATTTCCTTCAGCCACTCGAGTCGTATTGTCACAGGAATGTATGTTAATTGTTATAGATGTTACGCAGATCGTGTTAGTACCAAGTGTCATAGCTAGTTTTGAATAATACTGCTATATATATATATGTATATAGCAATGTGCAAGAATTCCCAGTCAGACAGATTTTTCACATTGTATTTCAAAAGTGGTAGTTTTGAAATTTGAAATTTGAAATCTCGATAATTTGACAATTACAGTGTTTGAAATTTTAAATTTTGATAATTTGATAATTATAGTGTTCGAAATTAGAAATTCTGATAATTTGATAACTATAGCGTTTGAAATTTTGATAATTTGATAATTATAATGTTTCATTATTCATTTATTTATTTGTTTGCATCTCTTCTTCTTTTTGCTCAACGTATAAAAATACATCAATATTTTCTCAAATGTCGTAAAATAGTATTTTTAAAATAGTACTTTATAATGTAAAATAGTATTTTTAGAATTAAACAATTTTAAATAATTTTTCGTAAAAAAAATCTTTTCACTTCAATGTCTTTGATTTTATGCTTCAACAGTCGACAGTTCTAGCGTCAAAAAATTATCGCTACTTCGATCACGTATAAAAAATGATGATAATCCTTTCTTTATCAAACAATTTAACTCGAAACAAGAAGTTTATGATACAAATCATTTGGAAGAAAAACCGCGAAGGAATATCGCTAATTTCGCGCGATTCTAATTTCCAATTTAAAGAAAAAGACACAAAGTGAAAAATCTATCTCGGAAACTTTTGCACACTGAGAGAGAGAGAGAGAGAGAGAGAGAGAGAGAGAGAGAGAGAATCTGTATCAATCCCAATCACCACAGAAGAGAAAATCAGCCTTCCACGCAAGATGCAGAGTAGACGAAATTGTCGAGAGTGTGTGTCTCTCTCGTTGGAAAGAACGAAGAGAGTAGAGAGATACGAGAGAGCTCGAATTTTCGAAGAAAATTCTATGAAAGAATACGTCACCGGAGAACGTCTGCGATTGTTACAGTGAAATGACGAGAGAGGAAAAAAACTTTTTAGTTAGTTCAGAGCCGAAAGACTGAGAGACAGAGAGAAAGAGAAAAACGAAGAGAATGAGGAAAATTTTCTTTGTGGAGAAAATTCATGTGACTCGCAGAGAGAAAGAGAGAGAGAAAGAGAGAGAGTGAGTTGCGATAGAAAACGAGGACAGAGAATGAAAGATCTGTCGTCGATGAAGCAAGCCCCGAGAAAAATTGCCAGCGTAACACAAATGGAGAGCCACCGCGGACCGGAAGTCACGCGGTGAATACCTTGTACATCCCGTCGGCCGTTTTGTTGTCGTCGCGAATTTTCGGTATCGTTGCGACCCTGTACGAGTCGGAGCGGCCATGCTGTAAAAAATGAGATGATAAAAAAAACATGAGATGAGAGGCTGCGAGAAAAAGAAAATACATGTATATACATATATAAAAGAAAATTATAACACAAATATAAAAAAACAAGTCAGAAAGGAAATTATAACATAAATATGAAAAACAAATCATCGATGTGATGCAATGACGAGCGGACGATCAAATTAAAAAATAAATTCTCGTGATTCTCGCGCCTGTGGAATCGTTTTCAGTGGGTCTGACGACTTTTTTCCAAGCTCGAGATTTTGAAATGAAAACTGAAGATGTACGGAGAAAGAGTTCGTTCGTTCGACTCTTACATATAATTCGATGTTTGACGTTTAGTGTAAAAAGCACTTGGGGATTTTTAATTTCGTAAAGCGGTGACTACGTACCACTCTCAAAATTGGAAATTCTTAATTTATCTAAGATAAAGCTTCAATCCGTATTCAATCGGTGTAAAGAGATTTTAAATGTAAATTTAAACTTGGCAACCTTTGGCTTTATATTCACAGTGTGGAAAATTGGAAATTTTAGTTCCTAGGAGCAAAAATTCCTAGATTCACGAAACCTTAATCTCACGAAATTTAAATATCTGCGGAGACATTCTTCAAAAATTCCAAAATTCACGAAACCCTAATCTCGCGAAATTTAAACATCTGCAAAACTTCAATCCTTCGAAACTTCAATTCGCAGCTCTGAAATTCTTTCACCTTCGAAGCTTCCAACATAACATCTCTTCTGACATAATATTAAAAAAAAAAAACAAAAAATATTCATCGAACGATCCATTTTCCGCGATTGCACGTGTTAGGGTTTTGGCGACACGTGGGCTGCGCCAATCGATTAAGCGAGGGGCCACGTCACAGCAGCAAGCCTAATTTTCAAGAGCGACCTCGGCTCGCTGGCTGTTTGGATAACGACCGCTTCCGGTACCGGTTTCACGCAGGCGTGTCGCTGAAAATCGCTCGATCCTTGAACAACCTTCTTTCTTTCGGTCCTTGAGCGGATGCCTCGCGACATAAATCGCCATCTCCATTGTGGCGGACACTATTGTTCGTTCGATCCATGTATCGTACGTTCGTCGATGCAGTTTTGCAAACTGGAAAACAACAGTGAATTTACGAGTTCATTGTTGACGAGACGTTAAAGCGGCCTTCATTGGCTTTAATTTCATAATTTTAATATGCTAAAACTGAATTTTAACGTACCAATATTTAATGTTTAAATACTAACGTTAATTTTAATAATATCCAATCAAATAAATACTTCCACTTGCAATATAAATTTTAATACACTTTCAATCTCACAATTTTAATATGACAAATAAATAATTTAATATATTAAATATACAATTTAATATTACTTTCTAGTATTATTTATTCATTATATTGTTCATCGATGGAGAATGTGAGATACTGATGCTTTTATTTTAGGTTTATCGTTGATGTATTAAGATATGACACTACGTTCATCGATGTGGTTTTACAAATTAGAAAACGACAGTGAATTTATTAGACAAGTTTATTATTAAAGAAATGTTGAGGTATCTTTATTGGTTTTCAATATTTTAATATGCCTCTAATGAGATAATAATAGTATGTATGTTCATCGACGTAGATTTGCAAATTGGAGAATGACACTAAATTCCCGAGTCTATTATCATTACAGAAGTACAAAGACGTCTTTATTGGTTTCCAATATTGCAATTTTAATATAATAAAATAATAACACTGTGTTCATGTCGACGTAGGTTTACAAACTGTAGAATGACACTGAATTCTCGATATTATACATTATCATTATAGAAGTATAGTTATTGGTTCTCAATGTTATAATTTTAATAATACTACCAATATTAAAGATGCCAGAAATTTTTAGATTTTTCTGATTCATAATTGGATCAACAAAAAATAGCAGTAACATTTATAGGATTAAATGATTAAAATTTCTCGCAACAGAGATCACATAAGACAATGAGATTCGATTAGGTTATACATTCCAAAACTACGTAAATACGTAAATTTGAAGAAATTTAAGAAATATATCTTACGAACAAACAAATACATTGGACAAATAAATTCTGCCGACTATTCACGAACTAGTGCTCGTTTTTCTTCACGTTATCAATATCCTACTTCACCAACGTCCAATCGTCATTTATTTTAATTGAAATAGAACTTCAATTTCATTCATATTAAATTCCCGAGGGGAATTTGCATAGTTTCGCAAATTATCACGTTTCACTGTGTAATACACAGAAAACAATTTTGCAGAGACGTCGCTGCTAATTGAAAGTCGTATCCTCATTAACTGAAATACTTCCACTACAAATAAAATGCCAACTTCCCGACAAACGAAGAGCGAAAAATAAATCGTTCCTTTCGATCCATCGAAACGAACACGGAACAATTTGCAATTGTTTCGCCGCGTCTGGATCGTTTAAATCGGAGGGCGTGGTTTCGTCGAGGCGAGGCACCGAATATTCGACGACTATTTTCAGAGAAACGTTTTTCACGATGATCTGCCCGTGAATAGACGTAATCTCGTTTCCTTTAACGCAGAGGACGCGTACAAACGATGTACCAACGCATTGCTTAAGTTGATAAAACGCTGACAAAACGTTCCACGATGGGGCTGTTTTCCTAAGCTTCGAGTCTTATAAAGTTGACGACGAGTCACGGAATCCGCAAGGGTCGCAACCCCTCGTCCGAAAAAATACGAGAACTAGATTCATCGAGCTTTCCAAAGATTACGTCGTACAACATATGCTCGCGAATTTTATCACTGACAGTGATTTTGAACGGGAATAACCGAGAAAATCGGGCCTCTTGACGTGCAACGCTGATGCAACGAAAATTAGCGATTGGTTGATTTGGATCACGTGATTTCGCGAGGGGGCGTGGGGTAGACCTCGAGTAGGAGTGGCGTTGTCTGGTACTGAGCGATCGCGCCTGTAATTTGTTTTCTATCGATTCAAATGTTTGTATTTCGATAAAATTTTATAGCAAAAGAGTCGTCTTCATTTCCTAGTCGGAACAGTTGCTTCTGGACCTTTCAGTGAGACGAGTCGTACTGGGGTACAAGTCGTGCAGTTTGGAATTTTGCGTTTTCGTTTTTCCCACAGTTTCACGGTGCATTAATTGTCTTCCTTGAACGAACACGTTGCGTTGCAAACAGCAACCTCGTTAATCTGTTCTCGCTAAATACGACGAATTCCCACGAATATTCGCGGTCTATTTGTTACTTTTGACAAGCCTTGATACATACACAGATATATATATATATATATATGTATGTATCGAGGCTCGTGAAAAATTGGCAGGGAACGCATTGACATTCACGAGATACATACACACATCGAATAAAATGATTGTCTCTCTCTCTTTCTCTCGGTTATCGATCGGCCGGTGTGCACGTGTGCGCGCGATGCGATAATTGTCACTCGTTGCAGGAGAAGATTTTGCCTAGCCGCAGTGCAGTAAATTGTCTCGACCTCTCTCGTCGACTCGGAACGGTGATTGCAATACCGAACGTGTCGCGGAAATAAGTGAAATAGATTGGCGCGTAGCCAGTGGTTCTCGACGCTCGAATCGAGTCGATCGACAGATCGTGATTTGAATTGAAAAAAAAAAAAAAAAAAAAATTGTTACGCATGTCATTTTTTTCACAACGACTGTTTCTATTTCTGTTCACCTTTGAATACGAGCGCGTTATTTTTTTTCACTTCTGTCATCAACTGCGTATGAACGTTCGCGGGGATTGTTAGAACAGAATCAAAGCGGAGTATTCGCAAAATGTACATAGCGACACGATTCTTTATATTGTACGCAAAAATTTTTGCAATTTTAAACGTATGAAAATGTTTGAAAACTTATTGTCGTTAATTATTTGTGTTTATACACGTGCAGAAATTATTATAAATAATTCTTCATTCTTTTAGATACAACAATTTCATTGGAACAACTTCTTTATTTAGTACAAGTATTATTTAATTCTTAATTGTCACAGTTTTTGGTCAAATAAATCCTCCATTTGATAAAGAACTTTTTAATTTTCATTCCAATTATATTTTTAACGAAAATCATCAAAAAAATTGATCTTAAACAAAAATCTTCAAAACTCCCCTCTAAATTTCCAAATTCAATTTTCTTTCTCGCTTCTCGAATCCTCTCCTCCTAAACAAACCCTGATCTACACGGAGAACGAAGGTCAATTTCATTTCACACGATCAATCGGATAACTCCGTAGTATTGTTTGTTGAAAAGGAGGAAAAGCGAAAAAGGAAAATTGTGAGAAAAATTGTAAGAAAATACGGTGGAAAAATTGTGGGAAAACGCGACGGGAAAATTGTAAGAAAAGGGAAATTGTGAGAGAAGGAAAAAAATAGTAAGAAAATGCGGTGGAAAAATTGTGGGAAAATGGTGAGGGAACGCGGCGGAAAAATAGCAGAGGGATGAGAGGCGAGCGGACGTAGTTTGCCGCGCGGCGACGAGCGTGTGTGCTCAGCATCTCTCTATTGATCCAAATAATACAGACACAAAGGTACGCGGCGGCTGTTCGTCAACGATTTTAACGAGCGGTGTGTGTCGACGGCAACTTCTCGTTCCGTCGAAATAAATTGCCCCCGGGGCAGCGGCGCGCTGTCTCATGCCCTCTTCTGGATCCTCTCTATGACCGATATTTCAATGGCTCGCTTCAACAGGATTTCAGTTTCCCTTTGTGTTTGCCCTTCCGCGGCTAAATGTCCCGCCAAATCTCACGCGATAAAGTATCAATCAATTTTTCTTTTTTTTACTCTCTGTTACAACGTTTGTAATAAAAAAAACTTTCATTCAAACCGTGAAAAATGAAACGAGGTTTTTAAGGGTTGAGAATACTTTCTTTTTCTTTAGTATATTAATTTGCTATGCTAAATTTAATTTAGATCGTTATTCCTTACTTCTTATTTTTCAAATTTTCATTTCATTCAAGTTTCAACATTTTTACTTTTATCTGACATTTCACTGTAAGTTTCTTTTTTCAAACTAATTTTCGCAATTTTCCTACAAGTTGTTAATTTAAGTTATATAATTTCCTACAAGTTAGGAACTTAAAAATCAAAAAAAAAAAAAAACGACAGCGGAATTTTGTTTTCATAACAAGTCTGATCACAAGAAGAATTGTCTTGTCGTTTAAAGTCAGAATTGAAGAAACCTAGTTCGTCTCTTCTTCGCGTTCTTATTCAAAGAAGATCGATCTCTGTTCGTTTCCTTTGATCGTGGCGGTTTTACCAGCAGCGTAAAACGTACGCGTCGGGACGCTGAAGGTCTAAAAGATTAAAGGTTCGTGAATATTGGAGATGATTGAAGCGCGTGCCACGTGTTTGACCTTACGAGGTCTGATTCTACTTATCCTTAAGAACCACGTTTCCCGCGTTTAACGCAACGACGCTTCTTAATGTGAATCTGCCTCCTATCGTATCTCTCATTAACAATGTCAATTATTGCCTGTCAAACGCAAAGCCAGTCGTTGATCGAGATGCCTCTCGATTCTTGCGTTATCGCAGATGGCCACTACCTCACGTTATTGTCAAGCAAATTTATACAAGTGTCGTTACAACTAGATTTACGTACCATACGACGAACCAATAACCAAAGGAATGGAATTTATGAAGAAAACTTTTTTTCTTTTCTTTTTTTTTGTCCATTATTTCGTTACATTCTATGGATCTTAACGCAGCCTTAAATTTCTCACATAAGTTGTAAAAATCGGTAAAAATCCGTGTTAGTTGCAACAGATAATAACCTCCTTCTGAAGAATAATCTTTTTCTTTTATAGGTGAATGAAATTCATCCAACAAGCTAATTTACCGAACAAAATGCAACGCGAACGTTACAACAAAAAGTAAGAAAGAGCTCATCGAACAAAATATAAAATATTTTAAAATACAAAATATGAAATATTAAAAAAAAAAAAAGATGGTCTTTAACGATCAAAACAGTCGATACGATCTCAAAAACGAGATCGCTTTTCCAAATTATGGTCAATCTCGAGTCCTTGCGCCATTCCTCCGCAATTCGTGTGTGGATCTCTTTAACGCACGTGTGTGTGTTGTGTGTGTGTGTCACACCATGAGGAGGTGCGTACGTAACGAAATTGCATAATCGTGCTTCCTCAATGACGGGAACACCGTGTGATCAACGAGAGATAATAACGTCGTCGCGGAGAATTGCCGCGTCTCGTCCCAGCCGCGTGCAAGCGGAATTACGCTTTTTACGAGCAGCAGCAGCAGAGACGAGACTTCAACGCAGATTCGCATTTTTTATCTAATCGTTGAACGCGTCACTTCGAACGTTTAACCCCCGTATTTGGAACATCGAGTTATTGGCAAGTTAAACGAGTCAGGGTTCAGACTGCAAAGTAGACCATAAATTTACATTTACGTCGCGGACCGTTGTCGTCTCTTTGTTCCTTCAAAAGTTTGTCAAAATACTCTTTTTGTGCCTTCAAAAGTTTATCAAGAGAGTCTTTTTGTCTTTTCAAAAGTCTCTCTTTCCGTAAATCTCCAAAAATAAAAAAACTCTTTGGGTGCACAAAATCATTAGAATTACAAACTTAAACTTATTATTATTTTCAAATTGTTGATAGTCTAACGGTGAATTAAACTGAAAGTTTCACCTAGTTTATTAAAGTCTTAACAATGAATAGAATCACTAAAAGTTTAAGACATTCATCTTTGATTGTTATTAACAATAATCTTTCGATTATTATTTACATTATCACATAATATTATTGTTATTTATCATTCTGTATTACTTGTGTTATCGTTCATACATTTATTCTAAAAAACAGACGAATTATTTTATTATTGATTCTAAGATTATCTGTGCAACACGGTTTAAATATTTAGAAAGTCAACATTCAATATTTGTTGCGCATAATAAGATTCTTCGGTTCTATTTCTCTAAATTCCTTAACAAACACCAAACCAGAGAAAATAACGACACCCAACTATACAACAACAACTATACAATACTATACAATAACAGAGATTAATAGAGATGGTAACAGAGCTGGAACAACAAGAGCAAAAGCGATCTCCCTTCCGGTCTCGAAACAGATTGAACAAACGGAGCTTCCAAATAGAGAACCAAAATGATTCCGGTTGAGAATCCGCGAAAATCCTAATTGATATACAAACGATCGGCGTGGATTAGGGATGAGTGAAAGTTGAAAGCAGAATCGATCGACTTTATGCAAATTCTTCGCTGTTAGCAAACGAGAGAGGTTCGCGCGCTGGGTAACCGGAAGTGGTTGCCTGGCAGGAAAGCGTCGCGATAGCAGATACGATGAATCGACTCGTAATGTTTCGATGGATCGAGATTTTCTGTTATAGGTATAACTGACGTAATGAAGTTTAACTGTACATAACGTATATAATTTATATATGTATACATGTGTATAATGATTATTATAAAGTTGTATCTCACTTTTCATGCGGTCGAAAAACTGTACGAGTGTTTAATATCTCGTCTAACAACGATGAATTTATTACTACATTGATTTGATATTGAAGTAATTGAAAGAGACGATGATTATCGTCGATCAAACTTTATTTTCGTGTGTCGGAAGTATGGAATTTTAAAAATTCTGCATCGTTCATTCGAAAGAAATACGAAAGAAATCGAAGAACTTTCAAGGGAAGTGAAAAATTAAATACGAGGAATATTTCCACGTGTCTGTGGATCCATGGATCTCGAGCAGACACGATAAACCTACTCTCTCTGCACTTTATTTCTACGACACCTGGATTTTTATAACTATGTAGAACTATTTTTAGACGATGGACTTATTGATCTGGGTAATAAATAGCAGCGTGAAAATAGCGATGTATATACCCAGTGTATATAAATCTAACAGGTACCGCGTCCGATTCAATGAGCGAGAGGAAAGTAATTCGTTCGTGTTAATTTGGAAAGATATTATCACTGAAAGTGATTTCAGCGGGGGTAACGCAGAAAAAATCGGGCCTCTTCAGGTGCAACGCTAATGCAACGAAAATTAGCGATTGGCTGATTTGGGTCACGTGATTCGCGAGGGGGCGTGGGATAGACTTCGAGTAGGAGTGGCGTTGTATGGTACTGAGCGATCGCGCCTGTAATTTGTTTCGTATCGATTCAAATGTTTGCATATCAATAAAATTTTATGGCAAAAAAGTCGTCGGAACAGTTGCTTCTGGACCTTTCAGTGAGACGAATCGTACTGGGGTACAAGTCGTACAGTCTGGAATTTTGCGTTTTCATTTTCCCAGTTTCACGGTACATTAATTGTCTTCTCTGGACGAACACGACGTTGCGTTGCAAACAGCAACCTCGTTAATCTGTTCTCGCTAAATGCGTTCGGAGCTTGGATAGATAATCACCTGGGAGCTGTGCAGCTCCACTGTTCGCTTAGCCTATATATTCCAACTCTAATGACCACGATATAATAGACTTCTGCACGGAACAAAATCCGACATACCGTATCGTACGTAAATTTTCTTTAACGAGTTCCGTTACTTGAAAATTGGGAACATTAGTTGGATTTAGATTAAAATTATTTCTGGCTGCAGAAAAAACTACGATTGATGCGCTCTTGTTTTATGTGCCTTCTTTTTCTTCTTTTTTCTGGAAGAACGAGTTAAACTTTATACATTTGCATGCAGCTTTTTTTAACGCGTTTCAAGAGCAAAGATTAGAGAGCAGAGAAATATTACTTCACTCGAGGGACAATAAAGATTTTAACGAGTTGTTTCATCGTGTCTCTTAATTACTGGTGCATATAAATCGTAACAATGTAGAAAATTATTAATACTATTATATAAATAAATAAATAATGTTATATAAAAATTAATAAATTAATAATGATATCAATTGGATGAGATTTTACACATTCGTACAACTTTTTTAACATAATATATAAAATCGAAGTGCAATTTTAAAATTCATAACAATACGATATTTGCCTCACTGAAGAGACAAACTTCAAAAATTTCAATTTCAACATTATTACGATTCTTCCGACGACTCGAATCATAAAAATAATCCAACGATTCAAATAAATAAGAATTAAACAAATTTCAAAGAATCGATCCACCTAAGAACCTCTTACTCTTGGAAAAATCTTATAAGTTTTTCAGAAAAATCGCCTGCGAGAATCGTCCAAAATTTTAATTTCTGTTCTACATAAATGTCTTCCTTCAAACGATAATGGCAAGAAAGTAAGAAAGTTCTTTCTCACTTAACAGTAAATCCTTGAAACGTGCCACTAATTCAACCCCATCCATTCGTTCGAAAACAAGATGTCGCCCTTTCATTTTCAACTTTCCTCGACAAATTTCACCGCTGTCTCCAGAAACACTGTACCCACCCTCGAGGGATTCTCAACCCCCATTCACTCCTGCAGAGTAATTTCTCAATGCATTGGACACGTCGAATTCCTCTTATTCTTTTTACATAGAATAGCCACTGAAAAACTGAAGGGTTTGAAAAAGACGCAACTTGGTCAAATTCAATCTTTTTTTGTAGGTTATGGAGCATCTCTTGGAGATTAAAATTGCTACGCATGGTTTTCAACAACGAGTAAAACTCGTAGAGTTTAATAATAAAAAATTAAAAAAATATTACACGTGTTTGTAAAAGTGTAAAGTTACTTTTTATTATTCGTATCGCTCAGTCTTTCAGTGACAACTCTACACTTGCGAATGACGAGGACGCGTAGCTTGCTGTCTAGGTTAGGTTAAACGTAGAAAAGCGCGGGCAGAGATGGATTCGGCGATCTGGTCGAGGAGAAGATTAGAGGATTAGAAATCGGCCGAACGAGGAGAGGGAGAAAGAGACGGAGAGATCGAACGACCACGCCGGGGGATCGTAATCGTCTCGAATTAAGGTCGAGGGTACGGGGGCCTTTATTGAGAAGAAAGCGTATCTGGGGGATCGCAATTACTCGAAACCAGAAACGGGGGACGCGCTCTCCTGCCGATCGGCCAGCGCCAGGATCGACGAATTCTTTTGTCAATGGCGGAAACTGCGTCGAGAGCACTGCGATCGATGGAAATCGAGAGATCGTGGAAATTTGTATTTTTCTGTGAGAATTACATCTTTTCTGTCGCCAATTGTGGAGATCACAATGAAATCGACAGATTGACGATGATTATAGAAATTCACATTTTTATGTATAAATGGTCGAAAGAGTAGAACGAAAAAATTTGTACCACGTATGTCTGTACTTTGGATTTTTCATGTATTTTTACACATATTGTATTCTATGCAGCTTTTCCATCTTTTAATTTTCCACGAATGCGTACGAAACTGAGTTATGTTTCTATAATTTTTCTTTCTAATAATATGATAAAAATTGTTTTTTTTGTTTTATCGGATATTTTCGCCAGCTTGGTATTTTGGAAGGGACTGTTCGTCATAAATGATTATTCGTCCGTTAAATAATCAAATAAATTCGGTAAACTATATTCATAATTGGAAATTAAATGCAGAATAATTCCGAGTCATTAATTAATTTCGAATTGCATTTTAAACGTTGAATATTCAATAGTGGAAGAATGGCGATTGTTCGAAGAATATCGAATTCCACCCAGAAAAAATTTTCAGAGAAAATGAATAAAAAAAAAAACATTTTACCGATCGGTAAAATGTTAATTTGTTCGGTGTTGGACAGTGGTATCCGATCCAAGCGCTTATTGTATTTTTCTCTCACTCTTTGTCCTCAGATCTATGTAAGAAAAAACAATCCTAACCTAAAGCGTAAATCATAAAAAACAACCAAATGTAAAATTAGCCGAGAAGTGCGATCTTCGCGCAGAAACCTCTCCTCTTTTCAATTTGCAACAAAATATCGAAAGTAATATATAATAATACATTTATATATTATTCTAAATTTGGGAAAAATTATTGGGAAGAATTACACTTGGAAAAAACATTTTAGCCGAATGTTGATCAATTCCTTTCCAGTCGAGTTTCAATTCTTCGTCAATCCAAAACCTACAACCTTCAAACAGCAAGCGTCAACAATAAACAATAAACGAAACACAAATCTCGGAACAGCGAACGAAAAGCGATCGCGAATCTCTGGAAGGGACGGTGATGGTTGAATTCGAATGGGGTGAGTCTCGTCCTCTGAAGAGCTCGAAGGCCTCCAGTTCTCTCGCGTGCCGCAGACTCGAGGATTTCGTCGCGACAGACGCGGCAAACCGAGTTTGATCGAGTTGCGTAACCTCACCCCCGTCTCTCGCCCTTTCTCCTGTCTCGTCTCGTCTCGTCTCGTCGCGTTTGGAAAAGAGGGTGAGGAGTCGGGCGGGACCGGAAGAAACGCTGGAACGGTTGACTTGAAATTCTAACGAAGTCAGCCGTGCTTAACCCAATTCGATCCTCGAGTCCTCGACGAAGCTCGCCAGAGGAGGGTGGATGGTTCTCGCGACCCCTCTCGGGGGTGCTAACGAGGATGGCGCTGGCTCCTCGTTGCCAACTCGCGGCAATGGCGACCAACGTGTCTCCGTTGTTTAGAACGCAGCAAAATGGTTGTCGGAAGTTGATGTGGAATTCGCGAAATTCCTAAATTCGAGTAGGCTACGAATTTTCGCGAGTGTGACTGCGTGAGACGTCTGAGAGGAGAATCGTAGAATTATTGGTTTAGAAGACAAACCTAATCTTCTTTGTACACGTATTTAGCCTAGGTGTTCGCACAATTCGCGTTAATCCTATTCTTCGGCTACGAATTGAATTTAGAACGGGTTTAAGTGTACGTATAGGGAAAACCAGGAGCTTTTCTGACACAATGAGACGGTCATCGTATCGCCAGTAGAAATGCACCTTGCATTATGTCAAGCAAAGAATCTACACGATGCTCATATATATTGTATTAATGTTAAAGTAACGTCGACCACAAATTTTTAACGAATCTGAAGCTATCTAAGGGAACATACATAATACACAAATTGAAACCAATTTGGAGATATCTGAAAAGTCTGACGAATCTTTGAAATTAAAACAAACGAAAGTCGACCAAATTTTTTCGAAACTGTAAAATGATACCTTCGTTTCAACAATGTTGATGTCGAAGTTGTACTTCTCACGTTGGGCTTACATCGTGCCATGAAGTTACGCGAGAGAAATAATTCGCGAGGCAGCGAGAGATTCGCTCTGAGCTGCACAAACGAGACTGCAGCGAATGAAGAGATGTTCGCAGCAAATGGAGGGCAGATAAAATTTGCATCTCGCAACAGAATGCTCGTCTGGAAAAGCCGTCAGCGAATGTTCTCCGCGGCAGATAAACCAGAATAGCGCTGGCGGAACTCGAAGTTACACGTGCTCGTTTCAAATGTAACAAACTTACTCGCGATAAAACTTGCCCGCTGTGCCATGGAAACATATTATGCAGACGCCTCTCTCCAACTCTAAAAGGATTACAGTCGAACAATCGATTGTTTCCGGTCTCGTTCGAGGCCGAAGAATCAATTGTACGTAGAGTTGGAACACGTTCCTCTTTTATGGACGTCGCGTTACTCTGTTAACGTTATAGTTTCTTTTTCGTCTTTAGATTTCTGTGTAGTTTCATCACTGAAAGTGATTTTAGCGGGGGTAACTCAGAAAAAAATCGGGCCTCTTCAGGTGCAACGCTGATGCAACGAAAATTAGCGATTGGTTGGTTTGGGTCACGTGATTCGTGAGAGGGCGTGGGGTAGACCTCGAGTAGGAGTGGCGTTGTCTGGTACTGAGCGATCGCGCCTGTAATTTGTTTTCTATCGATTCAAATGTTTGCGTATCAATAAAATTTTATGGCAAAAAAGTCGTCGGAACAGTTGCTTCTGGACCTTTCAGTGAGACGAATCGTACTGGAGTATAAGTCGTGCAGTTTTTGTTTAAACTTTGTCTAATGATATAATAATTGCATGATAATTGTATATAGATCAGTCGTATAATAATTATATAATAATTAGCAATAATAATAATAATAATAAATTAAATAATGATTGTATAATAATTTTGTATAGATCTCGTAATTAATTTGAACGTCTACGTCAATTTGAATGAATCTTTACATCTTTTCCACTTTCTTTTCCAGACATTGTCCGCGAATTTTCATTACTATGATACAGATGGTAAAATTTTTGCGAATCATCGCAAAGGTTTCTTGTTTACAAAGTCTTGAAAAGTATTGAAAATAACGATATTCAGAAATGAAAATCTTCAATTCTGTGCAGAAGAGATTAAGATATTTCTTCGAAAAACCCTTGATTTTAAAAAACTTCGTTGTAAATAAAAATTTCTGCTGCACGAAAGATAATGATATTTCTCTTGGGAATTTTAGAAAGCTTCTTTACGAGTGAAAGCGTTCAAGAATGAAAAATTTCTAATACATAAAAGATAAGGATAATCCTCTTAACACGTTTCTCAGTTTTGAAAAGCTCCGCTATGACTAAAAAAGTACTCGAGAATAAAAATTCTTACGTTAGTGTACAAAAGATAAAGATAATCTTCCACAGGAAATTCTACAGAGCTTCTTCGTGACTAAAAATACTCAAGAATAAAAGATTCTGAATACCGAAAAGATAAAGATAATCCACACGTTTCTCGATTATTTAAAAAGTTTCACTGTTAAATAAAAACTGAAAATAAAAAGTCTCCAAAAGCTCTTAAATTTCAAAAATCTTCTTTACGATGAAAACCGTTCAGGAGTAAAAAAAGTTCTTAATGCACAAAGGACAAATGCATTCCTCAGTAAAGTTCTCAACTCCAAAAAGGTTTCTCTATGACTAAAAATAAAAATTCTCGATATGATAATTCGCTGCAAGTTTCTCAATTTTTTAAAAAGCTTCGCTGCGAACAAAAGATCCTCGAGAGCAAAGTTCTCGAAGAGAAGAGAAATGTATTCCTCAATTTCAAAAAGGCTTCTCTACGATCAAAAATAACAAATCCCCAATACGTACGAAGAACGAAGATAATCCTGCACGAGTCTCTCAATTTTTAAGAGAATTAAAATCCGCTATGAATCAAAATCCTCGAGAATAAAGTTCTCGATGTACGGATGAGAAGTAAATTCCAACAAGACTTCTCTACGATCGGAGAAATAAAAATCCCCAAAGAACAAAGATAATCTTCTACGAATAAAATAAAGTTCTCAGTGTATATATTCTTCAATTCCAAAGAAAAAAAGGCTTCTCTACGACCAGAAACAACAACAAGTACAAAGGTACGATCCTCTGCAAGTTTCTCGATATTTAAAAAGCCTCACTGCAGGGAACTAAAAAGCAGATTCTCGAGAGCAAAAAAGTGGTGGGGAAAATGTCCAAACAATCTGTGAGCAAGAGTCGCGAGGAAGAATTTCCCCAGAAGAAACGAGGCGAAGATGTGTTCGTCGGTTGTGTGCTTCGTGGAAGAAAACACGATCGCGTGTTCCGCCGGCGTATGCACGAATGCCTCGAACGATTGAAATCGGCCTGGGGGCCGCGCAATCATCGATGGTACCGTACCATTCTGATCCAGAAAACCACCCTCCAGTCGCCGCCTCGCCTCGCCTCGCCTCGCCTCTTCCACCCCGTGACGCGACGTTCCGCCTTCCGTTTCTCCCTTTTTCACCGTCGGTCGCGGGTCGATGAGAGACCGAGCCAGTCGTCAGAGACGCGCATGCGACTTAACAACCACCCGACGACCAACCTCAACCACCCCCTCTATCATGGATCAATACCCAACCAGGCCACCAGCCGCCACCCTCCCTCTCTCTCGCGCGCAGCTCGAAAACGCGCGCGTGTTTACGAGCGACACGCTCACGCCTGGACAACCTGGCGTCATGGGGTCGTCTCGTGGGTCTTGATCTCCACCGTTCTGCCCTTTTTCGTTCTCTTCTTTTTCGGGCTCTGTCGGCGATTTGCGCGGGACACGAATTTCACGGAGGAGGAGAGGGGGCTAAATTGCAGAGTGAGCGAGGCGTTTCGTTGTAGTTTTTTCGATTTAAACGATCGTTGATTGTTTCTTTCCTTTTTGCCTGTTTGGAATATAATTGGAGAGGTGGAAGCGATAGAAAAACAGTCGTTTCGTGTGCCGAATATTGTAAACAGCACTGTACTTTGTACTTGAAATATACAAAAGTATAAAAGTATACAAGTACGTAGACTGCAAATTCGTATTTTTAAAAACGTAATAAAAGATGCAGAAGCTCGGTGAGAAATTGTTTTATGCGCCAGACATTTCGTATGATTTTGTATCTTAAAATTTCTTCCCTCGAATGCATCAAAACCCACAGTCCATTTATAATGTAAAATGCTTGCAATAATTGACTCCCTTATTAAATAACAACAACATTACAACATCAAATAAATACACCAAAAGGTTCAGATTTAAAGGTGAATGCATTCTGAATTTTTCTTGCGTCAAACTTTTTGAAACTTTCATCAATTTCAGCGTTCGAGTATTACTCAAGGAATTAAAAGGCTCCGGAAACAAAGGATGGAAACGATCAACCATTTGCGCGAATATAATCAAAAGAAGATTGGAATTCTATAATCGTACACTCTCAAGAGAAAGTAAAAAACAACGAGAGACATCGTACGATTTATCTCTAGACAAAAACAAACAAGATGAACGAGACACGAATCAGACTCCGGTGAATTTTAGAGTGGATAAATAAATGGATAGCATCGAGCGGATACAATGTTCTTCTCGGGTAATTTAGTCGAAACGTCGATTGTTTGGCAAAGTTTTAGGACGTATCGAGAGGAGAAGATATCGTTCAAAGTTGAAAGCGTAGGTTGTACTGAAATGAATTTTAGAATATATTGGGTGAGTCACGTGTTTTCGTAGGGCGATGATTCACACAGGATAATGTAATTGAAAAGTGAACGGTTCGCACGTAAATCTTCCGAGATCTAACCGGACGATATTCCAATTTCATTTGACAATTTAAATTTTAAGTTCAAAAGTTTCGAGCATCTCTGCCTGAATGTCGTAGAGCAGTTGTCTACAATAATTTACTACTGTCTGTCGTTAAAGTAGAAAACTTGTCCGAAACTGCTTCATTTATTAATTTTCTGCACCCCAAACTATTTTTCTTGTTATTCTTCTTTTTGGCAATTTAAAAATATCGAGTGTGACTCAACGTAAGAGTTCCTGCGATAAAAACATGTCGAGTCACACTCGACAGATGAATGACAAAAGTCGACGCCATCGTCCTTAACCCCTTGCCTTATGATTTCTTTTTTTCAGTTTTAAGGGGTGAGCATTAATTTAGAGTATTTAGAGTATCGAAACATTATGTATAATTTTCACTCATCAGTGTTCAGTTTAACGAAATTAAATTTAAAATTCAAACTGGAATTTCATAGGTTTACAATTTACTTCTCCTCTCGAGTCGAGACCTCAACTTGTGCCCGATGTTGCAAGTCAAGGGGCAGAAGTCACGACTACGATCCAACTACGTTTCTTTTCAATTTCGCCCCGTCAAATTTGCAAACGTCCAAAGTACGGTAATTCGATTAATCCAAAGTTCAACGAAGACCGAGCTGGTGGACGTTTAAGTCCCGAGCAGCAACTCCGCCCTTCTCATTCTTCGCGATCAAGAAAAACGGTTTCTTCTTTTTTTTTAACGGAGAGGCAGTGAGACAAATTTAATCGGTCGCCGTTTCTTCTTGTTTAACGTCACAGGGCTCCGTCGGCTGCCCGTTTCCTATTTTCCGCTTTTCCGGCTCGCTGTCTCATTTTTTCTCGGTTCTGTCAGCCGTTTCTCTTCCCAGCGAGTTGACGGACTGGCCAGAAACGTACAACCAGGTCAGCGCGAAGTTTTCGTCCTCGTTTACCGCATTGTGTGCCCCTTGCGCGCGCGCGTGTATGTATGTGTGTGGAGGGAGGGAACTCGAATAATGGGGGACATCCTTCGACGTCCTGAACGCCATCTTCCTTTCGGATTATTTTCGAGCAAGCACGTTTTCAGTAGATCTATTACTTAGGTTACTAGCTGTACTATTCGGAGAAGCGTGTTGGAAGTGTAGATTTAGTTTCATCAAGAGTGTCCAAGTCGCGTGCGTATCGGAACGACGTCTCCATTTCCAAAATCTTCGAATCCCCGAATTTCAACGAACGTCTGAACTTCCGAAATCCCAGCTTTCGACTCCCGAAATATTCGAAATCCGGAGAACGCATGAATATTCCTCCTTTCAACTTCGAACTTCGAGCCAAACTCGAATCGAACGTCAAACTCGAAAGCGAAGATCACAGTCCGAGGCGGAAATATTCTATGAAAAAAGAGGGTCACCGTGTCTTGCGGGGGAGAGAGGAATTCCGCGGACCCGTGTGTGACGTAACGCCACCTACATAACCGTAAACCCGGTTTCAGAAAAGTACGGGGCAAACAATATGAAATATTTCGCATTCAACGGCAAACAGCGTTCCATTCAGGTGGCTCAATTGGCTCGCGCGGCTCAAAGGGGTCCATCCGTGATCCCGTGGCGACCCAAGCAACCTCTCCCCTCCCTCCTAGCCGCGCTATTCAGAGAAATCTCTTGAACCACTATTCTCCGGATAGTATTTTCGCCTTATACACCCTTCTGCGTCGCGTTCGCCCCTCTCATGGCCCCGTTGCCTTGTGCAACCAGCTGAACAACACCGAACCACTGACCCATTAATAGGACACTGCCGGAAACCGCCCCTGATTCGCCCCTCCTGGTAAATATGTAACCACGGCACTAACACGGCCATTCGTCGATTCGTGTAACCGTGTTAAGCCAGGATTTCCTACAAGCGTTGGAGAATTTCGAAGCGTTGGGGAAATCCTGAAACGTGTTTTTTCCAATTTTTCCAAAGCTACGTGTTTTTTCAGTGTCCGCGATTTTTAATCTCTTGCGCTGGAATGACGTGGCAATATTTCCTCAGTTTTAAGTATATCGAAATGTAACGCAGGCAAAACAAATAATAAATTTATTATTTCCTAGTAATTTCTATCCAGTAATGTGCCGATGAATTAAAGAAAAAAAGACGAATTAATTATATTGTGTACGGTCTGGTCGCTCGTTATGGTCCGTGAACCAGTTACTAGCGCAAGAGGTTAAAAGTGGAGTGATTTAGTTTTCGCGCAAGGGTGAGAAAGAGAAGCTTTAAAGCTCTCGTTTAAATAAAAAAGGCTGAACGAGAAAGAAAATGATTGAACGAGTAACGATGATTGGAAGATTGTATTAATGTAGAATTGTGATGATTACATGGAAGAATAAGTGTGTGATTTTGAGAATGAAGAGTGCAGTGTTTTCATTTTGTTGCTGTTTTCATCTGTGTGTAATATGTAATGTACACATAATATGGATAATATGCATATGTATATATATGTGTACATACATGTACATTATATATATATATATATATGCGTATAATATATACATAAGTGTATCTATGGAGGCACATGTACAATATATGTTTCATCTATTTTTTAGGAATGCACAAAAATCCACAGTCCAATTAATAGCGTATTAGTGTATTATTGTATTATTCTATTAGTACATTATGACTTGTATAGTAGTGTATTATATAGCTTTGTGTTAGTATATTATGTGTATTAGCATGATATATTCATGAATTATTGAATACTGGTGCATGGTGTATTAATGAATTATAGTGTATTAATATACTAATGCATTAGTATATTGTTATAGCTCGTACAACATTATATTATATAGTTACGTATTAGTGTATTAACGTATCGTTATAGCCTCTATAGTAATATATCATATGTATTGGTGCATTATTATAGATTCTACAGTAGTGTATTCTTATAATGTATTAATGTATTATTACAGTTTGTATAGTAGTGTACTAATATACTAGAATAATAGAACTATTGTTACTACTATTATTATAATGTAGTTATGTATGAATAGTATATTAATGTAGTATTAATGCGTCATTGTATATAGTACAGTAATGTATAAATTAGTGTATCATTATAGAGATTCCACAATAGTGCATTTTTATTATGTATCAACACATTATTATAGTTTATATAGTACTGTTTTCACTGTACTATTGCATTAACATACTAGTGTATTAGTGTATTGTTAAAGCGGATCACACATTATATGTATATAGTGTATCACTAATGATAGGTAAATTAGGATTTTAATTTTCCGACCGGTTGAAAAGCAAGTTCCCCGAAGAAACTTGGAGCTGAGAAACGTGGAAAATTTACACGACATTCCGGGAAGGCCGGAGTCGGCGTCACCGAGCGGCGGTGGTCGCCGGCGTCACGATGAATCTTGAATATTAGATTCCGGAAATTTCCAAGTTTCGTCGTAAATTCACCAGGGGGAGGTGAAAGAGGCCAGACTGGCTTCGGAGGAAACTTCTCGACCCGAGTCGAGCTTCGAGAGGAGCCGAAATTTCTTCACCCAGTCACGGTAACTTGGAGACTTGGAACGGAGAAGCTAGAATTCGTTCTTGACAATTAATAAACATTCATCAAAGTGGATAAGACAACTAATTTCGCGGACTAATTACAATGTTGCATTTTTAGAGGTCTGAACGATTTTTGTAAGATGTACGAAGGGAAAGTTTATATTTCTCCCCATAATTTGTACTCTAATAGATCTCTGATAGAATTTTTACAAGTTAGTCGGGGGTAGTTTCAGTGTCAATTGCGAGAAAAAATATCAACGAGAGAACCTAAGGATCACAACGAACGGAGAATCGTGAATAACTGCAGATGTATATTTCACAAGGCGGAAAATGGCCGGCTAAAAATAGCACTTAGGGACTTGACGAAACTTCAAGCCTCTCTTTCTTTTTTTCCCGTTTCCTTCGTCGCCGTGGAATACGTAAACGTTGAGGCTCCGAGTCTCTCTGCCGGTTGCTAACAAGAAGTCGAGGAGGAACCAACGTTCCAACTTCTTTCTTTTCACTCCGGTTTTCCCTCCTGTTTTTCAGTCGCCTCTTTTGCCTCTTTGCCGCGAGTTCGTCTCTAATTCGCAATTACGTCGTCCGCCGGAAGCTCAGGCTAATGAGAACTGCGAGGCTTACTCGCCGGTTTAATTTCCCCGCTGGGACGGGGAAGACTCCGTCCAGTTTCGCGAGGAAATCTCTCATCATCTCTGTTGATCTCTCGAGATCCCTCGAGAAGGAGTGACACTCTGATCCTTCGAAAATTCCGAAGATGGAGAGGATTTCAAGACGGATTGTTCCTCTTGTTCATGAAGACAGATTCACAGTAATTCGCGCGACGAGAGTTTCGGTAGTATAGTTATTTAATCGATTCTTCCGGCTTCTCAAATTTCATAAAACATAATTATACAAACACACATACACAAAAAAAAGAAGAAAATTCAATCAAAAAACTGCACGACTTGTACCCCAGTTATTGATGTGCAAACATTTGAATCGATAGAAAACAAATTACAGACGCCATCGCTCAGTACCAGACAACGCCACTCCTACTCGAGGTCTACCCCACACCCTCTCATGAATCACGTGACCCAAATCAACCAATCGCTAATTTTCGTTGCATTAGCGTTGCACCTGAAGAGGCCCCATTTTTTTCTAAGTTATTTAAGTGATAAAAATGATGACCGAACAAAACGAAATTTACTATTATTCGCTGTGATGCTGGACAAACTGAATGTGTCTATTTCGTACGTGCAAAATTTTTTCAGCAGATGTAGAAATTAGGTAGAAATATATCCAGATAAGATGTAAAAGTATCGTTAACCTTGGAGGATTTCGATGCAATTGCAAGCTAAAAATCACTTAAATCTGTAAAGACACATTGTTTTATACTTTCATAAAATTTCTAAGAAAAATCATAAATTACTCATTTTTACTGCTTATGCTGACAAAATTTCCATCAGAGGTGTTAAAATTAAAAAAAAAAAGATAGAAAACTTTACGATACAATGAAGTACACAAACTTTTCATTTATACATTTTACGAAAAATCATTCGAGTCCCTAAAAATACAGTTTCACGTTTGTGAAAAATATCCAGTAACAAAAGTTACAAATTCATCATTTTGACCATCTTCTGGTATTAAAGGATCGAAGCTTCCAAAGAAGATCCGTTAAACGTTTCTGAAGATGTTTTGTCATTAACGTTCCTAATCTAAAATCAACAGCGACGTTCATTCGAGGAGAGGAATGGCGCTAATTAAATTTCGACGAGGTCGAAAAGTTGGAAGAAGCTCCGTGAGTTCGCGCGTAGAATAACCGGTTTGAATGGATGCTCGTGGTGTACAACGTCACCGCGAAACGACGTTCCACGACGAAGGCAAACGTGATTATGGTAATTAATACTGGCAACGAAGTTTCATCGACGAACTTTATACCGGGCCACGTCGTCGATCGTGTTTATTAATGGGACCGTGTTTTCCTTGTTCGCTGAACACGTTCAACACACGAGCCCCCCTTCGCCCCTTGAATTACGTATTATGTCGGGGAAACAATGCGCTCGAATCGAATTACGAAATTAATTTTGTGCCGCGGGACTGTTTGCCGTTGGAAAATGGATACTGCGTTTTGGAGATGTATCAAGGATCAATCATTGAAGAGTTTTTAAGAAGTCTGGAAATCTCGAGACTTTGGAATGTTTGAACTTTCCCCAAAGCTTTGTGCTTTAACAAATTTTTCAACTTCGGAATATATGTGAAAGTTTGAAGAATTTCGAGCTCTCGAATTTTTTAATTTTGTGGAATGTTTGAAAGTTCGAATTGTGTTCCAGTATTATAATATATTCAAATCCTTGAATTTTCAAAGCTTTCGAGCTTTTCCAGTTTTGAAATATTTCGAAAGTTTCAACTTTTAAGCCTTCGAATTTTCTAACATTGCGATATATTCCAATAATTCTTGAACTTTCAAGCTTCCGAAGTTTTCAGCTTTGAAACGTTTAAATGTTTGAAGCTTTCAAGCTTTCGACTATTTCAACTCTTGGAATATTTGAAAGTTTAAATTTTTCTACTTTGGAATGTTCAGTGCTTCGGAGATTTTTAGATTTTCGGATTTTCTCAACTTTGGAATATTTAAATTTGCAAAACATTTTCAAGCTATTAAATTTTCCAACTTCGAAATATCCAAATTTCGAATTTTCAAACTCCTTGGAACATCCAAATTTTCCAATTCTTAAGCTCCCGAATCCGCAAACTTTGAAATATCCAAACTTTCAAGCTTTCGAATCTTCAAACTCTGAAATATTCAAAATTTTCCAATTTTCTTTTGAACTAAATTCTGGAATATCCAAATTACCAAATTTTCGAGTTCTCGAATAATAAAAAATCCAAGTTCTCCAATATATTTCTCGATTCGAAAATATCGAATTTTCAAAAAAAAAAAAAACACCTGAAACACCTTAAGCTCTCGGATAACATCATCTCGAAACCCCCAAAATAACCAAACTACGAAGACACCGAAATTCCAAATTCCCAATTTCCAAGTTCACTTCAAATTTTCAACAAACTTGAAATTCTGAAATTCTTTCAACTTCTTAAAATTCCTCAAATTTCGAGCCACTTCGACGCGAGAGAGATCTGGTGGCGTGGCGTCAACCATAAGTGTCTGGATGCAGTGCACGCGGAGGAACGATATCAGCTGATCGCTGGCAGAGAGACGGACGAAAAGAGAGAAAGAGAGAGTGGAGAGAGCGTGCTGTGCGGGCTGGCCTTGCACGCACCCTCGCGCGTTGGTCACGCACGGAGAAGGAGATCGGTGACGTGACGCGTGCGTGGCACAGGGCGCTTCACGAATTAGGTCAAGAGGGAGAGACTGGTCGTTTAACTTGAGCACGTTCTCACTTTGTTCCTCCGCGTCGGACCACTGCCACTCTTTCGTCCCCGTCATAGCTCATACGTTGTCGATCCTGATCTCGGAAGTTTCACGCGCACGATTCCTTCCTCCTTGCTTCCTAGATAGCCAGTGATATTTACAGATGTTCGCACGAATGGCAATTTCGTGAAAGTGTTCTCGTGGAGCTTTGTGCAATTTCGTATGAATGCAATTGAAGAAGAGTTTGGAGAAAAATTTGTTTCCAATATTGACCTCTTGGAATGACGTGCTGTGTACGTGACGTCGAGAATTTTTTGTCTCAAAATTGCAATATTTTCTCAATTTTAAGTATATTTAAATATAACCCAGGCAACTTCTCAGTAATTTCTATCCAGTGATATCATACCGACGAGCTCCAAAAACAAAGCGACGAATTATTTGTGGCATACGGTTTGGTCACTCGTTATGGTCCGCGAACTAGTTGCCGGCGCAAGGGATCAAATATTGTACGCTACTTTTGAGATTTCATATATTTCTGCACGTTGCGTGGATTTTTGAGTTTCTCATAAAAATGCATAAAAATCCGTCTGAGATGAGGGATAACGATCTTGTGATTTTTGTATTTGGAAAGAGAAGATAATTTTGTAGTTCTTTTAGTTGAAGATCTTTGAGCGTGTTGGGGAATATTTCTGTCATCAGGTGAAGATATTTGTTGTTTGATTTTTGCTTGAACTCGAGAATGATCTTTGAAATTTGGAGAATATCCTTCAGGTAAAATAAAAGTCTATATTTTTCTCGTAAGAAATATGTACAATTTCTTCTTCATCGCTAAAGATTGGCGAATGAAATCTGGAAGCTTCGTACGTATCGAAGAATAATTTTTAGATTGTAGGTTTATACGCATCGATAAGACGACTTTGTGATTTTTTCAAATTCGGAAATTTTGTACAAGTCGAAGGTCATTTTTGAAATTAGATCGAGACTGCGATATTTTAATTTAAAAATTACGTACGTCGGCAATGCATGATTCGAACAATCTCATCTATCACGACCGCTTGACGTGAAATTATCGTAAAATTCGTCGATGAATATCACGTATTTATAGGCTTCCTACACGAACCACGAACGATTCTTTGATAATGAACTAGTATGCTTTCCGTAGTTTGCTCCAGATTCATCGATGACGACGTACTAATGCATCAGCCACTGATTTATTAATGTCACATTCGCGTGTCTTCCGTTGCCTCGAATTTCCACGCGTTCAACTGCAATATTCCAGATACAATCGACCGGACAGTGTCATTATCGATTATTTGTTCGGTTGACTCTACATCAAATTGCGCGATAAATTTATTACTTCTGCATTACGATTTCAAATTTTATTGGAAACTCTATTAGAAATTTGTATTAATACCAGTGGAAGAGAAAAGTGACAATAAATCAACCTAACTAAGAACTGAATGATTTCACGATCAAAGAATTACGACGATCGATCGATTTTCAACAAACTGCAATATAATTGAAATTTGTGTTAACATCAGCAGCAATAATAAAATAAAATGAAACAAAATAAATTACTAAAAAATTACGACGATCCACTGATTTTTCAATTAACTGCGATACAATATCGGTAGAAGAAAGAATGAAAGAAGTTAACAACTGGAAACTGGATGATTTTGCAATTAGAGAAATGACAATGACGCATTTGGCAATATCGCGACCTTTGTATTAATATCAGCTGAAAAGAAAGTAAAATAAGTTAACCATGGAGGACTGGCGTCGTTTGCCTTGAAGGAATTGGATCGCGTGTATCGATACCGGGTCTTCTCGCGTGCATGTTCACTCGTCGGTCTTCAGCTTTGAACGATCGACGCGATCGAGCGTTGCCCACGTGAGGACGATTTTCCAGATCACCAAGATATTCCTGGCAGACAGTCTGTCCAATCGAAATGTCCGACTCGAAATCGGTTCTTTTCATTGGAATAAAATTATTAAGTTTAGAAGGAACAAGGTAATGCAGAGAATTTGCACCGCGTTTGTTCTCCATGACGTAGATTATCGATAATTTCGAGATATCTAGAAATGCAATTAATGATTTTTATCACTCGTTCGTCGTTTCAACTGTTATGTTGTCGAATTGTTGCGAAAATTTGTCATTTACTTTGAAGATGTACTCTCGATAGCGAGAATTCGACGCTTTTATCGACGATCTGGTCGATCGCGTGTGCAGGTCGAGGTTCCGCGATTAAAATTGGATTTTCGTCTATTCTCGGCCGACCGTCCCTGAAAGTCTTCGAGACAAGTGAGTGTATTTATGTTACTACATCCAGAGCGTGGCTCGTTTGTGTTGCGTATTTTTCACCGGCCTTTCTCTCACGCCGCGACTCCAAGATTGCTCGCTCCAAATGCGACACCTCCGCGCATGAACGCACGATCGACACGTAAATCTTCCCAATTAAATTCGAATATCTCCCAATTACAAATTCTTGCGAATTACAATTTTTTCTTACAACGAATTAAATTTTTGCAGAACTATATTCTCTCTCTTCAATTGAATTTAAATATTTCCCAATTCTCGTTCAAAGTGACAAACGTACAAATTCTTACAATTTTCACAAATTCTAAAGTTACAATCCTTCAATTTTGAAATTCCAAAAAGAAGAAGAAGAGTCAAGTGAATTTTTTACAAAAATCATATTTTCCCCTCCCAACCGAATTCAAATATCTCCCAATTAAAAATTTCTAGGAATTTTTTCAAGCTCCAACGATCCGAAACACTAAATTCTAAAAGGAAATCGAGCCAATCGTATAACTGTTACACAAATTACATCTTCTCCCTTCAACTGAATTCAAATATTTCTCAATTACAAATTCCTGCGAGTCACGAAGTCCCGTGCAATTCTTGCGAATTGAAATTCTAAAAGAAGATCCTGCAAATTTTTATGCAAAATTATATTACACGTTCTCTGCTCCCAATTGAATCTAAAAAATTGCTTAATTAGAAATTACAACTCTTCGTAAAATCTTCGAATTTTAATGAGAGAAAAAAATCTTAACAAAATTACACTCTAATTGCAAGTATTACGCTTCCTAACCTCCTTGGGAAATCGTTCGGATTATCCATTATCCGAGATTATTGCAGTAATTATTGTGGCACCGAGTCGAGGAAAAATCGATCGCTCGGCTCTCCCGCGAATGTTTAATTACTCAAGGGGATGCAAATTGACGTTCTTGTTTCGCGTGGGCGGGGGACAGGCATTCCACGGGACGAGATCATCCCAACCGCAATCAGTATCTAACTAGTCGGATTCAATTACGTCGCGTACGATTGATTTTGCGAAACACGGTTGTATCGATCCTGGCTGTATTAATTATGGCCGCGTTGACGCAACCCGCGCCGCGTAAATCGGCTGAGATGCGCGATCGCCGATTAGCCACGAAAATTCCCGGTTAGGCCAACGAACTACTCTGTTTTATTCGTTCGTGATAAATCATTATAAATCGAAATTATATTTGTAGTAATTTTTTTTAGACAAATCTTAATTTATCTTCTAATCTGAATTTAGTAAATTTTTTAGAAAAACTACACGTCGCACTTTTCTTCTTGCGAAGAAAGTGATCGCGATTCGAAAATGACGCGATTTTCGGACTTATTACTGCAAAAATATCGCAGAAGACTCGTTGACAATTAACTTGAAACCGACAGGTTTGAAGATCGGGAATTTTGAAGCTGACCGAAATTTAAAAGCAAAATTTGAAAATAATTTAAAAATGAAAGTTGACAAATTTTGAAACTTTGACGTCTGTGCCAAAACTTATTCGTTTCAAACTAATTTATTTATTTACTGTACGAAGTTGCGTTATTTAAGTTATTCATTCGTATTTCAAACCATCTTCTTCCGCAGAAGATTGGTCAAAGAACAAAATAGGTAATAACTCATACACACAGCGAGTAGTTGTCCACTTCAGTTCTTAACGACTTAAGAAAAATCCACGTCACCGCCACGGCAAATGTGTTTGAACATTTTGAAGCATCGATTAGCGAGTGATTCCTAACGAGAGTTCGTTAAAGACCCGCTTTAAAACTCGCTGGAATTCGGCCAAAGGTAGATAAGCGGCGTTTGAAACTGATGAACGAGAACACGCGGCTCTGAGAAAGTGGTATATTTAGATTACGTATCGCAACAATGTAGCAGATAGAATGGAACACCCTAGCGGAAATAGAATTCTCGCGACAGCGACACGTGGAGGAGATTGCACTCCATTGCGTTGCATTGGGGTGCATGATTTTTCGTTCCAATTTTACGATAAAACACCTTCGAGGCAAGAATCGTGTTTTCGCAAATTTCGTCGATGGTACGTCAAGGAGACCGAAAATGTACGCGTAAGAATTAAAAATAGGTCGCTGAGAGGAAAAAAGCTTTTACTTTCTTCATCGACGAAACTTTGCGTGACGTCATGCTTAAATTTAATTTATTTAAAATGAAAGGAGAAACAAACGAATTCATTTAAAAATAACGAACGAAAGAGAGAGATCGCGTGCTAGAAATATGTGTAGTGAAAAACACGTAATTGCCGGGTGTGAAAAAGTATAGACTGAGAACTGAAGTGTCTCTCCTCTCGTCTGACCAACACGTTCCTTATCCACTAACGCGGACCGCGCGTTAAGGCGCTCTTTCAAACACACGTTCGCCAACCGGCGAGCATTGTGCTTGCGCAGGGCGATACGTCACGAAACAATTTACGTTGCGTTATGTAATAAACAGAGTGTAATAACATTGTTAACTATAACGACATCGCAAAGTGGATGTGTGTTTTATTATATAATGAATATGATGTGGCAAAACTATCCGGACTGGCAAACGGCGGGATTATTAATTCCCGAGGGCTGGCGGTAACTTTTTACGAGGAAATTTGCTGAGATCGCGCTGCACGACGAATACTGATGGACCGATGTATATTTTATCGCGCAATAAATATAATCCAGATTAAATATTTTAATCTAAATTAAACATATAATCTCACGTAGCGATCGGGATTTTTACTAAGCTCAGAAACTACTACGTTGTACGATGAGTAATAAATCGAACGGAACGATACAATTATTAATTACTGAGATTTGTAATCAATTGATTAATATCAATTTAATTACAGAATTTGTAAGCTTTTGTACATTACACTATACGGTGTATAATGATCTCAAAAATTACTACTACATCTTATACTATTTTATGACTATTAGCAAAATTATTCACTGCTGCAATACAGAATCTTTTGATTTATATTCCACTATGAAAGATGCATGAGAATTCTGAGAAAATCGCCAAGGAAACAAAAAAGAAAGAGAGAGGGTCGGTCAAGTAAAAGAAAGTGAAAAAGTGAGCGTTTCTGATTTGCCAACGCTATTCGCGGCGTCCAATTAAGATCGGTGCTAGACAAACAGTGCTTTAGCCTCGAATTAGTCGATTAAAACGATCGAACGAATTAATCCAATGAACCTTAACCTCGAAATTGCGGCGCGTGCAAGTGCAGAACGATTATTAACGCAAATAAAGATACACATCTGTCCGTGAACCCTTCCTAGAAACCATTCTCTACATCTCATCGTATTCACTTGGCATCTTCTACTCTCGATCAAGTTCAACGGCCCAAGTTCTTGCGTCCATTCCGTACGCGATGTCCAATCTACTGTGCATCTCGTGAAATGGAAATAGGATATTTTGCGCATGTATAAAAATTGCTTTCAATTGATCAAAATTATTTTTCTGTATAACTAAAAGCATGTGAGAATTATTTGTCAATTCGTTGATTTGTCAAGGACCAAGCAATCGGGTCGTACATACTCGATTTCTTTAAATTTCAGAAATTTGGTGACGAAATATTAAAATATAAAAAATGCTAAAAATATCGAATATCACTAATGTCAATATAAATATCGTTGAATGTAATTAATTAAATGTAATTGCACGACTTGAGATTTATCACTATAATAATTGTCACTCGTGAAAAGGGAAAATACACGAGAGTGCCTGTTGACTAAAAATTATTTTTCACTAATCACCGATTGATTGAAAGTGGATTTGAAATTTATATAACGAGCAAGTCGTGAAAAAGGTAACAGGTGTTGTGTAAAAATTATTTTTCATTGATCATCGATCGATTAAAGACACATACGACGAAACAAATGTGTGTAATGTCCAAATGTGAAAAGGGAAATGTACGAGAGTAGTGTGTGAGATCGAGGAAGTCGCAGTGTGTGTAGTGACAGTGCCGTAGCTAGTTCACGGTCTTCCCTTGGTCCCCTCGAACGATGAAAGGGGCTAGTCGAGCAATTGCATAATAAATCGATGGACAAAAGGGACCGCTAGCCGGATAAAGCGAAACGTTCGACGAATTAACGACTAACGTCCTCGCTGGGTCTCGGGTACGTGCACGTATATTAAACGTCATCCATCGGTTGGCCGAATTACCTCGAATCGCTTTTGTTCCTCGTTTGTCAGCTGACATTTGAATGAAATTGAAATTTTCAATGCGATACTCTTTGAACGTGTGTGCGTGTCGGAGAGAAAAGAAGTTATGGAATTGGAGCGATCCGTTACGTCACCACGAATTGGAACTTTTTTCGATAAACTTTTCTTTCTCTCTCTTTTTTTTTTTTTTTTTTTTGTACTACAAACATCGGAATTATTTACACTCGAACATTTATTTGCAACATTTGAAATATTCTTGCCTGTAAAAAATGAATTTACGTTAAAAAAAAACGTACATAATCGTGTTACATAATCCGATGGAAAGAGAAAAGAGTGTCTGTGAATTGATGACATAACGATCGCTGATATAAAATCTCGTGTTTGTCGCGATAATTATAGCTGGAAAAAGATTGCAATAATGAGAGATTACGGATATTGATTTTGTAAGATACCGACAAATAAACACTGCGGATTTTTGTGTATTTTTAAACTTTCGCGAAGAAGAAATGAAACGTAACAGAAATTTGTTTTACCGACCGTGTATCATATAACCAACAAATGCTTCACTTCAGATCAAGATTGTTTTATTTGAAACAAAAACAAAAAAAAAAAAAATAACAATCTGAAATAACGAATTATTTCCTACTCGAGTTAAAAAGAAAACAAACAATCTAAAGTCTGCAGTTTACACAGTAGAGCTAGAAACTACTTGAAAAATCATTTAAACAAACGAATGAAAAAGTACAAAATGAAACGAAAAATTATTTTGTTTAAGTGATTAAATAGTTTAAAGAGAAGTTTGTTCAAGTAAATTAACGCAGGATTATTTCAAGGTAACATTTCGAGCTCCACATTATCACGTGTAAAACACATTCAAAACGAGCGAAAATGAATACATTCAAAATACGCGAGTCGATAAAGTTTGAAATCGATGAAAGAACAGAGTGTACATGTTCATACAGCTTTTTCCGAGAGCAAGAAGTTTCACTTCGTTTTTAAAATTAACCGGACAAAGTCGCATAGTTCTCAAGAGAAAGTTATATTAAAAAATCTCTTTCTTCACGTCATGAAGATATTACGTATTTAAATTTAATACATTTCGTCCGTGATAATTTATCAGATGGAAATGTTATATAATATAATTTTATAATATAATATAATTTAATTTTATAATGTGATACATTGTGAACGTTTCTCGACTCTCCCCCCCCCTCATTGATTTATTGTTTCACTGACGAAACGAACCTCTTGCGTTAGTAACTGGTTCGCGGACCATAACGAGTGTCCAAACCGTTATAAAGTAACTTGTCTTCTTTTTGAATTCATTGGTATATCACTGGATAGAAATTACCAAGAAGTAATAAATTTATTATTTGTTTTGCCTGGGTTATATTTCAATATACTTAAAACTGAGAAAATATTGCAATTTTGGGCCAAATATTCACGTCGTTCCAGCGCAAGAGGTTGAAAAAAACGTTGGTCAGCGAAATGGCCAAAGAATCGGAAAAAAGCCGGTAAACTGGAAATTTACTACATTTTATTTAGCTTGAGCGTTGATTTGCGACCAGTCGACGCGAAATGGGTAAAATCCCTTTGCGGGACCAACGACCGTCCGTCGACGACGTTACTTCGTTAAGGGGAAACATTGGTTTAACCGAAGACCTACAAACGCTCTAAGCAGAAGTCTTTGAAGAGGCTATTACAGCATTCGGATTTCCACGGGATTTCCAGCTCCGTAGTTTTCTACCCCGTGCAACGGGCACTCTACTCTTTCTTTCTCTCTCTCTCTCTCTCTCTCTTTTTTCTTTCTGTTGTCTGGTTGAAAGAACTCCTTGCCTTATTGGAATTATTTCCGGAAGGAATTCTAGAATTTCTCGATTCGCAGAAGCGATTAACGAATGGAATGGAATATTTGCAGCTTTCGCACCTTTAATGGAATTCTGGATTATATCTTTCGTTTGCTGGATTCTTTTAATTGGACACTGAACTTTGTTATTTATTCGTCTCTGAATCTGACATTTCAATATCTGATTATCTACTATCCAACATCATTGAAAATTATTATTTCTAATTTGATAACATCTGAATTATAATTACGAGGAGATAATCTTTAGCTAAAATTGTAAAATGATTTTCTGTAAAAATACAATGTATACAATATATGTACGAAATTTGCTCGATTCATCGCGATATTTGACTAAAAAGTCAAACATCAGTCGTTGTAAAATTACTCCCACCCAAAATTTCCTTCTATTAAAATAACACACACATGACACTTATACTCTTAAGTAAATATTCTTCAGCGCTCGTCTGTCCGTAATAAAATTATTCTCAATCAATAAATATCTCTAACATCAAGATCAATATCGAATAAATAAGATAATAAATGATTAGATAAAGACGGCTGAACCGTCCTCTTTGAAAATTCGTAAGCAAAATCTACTAAATCTAAAAAATTACACTAGCAACAGAACAGAAAGGAGAACAAAAAGTATCAAGCATCGAAGCGCGTGCGAATTCTCATTCATCGCTTATCAGCTAGATAAGGATGCGCACTACTAACACAATCTAACTACAGGGATCGATTTTGCTACGATGATCGTGATCGATCAGGGGCGCGAGTAATCACGAAGCAGAGGCGCATCGCTATAAATACGTTTCGTTTCTAAGACGTGCTCTGGACGCCGGAATAATTATCATAGGCACGTCGTTATTCAATTTCTCGTGCGTGGCGATCAGACGTCATGCAATAATTGAGCATGGTGGACAGCGAAAACGATCGCCGGTGTGGGGTTAGGTTTAAGTTAAAGAAATAGGTTATGTTTGGATCGTTCTTCCACGTGAGAAAGAAAAAAAGAAATAGGTTGGGTTTGGATCGCTCTTCCACATGAAAAAAATAGGTTAGGTTTGGATTATTTTTCCACGTAAAAAAAAGTTAGGTTTGGATCGTAGAACCGATCAATCCGACGTTTTTTCCAAGAAAAACGTCGATCAGACCAGCGGTCATCATGAAAATAGAAATAGAAATCGGTCTCTCCTCTTCATGCAGGATAAATGATTCGTGCGATAGCGAAGAATACGAAATCGACTGACTGGAGGAATTGCAGTAAACTTCGATCGATTCGAGTGAAAGTTTACAGAAGAGTCTAGTTTTCTCGGTTTCTTCTTCTGGTTTTTGGTTGCAAAAATTTGAAATTCACTAAAGTGGAGGAATTGGGACCGATTGATTCGAAAAATACTTCGTTTGTCTTTCTCCGTTCCTGGTTTCAAGAATTTGGAATTGAAGAAATATTAGTGACCTAAGAAAGATCCTAAAATTTGTCGAAATTTAACTTCTGATCTTAAAATCAGTGTCAGTCGATTCGATCAAGATTATTCTTTCATCCTCCCTTTCCCTTTCAACATCGAAGAACGTGGAAAGAAATCCTCGAAATAATCAAAAACAAAGATTCGAGTGAAAGAAACTTCGAAGATGATTCTTAATTCCATCTTCAAGATTTTAGTCCTACTTTATGTTCAGCGTCGATGAATTTGAACAGCTCGACTGCGAGCAACTGGTTCTCGAGCTGGAAATCAAAAATTATCCGACTATAAATGGAGGAAAGAGACTTGGAGGATTATTTCTGTCTTCGTTTCGATTTCGTGCACTTTTCGGCTTGTGACCTGACTATTTTTGTTAAAAGCACGCCTGAGAATTGAATTCGCTCGGGATTCTGTGTTGTTGGAGATAAATCGGAATACCGTGGTATTAGGTTATTACATCGGGGAAGATAACAATAGGAGAATCTAGGACGTGTTTGCACGGGTGGAAATTGATGATTGCCAGGGAAATTGGAAGGCCACATTAACGCAGAGAAACCTTATACACTCGCCTCGTGAAATGAACGCGAGACGAAAGGAATGTTAAGTCATAATCCTCAGTTTCGCGGAACTTGGAATACCTGGTGGACGATTGTGGAAATGTGTCAGCACGATTTCCGATTTCTGTATTCGTTCGTTCGAAATCTTAATCCTTGAAATTATCTAAAAAACCGTAAGAGTTCAACAGCGAAGGGCTGTGAAACAAATCAAGAATTGACATCGTGAAATATTTTCAAACGTTCCAAATTATCTGTACGATGATATAAAATGAAATTATTTGTTTACTTGGTTTAAATTTTAAATAAAATTAATCCTCCAGAGAGTTGAATAAAATTCACAATAAACGGAAGACAAGAAAACCGTATAAAATTTAACGATGTTAACCTAAACCAATGAGTCGAAATTAACGTACAAAAGTCTTCACTCAAAAGTCTCGGAATACTTTCCCGATATTTGTCAAAGAATAAAATTGTTAAATTGCAACATTAAAATTCTTAAACATTAAAAATATATTGCTAATTGTAACATAAAATATAACAACATTCACAACAATATACTATCGATATAATTACACGATTCGTTGCACAAAATATTACTTATCCAGTTTTGGAACGAATATAACGATCAATAACCCGACGATGTGAAATAAAATTCTAATAATAAGTGCCTTTCCGCAACAACGCAGCCAACAAATGACCCGCTTCGAATTTCACCGTGCAATTTCGCTCGAATTACACACACGAACCGACCTAAATCCCAGCCTGAGCTCATCGTCAATCGATACTTTCGTTTGAGAACGAACACCCTTCGGCCGAAGGGATCGATGCGCGCGATTTCGTAAACACACACACACACAAAAAGAAAAATGCAGCGACAGAGTTTCGCGTGGCACGTGAACCACCATCGTGGATCGATAACCTGGTAGTAAGTATTCCCGTCGAAAGGCTGGTAGGATTATTCGCTTACGCGAAGGAGCCCTCGACCAAGTCGAAGGATCAACCCCTTTCGTAACGCGAACGAACGAGACTGCAAAGAGGGGGCGACCATTGCGGGCTGGTCCCGTTTCAAACACCGTGGCAAAGGTGCTCTTTCAAAGAGGGAAATCGTGTCGGGAATAAGATACTTTGAACACGCTGGGTTGACGAAGGGCTGTCGCTTGCACAGCGAGTGGAAAAGAAGAACTTTCTTCGTACGTTCTTTCTCCTTTTTATTTCTGCGCAACACGTACGTTTTCGCGATTTCATTTCATTCAAATTATTTTGCAAATCGTCGCTCGCTGATTAAATATTCGATAACTGTGAAAATTGTACTGTCGTTTAATGCAGTCTGTTCTTTATCATTTCTCTTCGGGGACGTGTCCATAAAAACTTCAACTTTTCCGAGAAACTTCAAGCTACATCCACTCATCGTCATATTACAGCACTAACCTCGTTCATTATTAACGGGAGCAAGAACGTATTTCCTACGAAACGTCGTCAGCCGCGACAAACCGTCCTCGCAAGTCCGAGAAGACGAACGCAGGAGGAGATTTCCACAAATTTCCTCCGGTTGTGGACAAAGATCTCGATTGAGAAAATGTCACCTGCAAGTGACGCGCTTGGGCAAACGACAAAAGGGGGTAGTACCCGATAAAAAAAAAAAAAAAAAAAAAAACAGTAGAGAAACTGCTCGACTTGAAAGAAGCTTTCTCGAGGAATTGGACAAAGTCCAGCTCTCTTTTCTCTCGGGAGGAAGCCGATGGCAAAACAACAAAAGAGAGAAAAAGGAATTTGCCAAGGTGGACGAAGGGTAGGGAACGCGTGGCGGTGAAATTGGCCGACGTTATCATACGAATCGAAATGTCAGAGGAATTATAAATAGGTTAGGATCGATAGGCAGCCCAGAAGGCGAGCCTAGGCGCCATCTAGTCTGCGGCCCTTCCACCTACAACCACCCCCTGCCCGCCGCCACCCTGTGTCTTTGCAACATACTGCTTAATGGGCGTTCGATGCTACAGCATTTCGAGCCATTTCTCTGAAAGCCACGCACTGAGGATTAACCGTGGAATAATGGATATTATTAAGGAAGTCGGAGGAGATTGCTTTGAAGATTATAATGAAGTAAAATAGGGAGGGCGGTTTAGAGAAGAATTGGGGCGAAAAACACAATCGCGACGTACTTCAGTGGACGTTCGACGATGCTTTCTACGACAGAGCTTTTCAAGCGCCGAGGGTCGAACTGTTTCCAATTATCGAATAATGATGTTAAGAATTAATATTGATACGGAATTTTTGGAGGTCGAGGGACGCTTTGAAAATTTACTAAAGTAGGAGGGTTGTTTAGAAGAATTAAATTGAGATTAGAATCTTGGAGAGTAATATTGATTCTTGGTTTTAAGGAAACAGCACAACTGCTGCTTAATGGACGTTCGATGCTTCCTTCGAAAGCTTTCCAAACGATTTCTCGCCATGCATTAAGGATCGAACAGTTTCCAATTATGGGATAATAATATTAAGGTCAAAGAATGCTTTGAAAATTTAGTAAAGTGGGGGAATGATCGAGGTGAGAATCTTGGAGAACGATGTTGATTCTTGGTTTTAAAAAAAGCACAACTGCACACGTAACTGCTTAATGGACGTTCGACGCTTTCTTCCCAAGCTTTTCAAACGATTTCTCGCCATACACTTGTTTCCAACTGTAGAATAATAACATTAAGGTCGAAGAACGCTTTGAAAATTTAGTAAAGCAGGAGGGTGGTTTAGAAGAATGAAACTGGGGTGAGACACTTGGAGAACGATATTGATTCTCGGTTTTAAAAAAAGCACAACCGCAACGTACTGCTTAATGGACGTTAGATGCTTCCTTGGAAAACTTTTCAAACGATTTCACGATATTTCTATTTCCACTTCTATTTCCAATAGAATAATGATATTAAGTTGAAAAATGCTTTGAAGTATGAAGATTGTTTAGAAGAATCTTGGAGAATGACATTAATTATTGGTTTTAAAAAACACAATTTAACAAACTTGTTCCAATTATTTTAGTTAGAATAATAATATTAAAGTCGATAAGTGTTTTGAAAATTTAGCAAGTAGGAGGGTGGTTTAGAAGAATTAAATTGAGGTTAGGATCTTGGAGAATGACATTGATTCTTGATTCTGAAAAACACAATTTAATAGACTTGTTCGAATTGTTTCCAGTTATAGAACAACAATATTAAAGTCAAAAAGTTTTCTGGAAATATAGTAAAGTAGGAATTTAACAAAGTGGGTGACACAGAAGAATTAAATTGAGGTTAGGATCTTGGAGAATGACATTGATTCTTGATTCTGAAAAACACAATTTAATGGACTTGTTTGAATTGTTTCCGGTTATGGAATAGTAATATTAAAGTATTCTAATATTAGAAATGCTTTTATAAATTTAGTAAAATAGGAATTTAATAAAGTGGGTGACATAGAAGGATTAAATTGAGGTTAGGATCTTAGAGAAAGATATTGATTCTTGGTTTTAAAAAACGCGATTTAATGGAATTGTTTCCAGTTATAGAACAGTAGTATTAAAATCAAAGAGTGTTGAAAATTTAATAAAGTAGGAAGGTTGTTTGGAAGAAGTTGAATGGGAGAATGTTGAATGGTATCGATTCTTGATTTTAAAATACGCAGTTGCGACAGACTAGTGCTTTGCAACGGACAGAGCCTAATGGGCTTTTGAATTGTCTGCAACTGCAGTAGAACAACAACGACAAAGTCGAAGAATACTTCGAGGAATTGACAAAGCAAGAAGACGATACGAAAGAGTCGAATTGGAGCGAGAGTCTTGAAGAGTGAAACTTGATTTTAAAATATACAATTGACGAATTGACGTGGAAATTTTAACGAAAACTTGGCAGAAATATAGTTTAGTGCATGTGTAATGAGGTTGTAACAAATGATAGTCGAAAATACTGAAGAATTTCGTTAGAAGAATATAAAAATCGCTTCTTCGTTGGAGTCCCAATTTTCGTTAGTCTTCGTTAACTCTTTGAAGATCTTCTTTGACATTCGAACCAGATCAAGTAATCAGAAACTTTTGTCGAAACAATCGTAGTGTTTCTCAAAAGTCACCCAGGATGCAAATTTGATAAAGTTGTTTTTCGACCCCTCACCTCGGAAATCCACGAGGATCCTCGACCTCCCTGACACTGAAAAGCCCAATCTACTTGAAAATTTTCGAATCAACCACGCACTGCCCTTCCATCACTGACACTTGAAAAACTAACTATCCTCCGTGGTTGCTCTATTCTGGGACAATTCAACGACATCCTCGAGTCCTCCAAGGTAGAACTGGAAAGACGCGAGTAGTCACGCGCTCGAGGCGAAGAGACGCCCGATGGTGGTTTTCTAGGCTTCCTTTCCACTTGGCACGTTTTCCACGAGATAACGCGGCGATCTAACGACAGTGACGACCGGAAGGAAGCGGATGGACGAGCGGGCTCCGCCTCAAGAACTGCCGTTCGGGGGGCCGGAGCGTCTAGCGTGAGCTCGTTAGAAACACTTCTGACGGAAATGAGCGTTTTGCAGGCCGAAGCCGGCTGAACGAGAAACGTTAAGTGGCGTGTGATGCCACGGAGGCCAGAAGCACAATTTTCACGCTCGTGACGAGAAACAAACGTGGCGTTCGTCTAATGGTCTGGACGATGTCTCGTTTTATCGAGAACGAAACTACTCGCGACTCGAGCTCTCGAGCTGCGTACACGTCTTGGTTGTGTGATCGATCACATCGATCTTGGTCGCTCTTTGCCACCTGGATACGTGTTTTGACTGAAAGACTCTCCATTCACGGACAGGATGGGAAGATTGATCGTGAACACACGCGGCTCGGTTGATTGAAGTGGCACGCGCGTGTGTATCGTAGATTAGGTGAAGACGGATGAATAGAAATCGATGAGGGATTTCGCGATAACGGCGATGGATCTTGGTGCGATTCACTCTTAGAGGCTCTATAGAGTTTTGGTGAAAAAATGATCTGGATCTTGCATTCGGGATAAACTTTTAAATGAGCGATGAAATATTGATAATGGACAAAAATCGGTACAGAATAAAATTGGATCTTTATGCGATTTTTGATGTTGTTCCGGTTAGAAATTTTGGTAATTTCTACTAGAATTTTGACGAAAAGGCTTTAGATTAAATTGGTATATGGACAGAAATCGGCATGGTATTTGAAATAAAAAAGACTTGAGAATAATTATGATAGATTTTTGCGTAATTCTCGACGTTATTCCATTGTTTTAGTGAAAAGGATTTAAAGTTAAATTGGGTTAATCTTTTAAATTGGTATAGTGTTTGAAATAAAAAGGATTTAAGAATAACACTGATGGATTTTTACGTGATTCTTGTTGTTGTCAGATGTTGGAGTTTGTCACGGAGTTTTTAGTGAAAAGGATTCAACATTAGATTGGTTCTGAGGTTTAGGTTAGGTTTCAGGTTAGGTTAGGTTTCAAGTAAGGGATGAAATATTGATAAACAGAAATCAATGTGGTATTTATAACACAAAGAGTTTGAGAATAATTATGATGGATTCTAATTTCTAGATTCTTGCTGTTATTCTGGTTAAACGTTTTAATGAAAAAGATTTCAGGTTAGGTGTTTTAGCGGAAAGGATTTAAAGTTAAATTGGATTAAAGTTCTGCACAAACGAAGAGATATCGGCAGACGTGTGTTGCAAATCAACAACAATTTGAGACGAAGAAGGATTTTCCAATTTTCGTTCAACTTTTGCTGCTTCTCCGATTTATCATCAGAGATAAAGATTTATTCCGCACCGCGAGACGAATTCGCATAATTTTTCATGCTATTCCAGCTAGAATGTTCCGTGGATTCTAATTGAGAGAGATTTAGGTTAGATTAAGTTACAGTTTGCATGCGGAGAGGGGTTTTCTGCGTAAGGAGCTTCGGGGCGTAATTTAGACGAGAGATTCCATGGATTTCCGTTGAATGAGGTTTGTTATTCAAACTCGGAGATTCCTCTGTGAAAGTAGCTCGACGTCATTTAGTTTAGAGGCGCTTTTCACGAGAGTTCGGTTAAAAAAAGATTTGGGATTCGCTAGCTCGTGTAAAGTCTCTGGTTCTCGCGATTTTCACGAGCGTTTCGCTGAAAGGATTTCACGTCATTTAAATCCGAAATCACGCTTGGAACATTGAACGCGCAATTTTCAATCAAAAGAAATCATGGCAGATTCAATAATTTCAGAATCGAGTTTGAATTTTCGTAGTAACGGAGTTGTTTCTGAACGTACGATACGATTATTTAAAAAACAAGCTGGACGTACTGTGCGTAAAAAAAATTAACAAATTACAAGTAGCGAAGAATTCGAATCAGAACGAAGAACAATTCATTATAAAAAAAGACAAACGTGATTATTCCAGTGTCTCACTGATGACTGATGTATTTTACAAACGCAGAATGTTTTCTAGTTTGCGGAAAAATAATCTTCTAATTTAATGGAAAATCGAGCCACAAAGTTAGAGATACTAAACCAACCGAAAGCTTAAATCGATAAATGTAATTATCTTGAAATCTGTTTATTTAATTTAATTTAATTTTTGAGGTATACTTGATGAAAAAATGAGACGAGCTACGCAATTGAAGATTCTGAACTGATCTCGTTGACGACTGTCGTTTTTTCCTTTTTTTAACAATTTTGGAATATATATATATTTTCACTTCGTGAAAATGAGACGAAGACTATGTAACTGAAGATTCCGAATACCGATCGATTACACAAAGAAAGAGCGTGATCATTTTGACGACTGACATTTTTTGGAAACATCGACAATTTACAAATAATGCAAATTACACAATTATGACTTAGAAATTGACTACAAGTCGAATTAATTAGAAATTAATTCTGAACTGAGGTCGATTACTCAAAGCAAGCAGTACGATCGTTTTGAAATCTCGTCGACGACACAATTGAATTTTTGGAATGTTCCACGATGTTGGAAAGCGAAACTGGAGATCTCCAAATCGATGGAGGAACGAAAAGGGAGGGGAGAGACGAGCAAGACGAAGTTTGACGGCTAGATAGAGGACGATCCGAGGCGTTGCTCGCTCAGTGGATTAGGACGTCGAAGATCGGCCACGACGTTCGGAACGTTTCGATTCTTTCCGTATTCTTTATTGTATCGCGCAATCGATCCGTCGACAACCGGACCGGGGCGAGCGTTGAATGAACACGAACGTCACCGACGCTGACGTTATGTAACTGACCTGAGCTGCTCGCAAAGGGCGCAAGTCCCTTCCCGCGGCCGAAGGTCATAGGTTGAATTCGCAGAGTCCCCTCGATTCGATCTGTACTGATCTAACTTTTCGAGTCGATCTACCGCACCGAGAATATTAAGAAACAGAAAAACAAAAATAAGACGAAAGAAAAAAATGGCGACGGTCTGAGATGTTCATAGTAATCACGCAGAGTGGGCCAAAAAAGGCCCAAAACCTATTTTAATAAAATTATAAAATAAATGTGAGAAGGAACTAAATTTTTTAAAATTGTGACGTTTGGCCCGCCCTATGTCTTAGACTGCTCAGATTTCAACGGGCATTCGTACTTTTTTAAGACTTAAGTAGTAATTTGAAAATGAAACCTCGGCGGGAGATTACGTTTTCAATATTTTGCACTTTGCGTGCTTCGAATTTTCTGTAAATCATTGGGCAATTATGCGCGTGCGCGTGTCTGTACGAGATAAAATGCGCGATCACGCGACAATGAGCAACATGGGTGTTTCTTGCAACGAAGGATGATAAATTTTCGATTTCAGTCACGGAGATGCAAATTTGCGGGAACGTCGGCGGTCGTGCGCGGTGATTAGAAGTTCGTTGACGGAGAAGAGAAGAGAAGAAAAGAAAAGAGAAGAGAATGGCGAGGAGGAGATCGTGGCGGGATAATCGACAGGCGGAAGTCGCTCGAAGGAATTTCAATGAATGAAAAACGGCGGTAAGGGCCTGTTAAAAGGATCGACCTTTTCAATTGACGGTTGCGTCCTTGGGCCAGCGGCAGCACCAGCCAAGAGACAGCAGCTCGCGCGCATCCAACACACTCGCACACGCATTCTCGCGACCAAGACGAGGCATTTCAGAAAATGTGTTTGCAATAACGCAACTAGATAAGAACTATGAAATTTCTTGGCCATTGTCTTCGCGTCCGAGTGTACACTGAAAGATGGCGAACCAAATGTACAAAATCTAAAAAAACTGATGTACGTACGCGCACTTAAATACAGGGGAAGAAATCTCTTTCCGATCTTCGAAGACTGTGAATGATAAATGTTTCCCTGTGACGTCACTTGAACACGGAGCGAAATTTCTTGCCGATTTTCCCGAATGAATGAAGTGAGAGACGACGAACCAAACGCACCAAATACAACGAAATACCTAAGAGTCGAAGCGTCACTTCGAGATCATCAAGATTCACTTCGTAGATTGCAAGTGAATGGAGTATATATACTGAAAGTACGTACATGCTAGAAACTGAGATGTTTGATGCAACTTTGCACGCGAAAAATCGTTAAAAAGTATATCAAACGGCGATGAACCAGCAGGCACGATCGAAGCGGCAGAAAATCTCGCGACTCATCAGGACGCGAGACAATGGAGGAGGCTGAAACTTGTTCCAATTGCACCGAACTCTGCCGATCGATCCACACGAGGCCAGTGAGTGCTTCTCGCGACAGACGGATCTGGGCAAATGTGAAATACACGAAAAATATCTGGAAAATCTCGCTATTCTCCGTATTCTTCGCTCTTTATCTGTATATACAAAATTCTGCAGCTCTGCAGAGGGAACAATACAGCGAAAGAGAGAGAGAGAGAGAGAGAGAGAGAGAGAGAGAGAGAGAAAGAGAAGCCGAGAGTTCCAACAGTTCCACAGTTCGTCGATCGATTCACCGCGGTGTACAAGAGAGAGAGAGAGAGAGAGAGAGAGCCTCGTCGTCGACGGATAGATCTAGGCAACCCAATTTCCGGGACACGATTCGCCCCGGTTCCTAAACACGGTTCGATTCCGTTGGAAAATCGAAGAACGCTGCACGTCCACGTCTACACACGAGATCGTTATGACAAAGTGAGAGAGAGAGAGAGAGAGAGAGAGAGAGAGAGAGAGAGAGAGAGAGGGTGGATTGGACGAGGGAAGAAAAGGAAGGGGTAGCTTGCAATCGAGGGCGTGTCGCGAAACCTGTGGTGCCAGGTTAGGTGTGTATCGGTTTCACGTTTCAACCGTTGATACGGTTTGCGTTCGAAGATTGTAGGCGAGATAAAGTAGGCATTGGACGAGGGTTCTTAGACGAGAGATAAAGAGAGAGAGAGAGAGAGAGAGAGAGAGAGAGGACGTTCTGGACGGATGGATGGATTTGTCAGAACGCTCGAAAGGGATGGTTAAAGGTTTCGGAGAGATTAGATCGAAGGTGGTGCGTTGCAGGGAGGGCGAGCTATAATTCATCGTTATCAAGGGTTCCGATTTATCCTTGCTTGCTTGCGGAGAGCTTGCGCACAGACAGCCCGCACAGGCGAAAGGTGAGCTTTAATAGCTCGCTAAAAATACCAGTCTCCAGTGCGGAGAGCCGTTACTTTCTGCTGGAACGTGTAACGAAAGATCGATTCCTGCCTTCCAGCAGGAGAGATTGCAGAGAACGACTCGAGGCCCAGGTAGAACCATTTTGCAGAGAAGAAAAGTTACAGGGTACTAACTACTCGTCGCTAGATTTCTCGCGTCGAGAATTTTAGAGATGTGCACACTCCACTAGACCAGAAGTTGCGTGAAATCGATGGGAACATTCGACGTTGGAATTTCGAGGATTTTCATTGCGCCCGTCTCTTTTTTTCTTTTTCATTCTTCCTTTTTTTTCTTTTTTCTTTTTTTCTTTTTTTGTGCAAGAAAAGATCGTGACGTTCGTGTCGGAAAGTCCGCAGCTGGTCGAGGGGTGGCGCATGCGCGCGGCGACGCGACACCCTCACCGACAACCCCCGTCGAGAACTAGATCCAACCCCACCTCCTCCGATGGCACGAAGCACGGAGACAGACTTTCCAGCTTTCTTTCCCCGCACTCTCGACGACGCCTAAAAAGTACTCTCGAGCCGCACAATTGGGTCAGGGAACCACGCGTATAATCCCGCGATCGAAGCACTGCCGAGAGAACCGGCCACTGTCCTACTAAACGTTTCTTTTTCAGTTCTTCCAACTGGTAAACCAACACATTTCCAACTTGCTTCCAACTTTTTTTTTTTCCCCGAGTACGTCCGTCCAGAGCGACGAGAAGAAATTCCCAATCGTGCGTGATTCTTCGGGGGAGAAGAACTCGATGCGCCATTTGGGACGAGAACGATTGAGAAAAAAAGAAAAAAGAAAAAAGAAAAAAGAAAAAAAAAGAGAAAAGCGAGAACGGTACAAAAGAAAATCTATTGCGGAGCAATATGCAGAGGGGTGACACGGAAAGGGTTGAAGGGGAGAAAGGGTGGTTTCTTCACACGAAAATACCACTTTACCATGTTGTTCCTTTTGCACTGGACCGGTCGAAGACGAAGAAGAAGAAGCAGAGGCAGAAGAAGAAGAAGAAGAAGAAAAAAAGAAGAAGAAGAAGAAGAAGAAGAAGAAGGAGAAAGAAACAGACAGAGGGAGGGACAGCCTTTCCGACTCGAGGATACTTCCTCGCTTTCCTGGAAACGACGACACTGACGGAACGGATCACTGGGAAGAACTGCTTCGCGCTGATTCCGCGAGAGTTCGATGTAGAAAGAAAGCGAGCGAGTGAGCGAGAGAGAGAGAGAGAGAGAGAGAGAGAGAGAGAGACAGAGAGAAGAGGAGAGTGTGTGTGTGAGAGAGAGAGAGCGCCGAGAGCACAACCCTTCCTTGTTTCCCTACGCCTTTCTCTCTCGCTCTCTCCCACTCTCCTCCTCCTACCCCCTCGATCGAAGCTCCTCTTTAGCAGTGGTTACACCACAGGCTCGCGCCTCCTCTCTCTTTCTTCCTCCGTCTCGCTCCATCGCGCCCTCTTTCTGGCCCTCTGGCTCTTCCTTCCGTTCCTCGTCACCGATTTTCCCGAAAACCTGTTCGCCTGACAGCCTGTGTGGCAGTGCAGCACTATGCAATGAGAAACAGATTGTCACCAAAAAGGGACGAGCCTGATCGAGAATTATACACAGAGGATGAGGTATCGAAAGAGAGAGAGAGAGAGAGAGAGAAAGAGAAAGAGAAAGAGAGAGAATCCCTGAAAGAAGGCGTTAGCGTGAATCGTCGTGATTTCCTGTTCTCCGCGAGAAGAACGAGAGACCGATCCCTCAGAGTGAACGATTCTCCCGACCTCTAAAAACCTCATTCACGCTTGCCACTCGTGTGCCTCTACGCGCCTCTCGCTCCTTTCTTCGTTCTCTATCACGCTCTAAATCTCTCGTTCGTACTCCATCTATCTCTACCTTTCTCTCTCTCTCTCCAACAGACGCATCTTACAATCGCACACGCACACACACGTCACAAAAGAGTACCTAAAGTGCACAGAAGAAGCTACACGTACACACACACATACACACACACGGTATCGGTTTATCTGGCTAACTGTCAGAGAGAGAGAGAGAGAGAGAGAGAGAGAAAGAGAGAGAGAGAGAGACAGAGAAAGAGAGACAAAGAGAGGAAAGAGCTCGACAAAGCGGGATAAAGCTTGCAACACGCTGTGGCTACAAAGCGAAGAGATTCTCGTATCTGGTATCAGAAAAAACTCGAAGAGATGGGCTGTGCGTCTAAGCAATCACAAACCTTGTCACCCATGGCTGCGGCGAGCGGTGTTCGATGAGATAGAAGGTTAACAGCGCGGCTTCGAGTGGACCAGAGACTGACTGGCGTTTCGAGTCGTCGAGGACCGCCGGCATCATCGACCCGTCCGTCCCCCACCACCGCGCCGTGCCCCCACCGCAGCTCGATCGCCCCTCACCCGACCAACCCGCACCGCGCGGACACGGCACGCGTCCCCCACCACTGCGCCGCTCTCGATTCACCCCCATTCCTGTGCCGCGCAGCTCCAGCGCCACCACCCAAGCCAAGCCGCCAAGATTTTCCTACTACTGCCTGGGCTGATGATACCGATACCTCGCTCTTATTTCTTACACTCGCCTCCTGTACTTGCAAACATCCAAGTTTCAACTCCATCGATTTAGTAGCAATTGAAATTGAATATTAAATCCAATCGAGTATGAATAGTCGAAAGGTGTCTAAAAGGCTCGCCAGAATCTTACCGAAACAACGATCGATCTCTACCAGGGAGGGAAGTCTAAATCCGACTATTGTCACCAAGGTCTCGCACTTCTCTTTCCGATCGTCTCTATATCTAGAAACGGCGGTTCCGTCTAAATTAAAAATCTGGAATGACGTGCCACGCACGTCGAAAATATTTGTCCTGAAATTGCAAGTCTAGTTTTAAGTATATTGAAATACAACCCAGGCAAAACAAATTTACCGATGAATTCAAAAAGAAGACGAATTATTGTATACGGTTTGGTCACTCGTTATGGTCCGTGAACCAGTTACTAGCGCAAGGAGTTAAGTGCTCGCACTTCGAGTATCCTGAAAATCTGCGAATTGAACCGAATCTCCTGTATGTTCGAACTTTCAACGATAAAATAACGCCTAACGAACAACGCCTACGTACTTCCGGAGTGCGAGCAACGTACGAATCCTTAACATCCTTCCTATAACCGTCGCAGATAGTGCTATCGACCCGCCAGTGCACACTGGCGTAAGCATTCGAGCATATTTAAAACGGTCGAAAATCCAGCGGCGGGACGAAACGGTCGTAGAAATTTTCCTACGGCCAAATTGCTGGAAAACTCGGCAGGGGTGAGGAAGGAGCGTGGCCGTCGCTACCAAGAGGCTGGCAGCCCCTCCGCCACCAGCGACCACCGCCACCCCCTCCCCGTGGCACCGTTCGAATCCCTAGCCTAGAGAGATGCCCGTTTCTGCCCTCAAACGGCACGGCGCACGCTCCAGCCATGACAGTGGTTCTCAACCTTGGCGTTCCACCGTATCCGAGTCTATATTACGCACGGCATTCGGCCGTGTCTGCACGCCGCTCCCTGGGGAAATTTTTCGGCGGAGAGAAGCCGTGCAGAGAGAGTTAATTGGGTAAGACCAAGAAATACTGGCCTCGCTCCAGTCGATCACGTTTCCGCGGTCCGCGGCAAACGGGATTACACCGCGTTCGCGATCCATGATGGACGATGGTTTAAATGGTTGTGCGACGATTTTTCGCCAACTGAGACAAACCATGGACGAACGAATTAAAAGTTTACGTTGGCTATCGACGATCAAAGCGACGATCATTGAAGTGAAAGATGGGGAAACTTTATGAGACACAAAGTTTTATTTATACGCTTTACGAAAAGTCATTTAAACAGTTGAAAATATTATGCTGCTTTGCATTTGTAAGGTGCAACTCGACAAAAATTATAAATTGATCATTTTTGGCAATTCCTAATTATTTTGGAGTAACTACATATATAATTTTTAGGGTTTTACACGAGAGGTTATGTTTGTGAGTTTGCATAAAGAGAGTTGTTAGTTTCTTAATAAACTACTATTATTTAGATGAATTTTGGGCTGATTTCAAACAAATTAAAGATCTATCGTTTTTGTATTGAAAAAACGTTTGGAAGATTGTCTGAAAAATTATTAAAAAGGCTTCTTGTATAATTCTAGTCTTCTCTCTGTGGGAAATAGAATTTCTCAAGGATGAAAATATAAGAATTCATGGGTTTTCAAATTTACAGAGATATTGTCAGAATGGGAAACAAAACTTTTGTCGATCAACGAAAATCCAAGAGACCACGCAGACAAATATTCAGAAGTGAAATAACTTCAATTTTGTTTCTCGCAAAAATCATCCTTATTACTCTCGCATCTAAAAACTTATCAAAGACAATTCGATTCTAATGAAATTTCGCACAAATGCAGTTTTTCGAAATGAATATTTGACACGTATTTCCTTTCTTCATCAGCAATTTTTGATGTCGAAGTGATGAAAACTAACCTCAAAGTTGGCGGCGCGAAACATATTTCGTCAGATATCTCAGAAATGATCGAAGATACAGTTTCTCGTGTAGATTGACGAAATTATTATTTTTTAACGGCGAATTTAACAATGTACACCATTTGTTCAAACGATATATTAAATCGAAGCAAACCTAAAGAAGAGGAATGCGATATTTATCAAAGAAAATTGGCTCATTGTCGAGAGATCGGTTTTTGGAAGATGGGACGCGAATGAGAACCACTAGAACGCGATCCGTGCTACTGGGCTACGGCGCTTTGGCCGACCGACCGACTCTACTCGCACACCGATTCTTCTTTTCCCTCTGTCGTTATCCGGTTCGCCTTTCTCTTTCCCTCTTTGTCTCTCTTTGTCATCTCTCTTTAGAACGGTCCCTTGTCTCGCGCCACGTCACGCAAATCTTACGTCTTGCCGCGTTACGAGGCCTGCTTTTTCCTCCACTTCCGAGTTTAACCGGAAACCACACGCCGCGATCCAGGCGATCCTCGTTTCCCGTTCGGTTCCCCCGGGGTGATCGAGCGGACGGCCCGTGTTCTTCGTGAATTCATCTTGGAAGATGGACAAGTGGAATTAAAGAAAAAATGTTCGGGGGAAGTTGTTTGAAAATTTGCAAAAAGGAGAAAGCGGGAGAAGTGAAATTGAAAGGATGAAACCGGAGCTGTCGAAGCTGTCCTGGTGAATTTTTGAAAAGACGAGGGTCGACGAAATGAAATGAAATGAAAAATCCCCGAGAATTTAAGAGGAAGATTCGCGAAGAAAGAGGGGAGGAAGCTGAATTGATGAAAGTGAATATTAATGTCTCTAAGTGGAAATTAATATCTCTGGAAATGTGAAAAAAATACGAGGAAGAGAATTAAGGGGCAAAAGGGATGTAGCAGGTTCGGATTCGTGGGTCGATTCGTGATCGAAGGGAAAAGGGACTTGGAACGAGAATGATGAATCTCAGTCGTTAAGACGACGATCTGATACGAGTGGAAAGTTTCCAAGTGTTTATTAGCCTGGTCAGCAAAAAGCAGAATCGAAGTTCCCCGATTGAAAGATCCAAATTTCTCGGAGAGAAACTCGGCGAACAGTTGAATTTGTTCGTTGGTGTTTGGATTTTTGTCGCAAGGATATCTGATCCTTTGAGTTCCAGCAACGCAATCTGAGATACTTCGGATGACTCATTTACTTTATCAGAGGCAGAGATAGGAGTTATACCGGGGAGTATCAAACCTAACCTAAACCTTGCAGTTGAACCTTGTGTTTTAGGTAACCGAGAGTAATAACTTCTTTTGGTAACTTCAATCGATAAATTTCCATACTAGCGCCGCTAATGGCGTATATCCACTTAACCTAGATATTATAATCACGTACTCCCGTCTATAGAAACAAACAATACTCGCAATCGACCCGCGCTCCTAATTAATTTCCAAGTATTACGATCGTATACCTGCAAACAGAGAGTATGAAAAGCCACAAGATCTTGTGGGAAAAACCTGGGACCTCGTCAACACCCATAACGGATATTCCGCAGAAGCGCAAAAATTCCAAATTCTTTTTTTCAATTCCCTTTTTTAGTTCTCTGGAACTTCCCCTGCAAGTTTATGGCATCGCGAGTGACGAGTCATTTTTTTCTCGATTCTCTGGCGGTCAACGTTCGAAAGGAATAATTCTTAAAACATAATGAAAAAAATCACGTTTGGACTTGAATTTAATTTAAAATTAATAAAATTTAGTTTTATGTTTCGTTTTAAATGCTCATCTGACCTCAGTCAGTACGAGTTTTCCCTCATTTCATCGAGCACAACGATCACCTAAACCTGATCGTGCCATTAATATCCAAGAAACTATTTTTCTTGAAGGTTCCCGCGCTTCTCTTTTTCTCTCGTTCTCTGGCGTCGCCAGTGGCACAAGTAATTATCAAATAATTCCGGCAATGACCTGACTCGAGCCGAGATGACTCGAAGCCTGAAATCGGCCGGACCCGAGTTGTCGTTTTAACGAACCGTAATGAAAAGCCCGGAAAGGAGGACGGTCGAGGCTGGCGTTGACCGATGATCAAATCGCTGACGACGCGTACCGCGGCTCGCGATTCGATTTCCTTTTCTTCGTCGACGAAACGTATATATATATATATACCTCGTCTGAGACTGAGAGGAAAGAATCGGTACTACTTCGGATCGAAATCGATCTTATCTCGACTCGACAACCTGATTCTGGCAAGCAACCAGCGATATTTTTTCATCCCGTTGGGAATTTATAAAATTCACTCTGCTCGTTATCTGAACCTTGCGATTATCCTGAAACCAACCTTAACTTCACCTGTGCCAACGATTCTAACCATCAACCGAAACTCCATTTTCCCCCAATCGGATCACACGCGAGGTACGCGCGAAGACCGAATCCCATCTTCCAAGGTCCGCCTAATCAGAGCCTAGTGTTTCCTTGAATCTTCCACTCTTCTCGAGACTATCTCTAATCACCGTTCATCCAACCGATTCTCCGACGTCTTCCGACCAATCACACCCCTTTAATCGCCGATCTAATGACACGAATCGTCGAAAATACGGCCTGCCCGATAAATAACACACAAAAGCCAGAGCGAAAGAGAGAGAGAGAGAGAGAGAGAGAGAGAAAAGGAGGGGAGGAAGGAGGTTGTGCGACACGATCATCAAAGCCGTCAGCCAGATCGATGCTACGCGGGGGTGGAAGTACTATCCGCGGAACTAGGCTAGGCTAAAGTCCCTGAAACAACTCGTTACGTAACTTTCGCCTTCGACAATGCGGTTCCTTATTGCGGACTGGCGATCATTCCCGGCGCTGGTTAACCCTTGGACGCCGCTATCGGGTCGTTTTGACCCGACTCTGTGGCGTGGCCGTGAGGCTGACACACGGGGAGAGCAAGAGGAAGGCAAATATCGACGAAGAATGCGAAAGAGACGAGGAGGTCCAACTCTAGGTCACTCGAATGAAGTTAGAGACGAAAATTTCGAGGAATTGCAACGTTCATTTCCGAAATTTTCAACTTCTAATTTTAGAGAGTCGCAGTACGTGTTTCTGTGATAAGAAAAAGTAGGAATATGATATAATTTGCAATTACTCGCCGAGTCCCATACATTCGTTAATCTTCGAAACAGGAAATATAATATCCTGCATCCTACCCGAGAAAGAAGTTAAATTTTCCCTAAATGTATCACTTAAACTTCCCTGAAAATACTTGCAAAGGTACATCCTTTCCAAATTTATTCCAAAAGAAGACTTTGTCACGATGTAATTAATTCCGTATTTTCCCAATCTTAAAAAGGCAAAATTCATATTATTTCAGACCCCACAGCAAAGGAAAGAATAAAAACAAATCTCTTCACATTGAAACAAATAATCGTTTCCTTATTTCATACGTCATCACACGTGCGTATATACACACGTACGTTCCATCTAGTTTGGAGCAGAGTTAAAAAGCAACCCCCTTCCGGTTTGTCGGACACACCGACCACGGAAGAGAGTCACAGACTCGACGGTCGTTCGTGGAAATCGATAACGCGTGGTGACTGACGCCTCTAGAGGGGAAAAAAACGAATAAAGAGTTATCGTTTGTCACGTTGTAACGTTGCGAGCTGGAGTCGAGGAAGAAAGTCCTGCGGATTTCTTTTTTCTGGGAAAATTGGGGATACCAAATTGGGGAAGGTGGAGTTCCTGGCTTGTTACGTAACGAGGCTCTCGAAAGCTTCGACTCTCGAGGACACTTGCCACTCGCCTCTATTCCAACCTCCGAACTAAGCTCCACTAACTGGGATCTCCCTTCTTCCGTTTTATTATACTTTGCCCGATGGTTTTTGAATTTAAGGGGTTAGGATTCGCGAATATTCGGGAGTGTTCCGGTGAAACTCAGAATGACCAGCGTCCAAGTGGATCGCGTAACGTCGAGGAAGATTTTATAATTTCGATGAAAATTTCCTCGACTCGTTGTAATGTTCCGTGTTCTACGCGTTAGAGTGTAAGAAGCTCTCAACTAAACATTAATAACTCAGCGCAGAACCTACGCTAAAATTGTAGGCTTCCAATTAAAATTTCTCCCCACTTAATTCCAATTAAAATTCGCGGACTTTCGTGATAGTAATTGCGAGGTAAAATTCGAAAAACAATCACGATCCTCTGAAAATTTTTAGAAAATGCTCAAAAATTCTTCGGATTTAAAAAAAAAAAAAAAAAAAGAAACTAACTCTAAGTTTTAAATCAAAGTCGAAGAATATCACGTTGTATTGTAACAACCCCAGTACGATTCGTCTCACTGAAAGGCCCAGAAGCAACTGTTCTGACTTTTTTGCCGTAAAATTTTATCGACATGCAAACATTTGAATCGATAGAAAACAAATTACAGGCGCGATCGCTCAGTACCAGACAACGCCACTCCTACTCGAGATCTACTCCACGTCCCCTCGCGAATCACGTGACCCAAATCAACCAATCGCTAATTTTCGTTGCATCAGCGTTGCATTTAAAGCGGCCCGATTTTCTGGGTTATCCCCGCTAAAATCACTTTCAGTGATAAAAAAATGGCGGAAGTGGTGGCGTGCAACGGGTGTAAAAGAAGAAAGCTGGAGGGCCAGACATTGTTGAGGGTTCATCCGATCGTTGATAATCGGGCAACGTTCCGCGTCAAAGGGAACGTCCAGAATCACGGGACACTCGTCACTGTCACACGAGCTGGCCACAGAGGTGTGAACTTGAAACGATCCTGGAAAACTGGCCAATTAACCTTGACACGGTTGCCCGGCCGCGATTCCTCCTCGCAAATTCAATTTACGTAAGTGTCGCCACCGCTGATTAGACGGATCGCCATTCCTTTGTTAATACCTTCCTTTTACTCCCTTTCCGTCGTTTTCAACTTTTCACCTCAATTTACCGTTACTGCATTTTTATTTTTTCTGAATCTTCAGCCTCTCTTTATTTTATTTGGTGACATTGTTAGGCTTGATTTGTTGAAATTTTGTTGAACAAACGATTATTCGTTTAGCTGTCAAACAAATATCAGACAACGAGAGTCATCGAATCGCTGCTTTGGTGAATTAACGACTTTAATTCTGTGATATCCAATAACAATTAAAATATCAATATACGTCATGTCTTTTTTTATTCGAAATTTCACGATTTTTAAGATAATTTCTCTTATCACGAGATTTGTCTCTGATTTCGAAGATTATAACACACTATGTTCTTTAGTTTCAAGTTTCGAGCAGGCAACACCAAATTTATCCTAACCATACGTTACGTCCGTAATTGCAAATTTTCGGAGCTTTCAAATCTACGCTCACCACGCTTTAATTCCAAATGTCGAAGCTTCTCAGTTGATTCTTACTATTTAAATGCTAAAATCATTAAGTGAAGAATCTTTCCACGAGTCGAATCTTTTCAATTTACTCACGAAATGAATGAAAATTTTGAAAATACAGTTTTAGAGAAACTTTCAACACTTGGAGTATTTCTTTTTCTCTCTCTCTCTCTCATTATGTTACACTGTTATGCTGATTGAATTTTTGAGCAATGTTCGGTAGACTCTTATTCGAGGTATTTGTTCAAATTTTTATTGTACGGAATGAACGACCGCTCCGAAATCGATATAACAATCGATTAACCCATTGAGTTGTGTTGTGTAAGAACAAAGTTGTGTTAACGGAGCAAAAAGAAATTTCGATTTGCCATTCGCTTGATATTTTCTCATTATTATATCCTCCATATAAATTGTACAATTTAATGAAATTTCACTCTGAACTGAAGCACTCGGAATATCACGTTGCTCGGTTCTTAATAGGTTAAAGCTCAAATTGTAATCGTGAAAGGAAATTTCAAATTACAATTCGCTTGATATTTTTCCATTGTTTCGTAATTTTGTCAAATTCCAAGAAATTGGGGTACTCGATAAATTATTACTTGGTCCTTGGTAATGGGTCGAAATTGAAACCGCAATTATGAAAGGGAGTTTTAAATCACAATTTGCCCAATATCTGTTCATCGTTATATCCTCCACTTAAGTTCTACAATTTTGTAAAATTTCGTATCCTCCGCTTAGACTCTACAATTTGATGAAACTTCAAGAAATTGAAGTACCCGCGACGCTTAATTCTTGCTTGGCCCTTGATTCTTTCAAAATTCGAACAAATTCATTTCCTTCATTGTACCTTTATACCATAAATGGCACAATAACGTAACAATAACAACGCTGATCAAACGTGCATGCATTCGCAGAAACAAAACAAAAAAAATAAATAATGGGTATCGCATGCACGGACGCCAAGGCGTAATTACTAATTACCATTGATCCCGGTGATAAGAAGTGTTCGTTCGACTAATTGGTCGTCTAGTCGACACGAAAATAACGATTAAACGCGTGAGTCATTAAATACCTCATCCCACACAGGCGAAACGACGTGTAACACACGTGTGCAGTCGTTACGCGTCTCTATCCGCGTCTGTGATATCCACACGAATTTGATTCGCAGGAAATGAATCATGTTTCGTGGCCCCTTTCCTCACTCGCTATCACGCGTAATACGCTCGCTAACTGGGCAGTCTCTCTCTTTCTCTCTCTCTCTCTCTCTCTCTTTTTGTCTCTCGCTACTGTGTTGTGTTTCCCAGCACTGGCTTTCGTTATTAAAACCGTACACAGCGAAAGCTACGAGATCGCGTAATCGCGCGGGCAGGACGAATTCTCCCCGGGAATTTTTCTCCCATGGCGCATCCACCGAGGGAAAGAGAAAATCGCGCCCGCGACTCTAGAAAATTAATCCCCCCGTGTAACTAGAACTTTTTTTTTTTGCAGTAGAGACAACCGATCGCGCGTAGTGTCGGTCAGTTTTCATAAATTTTTCTTTTCTTCTTTCAACACGTCGACTCTGCCTGCCATGCGAAATTTTCACAGTTTGTCCGTGGTACAAAACGTTTGATTTTCATAAGATATTATAATGCAACAAAGTACAAGCTTTGACGCTGACAAAGTTAGTACGTGTCTTGTGGAAATCAAATATTTTGTGTCACAGATAAAAACATGGAAATTTCGCGCGATGATAGGAATAGTAAATAATAAATAATAAGTAAAAGTTAACAAGTTATCTAGTCATTTATGTTTGTTGAAATTCATTGTTAATTAATAATAATAGTTAATTAATATTCATCTCGTTTTAATTATTCTAAAATATTTACAAAAATGGAGAAAATGGCCAGAAATGACTTAAATTTAGTTTCCTTCTTGCCGTGACAATTTTCTAATTTTCTGCACAGTGTTGGACCATTTTTTGCCGACGATGGAGACAAATTTAAAGATTATAGATGATAGTAACTCGAGGTGAAGTAAAATGGCGGAAGAACATCGTACATCAAGTTTACTGGAAGGCTTCAATCTTCAAATCCATCGTGGAAAATGAAGATTCATCCGTCACGAAAAGAATTTTTCAATGTTTTTATGTACTATGAACAATTTGTACGATTTATCTTCGCTGTTACGTGACGTGAAAACATTTCGAAAGTAGAGGCTTCAAGCTTTGTAAGGTTAGGTTTTAGGTTAGGTTTATCGTCTCAGGTTTTAAGTTTATTGTCTTAGGTTTAAGGTTAGGTTTATTGTCTCTGGTTTTAGGTTAAGTTTAAGGTTAGGTTTATTGGCCTAGGTTAGCTTAGGATTTTTTCCTTTTTTTTTACAAAATTGTAACAGTTTAGTATTTAGTGTCCGAACATTAACGGAAGTCACTGTACGTAAAAGTAGGACATGTAACGTAAGAATTTTATACGCAATATTGTAAATAATTTTCTTTTCGTCATAGGTATTAATTTTTTACTAATTCGATAGTCGATTCAACGTCAAAGGACGAACGAGGATTAATCGAGTATTGATGATGACTAAAATTTGGTACAGATAAATCAGATCCCACTGCATCTATTTCCACTAGTTGTCTATTATTTTATTTAATCGTTTAAAGAACTACAAATATACCAATTTCAAATCAAATCAACATCTCCATCAATGTTAAAAATGACAGAATTCAACGGAGGTGTCTCAAAGAGATCAAAACATTCGATGAAATTCATTTCGCAGATAAACGAGTAGGATGAAGTTCAAGTGAATGAATACGACAGTTCATTGACACGTGGTCAATAATTATTGGCACAAAATGAAATTCGATGGCGCGAAATTCAAACTTCGAAGAGAGTCGCGTGGCGACGTGTTTCGTTTAACGACGAATGGTAAACGTTAAACGAAAGTTCTCTTCGAAATACAGCGGCTGATGTTAATATCGAGCGTTTGTCAGAGAGTATCGACGTATAATTAGCCGCCGCTGGATGCTTGTTTTAACGATAATGAACGCGCAGTGGAACAACAGGAATGTCATTAAAGGTTGACTCGCGTCCTCCGCTGACTTTTCCGGATAAAGAGCCGTGGGCTTGATATTTTAAAATATTAACGAAAGGAATCGTTTCAGTTTCTCAAAGGAGGAGAACAAAGAGAGAAAGGGAGAGAAGATAGCTGCAGACAGATAACCACTTCACAACTCGAATGCAACCGGGGGGGGGGATGTGCTCGACGGTAGGAAGAGTCGGGGAGGAGGGGAAAAAAGAAAGAACAAACGTCGTAAGCCTTTCGATAGGTACGACTCGTCTGTTGTTGCGGATCGATACTTCAAACTGGTCCAGCGTACCTCGAAGGGGAATAAGGGAAACTGTCGCGCGACTTTGTGCCATTTTACGTCTGGTCGCGTTTTAATTCGGTAAGAGAGAGAGAGAGAGAAGAAAATTCGCGGGAAGAAGAGATGAATTACAAAGAAAACAATGTACACAATTTATGACGGTTGATCGACAAAGTTGTTGCTCGTGCAACGAATTCATCGACATTGGAATTTCTCTGAATAATGTATTTACAAAAGAATGTATTTACGAACGCCCTGAATTTTTTAAAGACCGAGAAATAAAGGAAGACTGACTCTGCGGAAGCAATCTTCATCGTGGTTTAATTATTAGATTGCGATTGCGTAATATCTTGTTAAACGATGAATACCCTCTCAAATAATGAATATTCAAAGGAAATTGAAATACATGGAAGGAAAGTTAAAGACGTCAGAATATATTCGTTTTCACTCTTGGAGGAACTTAAATTCGAGCGAGAGTTGTTTCAATTATGAAGTCGTCAGTCGGTCAACCTAACCTAAACCAATATTTTCTCTTTTTTTTAATTCACAACCTGCTACATTTACAAAGACGAAACTCCTTCGTCAATAATTAAATGTGTAACTTTCAACGGACGCGAAGAAATTGAAAATGTTGGAATACTCCTCATTTCTAAAACAAGTTGTTCCAATAATATTAGTATATTCTTCTTTTCCGTTTCTAAAACAAGGATTGTTTCAACGGCAACAACTATTTCCTATGTTTCCAAAGTCACACAGGTTTTTATACTCAAAGATGAAAAAAAAATGGCGTCAAATTAATGTAAGAAATCAATTAATTAAATTAACGTGAATTAATGTAACAAATTGATTGGTTAAATTAATGTAAATTAATGTAACAAAAACAGGGGGGAGGAGCAAGAAAGGGGGATAAATTTTCAGCAGACGGGACGAAGAAATTGACACTGAACAATTATGGGCTACTTCTTTTTAAAAGGGTTGCTTCAACAGCAACCAGTATCACCTGTTTCTCTTTTTATACTCGAAGAGGGAGAAAAATTCTCAGGGCGACTCGCTTGTTTAATCTAACGAAACGTCCCTCGTGTTTCCACGTCGAGCGACGTTTGTGTGACAATGAGCCACGGTGGCATCGGCGTCTCGGGACAATTCTTCGAACGAGCATCCCTCTAAACGTGCCGTCGCAACGACGCCTTTACTACAGGCACCTTGTTATTCGAATCTTCGCGCGCTTTCCTCCGCGTCGTCGCTGGAAAATTGAAGGCTCGACTATCGAGGCACTGACTACCCCGAAGGAACATCGTTTCGCCCATTTCTTCTTCGCGGGAAGAGCCCCTCCGGGGAATAACGCGGCCACGTTCGGCTTGTAAATCTCCATTAAGCTCGAACGAGATCCCGTTTCGTCGCTCACTCTTCATTTCTCATCGGTGAAGACGAATCAACGTATTCAACCATCGCGCGATGTCCGGGATATTTTTGAACGTTCGAAATTACAAGAGTTCAAGTATCGCCGATTTTTCGAAAAATTTGTTTGCATTCGCCAAAATGTTTACGTTCAAAAATGAATATGTATACATTCTGAATTCGTTACTCAGAATTAGCGGAGCGACTTTCGATAATTTTAAGCACTCGAAAGCACTGTTGCGAAATTGCAACAGTTCAAATATTTCCGATTTTTCGAAAAAATTCGTACGTTCAAAAATGAATATGTATATATATATATATTCTGAATTTATTACTCAGAATTAGCGGAGCGACCGACTTTCGATAATTTTAAGCACTCGAAAGCTTACTGACCGATTAAGGAACTCACGCGGGAGTAGGAGATCGATGGAAAGCCGACGGCGCATTTTCTGCTTTGTTCGAGCTCGCAACCATCCCCCTTTCCGCCCCTGCAAGCTGGAAGCTGTTAATCTCGCCAGTTTACAATAGGTCAGCGCGTTTGGTTCATCGATCTCCGGGCGTCGCGTTTCGCGGTACACGTCGAACAATCGGCCGCGAATCGCCCAAATCGAGGAAAATGGGTCAAGTCCTAATTGCACGGACGCCGGAAGGACAGAAGGAGATGAGGACAGCGTGTCTAGGGTGACGTATCGTTCGATCTCCCCTCGGCGGGAATGGAGCAAATGATCCTCGTTCGAAGATGTGGAAGCAGCGTCATTGCCGAATTTAACGATGGAGTTTGACATTTTCAAATCAAAAATCACTTCCTTCGGTAAAAGAATTTTTTTTATTTTATTGACCGTTCAGGCTGTCAAGAATTTGAAAGAAATAATTTTTAAAACGTAATGGAAAAAGATCGTGTTCGAACTTGAGATTCAATTTAAAACTGACAAAATTGGTTTCATTCTTATATTTTGATGTTTTATTAACAAAAAAAAAAAGAAAAAGAAAGAAAAATAGGTGGGAAGAAACTCTACATGTACATACAGTCGTCTCAAATTTTTACGTGCATATTGTATTATATATCAAATCGGTAATGTCATCTTCTGCATCGAAGCGACTCGATTAAAAGTTACAGCGCAAGGTAAACAGGGAAGAGGAGATTTCCTTCCTTGAGAAATCAAAAAGAAGCAAGTTCGATTTGAAAGAAGAGCGTAAAGCGAGACGAGAGAGAAATGGAAAATTGTCGGTGAATTGGGCGGATACGGTCGCCAGAGAATTGATAGAGGAGAGGAAACACTAGGGGGAAGGAAAAAGGGGGAAAAAGGAAGAAAACACAGAGAAGTCCCGTGCCAAGTCAATACTTCGTTCCCGATAACGTCACTCGATTACCGATTAAAGGAAGATTTCGATATCGAGCCGTCTCGCATCTGGCTAAATAATCAATCGTCCAACCACCGCCGGGCTTTTGCCATTTTTTTACCATTTTTATTATCTTTTTTTTTCTTTTTTTTTTTCTTTTTTCTCTTTTGAGGCGATCAACTCTTTGCCGCTCTCTGCCTACCAATTTGTTTCAACGTTCCTCTCTACCTTTTTACCCTCGCGAACGGACGAGTGGATTACTTTTTTAAAACAACATCCACATTTTTCCCGTACTCGGGTCTGTTGTTACGAGCCGAGAGAAATATTTTTCGGACAATTTCCTTGCGTGCGATTACATACGACGCCGTGTATTGGCAAAGTTTGACAACTCGAACAGTCGAGATAACACTCGTACTGTGTATTTTGATTGATCTTTTTGGAAATGAAAAAACTGCACGACTTGTAGCCCAGTACGATTCGTCTCACTGAAAGGTCCAGAAACGACTGTTCTGACCTAGAAAATGAAGACGACTTTTTTGCAAAACAAATTACAGGCGCGATCGCTCAGTACCAGACAACGCCACTCCTACTCGAACTCTACCCCACGCTCCCTCACAAATCACGTGACCCAAATCAACCAATCGCTAATTTTCGTTGCATCAGCGTTGCACCCGATTTTCTGGGTTACCCCCGCTAAAATCACTTTCAGTGATAAAACACCGATCTCTTCCGACGAGGAAGAGGAGGTTTAAAAATAAAATGGAGTGAGACACAGAAATGAAAATGCCATTCGAAAAGAAAGCAGTGAATTTCCTTTGGTGTCAGTTCAAAAATTAACTTGAAAGAAGATCAATAAAATTATACGAGATTAACAAAGTAATAAGATCAACGAAGGATTTAAATTAATGTTTCTACCGTGAGACAGAGCCATTACTCTTATCTCGATTCATTTTTAAATACGTACATCGCTGAAGCACGAAAGAAAGGAGCACGAAACAAAATATTTTATTTACAATTCCTTTCAACTGTCATTAATTACGTATTTAAACGTAAAATAATTACGAGAAAAATAAAATGATTATTCCTAACGTAGGAGGTTCGAAGAGCAGGAATATAAAACAGACGCTCGAAGCAATTCGAAAAGAAGGAATTGGATACATGGGGGAATTGATTCTTTGGATTATAAAGCATCTATCGATTTCTCGGAAAATCGCGAATCCCGCGATGGTACTTATCGGTGGTTTACAGTCGAAAAGCCTCGAAAACGCGTTCGAAAAGAAAAAGAAAACTGATCAAGCCAAAAGCGAATGCGTCGTAAAGACGTCGACGCGCCGAAGATCGTAAAATAAAAATAGGATCTCTTGAAGGCGCCCTGACTCGTTCGATATTTTCCATCGCTCTCCGCGTATCTCGACAGCCTCGTTTATCGATCATGTGTACGCGGTCCAAAAACCGTGTGGGATCGAGGTTCAACCTTTCGCAGGACCGGAAACTCCCTTTTGAAGAGGACTCTCTGCTAGTTGGTTCCAAAGGATTGTTGCGAAGAGGGAAAGAAATAAAGAGACAGAGAAACAAATAAATAGAGGGGGTAACAACGGAATAGAAAAAATGAAGTAACAAATAAATAAAAATTGCACGACTTGTAGCCCAGTACGATTCGTCTCACAGAAGCAGCTGTTCCGACTCACGTGACCCAAATCAACCAATCGCTAATTTTCGTTGCATCAGCGTTGCACCTGAAGAGGCCCGATTTTCTGGATTATACCCGCTGAAATCACTCTCAGTGATAAAAAAAGAAAAGAGGATGACGACGAAATGGAAAGACGCGCGAAAATTCAGAAAACGAACGACGCGACTGGCGATTGACGGTGTATATAGCATGAGAGCACGTTGCTCGCTGGCAACACACGCAGAAACGCGTTCGCTGGTCGCGCGACGCGACCTCACGCGCCTTTTTCGCTCTCGCGGAGTCATCTCTCTCTCTCCCTCTCTCTCTCCAACTCTGTTTCTCCAACTGTCCGGCTGTTCCTCTCCTCTTTTTTTCGTGGGACGAATTCGAGTGATACGCGCGAGATTGGCGCAAGGCCAGCAGGCGATTGCGTAACTCGCGTCAATGCGAATCGTTCGGCCGCTCGATGAGTGCCTCGTTCGCCACGCTCATCGTCTGCTCTTTTCCTCCTTCCTCCTGCCTCCACCACCTCCTCGCGGTACGACCGCGGTCCGCTTCTTCTGCTCGCGTCGATCTCTCGGTCGCGGTTAGCCAAAGGCAGAGAGGCTCGAATTCATTCCTTCGAAGAGATCGAAGGGATCGAGAACTCGGAATTCGTGACTGAAGAACCATCGAAGATACGTTTATTTGGAATTTATGGCCCAGAGCATGACCAATAGGTGTCAATGAAACAATGAAAAATCGTCGATAATTGAAACTGACACCACCTCGTGAAAAAGAGATGTTGAAAAATCGTTGAAAAAAAAGAGACTTCGTGGAAAAGAGATATTTTGCTTGGTTTCGTTTTTTGAAAAAAACGATTCTGCTTTGGCAATCGTGAGTTTGTTCTTTTCGAAACGATGGTTCCTGATTTCCGATATCGTTCAGAGGGATGGAAAAAAAAAAAAAAATTATTTTCGCGACTGCGAATGAAAGATAGATCGGAATTTCCTCTCTACGATCCTTTAACACTCTCACGGATCTGTTGAAGTCTTCGGTTTCGAATCGAAAATACATGTAGTTGCACTCGTACGAGCCTTGAGCGATTTAGGCACTTCGTGGCCACGTCCCGCGTCTCTAGATTCGGATTTTTTCACTTTTCCTCGTTTTTCCCATTCGTCGGACGATGTAAAATCACTTTCGAGGAAGAGAAAAAGATAAACTCGAAAGTTTGACGCTTTAAAACGAAAGCAATTATTACGTTGGGAAATTAGGTGAATTTCTACCTTACCGGCTTCCAATTTTCGGCCATTTTTCGTTGGTCCATCTTATACGAGATTTGGCATTTCTTTTTATTTACATTTTTATTAAAAAGCACGGAACATTGAACAGAGTAAAATAGGGGAAAAACCGCTAATTTTACCCGACTCGACGTCCGACTAAGTTATACAGGTTATTTTCGTGCAGCGTTTTTCTCGGAAATGGCAAACGAGAGGACAAAGTTGCACGATCAACACAGCAGCGTATAATTGTATAATTTTATCATATAATTCTATCTTTGTCTGCTTGTCATATCAAGACAAATTCAAACATACAGTTATAAACGATCACATATCGAGAGTGGGAAAATGAATTTAGTATTTAACACGTCAACACGAGTCTTGCTCGAAATGGTGTAAAAATGGGATAGGATGAAGTATCGTCCTTTGCTCGAGCACGTCTAATTTGTTTGCACACGCAGCAGAAATCTTGCCCCCGCGTCGTTTTTATCTCGCCGATGCGCGCAACCGCGGCGGACCAGGCAACTTCAAACAATTCTGTTAACACAGCCTGATGCCGCTGTAAACACGCGTCTAGGTAAACTCAGGCTCGCGACACGGCGTCTCGTATAGTTCAACTCGTACGGTTGAGCTACTCCGTTCAGAGTTTGCTCTGAAACCATCCTGAAATTACCGTGCGATCTGCGCGTTGCCTCTGAGGGGCCGGACCTTCGACGACGTGCCCCTGGAAATTAAAATTCCAAATTGAATCTCGTCCGATACAGAACGATACGAATTCTCTTTGTAGCGCTCGTGAAAACTCACTCACTCACTCGCTCGCTCGTGGTTACGTGATGCGATGCGACGTTAATCGCAATTTTTTTGCGGTTATTTTGCTAGTAGCGAGAATGAACATGAGCGCGAGTGTTCTTTTCTCGACGTAATACTTCTGTGGAAATAGAAGTATGATTATACAGAGACGATTATGTGGTGGTAGAACCGGAAAGTGGGTGATTTTTCGTGAGAAAGAAATTTTTTTGTTTGAGGTTTCGTTTTCGAGAAAATTAAGTTTGAAAATTTACCAAATGTACAGTTGAATTTGGACGATTTTAGATTGAGTTTGGAGTGGGTGGTTTTACACGAGAAAATAAGTCGAAAATAAACAACAAAATTTTTTCGTACAAAGCTTCGTTTTCAAGAAAATCGAGTTTGGAAATTTGTTAAATATGATTCAATTTGGCCACTTTTAGACTAATTTTAAAAGTGTCTCAGGAGTGTCTATTTAAAACTTCGTTTTGAAGAAAATAGACTTTGAACATGTAGAAATTGACTTGTCAATTAAATACAATCACATTAAATTTGAAACTGAATTTTCAAAAATCGTAAAATTGCATTCTACACTTCTGACTTAACGATCGTCTAATAAGTTACAGTTGATAAATTTAATCAAGCTTAATTTTCTAGTCGAAAACAAAGAATTTTATTCTCCCTTTTCGACGTACTTTCTCTTAACAAGCAGACTCAACCCCTTGAAAATTCACTCCGTGAAACTTCTTTCCTGCCACGCGTAATTTAAATAGCAGTAAACAATTAACCGTCGACGATCGATCGACTGGTATCTCGTCGATTATTCAACGCGATAATTAATTAACGTCTACTCTTATTTATCTTCCGTAATTGGAGGAACTCGGTGGAAAAGTTGCTTTCGCAGCTGCAACTTGAATTTCGTTCCATACAATTAATTAAGGATCGGCGACGACACCGCGAAGGGCATTTGCAACAGGAAATTAACAAACACTCGTTAGGTGACGCGTCGCGAATAATCAGAATATTCGTTCGAAAGTTGTTGGGAACGTTGAATTAGCGTTTGAAGACGGCTGCCGCGCGAATGTTGGTTCAACGATGAAACTCAACGCCACGTTGTTTTTCATATTTTGGGAAATAAATTAAGGGAAGGCGGAGAAGGTAGTTGGGAATGTGACAGCGGCAATATTTGGGAAATATATTACCAAACCTGTGTAATTTACTAGGGACGAACAGAGAGAAATAGCGTTTCGAATGGAAGCGCCATCGCGGCTAAGCAACATCCGGTTTCATTAGAAATTCCATAATTGTAACCACTTTTTTAAGAAAATTACTTTTCATTGCTTGACGCAGAAACAGTATGTCTGAAAAAACTTCCGTTTTTTTTTTTTTTTCAATTTTTCGTACGTTTAAATATAATTAATACAATTAATATCATTAATATAACAAATATAATTTTAGGATTAGAAAAGAAATATTAGACAGTATTATTTTTCTTTCTTCCCCTGGCAAGTAATCCAACATCTCCATATAAATTTACTTTTGTAAATAACGAACGATCTTGTAACTAATAATTGATAGAAATCCAGCCAAGTTAAATCTTGTTCCTACACGGTTTCTTCTTCTGATTTGCATTTCGAGTTCTACCAAAAAAGGATTCACGAAAAGCACGACCAAAGTCTCGAAAATCTCCTGCAACAGTCGCGACTGTGAACGGAATTTTCATTTTCGTAGTTTTATAATTTTGCCAAGGATCGCTTCCTTTCGTCAAACGAAATCTCGATGATCTTCCGCGGACAATTGGCTGGAAAAATCGGCGGCTTCTGTTGAAACCGACGAACCGAGAGAGCGAAAGAGACGAACGCAGGAAACGATTACGCCACCATGGAAAAAGAGTGGCCTCTGCCCACGGTCAATTTTTGTGCCCACGGTGGGCACGTGTGTGTCGGTGGTGACGCGTACGCGTGCAGGCCTCCTCGTCCACGCACGTGACTATCAGCAGTTCGTGGTACGGCCACGTACGGGGAACACGGTGGATACGCAAGTGTGAGTAATCTCGGGACGAGTGATCTTCCCGTACCACGCACCACGTACTGCCGCGCTCCCTTCGTCGAAACGAATCTCTCAGAGCGTAGAACCGATGTTGTCAACCTCAGACAGAGAGATACATGCCGCTTTCCAATCCAGCCGGGGAATCGCGAGTCGGATCGTGATCCACGAGCTGCAATCCTCCGCAGCTTGCACGCCGGCAGCAAAATTCGATATTTCATTTGGCCCCATTCATTCTACTTTTATCATGTAAAATAGCCCGCTATACTATACCGACGCTGGCTACATTTCGTTCCATTCGTTCTGCATTTTATCGCGTGAAACGTTGGAGGCAATTACGAGTGACTGGGTGAACCGAGAGTAGAAAGATACTAGCTCGTTACTAGCTCGTGGAAATTTGTTCGCGATTCTACGACGAGTTTATTCTTGTTGCGAATTAGGTGCCGAAGATCAGGGCTGATCAGGATGTCGTATTCTGACGAATATTGGAATGTTGAGCAGAGTTGTCGAAGCGATCAATTTTTCGTAGAAATTTTCTGCTAAGTTCTTTATTATGTTATGAATTTGATCACTGAAAGTGATTTTAACGGGGCTAACCCAGAAAATCGGGCCTCTTCAGGTGCAACGAAAATTAGCGATTGGTTGATTTGGGTCATGTGATTCGCGAGGGGGCGTGGCGTTGTCTGGTACATTTTATATAAAAATAATCATTCATAATCTACTGTAATCTACCAACAATACAATAAATTTATATTCCGATCATAAACGTACAAAGATCTATAAAATTATCATTTCCAAATAAACTTCATCAAATTATGTCTTACATATAAAAATATTAAAAGTAAAATTAAGAAAGTCTAAATAAAAGTCAAAATTAAGAAATCTCCGAGTAAACTGTGAAACTGCAAAGTATTCAAAAATAAAAGAACTTCTCCACAAAATCTCTAGAAAAAAGTTTTAAAACAATGTTTGAACTTTGCGTCTCGCGACGTCAAATTAAAAAAACCTTCGTGCAAAATGGTCCAATTAACGTCACAACGTCGCGATTCCACTCTATCTCGATCGACGAGACTTTTATTTTTCGTATGAAGAACGAGAATCGAAGAACAGACTGAGAAATCGCGCAAGTACACGGAAGTTGAGTTTGCGAGGAAAGCCTCCTTTCTCCTCGTAGATTCGATCGCTGCTGATGTCTAAAGTATGTTTGAAATTGTCCGTTTGAGAGCACGAGGAAATAAGAGAGGAGAGAATGTTAGGAAGAAAACTATCTCGATCCCCGCGATCCTATTTGCGAACCGTCGACGTTATCGTTCGTAGTACGTTTCTACGTTTTATTGACAGTGGCAATAACGCTGCTCCGTGGCCTTTCATTCGTACTGCGAAGCATCTGAACAATCTGTTGCTGTATGTATCCGTCGAGGTTCGTTTACACGCTCGGGTTAATTAACCGCTTGCAACTGCACGAGAAAATAAATTCAGTAGCGAAACTTTATTTTTTTTTTTTTTTTTTTTTTTTTTTTGTTAAAAAGAAAAGGTAAAGAAACAGGGGAGAGCTCAATTAGAAATTGGAAATTGCTGGTGTAAAATCTGAGAATTTGAAAATAGCAAAGTTAAACGTGATATGTGTTTAAATTCATCAGCGACTGTAAAAAGGAAGACTCGCCGAAAAGTGAATTAAACAATTACATCAAAATACATTAATACGAAAAATTTCCCCGTGTTCGCGATTCTATCAAAAAATTACGGGAAAAACACAGAAAATCAAAGATTAGAGAGCAAAACGTGGGAAATCGAAATAGAAACGAAGTAAAAAAACTGCAACCCAGTACGATTCGTCTCACTGAAAGGCCCAGAAGCAACTGTTCCGACTAGAAAATGAAGACGACATTTTTGTCATGAAATTTTATCGATACGCAAACATTTGAATCGATAGAAAACAAATTACGCCACTCCTACTCGAGGTCTACCTCACGCCCCCTCGCGAATCACGTGACCCAAATCAACCAATCGCTAATTTTCGTTGCATCAGCGTTGCACCTGAAGAGGCCCGATTTTCTGGATTACCCCAGCTAAAATCACTTTCAGTGATAAAAAAGGAAGAAAAAGTTGGGATGAAAAGTGTTACACTGGGGACACCATCGTGGTAGAGAAGAACGAGCGTTCTAGAGGGATAATAGCGACGTAAATGGAGTTCCGGTCTCGCAGCCTTCGTCTAGGCTGAGATTTATCTCGCCATTTCGTGCTTTTTTTGTCGCTCCGATGGCCCGACACTCGAGATCGTCGCGACGATGTATTTGCGAATCGACACAAAGGATCGCGTGCCAAGGTTCCACGAGTTTCTCGCTGCCTGGAACCGTTGGAACCGTTCCGAGGATTCGAGGACAACGCCACACACCGAACGGGGAGAATCTCTTTTGACGTTGAAATTGAAAAAAGAAAAAAAATAACGTCCGAACGAACTATTTCTTGGAGGGAATTTTGAGTTTCCAAATCCACGTCTTTTATTTATTTATTCGTTTATTCTGTCACTTTCAAATACGATTAAAGAAACTTGGATCTAATTATCAATTGACGTGAAAATCAGTGAATTATTTTTGTAATCGTTACACAAAAATCTGTCCTTCGAATATCTTTTTTTGTTATAAGGATAGGCAAAAGATATTTCACAGATAACTGGAATGGTGTTAAGTGGCCAATATCCTGCAGGCGTTGTTCTTTTTCGAATTTTTCAAGGTCTTCAACCAGACTTTTTTCAAGTAACGGCGTATCTTTTTTCTGTCTATTTCGCGTGTACTCGTGAAAAACAATCAGACACTGTGTGTGCCACATATATATATATATATGGTGTAACTTAAAACTCATATCTGAGAAGAAAATGTTTTTTATAGCACAAAGGACATCCGGACAAGTTGACGAAATTTGTCATTTACCTCAGTTCAAGTCAAAAAAGCTACATTAATTAAAACTTTATTTAATACCATTTAATATTATTCAATTTACTCAATGTTAATATTATTGACAATATAGATCTTTTCTTCAACATTCGCAGCTTTCAAATTAAACAAGACACGTGGAATTTCACGTTTATTTTCGAAAGAATATTTACCAGTTAATTGAACAAAAATTGAGAGAGAGAGAGAAGCGAATCTTAAAAAAATTACGAAAATAAAGAAATTAAATTCCCTGGTAAAAGATGCAAAATCTTGGAGCGCGCGGGCGAAATGAGATGGCTCAGCGAAATTAGTATCGTTTGAAAATTCACAAGATTCTTCCACGGCGTCGTAAACGTAAATAAGCTGACCTAGTGCCTCCTCGCCTCGAGGGTGCGAATGAAATCTTATTGCGCGGGAGTTTCATCGTATTCCAGGAAGCAATCCGACGGATTAATCTGAATGCTGGTCGTCGTTAGTACGTATCAAAATAAAGCATTGGTTTCGATAACGGTGACTGACGAATGTATGTACTCGAACGCTCGTGGAAATCCTTCGTAAGTATATGTACGTGTATTCTATATTCTATATTGCACGAAACACTTTGAAATTTCGTTGCAGCATTCTGCATAATATCGAACTCGAATATTATGTCTAGATTTTCAGCTGGCTAAATAAAAATTCAAAATCGGCAACAGAAATTGTTCATTTTGTAAGTGAAATTTGTCGTATCATTTTATATATAATACGTAAAAATCTATCGTAAAATATCACTTTACGTAGAACATAATATAGTATGTGATAAAAAATGTAAAAATCTATTGTAAAATACGTAAATTACAATTATAAAAAATTTTATAATGTCGCAAAGAGAGTCTTTTATTTTTAAGAAGACACGCGAGGCTTGCAAGGTGCTTTGCTTAATCAGACAGGAAGACAAATGATCGTCGAATGAGCAACAAGGTTCTTGGAAAAAACTGATAAAATTGCCCTTGGCGCCGTAGCTTACTTAACGAAACATCGCTTCGCAGAACGTATTTGTCAATCGTAATTAAACAAGATTGTACAAACGTAAACGATTGTTTAATCGTCTTTTAAGTATCAATGCTATCGCAGATAAGAGATAACTTATCTCGGAGTGAGTTCCCTTTGCTTTGCTACACGATTGAATGAATTCTTTGCATAACGGTCATATTTCTTCGTTTTCTTCTCACTAATTATGCCTTCAGATCACTATCTGCTGTAAGACAAATCTTACTGTTAGAAAATAATCTTTTGGCGTGTATTGAAATATGGTGTTTCCCTACCATTGAATTTTGCGAGTTCAATTGTTAACTCGGTGGTTACGGAAGTGCCGCGTTGCACGAGATCCTGCAATTTTAATTCTAACCTAACTCTTTCATTCCTAACCTAACTCTTTCTTTCAATTTCAATTTTAACCTAACTCTTTCTTTCAACTGCAATTCTAACCCAACTCTTTAATTCAATTACAATTGTAACCCAATTCTTTAGTTCAATTTCAATTCTAACCTAATCCTTTCTTTCAATTACGATTCTACCCTAACTCTTCCTTTAAATTGCAATTCTAATCTAACTTCCGAATCATTGGAAATAACGAACAAAACAATCAAGAAGAAAAGAAGAAAAATCACGAAATTCGTATCGTTTCCGGAAGTTTCCACCCTCGAGTCTCGGATTACGTTCGAATCTCGCGCCATCGAATTGGCCCTCGGCGTTCCGTTCTCGATTACGATGTTTGTAAACAAAGATGCGGATGCAGGGACAATCGTGGAACGCGCCGTGTCTAAAAGCATCGAGACCGACGCGTAGAAGCGCTCCTTCGTTCCTTCCTCTGCCACCAGCGGTGGTGAATGACGCCTCCGGTTCTTTCTGGTTCGAGCTCGCCCATTCACCGAATAGTCGGCTCGTCGCCGGCTCGGTCCGCACCGGTTCGAACCGGTAAACCGGCTGGGTCCCGGTTGGAACGGCTCGATTAACGCCTCGGCAATTATTGAATAGCCGACCAGCCGACGATAAGGTTCTCTTCTTTTTATCCTCGACTTCCTCAATCGAGACTACCCGAGCCGGTAGAGTGTGTGTCTTGACCCGCGTCCTGCGGCCGCGGCACCACGCGTCTCAACCACTTTACGTGCGTTTAACCAACGCGTGGCAACACGTAGCTACATCTACTCCTCTCTGCGGTGTTCTTTTCTCTCTTTGTACGCGACTTTGTGAGTGCACCGGTTCATGTGCGTGTACGTGTGTTCCACGTCCCACGAGCCGATTCTTATTCCCCCGTGGCACGGATCGCCGCGCGTCTTCGTCGAGAAACGTCGAGGCGACGAAGAAGAAGAAGGCAGCAGTGCGCTTCGTGGAGAACGAGCAAAAGCGGGGGAGAGCATTCATTAGATGATGATGGTGATGGTTCGTGATGACGATGATGGGCCATTGTGAGGCACACGCGTATCGGTGAGATGATGCTTTCGAGATCGGGAGTGGGATTGCATTTGGGAACGGACGAAGGTATGTATTTTGCTAGTTATGGTTAGGGTGGTGGCTTCTGTAGAATTGAGTTCAATCAAGGATCGACGGCGCGCGACTGCGAGTTCTTAGTTTCAGCTGTTGAGATAGTTGCAGGCTGGTGTTACTCGTTGGAACTTGGTAATGTGAACGAGTAGTTTATTTTGAAAATAGCAAAAGTCACTTTTTCGAAAGAATCGAATTAGCGATTAGATTAGTTAGAATTTCTTTTAAGACGATTTAACGCTACAATTATCGACGATCGAAGCGTAAAATTTCCATCACAGACATTAAAGTAAAAAAAGAGTACAATACAGTGTACGCTTTGTAATATTTTTTACACATTTTACAAAAAAGTCTTGGATAAATGCATTGTTCTACGTCTATCTAAAACTATGAATTGGCCAGATTAACCATTTTGTTAAAATGGTTAGAAAATTGACACAATTTTCTTTTCTTTGCGATGGAGTCTCCAAAAGAGAGAAATCCAAAATATTAAATTAGAGAAAAACTTGTTTTTAGTTACAAGTATCGAGAGTTAGGAGGATTACGCAGTTGAGTGAAAGTGCACAGCAAAATCGTGAATATCGCGCAGATATTAACTAAAATATCTTCACTTTACATCCCTCTGTCGCGCCCCAAATTCCTGTATTCAATCTTCATTGCTTTCGATCAAACGTAACAATTTCGAGAAGACATTCTCCGACACCGAAATCCTGCGGATCGTAACGAAGCAATTTTCGTCGGGAGGGATTGAATCTTCCAGCTATCAGCAGCAACGTTTCCGAATCGGCGAGGGATTAAAGGATAGATCCGAGCGTAATCTCCATCGAGCGTCTACGAGAAATGATTTCGATCGCCCTCCCATCGCTATTCTGACCAAATTAATGTACGAGTTCAAAAGCAAAAAAAAAAGAAAAGAATTAAAGTTTAATTTTAAAAATTCCCAACACTCTACGTTCAATCGGCTCGAGGCGGAGGAGAAGGAGAGAAAATTTGCTGAACTCGCGAGAAGAGAAAGAAAGCCGAATTCACGAGCAACGAGCTGCCCGTGGAATTTTTCCTCCCCGAGAGTTCGAATTCTCACGCTCGCGCGAGGTTTCGCGGCCTCCGAACCGCGAAAACATTCCGAGGAGCGGAGGTTCTGCACCGTCCATTCCAGAAACATTATCGCCGAGAGTTGTTTGCCGCTAATATCCCGAGAGACTCTTCGAACAATAAACTTTATCTAATCGAGCGATCTTTGCCTCGCTTTGTTGGCGCCGACGCTGTGAAATCCGCTGGCGCGTCGAGATAATTGCGCTTTTCGATCGCGTGTCATCGGGATTACGATACTGCTCGACAAACGAGACAACATTTCTTTCCTGTTTTTAGCCTTTTTCCCTCTTTTACCGTTTTTATTTTTTCGACGAATCCCCTTGCCTTGTACGGCTCTCTTTTCGAATGCGAGATTATTTGCAGTTTACGCTCACTGATGTTCAATCTGGAGAGATTTAATATTCGAATTTCGACGATTTTGTCGCAATCTGTATTTTTCCCCTTCTATAAATTGTACCGTGCGAGTGCGACAAAGGATTTAGAATTACTTAACCAGGGATATTTGAAACAGGATTCGATTTTGGACAACGGGAGAAAGATTTAAAATATGAAATACCAAGTACGTTTAGTTATTAGAATATCTAGCAAACTTCGATCATTCAAATTACCTTTAATCGTAAAAATCGTACTAACGAGTTGCATCAGTTGTAATTTATATTTTTATACAGATCTTTGGCTCGTAAAAATGAAAAATCGGTTTATCACGCGGAGAATCGATCCATCGTCGCGAATATTGAACAATTCCACTGGTCCCAAAATTCATACGCGTTTCTGCATTTCTATACTTTTCGACGCGGTCAACGATGGATCAGTCATTTAGAAATCCGTGAGAAGCCGTTATAAATAACCCGAACGCGACTAATTCTGCCAGATAATTCTGCCAAAATCTTGCGTCATAAGGGCAACTCTCGGTAGAAAATACACCGTTATTTCTGGCGTTGCCATCGAAGATTCATGCAGGAAGGGGCGTGAGAAGAGATGACGCGGTTTCAGCCGAATCGACGATGGACTGCATGTTTAACGTTAGAGCTACCTCTAAAATCTGCAGCGGAGAAATTCGAGTTTCAGGAAAAAGTGTATGATACAGTAATCTACAGCATAATACGGTCATTTGCGCATTAACATGTTTTATGGAAAATCGTCGAGAATTTTCCTCGCGTAACACGGACGATATAAAATAACACGTTTGGAGTGTAAATTTTGTATTTTCTATGCTTCGTCAAATAGGATAATTTTTTCAAGTTAGCAAAAAAGTAACTACGTTTTTGTGCGCGCGCGTGTGTGTGTGTGTGTGTGTGTGTGTGTGTATGAATCAGCGATTTAAAATGAAGATATTTCAAGATACACGTATATGTCCACTTACGTAGAAGTGAAACGTCAAGCCAATACGCTATTATTTAAAAAAACATATGTTATTAATATTATATTACACGAAATTTTTTGTTTTAGAGAAATTTAACGAAAGGAATAATTGGACACGAATTCGTTACATAATTATAATTTAGTTGCTCGACTAAAGCAAATTTTTAAATGAGAGAAATTCCTGTGTTTTAGTACGTAGCGCGTTATTACATGGAGTAAAAAATATGGCGCGTTATACGAGAGTCCATTGTATTATGAAAAACAGAAGCTTTTATTTATATACATTGCTAAAAATTATTCGAGCGATTGAAAGTGCGCTATATATATAACATGTATAAATGTTTTTTATAATACAATTTATAATAATGTCTTATAAATTTTTTATCATAATACAATGTTTATAAATTGTAATGTACGATTTTATAATAATGTCTTATAAATTGTAATTTGTCATACGATTTACAATAATGTCTTATAAATTGTAATTTATCATACGATTTATAAGAATGTCTTATAAATTGTAATTTGTCATACGATTTATAAGAATGTCTTATAAATTGTAATTTATCGTACAATTTATAATACGATAAATAGATGAAATTACAAATTGGCCATTTTCACCACTTTGATAGTTGATAGCGTGAATAAGTATCGTCAGCAAATTCTTTCGCTCGTTTCTCGGATTTCTATTTTCGCGCGAATTCGAAATCGAATCGAGACTCTCTAGCATAAGACTATTCGCCGCGAGATTAAAAACAAACTTCGAAACGATGAGAGTACGAAACCTCTCGCTTTTCTCTACAGAAAATTCTCACTTCACGTTGGCAGAGATCTCTGCAGAGATTCAATTTTTCGCTCCGATCTTAATCCCCTCTCTGCGCCTGAGGGAACTTCATCGAATCAAATCGACTTTGTCGTCGACTTACAATTTCACGCTTCGTCTCTGAATTCCAAATTGTCAAACTCGCAGCTAATGACGAGAACACCGGCTCTGCACGCCAGCCGACAGGAAATACGATCGGCGACACCGAGGGAAAATTCGTTCGGAACACGTGGCGAAAAGGCGCGACCGAGAGGATGACAGCTGGCGTTCGACGCCCACGTGGAGCCACGGTGCCAAAGTTCCGTTTCGAGCATGTTCACTCGGGAACAATGAACGACGGCTCCGACGTTTCTATCCAGTTCGAACCGGAAAACCGGCGGCCGGCGGTCTCAGGCGACGCGATAGCGTCGTCCACTAGTTATTGGATATTATCGACAATCTCTCCTTCCCCTCTTTGCTCCGTTTCAACACCGTTGCGAGACAGTGCGACGACCAGTTTCTCGATGACGCGTCTCGCTCGTTGCTTGACCTCACCTTGCGTCTTCCGAGCACCCACTTCCGGTGACATGGCGTCGTCATTGCGTTTCCAACCTTAGATTTGAGATCATTTCTCCAAAATTTTCTATTTATTCTTTCGACTCTTGTGATGTCACGTTGAAAATTTCTTTCAATTTTTATTATTTTTCAGCTGTTTGTTGTAATATGTGGTCTTTTGGTTATTTATTTGGTCTTCCATAAATTTATTTTATTTCAGTCTTCCGTGGAATTTGAACTTGCCGGATTTATCTAGCTTCTGTTTTTCTGTATATTTATCAACGCTTCTGACACACGTGGAAACACGAAGTTTCTAACCTCAAAATATCGTTTCTGCTCGTTTTCTCTATCCTTCTGTTTACTCCAATCTCCAATTCGAATCTTATTGACGGAGGTCGTGAAACAAAGAATTGAATCAGAAAAGCGTTTTTCTTGCGCGGTAATGGAAAAAATTCCAAACGCTAAATTTCAAATGAAATTTCTAATCTCAAAATATCGTTTTCCATTTCCTCTATCTTTATTCCAATCTCGAGGTTATTGACGAAGATTGTGAAACAGAGAATTCAATTACAAAGCAATCAGTAAAAAGGATTTTTCACTCTTGCGCGATAATAAAAAAATTCCAAATGAAATTTCTAACCTCAAAATTACGTTTCTGCTCATTTCCTCCATCTTTGTTTATTCCAATCTCCCTTGAAGAAGTTGTGAAACAGAAAATTCAATTACGAAACAAGCAATAAAAAGGTTTTTCTTTCACTCTTTCGTGATAATAAAAAAATTCCAAACGAAGTTTCTAACCTCGAAATTACGTTTCTGCTCATTTCCCTCATCTTTGTTTGTTCCAATCTCCCTTGGACGGAGATGGTGAAACAAAATAAGCAGCAAATAGGATTTTCCACTTCTACCCGATAATAATAAAAAAGAGGAACATTCCAAATGCTAAATTCCAAATTCTGGGAGATAGAACCGTTTATGCTGTTGAACGGTACGATATTACGTCCGCCACACGGCGAACCGCAAGAACTGTTTGGAAGCAAGGATATTAAGACAGGGGGCGAGATATAGCTGCGGTGGAAACTCTGTTGGAACTCCTTTGGAAATCCAGTTTGGTTTGGCAAGCTCAAGGGAACGCTGCTGGCCAGAAGGCGAAGATCGAAAACGACGTGGTGAGCGAACAGCGTGAACTGTAACACGGCGAGGGGAAACAGAGCGAAGAGGAAACACTCCGGGATCCAATTCGTCGTTATTTAAATGGGGTCGCGTACGATTGAGCTCGTTTAAGTGCGCACGATGCACACGCGGGCCTGCTGTTCACGTGTCTCACGCTCTGCGTGTTACGCTACTGCATTTTCCTTCTGGCGTCGAAACGCCAGTCGATTCGTCGATAAGAAACGGTCACTGTAATTGCAACGATAGGATTTTTTTTTTTTTTTTTTTTTTTTTGAGAAGTTTCACAGTTATTACCATCTTGGACAGTTGAGTTAATATTACTAGTGAAAGCTTGAAAATTAATTTTAATATTTAATTGATTTAATAAATTAATATTTAATATTTGATCGCGAGTCGATAAATCTGAACAAATCTCCTTTGTGTTTTTAAAATTCAAATTAAAATTCTTATCAACGTCTGCTAAAATTCGATAAAATTCAAATCTGAAAAATACAAAAACAAAAATGATCAAATGTTATAAACAATCGAAGATATAAGAAATTTTATATATCTAGATATATTACCAGACTTTATTCATTCCAAACATTTACGATTTTTCCAAGTTGGTCAAACGAAATAAAAAGAAAAGAAACGAATCGTTACGACTATCCAAATCCATCTATAATAATTAAATGCATCTCAGATGCTGAGATATTGCAGATTGTGTTAATAATTAACACGCACTAATTCCCTCGTGAATTTTACTCATTCCAAGCATCAATTCACCATTCTTCCAAGCTGGGCAAAAAAGAAAAAAATTCAGACGTAATAATCCTCTCGCGAATTTTACTCCATTCCAAACATCGACTAACGATTCTTCGAAGCTGGTCAAACGAAATAAAAAAAAATGGGGGGGATCAACGTGAACCCGAACGAAAATAAAAACGTTTCGCGGAGGAATTCGCCGACGAGTAGGTGCGCGAGCAATTAAATTCAGCTGGTGGAAAATTCTCCGCGTTCTTGCGCCCAGCGGTGGCGGTTTTAATTATTTAACTAGGCCGGGGGCGCGATAAGGGCCGATTCCGTGCCTGCACTCGAAGTAACTTGGTCCGGTGTGCAGTCAGACACAGTGGCTGACGGCTGCCAGTAGAAAAGGCAGCCGATGGTTCGACCTTTCGCTGGCACGCGCCAGGTGAAGTGGAAAAGGACGACGGTCGGGCACAGCCTTCGCGAAATAGAATCGTCAAGCGCCGACTCGTGAAAGTGAAAACGGACCGCGTTGTTCGGACGAGCTTTTCGTTTCTGGCGAATCTTCGATCTACCCCACGCAAATTATTTCGTTTTATTAGTAGAAGCGAGAATTACACAAGGATCGTCCCCAAACTGACGATGATTTAACTTCAATTCTGAAAAAATTCATCATTCGACAGCATTTTTAAGTTTGTACTGTCCTCGTTGTTCGTTTTCTTTACAAAATTAAGAATGAAATATCTCTCCTAGGTTGATTTTTCGACACATTTCGATTAGTACATCGAGTTGCATTGTCGTTCCATTTAAAAGAAAGTGGAACCTTGAGATCCCTCCATTTCAAAAAAAAAAATAATTATTATGACATGATTCTCAACGTTGTTTCAACGTGAAACAAATGAATATTTGTTTGAGCGCGTGTTTAGATATTGGGTGAACATATAATAAATGAACATACGCAGTATACGAGTATTAAAGAATGACTTCGTCTTGTACAAACTGACTTCCTACTTTCGCAATCGATATTTTGCACTTTATGGATATATTTCGAAGCGAATGGAACTGGAAACAGGGATCGAATTTGATGGAAAGTTTAATCAGAATTTTCTGACGTTTCTGCACGTTCGCTTCTCGATCGACGAGCTCGAAAACGCCGCAGATCCACGCACAATGGCTCTCTCTTTTCCATATCTCATTCTCGAGGAGTTCAAACTTCAGTTAGAACTGCCTCGCGAGTCACAATGGAGCCGGGAGAATTCGATATTTCGCCAGATTTTCAATTAAAAGCCTCTACCCCGACACGACCGGAGTTCTTGAATCAAACTCGAGTAGTTTCTTCGTGATTTGGACCGAGAAATAAATGCATTAGGGGACGATCGATGTGGAGAAGAATGGTATTCAACGATAAAAATTAAGTAAGACTTGTTGTCGAGATTGAGCTCATGTCGTACTACTGTCGTACTCAATCGAATCTTTCAATAGTTGCACTGAGAAGAATAATATAATCAATAATACATGAAATAATAATAATTAGTAAACGAAGTACATTGCTGCTAATGCTTCAAATCATCTAAATACTGAAAACAGTCATACTTATAAGAGCCGTAATGAAAATCAAATTTTCCAAGTGAGCTGAGAAGAGCCACTACTAATTTAATAATGAAAATTCGCGAGAGCTTTCTTTATTCTGGCCAACAGTTGTCACACTATGACCAACTGGACATTTCTAAGTGTTAAGAAAAAAATCACATCTAACAATAGAAATTGTTTTACCTATCTATGTAATCAAAAGTGGATTTATCGCAGTATGAACGATCGAACTTTCCAAAGACTGATGTTAATATTAAGAAGAATTATACTTAATAATAATAATCTCGAGAACAGCCATGTGTGCTAGAGTAAAAATTCGCAAGATTTATTTATTATTATATAATAGGCCCCCGAAAGTGGGCCTGTTACACTATGACCAATTGAATCTTTCAACAATAAATGTTAAAAAAAAATCACATCATACGATCCACCTGTACAATCAAAAGTGGATTTATTGCACTACGATGAATTAAACCCAAGAATCTACTAGAATACTCGATAACAATAATGTTGAGAAGAGCCGCTAGCAAAAATTTGCAAGACTCATCTTTATTTCCCAATTGATCTTGGATCTCCCAACAACAAAAATTCCTCTCGATAGAAGCTGAACCTATCGCGCAGCGACCGATCAGATTTCCCATCGTCAAGCCGTCCATCGTTTTCGTTTTCTGCACAGCGATCGCAATTCGTCGTGACTCGGAGAACGAAACGCCCACCTCCAAGTGGCTTCCGCACGCGGAGACGAACGCATTCGGGACGATCGATTGCGAGGAGAGCCAGTGTACCGGACTTTATCAGCGCCTGGGCAACACAGCTCCGCTGGTTTGGAAAACCAATGACCCTAATCGGGCCCCCGTTCCGATGTGCTACACACGAAGGCTGAGCCGAGGCTAGAACCGGGGCAATCCTTTGGAAACATCAGAAACCCCCGGCAAGCTCCAAGCACCTACGCTCCTCCTCTTTATCATCTTTTAACAGGGTGAGCCGTGTAGCAGACTGTTGCTCGCCTACCTACACGGCCGGAACTTGAACCTAGAATACACCTCGAGTTGTGCTCGAGCATGTTTGAGTTACGTTCGATCGCGCGAATGGCCGCCTGATGATTTATGAAATGTTTAACAGCGAGTGTGTATCGGTGTGTGTGCGCGCGGAACGCGAGCGGAGGAATTACGAAGCCACGTTTACTTTGGCCGCTTGTCTAACGTCGAACACATCGAGTGTTTCTTCGATCAGAAATAAATTTACACTACGTATAAAAAAAGAAGCGAGTCGAAAAAGTTTTCTCAAATTTTTTCGAGGAAATGCCAATCGTTTAATTAAATCGACTGATTCATAATTTTTGTCAGACGCATTACAGATGTGAAACACACTGTAATGTGTGTTCTATTGTACTTTACACTTTTTCCATTCTTTTCCATTTTAATATGAAAATTCTACGCTCTCTGGTCGTTGATAGTTAACAAAACTTTGTTTGTTTTGGAGACATCACGGTTTAAGAAATAGAATCTGGACGAGTATTAAGCTGTGAAAAACTGTTCCGAGTCCTCATCAAGATACGAATCTTTTTCTCAACGAGTCGCGAATCTTAAACGTTAAATTACTTTTTAATACAATCCTTTGCCCTGCAAACTGTCGATAAAAATCTCCTCTTCTCGCCGTAGGATTTCGCCTCGAACGTCTCCTCCAATTCGCATTACTCGGCGAGTCGTTCGTGACCGGACAGAACGACGCAATCCCCGCTGAATAACGGCTGCCACGTTCCTTCCTCGCATTCTTGAGAAGTATCGAGAGCCAGGCCATTCCGGCGCGATAAATTAATCGCTACACAGCGGATCGTCCGTTTCTGGACAATAGCGCGGGGGAAATGAATAGGCTGTGACACTAGGCTGAGAACCGTCGCGTAAATATTCATCTGAATGCTGAAATGCAAATGTCGAATACATATGCAGCCATAGATTCAGTTAACTTTTATTTGAGAGGCGAGAAAAATTCAGACGTCATCAGGGAGATGTGAGAGTATAAGAAAAGGGTGCGGTGAGAAACGTAGAGACATTTATCTTTTTTGTGGTAGTAACTTGTTCTGCCAATCCTTTCATAACGTTCTATTCATAGACCAATGTCACAAACTGACCACTCCTGCTTACAGTGTGTAAAGAGTTGCTCAAAACACCAAGATACTCAGGTAGGACTAATTACTGTTAGGAAGCAAAATGTACGAGAAACACAGAGACACTTAATATCCTTCATAGGTAGAGGCCTTTTTCTTTTATTAATCTCTCCCATTCACAGATTAATGTCACAATGTGTAAAGCTCAGTAGTGTGCTTGTAGCTCCAAGAGAACACTGCTTAAAACACCAAGATACTTAGGTAGGACTGTTATAAAGAAAAATGTATGAAGGACACAGAGACTCTTACTACCCTCCATACTAGCAGGGTTTTTTCTTCTTCTATTTGTAGACTAATGTCACAAACTGATACTGATCACTCTTGCTTACAGTGTGTAAAAAGCTGCTCAAAACACCAAGGTACTTAGGTAGAACTGATTGTTATGAAGAAAAATGTGTGAGAAATACAGAGATACTTATTATCCTTCATGGTAGGAAGTTTCTTTTTCTGTTAATCCTTTCTATTCAGAGATGAACGTCACAATCTGACAACTGAATTTTTGTCTTTTAACTCTAATATTCAATAAAATAGTCAATAAAATGGTTAAAAAAGTAAGAAAAAAAGGAGGAAGATTTCAATCTTCAAAATGACAGTAAACGATAAGATATTAATTTTGACAGAAAAACATCTTTTAACAATAGAATCAATACGATGGAATTCAAAGTTTCTCTTTTTTGCTAAAATTGCGATTTCTGTCTAGACAGAGAGTGATTGTTACAGTTTCAACTTAATTCTTATTCAATTAATTAAATTCAATTAATAATTATTATTACTCATTGTAAGATTTATTGGGTTGTTTGGAAAGTAATTCCGTTTTTTCCGACGAGTGTCGTTAATTATATTTTTAATTAGCTAACTACATTCTAAATCACATTATATACATATATTGTCATATATATTTGCTCATTATATATTTTGGCAGCTTTCAAAGAAAATTCTTTTGTTTTTTTTTTATCGAGTCTGTTGAATATTTTTAGACCGACAGTTCTAGTATTAAGCAATTATAAAAGGAAAGAAAGTCTGTTACAAATAACATAACTTCAGTCCATAAATGACAAATGAAATCGTTCAAACACCAAGGAAAACGCGAAAAGTTTGTGCCAACGGCGCAAAGATTTCAAGACCTTCACAAAGGTCCGAGAGACTTTCGCTGATTCTCCCAGATTCGACTGTCAAAGAGGTCAATCCCACCGTGAAACGATCATCGTCGGGGACACATCGCGGAAGAAGAGGGTCTCTCGTTCTTACGCGTTCGTTCGTTCGTTCGTTCGTAGATTCGTCGAAAGAGTCGCTGCTGCCCAGTATAGGATCAACACACGGGCACACGAGCGCGACAAAGTGTACGAGTGTGTGGTGACCGTGACTGTATCTGCGTCGGAGGAAGAGGCACATTACGCTCAATCTACCTCCGCTCCGCTCGACTCCAACCTCGCGTTCCGCGCGATCGTGATCTGCGATCCAAAGTGAGACAAAAACGCGGACCAGTGACTCACACCCTCCCGATATTCGACACGGTTTTACCGACGCGTGGCCACCGAGCGCGTGTTTCCGTACGCGAAACTTCGATCCTGAAGCTCGAGAGGAAGCGGAACAAGCCATCGAGCAACTTTTCAGATAAGTTCTCGTTCGGTGGGCGCGGATCTCCTACGACTCTTTCGAAACAACGTTACAAGCCGCCGGGAGAACAGACAAACGAAAATAAAAGTTTCAGACAGGATCGAAACGTAAAAATAAAAGTATTCCTAACCTACGAAATGTGAAAATGAAAATTTTCTCGTTGAAGGAAGCAATTTGCAAGTCTGACAGAATGTTGCAATCCAACAAAGTTGCAAGATAAATGAACGAACGTTCTTGGAAATAAAAGTTTCAGACAGGATCGAAACGTGAAAATAAAAGTATTTCTAACCTAAAAAATGTGAAAATGAAAATTTTCTCGTTGGAGGAAGTAAGCAATTTGCAAGTCCAAGAGAACGGATGAATGAATGAACGTTCTTGGAAATGAAAGTTTCGAACAGACTAAAAATGTAAAAACAAAAATATTTGTAACCTACGAAATATGAAGATAAAAATTTCCGGAGGAGCGGACAATTTTTTCGTCGATATTACAAAAGAATTCTCGATATTTGTAGGATATAGTGGCACTTGAATATTATTTTTCATGGAAAATTTTATTATACAGATACTTTCAAAATATTCTCGTGAGAATGCTATTCAAAAGTGTTCCTAAGTGTAACGCTTCTTTCTATAACTCTTCCATAAAGGCAGATATTTTTTCGTACGAAATATTTAATCCTTTTTGTCCGTCTGCGTTTTATTTTCAGGTAAATTACGTAAATTTACGTAAAAACGATGGAATTCAATATTTTTTATTTGCTTATTATTATTGTTATTATTATTATCATGTAACTTATCTTTTATAATTTTTGTTGTTGACGAACTTAATAAATTTAGATTATTCTTTAATTATTATGTAACTTATTTCTGTTGACGAACTTAACGAATTTGAATTATTGTTAAATTATTATGTAACTTATCTTTTATAATTTTTGTTGTTGGCGAACTTAATAAATTTAGATTATTGTTGAGCGAGATGTCGAATATCACGCAGAGTTTTGCAATAAATTTTTATCGTCACCAACAGCATAAAGATAGAGTATAAAGAGTTAATTTCGAACAAAATTTGTTTAAAAGCGAAAAGAACCTGTTCATCTCGGTCCCTGGAGGGGAAGAATTTCAAGAATCTTCTTGGCTGAAAATTATACTAAAACTGAGATAAGCAGTTTCTAAACTTGTTTCATGAAATTTTATGTTACGTAGAAATTCGTTGGAAATCGATGATGAGGATGAACTTAATTATACGGTTGATTAAAACAAAATGAGAATTTCAATGAGAGGAGAGAATTCATACGGATGTCTGAAATTGTCTGCATGACCTTATCAAAATTTTGCAAATGGACTTGACTGGTGAAAAAATTTTCTAGACTTACAACAACATTTGTTCCGATTCGTGCCGATTGTAATTGTAAAATTCACGTAAAATTATAAATTCCACATTTTTCCCTATTCCTTGCGCTCGAGTTTCTCCGATGAAATAGTTTTATACTTTTACTCGTGATGTAATTGTATTGCGTAAAATCGTAGAATACGTAAATTTTTTCTTATTCTAAAGTTTTTTTTTATACTTTACTCGTCGTTAAATAACTAATCAATCGCTTAATCACTTATAAACAACGATTAGATATCCAAAAGTTGTCACGCAGGATATCTAGCTTGAAATTTAAGCAAGTGAAACAGCTTGAAAGTTGACGCGACGTGACGTTAAAATCGTCTGGCAATTAGTGCTGAAAATTTAGATTGCGTGACACGCGACTTGACAAGGATTTGTATCTTGCAAGTGCATGCGCCACGATGAACGCCGGCGCGTTGTTTTCCATTGTTTTTATCAGATCCATCAAGCGATCGTGTTTCAGCTTAATTTCCCGCTTTTTCAATGGAAAAAAACGTGTTTATTCTTGGCACATGGTTTATGATACTCATCTCTCTCTCTCTCTCTCTCTCTCTCTCTCTCTCTATTTCTCTTTTTCTAAGGGAAAAGAAGAAGGCAAGATAATCGTGTATACGCGCCTGTTGCACACATGGCAACACAGGAAAAATTCGCGGGAACAACGCGATCACGTGACACGTGCGTTGGTAACACTGGCCGCGTGCATCGGTTGAAGCGCACATCGTTTTTAATACCAGTCGAAATTAATCTATGAACGCGAATTTTCAGACCTTTCTCGCAATCGAATTTCTAAAGTAATTTTAGTCTCGAGATAAGAGAAACCTGATACTGAGATTAATCTATGAACATCAAAAGACGTCGAAAATAAAAAAAACTTTAGCGTGTATTTTTCTTTAATTTCTTCTTTATTTATTGCTAGCCATCAATGTCAATCGAAATCAATCTATAAACGCGAATTTTCAAACATTTTGAATTCAGTCTCGAGATAAGAGATACCCGATTAATTAAATTTTAATGTTTAACTTGATGATTTCACTCTAAGGCAAAAAACGTCGAAGATAGGAAAAAATTTTTTTCTTCATTCAGTTTCTTCACTTTAATATAAGTTTACTTTAACAGAAGTTAAAGCGAATTTCAAACTCTCCTTTTCAATTACATCTTGACACAGACAAAAAAGAATTAATTAAATTTCAATATTTAACAATTTGCTCCAAAAGAAAATACATCGAGGACAGAATTCTTTTTTAATCTTCTGCTTTATCAACTCTTTCATCTCTTCAGAAGCAAAAACGATAAAAAACGAACCTCCCAAACAAATCGCTCTCCAAAGGCAACTCGAGACTGAAAGAAAGTTTCACTTTTGAACTTCCAAACAACGTCAATTAGAAAACAAAATTGTCGAAACGTTGTCGAACCAGAGAAATTCAGGGGAATTTCAATATCCAATAACTTTGCTCCAAAAAAAAAAAACACATCAGAAACAAGATACTTTCAATCCTGAATTTTCTTTACTTTCTCCTTTGTTTCTTAATTCTCGACGCCAACTTTTCCATCTGCGTTCGAAAGCAAAGAAAAAATAACAGAGACGAGAGAGTGTATTATATAATGTAACGAGTGAAATTCTCGAGAAATTTCAGAGATTTCAACGGAGATAGTTTCGAACGTCCGACGCACCTGACGTTTACGTTGGTCTACGCGTGACGTGGCTATATCTGTATCAATTTAAAATACATTAAGACGGCTGATTAGCCAGGAACGTGCAGGTAGTGGGCGTACATAGTTTCGACACAGGAACAATCAGTTAACTGGTTGAACGTTCGCGCTCGCTGGTGTTACAGTCTATGGTGTATGACACGACAGTTAGAGGAAACATTTAGGCGAACGTTAGGCGATGTTACAGCGGTACGTGAGAGAGTGGTACCGCCAGACTGTGAACGATATTATACCTGGCGCTATTACGCGCCATTAAAGCAAGTTAAGCAGCGTTTCCAACGCGTTCGTAAGGTCAGGTGTGTGGGAATAGGTAAAATCGTGTGCACGTTCGAATAATTATTCGTACGATAGCTCGCTCTTTTCAACTATATTGGCAGGATCGTTTTCACTCTCGAACGACAGGAACCGTCAATGTTAGAAATTTTGTGAAATGCGAAACAATCTGTGTCAAGTGTTAAAGAAGCGATTCTTCTTCTAAAATAAAAGCTTGTGTACTCTGTAGTTTTCCATCTCTTCTTTTCTTTTTTTTTGCTTTAACGCAAACTTTGATGTTTGAAATTTTTTGGTGTTTTAATTCATTGTCTGAAGCTAGAACTGTTAAAGTATTCATAATTTTCAAATGTTGAAGATTGAAGTGATTCTTTTACACAATAAAAGCTCGTATGCTCTATTGTACTCTAAAGTTGCTCTATCTCCAATCGTCGATATGTGAGCGGACCATTGAAGTCATTTCAAATTAAGAATTTGTAAGGGGGAGACGTCTCGATCTTCAAGTCTCGCAGATTCAGTTATTATATAAAGATTTTCAGTGTTTGAATTCGCAAAATTTTCGAGAGAGAAGCTCCTTCGTTTCGAAAGAATACTGCAGAGAAGCACAGACCCGAAGAAAATGATCCCAGTCGGATTATCCTACGATATTTTTTTTTTTTTTTTCAAAAAATTAAGAGCAGTTTAAAATATCGATAATTTGATATATTCAATATATTCTACGTCCATTGTACGTTCAATCATATGCAGAACCCGTTTTGACATTCTATGACGCGAAACTATGTAAATTGAACGTTACGTATTCATCCGTTTGTTTATTCATGAATATTGTTTGTTTATTCATGCGTATCTACATATTTTATCGCACAGTGTCATTTGCACGAAATGCAGTTAAATGACCACTCTGTTTTGCGTTCTCTTTCCTTTATTTCTTTTTTTTCTTCGAACAGCTGTTTCCAAGCTGAAATACAAAATAATCAGCGAAATGGGCTCTATGACGATTCGAGCGAAAAAGGAGAAAAAGAAAAGGTCTGAGAGGGATATATATTATTTAGCAAGTTGTCGCGGAAAAAATACGAAAGGATTACTCTGCGTTTAGCGGATGGCTTCGCGTTCGCAGGAAGAAGTACCGGAGGAATTGTACGAGGAATCAACCATCTACTTTCGAAGAGATCCGGGATCCAATATTCCTTCTTTCGAGCAGATCCAGCTCTCGCAGAAAGTAAGCAAAAAAAAAAAAAGAAGAGGAGGAGACTCTTTCACACTGTGAAACGTATTTGGCAAACGGGATCGACTCTGAGCTGGTGTTATTTATCAAAAATATTTATAATATTATCTCCGTTTATTCTCTCTGGCTGCTGTATCTTCTCGAGCGTAAGAAAGACTTGAAAGATGAAAATCAATCGATTTTGGTTATTTCTGATAATGTTTTTTTTCAACAAACATAGTTTATCAGAGCTTTCTGATTTGAGGGAAAGAATTCAAACTTTGTTCGATTCGAAGAATTCAATTGCCAATAATGACTCAGGGATTATACAGACGAGACTCGGTGGAAAATTTTTCTAACACGTCTCAGTAAGAGGCTGTAAGGTTCTATTGCAAATAGTGATGAATACGTAGTTTCTACGAAATATACACAGTATTGTACAGAGGTAAACTACCTGTACAATCATAATCAAAAGTGTAGTCATTCTATGATTAATGATTTTCATTACTTTCCTTATTCCTTGATCTGCTTTCATTAATCGTCATTAATACTCTGAGTCCACATTGACTGTAATCGTTGATATGTTATTATCAAGCGGATTACGTTTCGCGACTTCAACACAAGAAAAGTATTCTAATCGCAGAATTCGACGAACATATACACAAAAATATACATATTAGGTATACACGTGCAATTTTTTGAATGGAGAAAGTCACTCAATTCATTTGTAAAGAATAATCTCCAAATCGTATAATGTATGTTAATTTCATCGTTGACACCTTAATAGTTACAGATTACTATTATTACGTCATAATAATTATCATTATTAACTTAACAGTCAAAAGATACCAATGAACGATGTTAACAGACACCGAAACACCGAAACTATCGAAAGTCTGTTGAGAAGAACCGAGAAGAAGTCGATGAATCTCGGAGTCGACAGCTGGAACGTATCGACTTGCCAGTTTTAAAAAAGTTCATCGCGGAGTAAAAAGGAAGACTGAGGCTACCTACGTAGGTCTCCGGCTGTAGTATCGTTGTTTCAACGTCCGCAGTTTTAACTTTCTCTCTCTCTTTCTCTCTCCCGTCGCCAATTTCTCCTTCTCGGGGACAAGTTCTGGTGTCTTCTGAGACGAACGTTTCATTTCAGAAACAGCGACGTCCAGAAACTGCGTGTTTGTTATTCGTTAACTTTCTTCATTGTTTCGCTGAACGTTAGATGGAGAGGAGAAGCGTCTTTGTAACCTCTCTCGGTGATGCAAGATGTCTCCCCGTTTCGAGTTATTCGAGTAAATGGGTTTTAAGAGGCACGGGCGTTGGAAGAAAAAAAAAAAGAGAGAGAGAGAGAGAGAGAGATGCGGACACGTCTCGCGTTCGATGAAAAGGTAGGGAAAAAAATTTTTTAAGAGTGAAAATGTCATGGTCGTTCTAAGGTCGACGCATTTAATTACACACGTATCACGACCTTTGTGTGAACGACTTATCGAATGCTTTATAAAGGTTGTTATTGCAAAGAGAAAAGTGCTGGAAATCGACCGACCTGGTTGACATTAGAAGACGTGAACGATCCCTTTGTTGAAAGAGAAAGAAGGAAAAAAATGTGTCTAAACTATCTCTTGGTCGCTAATTTCGACTCGTAGAATGAGAATGTCACTAATTCATTGTGTGACTTTGACTATGAAATATTGATCAATTCCTTTTTGTCGTATCCTAACAGTTCCCTAAAGAGAAAACCGTCGAAGATTTTGAGCCATTTTTAGAATAAAATACTAAGTAGAACATTTGTAAATTTCTTTTTGTAAAATACCAATAAAAGCAGGAAAAAGAGTTTTTTATCAAAAACGACATCGAATATTTCAAGCCACTTTTAGGACAAAATAATAAACAGAGTATCTCTCAACAGAAGAAAGAAAGTACTAATAAGGAAGTTAAAATATTACCAAGAAAAAGAATCTTCTCCCTACAAAAAATAAATACCAAAGGTCTTCAGGCACTCTTACCTTATTAATTTCGCAAAGTAACGATGTCCCTTATCCTAAAACTTTCCCGAAACTTTGCGAAATAGATTTCTTTTTTTTCGACAGATAAAAAACAAGACACCCGGTGTGTAAAAGCACTTTTGGAAAGAACTGGTTCGCCAGCGTGTCCGCATCGTTTCTGATACTTTGTGAACAGGAGGGAGGCTTCTCTCTGAAATTACGAACACCTACAGAGCTTTTCATACTCGGTGAAAAGAGCATTCTTTTCCGTTTAATCTCGGCCCGTCCGTTCGTTCTCTTTCTTTCTCCTTTCTTCTCTTCTTTTCTCTGTTTTCGATAAATATTTAGATACACGTTCGCGTAATTGTCGGCTGCAATTCCGAGAGTCCTCCGCTGCGACAACAGGGCCCTGGCAACTGTCTCGCGGGATTAATTAATTACCCAGGACAACGTAAGCCGTCACGCATCAGCGTGAAACGATCGTGATGATTTATTATCGTCGGAACGTCGTTTTTCAACCACGATTAACTCCCGCGAAAAATAACGTCAGGCTTGTTACCTGTGCATCAGTATCAACAATTCTCTGGCTTGAGCGAGGCTCTTGAATTTGACGCAAAAGTCCGATGAGAATTTGTTTCTCTTGTTAAATCTTTTTTTTGATGTTTTTTAACCTCTTGCCGCTTTTAACCTCTTGCGGAATGACGTGCTGAATTTTTTGTCCCAAAATTGCAATATTTTCTCAGTTTTAAGTATATTTAAGTATAACTCAGGCAAAACAAATAATAACTTTATTGTTACTTCTCAATAATTTCTATCCAGTGATATCATACCGACGAGTTAAAAAAAAAAAACGACAAATTATCGTATACGGTTTGGTCGCTCGTTATGGTCCGCAATCAGTTGCCAGCGCAAGTGGTTAAAAGTGTGTGTATACACTGATGACAGTAATGACGATTCGAAACTCTTCGAAAAGAGTACGCGCAGCTGTTGTAAAATTCAATTAAATTACACAGGAAATATCACTAGTTTTTTTTTAACTGATATTAGTTAATAATAATTAATAATAACAACAAGAAAATATTTAGAGGCGATGTAAAAAGAACTAGTCAAGTTGAAAACTTACAAGTAAGTTACATTTTTCGCGAAAAATTTAATTCAAGTAACAAATTATACTTTTCTCGCATGACGAGTGTACCGGTCGAAGAAACTGCCATTTCTTCGTGACGGTAATTTATATTGGTTACTCACACCTAAGAAGTTCGTAAACTCCATGTTACTTTTATCTAATAATTGCATAAACTCAATTTTTAATCCTAGTGTTACAGGGGCATTCTAGTATACTACAGATGACTATTAAAATTTTATAAAAATTCAAGTTATTGAATTTTTTCACACTGTTACCGACGGAGATCGGTAATGTCGCAGAACAAAATCAAATAAAAAATCGTGGGACCACTGTTGCACAATTTTTCACTGTTCTCCGACGCCAATCATCTCATCCGGTCAACTATTGACTTTGTGGAAAAATTAATCGTATCGTTTCAATCTAAAAGAGAAGAAAGAAAATACGACTGTTGGGAACAACGAGGAAAAGGCACTCGACGTTTAAAAAGAAAAACAATGGAAGGCTCTTTTTCGGTTTTTGCGGACGAAACGATCCAACGATAGCGATATTTTCGCCGGAGTGTCTAATTACTTTCCATTTTCCAACCAGCGAGAAATAAAAAGGACCCGTTGGAGAACTAAAGAAAGAGAGCGCAAGAATCCGAACAGCCTCGGAAGCGCCTCGTTTCTCACCGTAATTACGAGCAACTCAGTCACCTACAATTGAGAGCAAACAAACGTTTATTATTGCCCGCGCGTGTCCACGTGTTTGCTCTCTGAAATAGCAACAGCGTCCCAGCTAACCATAAAGCCGGATAATATAGACGAAAAGCGCGTTGTTCGTGTACACGCGTGCCTATGTACCATACGTAACATACGTTACGACGAATAGAAGTGAAATTAGAAAATAGATACCGGGGGATTTTTCTTTTTTTTCTTTTTAGTTTCAGTCGAGTCCCGTTTTTACGGAGACGAGGATTTCCAAGGTCGGGGAATTACAACACCTGTTTCGAAACCTGGTCCGCGACACAAATTTGCTAAACGCGCGATACTTGAGAGATTATTAACACTAGAAGAACTGAAGAATCGATGACCAAAGCATAAAATTTATTCGTCATTAGAGTAAAAAAGACATAGAAAATTTTTATAACGCAAGATGTATTTTACGAAGAATCAATTAGATTTTGTATCTGTAAAATCTAAACGGAAGCTATCAATTGGTCATTTTGACCATTCTGGTAGTTTTAGTGTTTTAGTTTTAAAATTTGTACGATCTTTCCTCGTCATTTTATTGAATGTCAAGGTTAAACAACAAATCTGATCTTTCAAGTTCGATAGAAATAAAATCGCACAGCGAGTTTAAAATAAGAGGAAATTTTCAGAAAAGAGAACATCTTCGAGGCTACGATGAATTTAATCGTGAAAAAAATTTGAATTTTTATAACGTTTGAAAGAAACTCACGACCGTCAAAGCAGAGGCTTCGCAGTTTAAAACGAGATCAAACGAGAAGATCGTTACGTAATATCTGTTTTACGAAATTACATTGGTTTTAATTATCGACGATTTTTCATTGTCATTGGTAGAATTCACGCTCCTCGCTACATACATATGCGCGTCCTTCCATTCAGCATGATTAAATTATCCACCGATGTAAATGACGATGTAAATACTTGTAATATTCGGAAAAATTTCCACATCAAATGGCGAACGCAGCCTAATAAATAAATACGACACAAAGATATAAAAATTGTGGAAAGTTTCGAAGAAACTTAGATAAGAAAAATGAGTGCTTTAATTTTCTTTTTTTTTTTTTTTTTGATGAATTTATTTAATTTATTTAATTTTTTATGTAACAAAATTTGGAAAATTCGAGCGTAAGAGAACGGAGCGGTGGCAGAAATCCTCCAATAAACTATCAACAGCACAACATTAGGTTCTAATCAGACTACATGCGGCTAAGAGTGCCAGGGATCAATTAGATCAATTAGAAATTGCTGCTTCTACACTTCGCGATGAAACGGTATAACTAGTCATATTTTCCGTCCCCAAGACGGAACGAAGCTTTTCGTCTGGATATTTCTACGTGCCTTTGCAAATTGAAAAAGAATTTCCATTTAGTCCATAAGTGATGAAGCCTCTTTCAATTTTAAATTGATAATTGTATCCTCAATGTTAATTTTATCTGAACTTTAGTTTCAGTTCGATTTGAATTTTATTTTCGTGTTTGAAATTCATACGAATTCCAAAACGATTCTAATTTTTTTGGATATATCCAACGAACTTTCCTTTTCCTTTTTCTTTTTCTAAAACAAACTCGAACAATCAGGCAACATCAGATCGCACAATAAATATGTCCATCTATTACAAAAAAAAAAAAAATGCAATTACTTTCCGCACCCAATATATTCGTAAAAAGCGTTAAATTGATAAACGAGTACCGTTTCCACAATGAACATCTTTCTAATTTCGCCATTCTTCAATTCGAATTCGCTCTGCGAAAGTGTTTGGAGGTTTCTTACAAAAACTTCTCACGAATATATTAGCTGCACAAAGTAATTGGATTTCTTTCCAACAGACGAACACGTACACACGTACGTGTGTATTTCCCGAGCGTACTCGAAAAATTCACACCTAACCTATCCTCTGCAATCGTGGAAACACCGAAATGTAAATAAGACAAACACCCAAACCGAGCGAACAGGATTTCACCCCTTGAAATCGGCGAGCGACACTTCCCTCGCGAGGTGTGCTCCCTCGCAAGAGCAAAGGATTCTGATTAACTCGAACAGATATCCGCGTAATGGGACTGGAAATGGATTCAATTAAGGGGGATGGATATCGGCGGGCGGTCGTTAATGAAAATTCGTGATCGCGCTCTCTTCCGCGGAGGATTCCTCCGCAGCTACGTACGTACTTGCAGATTACGTTACAGGTTTAATTAGCAGTCGACATTAGGAGTGCGTCTAGTCGCGTTTGGGTGCACGCTCTCGTTGCACCGTCGGCATCGTCATTGGCGAACACGTTCGTTGGATCAAACGACGTCGATCGTCCGGTCGCAAATCGCGACGACGCCACCATTGATTCAATGGAAATCAAACCGCGCCGGTTTAATCGCCGGTTGCCGCGCTACGCGACGAATGTTTGCTCGAACGCCCCCCTCCTCCCCCACCCTCTGTTGTTCGCGAACGCACGATGCACGATCACGTCCGCTAATGCTCGATTCCACGAGTCGCTTAAAGGGTAATTTATCGCATTATCGCGCTCCGCGATATGATAAGCAGAAAAGTTTTAGATACAGTGATCGTGGTTCGAAGATCGCGCGTCGATGCTCAAACTGTAACTTGGTAATTTGTTGTCATGTACAGTAAAAGGAAGTCAATTACGACTCACTTGAAGCGTGAAACTTTTTCTATTTTTATTTTTTTTCTTCTGAGATGTTTTCACGTCGTGCAGCAGAAATAGAAAGATTTTTGTAGAAATAATAATGTGCGAAATCATTGAAAATTTTTCACAGGTTCGAATCTAGGAATCTATGGATTTTGAGGTACAATTTTCTTTGACTATTGATTTTCATTATATCTGCTGTTGACTGTTGATTTTATCACTATTACAGTCATTTGAAATCTAAAAATTATCGATACGTTTAAACAGTCGTAACTTGGCAAAAAGAAGTCGCTCAGACACTAAATTACGATTCATTTTGGAACGTGAGGACTCTGAAAGTCTTCTCGAGAAATGTTACTAATTGCAAAACCGCTGAAACATTTTTTTAACGACCCAATCTGCTATGGACTCGAAGAATCCTAAAGTCTGACGTACGATTTTCTTTGACTGCTGATTTTTACATATAGCGAGTGTCGTTTGAAAATTGTCGACATTCTGCACGTAATTTCATAAAAAAAAGCGAGACTTTATTCTTTTTGCGATTTTTTTTTTACGTTACAGAAGATAACTTTCTTCTCGAAAAATGTCACTGATAAAATCGTGATAACGCGTAAAATCGCAGAAAAATTTTTCCAATGACCGAAACTGCTATGAAACTCAAAGATCGAGATCCGCCTTTTGAAAGTTTGCCGTACAATTTTTCTTGGTTGTTTCGTTCAACAAAAGTTGTCAGTCGTCTGATCACGCATGATCAAATTACACGATTTCGAATGTTGCTCGCTGCGCGCAGGAATGAGTAGAACACGCAACGCAGTATGCAAGAATACGTGAATTATATTCAAAATACAGCACCGGTTATAACAGAATCATCTTTCAATTACTTCCCTCTCGCGCTGTATTTCTCAAATATTTGCAGGAAATTCAGATCTGTCTATTCAGATGGTTGATCAAACACTGGCGACAACTCGACAAAGTAGACATAACTCGTATCAAGTCAGACAAGGAGGAACGTTAAATAGAAAAATAGATAGAGAATTGTGGAAGTCAAAGATGTTTGATCAAGTCGAGCGAACGATCATAAGCGTTCGATAATATCAATGATAAAGTTTTTAAGTTGAATCGTTAATTTGTACTTCATGTGCACAGTCCTAAATATTTGCGCAGATCTCGAGCAGATCTGTTCAAGGACGAACGCGTGTAAGAAAGTAGATACAACCTACACTAATTAAGCAAGTCAGACAAGACGAAACATTACACGCAAAGATAGGAAGACAAATATTTATTAATAAAGCGAATCGTGTATCATCTCTAACATTCAGGAAGTTTCCCCGAGCTGAAAGATGTATTGTCAATCGTTTTCCAATATTTTCTTCATTATTAAACCATTAAGGACCAAGAAACACCATAATGTTGAAAATACACCTCTCCTAATTTCACGCAATTTCGGCTGGAAGAGAAACATAAGTTTTGAAGAAATCTCGAATTTTTTATTGCTCCACGTTAATGAGAGAGAATAACTTCGGAGAATCAATGATTTTGTCGTACTTGCTTCCTTGAAACAAACCCGAGAAAATACGATTTGAAACTGACAAAAATGAGAGAGAGCCTTCCGTGCCTTTGAATGTGCCCTGTCTCCTGCGCTTCAGACGTCTGAAGCGTGCTTTCACGCGTGAGATGATTAATCCGCTATTCTTATGCATAGGGAACCATTCGTGTTCCTTTGACGTCAAAAAGATGCAAACCGAACCTGTTGGACTAAGAATAATGGATCTCCCCCAATTTTCTGACGTTCCTTCGCTTGAAATAGACAGAACAGAATAGACCTTCTAACGTACGATTAGAAAAGGAAGTTGTTCCCTAAATTGAAATTATTGTCATTTCGACTATGAAACAAAATTACTTGTCGACGGTTCGAAGCTTCTATTTTCAAAATACGCCAGTCATTTTATTCTAGGATATTCTTAGAATACGCTACGCAGCAGATGGCAAAGTGTTGCAAACACGGTATATAAAAATATTGAAAAATTGTTTTCACGACTAAAATTACAATGGATTTGAGGATTGAAGTCTACTCTTTACAACGACACTCCAAAAACTTGATATAGGATTTTTTTTCACCATTTTATTGAAGTTGGACAGAAATTCAATAAATTTTCAAGTAAATTGACAAAAAAACAAAAATTCTACAGTAAATTTTGAGGAATCGTTGTGGAAGAAAATTTTCCAATGTTTTTACACACTATCACGATTTATAGCAGAGGTGGCTAACTGGCGACTCTTGCCCCCCACTCTACCGATCGCTAGCGCTATCCCCTCCACTGCATCGATCTCTCCACTGCGGCCACAATACTGTACTAATTAAGTATATACGCATACGTATAAATTGTTTTTTCGTTTGCGTGAAACACAGTGAGAACCAGCAGACTGAACAAGTAGCTCGTGCTTCTCTTCTCTGATTTACAACATCTTCGAGAAGAAAAGTGTCCTCACTTCACTTTGCCATCTGCTGCACGACGTAGAAACATCATAAAATAAAACGAACGACGCACTTTAATAACAGAAGCATCGAAACGAGCTCGGGTTTATTGTTGCACGATTTCACTCTATAAAATTATAATGTATCAAAGGCGAAGACGGAGTAACAGCAATCAGAAAGTGCACGACGGATGTGAAAACGGAGGAGGCTCGTCAGTGCTTGATCTGGACGTGCAATATGGGCAGAACGAGTTTCGTATAGATTTCGTATAAATTTCTAAACAAGGTCACACGGATTTCACAACTCCCTCAAAACCTCAGGATCGACTAGGGACTCGAGCATCGTAACTTGGCATCATCCATGTTTCATGGAATTATCGAGCATAGCGCAGCACGCCCCGGTAATTAATTAAGCAAACAAGCTCGCGAAATTCGGCGAAATCTCGCGTATCACGCTCACGTTTAAAAATTATAGTGATAACGAAACGAGAAATGAGAAATTTATTCGAATTCCGACGAGACTGATACAACTCTTCTTTGAGAAGAGTGAGAAGAAAATCACGATCGTTCGCGGTATTCTTTAATCTTTGTCCGAAAATTACGCGGCAATCCCGCGAGAAGGATGGAAATTTCCTCGAATAAATTTTCATCGTTAATGAAACAAACCACGGAGGCCCTCCCGACGTTCCTCGACAGAGGACGTTCGACGCGAAATGAGATTTCCGCATCGTTCCGTGGCTCGATTCGCAGCTGTCCCCGCGGAGAACTCAAGAAATCGAATGAGAGGACCCCTCACTGGTAGCCGGCTCGCTAAGAATTTCACTCAATTCTCGTCAATTTCCTATCCCGAGTCAATTTTGCATTGTGTCTGCACCAGCATTGTGTCGTTATTTAAGACGCAACGTGCATGCGCGCGGAATAATTTGTGTACAAGCTGGTCCAGAATAACAGGCGATAACTCGAAAGTTTTGAACTTGACGAATTATTGACAAATTGTCATTAATTTTCTTTTTTTTTAATTAATTAATGATTGAAAGGCAATTTTTTTATGAGACACGTTCAAAATGAGCACCTTTAAATTTTACGCATTATATAAATATATATATATATATATACATACGTTATAAACATAATAAATAATTCGTTATATATTAGCTTCCTGTGAAACCATTGAGATCTTTCGTTCCAAAATCGAAAACCAAATTGAGAAATCCATAGAATTAAGGATAAGGAGAATTCGAAGGCCAAGCATCTTTATCTAAAATTTTGGAAAACAATTTTTTGCAGAGAATAACCGATGAATTTGTACCCAAGGTACAGGTTAGGTTACGTACAAAATTCTATAAAAAGGTTAGGTTATGTACAAAACTATATAGACAATCGTATGAAAACATTTGCGCATTACATTCGGCAAGATAAAACGCGGGAAATTTAAATCTTGTCCTTGCAACTATCCGATTAAACTTCAAACGTCCATGCAAATTCATGTTTTTATAAAATACGAGTCACGCCACGGTCAATCTACGGCAACTGGTTTCCCAAGAAAATAAGAAAATCGCATCTTGATACGAAAATCAAGTATGAGAGAATAATTAAGTTGATTAAAAGATCAAAAGCTGCTCTTTGTGCAACGCGACTCGTTCATTTGTACTTGCCGAAGTATATAGACTTCTGCAAAGGAACGTGAAGTTACTCGTGAAGAAAGAAAGGAAGAGAAAAAAAAGGTTTCGAAGAAACTGGGTTAGGCGACGTTAGATCGTGTGAAAATTAATAAAATCGTGGAAATTTACCGCGGAGTCAGTCGCTCCGTTTTAATTAGTCGGTTAAAGTAGCTTGCCAGGAGGAGCTGGATAATTAAGGAGCAAACCTACGGTCGGGGAAAGAACGGAGCCAGACCCCGTTCATTTATCAGAATTAATTCCTTGACGAACGTCTCCATACTCCGCGGCGATCTCGCGTTCTTTCACACCGCACCAAAATTTGGTGCCGTTTGAAAATATCAGTCAATGTGATTATTTTTTTTTTTTTTAATGGAACGTTGACGTTGACAATCTGTTGTCGGAAGAATAGTAAAGTGAAAGTGAAGTAAATAAATCATAAAGTAGACGTTAAGGCCCTGATTAATTGATTTAATAATAATAATGAAAAAAATAATAAAATCACCGAGATTAATAATAATAATAAAGAAATTTGAAATTCGACAAATTTGCCAGTTTGTCTCTCGTGAAAATAATCCAACGTGGCGTGGCGGAGTGAAACAAAACCGTTTCTCACCGTTTCTCAATTTTAATCAGTCTCCGTTCTATTATCATGCGCGGTTATTCGTGTAACACGAGTCCCGCGGGGTCTATACTTGATATTAGATAAAGTTCAAGATAAAGCGCGTTACTGCTCACTGTTATTTCAACGACACTTTAGAAACCGCCAGACATTGTTTTAATGAATTTAATTTAACTCGAGATGCGAGTGAAATGTCTAATGGTTACGCAGCTACTGTACAGGACAAGACTCGGTCGTATCTCATTTATTTGAAATCATTTGTTACAAATAAATGTCTATATATTGAAAAGCAGAGAGAACGAAAGTGAAAAGAATATTCCTGTTTTTCACAAAAATGCAATAAAAAGAGAATTTAACACAAGCTGCAAACAAAATGTATAATAGCTAAATAATTACTAATAAATAGCTAAATATGAAAGAATCTCATTTAAATCTCATCTGTTTGCAATTATTTGCAAATGTCTAAATTTGTATGAAAAGCAGACAGAACGTTTCTTTTTTTCGCAAAAATGCCAACAAGAAGAGAATTTACCCAAGCTGCAAATAAAATTGAACAGGTACTGTATAGGCTAACACTGGATGATATCTCACCTATTTGCAATTGTTTGCAAATGTCTAAATTCTTGTCAAAAGTAAAGAGAACGAGACTAAAGGGAGTATTCCTGTTTTTCTTTTTTCTTTTTCCACAAAAAACGACGACGAGAAGAGAACGACGTGAAAAGGGACGACGTGTTCTCGATCCAGAGAACTAACCTTCGAATCTCTCTCTTTGTTCGCCGACACTTTGCTCTCGCCCATTTGGACCGAGAAAATGGAACCTCTTTGCGCGGTTCCCCGGCCGCGATTCAGCCACTTTGTGACCGCCGCGAAATTTCTCACGACGTGATTCGCGAGGAAAAAAAAAATAAGGAAGGAGAGATCATTTTCGACGCAGTGTCACGGACAGAAACGGCGACTTGGAGCTGAAATAAATTATTATTTGACGCTTGTTTGTTTCATTCGTTCCGAAAATAATCTGGCAATAAATCGCGTGCGAGATTATTTTTTGGGGATTTACGCTCGTGTTTGTCCTTCGTTGAGATCTCGTGGGATTTAATTGCGTTGCGTTTACATCTTGTCGCGTGATAATTTGACAAGCGACAGCTTCGTTAATCAAAGAATAAATAAATCGTGCTCTTGCTAACGATAAAGCGAAATTCTTTCAAGGCGAAGTACTCAGCTTTGAATAATTTTCATCCGCGAAAACTTTAGATCACGTTGCATTAATTAAACGTAGGTCCTTCCCTTAGTGAAGTAATCATCGTTTAATTATTTCCCTTCCAACGCTAGTTCTTGAACATTTACACCGGCAGATCTATTCAAAGTATCAACCGAGCGCAGCCAACAACTCCGAAGTAGATGCGGTCTGTACCGAGTCAGACAAGATCAGGAGTCAAGATACGCCAAAAGCGGAAGCGTTATTGCCAATTGAAAACGTGCAATACAATTTATACAAAAAAAAAAAACTAATATCTTTCTAACCGCAATATTCGATGCATTTATTTCTCTTTTTTTTTATCACTGTGAAAGTAATTCTAGCGGCGGTAACCCAGAAAATCGAGCCTCTTCAGCTGCAACGCTAATGCAACGAAAATTAGCGATTGGTTGATTTGGGTCACGTGATTCGTGACATCGAGGCGGCGTGAGACCTCGAGTAGGAGTGGCGTTGTCTAGGCAATCGCGCCTGTAATTTGTTTTGTATCGATTCAAACGTTTGCGTATCAATCAAATTGATATTCGCTATTTCCTTGTTTCTCACATGAACATTTTATAAAATTGAAGTTAAAACTAATACTTCATTGACGCAGGAGCAAGTTGATAATTTTTAAATAACAGTTTAGAATTAGAAGATAATTTCATTTATCTAATAGATTGATATTAGACACCCTGCACGTTCGTTACACGATTCGTATAATGTATCTGTCGTACGAATTAATACGAGAACTTGGAAAGTAAATACGTCTGGATCGTCGAACGTCTTTCAAAAATCGTTCAGCGATTATTGATTACAGTTTCACCTTTTCTTTCCCCGGGTGTTTTACGAGCCAACGTAACGTTCAATTCGTCCAATTTCCTTCTCGAACGGATCGACCGACGATGACGACGATTCATTCCTTCACGGTTGCAAGTTGTCGTCTCGTTCATAAAACAAGCCGTAAATAAAGCGTATAAAGTTTCAATCTTGCGCGGCGGGAGCGACGATATCTCTCAGGATGGCAAAGTTTTAAATAAAAAAAACCCCGATGCCCCGGATCGATTTCACGGGTCGAAGGTTGTCCCTCCCTCGATTGCAACGATTGCCAGAGCTCTTTTCATATCTCCTTTCACCTTTCCAAGGGAGCAGTCCGATTGTTGCGTTTATCGTTCGATAAAATTTTTACGACCGTGCCTTTTTTTCCAAGGAGAACTTCATTTCGAGGGAATATGGTCAAACATCGTCAAAGTGGTTCTACTCTTCTTCATCTGAGATATCGGATCCAAGCTTTTGGCGATCGTTCCGGAAAGACATTTCGAGTATCGACGATAAGATCACGCGCATTCGCTCGTCGAGAATTTCTCTCTGTATCTCAAAGTGGCCGATTGTTCTGGCAAGAGGGTTAAATCGCATAGGTGGAACTGGATCAAATATTAATTAACAGCGAGGAAAGGTCGCGGCTGGCTCGGGGAATCGAAATTCTCTCCCCGCACGTGGCACAGACTGATTCGGGTCACGACCAAGCGGGCCAATTTATTCAAATAATCGCCGCGGCCGCTCTTTCTTCCCGAGGCGCAAGAGAACACAGCTCCCCTAGAATGACCGATTCTCGCCATCCTCTTCACTCTGGATCGCGTCGAGAAACGATCGGGAACGTGCGGCGGAAAAAATGAAAACGCGAAAAAAAAGGGAGCAACGACCGAGGAACTACGACCGTAGATAGAAAGCACAACGACGAGAGAGAGAGAGAGAGACGTACGTACAAAAAAAAAAAAAAAAAGATCGAGACAGACGAAAAAGGGGTGAGGGGCCTAGGCGTTCGAGCTTTGTCGGTCACAGGGACTCCTCCAGTCGTTTCGACCTTCTTTTCCGTGGCACGGTGCAACGGCCAGCGCACGTGAAATCACCTAGATGGCGCTCACGCTAATCAGCACTCTTCCCTTCTCTCTCTCTCTCTCTCCCTCTCTCTGTCTCTCTTCCTCTTTCTCCGAACGAGAAAGGGGTTGAAACTCGGAGAAAGAGCGAAAGAATGACGACAGAGTCACCCGAATGATACCGATGGAGAAACGTTGCTAGAGGCAGACAGGGGGCGGGGTGGGGTGGTGGTGGTGGTGGTGGTGGTGGGGAGGTATCGGGTAAGAACGAGGGTTGGAAAACGAGGAAGAAACGACGACGCGATGGGTGAGGATCAGTAAAGGGGGATCGGAAAAAGGGTCGTGGGTGAGGGCCACTGTGTCGGGGGTGGGGGTTGTATCGACCGCGCCGCACTGCAGGGCTTTATCCCCTCCTTCTCGTCTGCCCCCCACCAACGCCCCGCCGGAGCGAGCACTACACACCCAGACACGCAGAGAGAAATATTCTCGCTCTCTCTTTCGCCACCCCGCTGCTTCTCATACTTTCTCCCCGTTCTCTCTTTATTTAATACCTCTTCCCCCTTCGTTTTCTCCCTTTTTTCCCCCCAATTTCTCTTCTTCTCCCGCGCCTCTTTGTTTCTCCCCTTTTCTTCGCCGACACCGCCGATTTCACCTCGAGCTTCTCTTTTCTTTTCTTCTTTCTCTCTAATACCACGTTTCGTTTCCTCATCTCTCTCTCTCTCTCTCTCTCTCTCTCTCTCTCTCTCTCTCTCTCTTTCTGGTTCTCGCTCTCGGGAAGAAGACGGCGTGTGCAGTACGGACCGGAAGTGGAGAAGCAGCACAGGAGGAAGGCGTGCACCGAGGATAGGCAAGTTTCAGCCGCAAACCGATGACACTATATTGGTTTTCCACGCGATATTGTTATTTAGACCATGAGTTTCATTCATCATCCGCGAGTCCTAGGGATCCTCCGCTTCCGACGTCTCCACGGCGTCTCACCGCCCCCATTATGCGCTGTTATCTCTGGCCGCGCCCGCGCTCCACTATCCGAAACGAGATTAAATCTAGTTCGTGCCTGTTTATGGGCCTTTTTATACAACGAATTTGCATCGAATGGCGGCGAGATGTGAATCTAGGACGTACGTAATTCTTTGTGGTTTAACTCTTTGCTCTCGAAAACTTTTTTTTTCTTCTTCTCGTATCATCTACCAGCAATTTATTTGCGAAATGGTGAGTAAAATATCACTTCAAATAAATAAATGTAGCATTGGAAGTAATCATCCTGTTTAAATAGTATTTTACGATTGTGCTTCTCCGATGTGCCTAATTCGTCTAAAGGGATCGCGAAGTACAGTATGTAGAAGTTCGTGAGAAATAATTTCAATTTTCCTGTTTTAAGGAGTTTTAAGTTGTTGTAAACTACAATCTTCAAGATCGCGATGGATCAGTCGTAAATAAAATTTTTCACAGTGTATGTGTGAATTTTTACATCTCTTTTAAAGAGAAGAAGAACACTTTATACATGGTGTAAAAATATCATGGAGGGAAAAGAAAAGAATTCAAAGTGGCGAAAACAGAAGCTTTACGTTGTAAAATGAGACTAAATAGATTGTTACGTGATCTCTTCAAAGATAGTCAGAATAGCGATCGAAAAATTTCTTTTCAAAAGCCAACACATCCAAAAGAGTACATTTTTTTCTACGTGTAAACACTCGACAAAGTATTACCAATGTTAAAAATTCATACGTGTGGTCAATCTTGCTCGTCACAGCAAGAAATTAAATAACCATCCCCTATTGCTAAGAGAAATTGAATAATCTTTCAAAAAAATTCAACCCTTCCCCATCCAATTCAAATTTTATTTATTTGCCCGATCAATCACAGAAAAAGAAAACCTAGGCAAACCCTGGTAAAGTGTCGCGTAGAAAACTCCACAACTTCGAATACATGTACATCCAACACGATCATCCTCGGCAATTGTCGAACGCGCACCACGGCTCTGTTCCCATCTGGAGAATCGGTGAGTAATCCGGTAACTCCGGGAAACTAGGTTCCCAGTCTACATGCAACGCGACGAGGGGATTGAGGAATTTTTCGTTGCCACGATTCCGATCTCCCGTGCGCGTGGAGCGTGTAATTCAACTCGTCTGATCGAAGTGGCCGTCGTCGCCGTTCGGTTGGCCGGTCGGTCGATGCGCAGTGGGCTGTATCGGGAATTTGTTGACAAGTAAGTAAGGCTTGTTACGTCGAGGGCTGTTCGCTGAAGAGGCTGCTCGATCGCCAGAGATCGGGAGAGATGAAAATTTAACGAAAGACACGAACGCACAGGTCGAACTGGCGCCTTCGAAATTCATCGAGCGTGAAAATATTTATCAACGTTAAAGATTTACGTGTGTGCTCGTCGCAAATCATACAAATCTGTTCCTACTTTAAAACTTAATTCAATTTCAAATTAATGAAATTTTTCTCTTATATTTCTTACATTGTATTAAAAACAAAATAAATTTACGGGAAAGAACTCTCGGTCCACCCTGTACATACGCGTTCCAGTTTTCTCGTTAGAAATAGAATAATTTGGCGATCACAAGTTTTATACGAGGGAGAATTAGTAACAATCGCGTGGTATTAATATCTCTATACACGTGCGAATCATCAAAATGAGAGAGTCAGAAAATTGACAGAAATATTATTTTATTCCTGCTGCGAGCTTCATTTGACAAATTGCGAATCGAATCACCCTGACGATGTAAACAGCGATGTTGAATTTCGACGTTTAATGATCAATTTGTTCAAACGATTCTCGCGACAAGAGAAAGAGAAGGGGGGAGCGCTGACATCGAAACGATATCGTCGATATTGGAAAATCGTATCACCGACGTACAGTACGTACGTACGTACGTACGTACGTACGTACGTACAGAGAATCGGTGGAAACGAGGTTAAACTGTTTCTCCGACTCCCTCGTTCTTGTTCTCCTTGAACCTCTTGGCACGATTAAATTATGTATGCACCGGCGTGCAAAAATATGGGTGAAGTTATGATCTCCGATTCTAGCGGGGTCGAAAAACATTGCTATACATAAACGAACGAGTAGGGAAATTCAAGATGTGAGTCTTTCATTTCTTTTTTCTTTATTTTTGTAACAGTAAAGCGTTCACTCTCGCTTTTTCCCACGTTTCCCGTTTCTGGAGAAAGGAACGCTATGGAAAGAAAGAAAAAACGAAGAAATTCGCAAAAATGGCGTAACGTCTCTTCGACGAAACGCGTATTCGTTCGCGTGGGGGGGGGGGGGAGAACGAGGGTTAGATTTAGGTTAGATTTGCATTAGGTAGAAAGAAAGGAAAAAAAGAATAAATTCGCAAAAATCGCGAACATTTAGGTTAGGTTTAGGTTAGGTTTAAAGAGAAAGAAAAAAGAGAAGAAATTCGCAAAAATCGCAAACATTTAGGTTAGGTTTAGAAAGAAAGAAGAAAAGGAGAAAATTCGCAAACATGGCGCGACATCTCTTCAACGAAATGGGGGACAAGAGGAAAAGGAATGCAAGCCGCGTCTTTTTTAATTTTGCAAGAGTAACAGAAGACGAGTGAAAGAAAAAAAGAAAAAAGAGAGGCAAAAAGTTTCGTAGCAATGAAATCAGAACGAGAACCACGCGACGACGATCGTAATGTGGAAATCACGAGGCAACGTGCACTGTTGAAAGATGCACGGACAGAGCGTCGGACAGAGAAAGAGAGGAGAAAGGAGGTCGGGAGAAGAGCCAGCGGAACATTTGCATGGGACAACTTTTTTTGTTTTCTCAAGTTCGGCCTTCCGCTGTCGCGGAACAGGGGAACAGAGTAGCTTGGCTCGGCGGAACGCATCGATAGAGCGCGATGATATCGATTGTCAGACAGTTATGCTGCCCGTGGCGAGCGAAGAAAAAGCGAGAAAAAGCGAGGGGAAAAAAAGGCGAGTGAAAGGAAGAGAAAGAGAAGAACGGTGAGATACGTGTGCATACAGGGTGTTTCCGAAAGAAGAAACAAGTCGCGAAGGAGGAGTAAACCTTTTTTTTTTTATTCGAGGCTTCGTTTTCGAGAGAATCGTTTATAATTTGAAAATCTGCAAATACGCGTGCACTTTTGGAGCCGTACTTTTTATACGTGGCCAGAAAATATTATACATCCAATAGATGCTGATCCAAACGTTCAATTTCAGAGATTAAAAGAAATGTTGCATGTGAAAATTTGATAAAAGTTTGAGAACAACTCATCCAAATTAAAATTAACATTAACAATGAAAATGAAGTCGAAAATTCCAAATATTTCGAGCGACGAGGGTAATGAGTTTGTGCCAGTTGAGAAGAAAATAGATTGTTTTGAATTACAGTAGCGACTGTGACACCGAATAAAATTTTCTTTTGTTCTCTGAACTGTATTATTTTTTTTTTTTTTTTTTTTTTGTTAACCTACGTAAAATAAATATGCAATTCTGTAGTTTATACCAACTTTTCTTTCCAATATTTTCTTTTCTCTTCTTTTCTCCACTGACAGACTTCATTTACGCGATTTTCATTCACCTGAAACTATATCTACGTAGCTATACTACGTCGAGAACAGTTGTTCTAGAAGTGCACGATTTTCCCAAAAAAACGAAGCCTTTGCAATCAAAAAAATTTACTCTTGTTTTTCTCTTGTTTGACGACTGATTTCTTTACACAGATTTCACCAGCTTTAGATTTCGGGAACACCCTGTACATCGAGGAGGTTGCAGCCACGAGATTAAAGGAAGAATTTACGAGCAATTGAAAAATATATTATCGCGCCTCGTGACACGACGGATCAGCTGATCCCCGTTTCCACGCAAATGTAGAAACATCCCCCGCCCCTCGGCCTCCGTATAGTCAGTTTCGTTCGAGCTGTCGATAATTCCAGATAGATGAAAAAGCGATCGAGGGATCCGTAAGAGAGAGAGAGAGGGAATGTTTCCGCTGCTCTTGCAGGGGAAATAACGAATTTTCAAACGGAAAGAAAACACCCCTCCCCCGTCCCTAATTAAATTAACTCCTCGACTACGGCGACCTACACTACCAGAAGTTCTTCGTCAGCGTACAAATCTCAGAAAGTGTAAACTGAAACAATCAAAGTGCGCTGGAAAAAGTCGCACTACGTTAAACCAACATTATTCATTCGTTATTTATGTACTCTGTATTGAATCGTTGTGTGCACACGATAAAAATTTCACAGTGACTTTCAGCTTTATTTCGTAATATATTTGATAATCTAGCGAGATGTGATACAATTCGAAACATGATCCTACACTGTTATATGTATGTACTGTACGTTTCTACACACTATTATATATTTGCTTCTTTTCTGGTGATTAATTGCAAATATTTTTTGTTGTCAATAACATTTGCCGAGCGCCAATAGTATCCAAGATGGGGTTAAGAATCGCCAACGATGATTCATGGACGTCCTGCGAGCAAACATTCGTCGTCGGAACGCACAACGAGAATGATAATTTTTCTCCTGGTTCCTTTTTTCTTCCTTCGCGGTTTCAGCTCCGTTCCGCGCGAGAAACTTTTCGAATCTTTCGTGATAAAAACGCATTTAGAAACACATCCATTCATGTATCTCTATCCATTTACATCCGTGGCATCCGTGGCATCCGTGGCTAATTCATTCAATGCCGCGACATTTCGCGCCGAATTTCGTGCTGAATATCGAGCGACTTGGAGCCTGGCCAAACGTATCCCTCTCTTTGAACTACCATTCGAAACGCGTCTCTCTCCCTCTCTCTCTCTCTTTCTCTCATTAACGCACGCTTCAGCCTCGTGTGAAATTCGCGTGACGTTTGTTATTAACAAAGCGTTGGCTTTGTACCGTGCGTTGAATACGCGAACTTAACTACGTGGACATACAGGGTACAACAGCACGTTATTCTGATCGCGATGGAACTCGATTTAGTTCCAATTACTTCTTTTCGTCAGACTTTTCGATTTATTTATTTATTTTTTTTTTTTTTTTTCTCTCTTCATTTCGTCGATTGTGATTCTCGGTTCTTCAGGTCACTTCTTTTTTCTCGTCAGACTTTTCGAATTTTATTTTTTCGTTTTTCCCCACGTGATTTATAATGAATATGAAGAAAGTTTATCGATTTAGGAATTAAAGAATACCGAAAAAGGAACCATAAGAAAATTGAGAAACGGCAAAAATGTTTCTTGATCATTTTACACTGCGGACTAACAGCGACTTTATGGTCCTGGTCGCGCAAATGTAATGTTTATATTTCGAATAATGTTTATCATTTGATCATATAGACCCATAGACTGACGCTACAACTATGACAAATCAAATGTTAATGAAGTCCAACAAAAAATTACGTGAAATACACGTCCAAGCGTAGAACCATAAAGTCGCTGTTAGAACCCACGCATCCGCAGTGTTAAATGATTGACTTCTCTGCCATTTTTCAAGAGAACTATCAAGTTGTAGCCCGTGGTTCCTCAGAAAAGTTTTACCTTCGTCGTCAGTAGAATACAATGCAAGAAAAAAGAAAATTTTTTTCGACCTTAAAATTCAAAGTCAAAGTCAATTTTGCCCCAGGTATATAGCCACGGACAAACTTTTCTTTCCACCCTCGTGCAGACACTCACTCCTCGTTCGAATGTACCTCGTTCGAACGACCACCTTGTTTCCTCAAGAACACGAGGAGCTTGGTTCCACTCTCTCAACTGAAATTCCAAAGTTCGAGTTATACGACGAGGCTATTTATTTCCCAACGCAATTGACTCTCGAAACTTTCTTTCGTCCGATTTTTACAACTGCGATTCGTCCTGTTCGGAAGGGAAAAACCAAACAGTCCGGGCAGGCCGTTCTCCCAATTGCGCTTTCACCTTCTCTCCGCCCTTGTTTCCGGCTTGTTACAGTGGACACTGGCGCGTCTGTTTGCGCTGGATTTCGCCCTCTCCGCGCCTTGCTTCCTTTTTTGTTTCCCGCTCGACTATCCCGCTCCATCCTCCTCTGTCTTCTTCTCTTCCTCGCGCGTCGAACGTTCAATTATCTCGAGTTAATTGCCGGGGGCCAGACGACTGGGGACCGGGGGCGTTGATTTTTAATTAAAGTCACTTTTGACCATGCCAGGGGAAATCTGACGAGGAGAAACGACTGACGAGGGAACGAAGCGATTCCGCGATTCGAGAAATTGAGGATTTTTCACGGATGGAGTTTTCTTTTTTTTTTTTTTTGTTCGACGCGGATTCGAGTAATTTCGGATAATTTAGGATACGGTCAATGCTCTTTTTCTGCAAGAAACAAGCGTAATTTTCAAGAAAAGAACTCCTTTGTTATTATTAAAGAGAATTCTTAAGAAGAAAAGGATGTAACGTAAGAGCCAAGAGCTCTTTTCCAAGAGAAAAAAAGATGGAATTTCCAAGAAGGGACTTGTATTTTATTATTATTAGACAGCGAGAGAGTTTCTCGCATCTAACGAATTTAATTTATGATCAGTTACTTGAAGTAAAGACTTTGAAATTTGTTTGCGCTTCTATTACGCTTGTTACTCTGTTGTATATAAATCCAAGAAATATACTCTTAATTTCTGTATTGTGGTGATATGAATATAATAATGCAATTGTTATAATTAGACATTGTAACAATATAAAAATATGATAATGCAAATATGAAAATTAGCGATTGGTTGATTTGGGTCACGTGATTCGCGAGGGGGCGTGGCGTAGACCTGGAGTAGGAGTGGCATTGTCTGGTACTGAGCGACCGCGCCTGCAATTTGTTTTCTATCGATTCAAATGTTTGCATATCGATAAAATTTTATGGCAAAAAACTCGTCTTCGTTTCTCAGTGAGACGAATCGTACTCAAGTACGTACAAGTCGTGCAGTTTTTTACTCATCGTGTATTCTTGTGTGTATTCTTGTACCACGAAAAACTTACGAAAATCGTAATTGTTAATCGTCGATCGGACTGCTCTTTCTAGTTTCCCCTCCCTCTATTTTTCTTTCACCTTAGTTACATTGAATCAAACTGTGTGTATTTCGTTCGTGGTGAGATAGACGTAATCAATGGCGAAAGGCCGAGTCGAGGGAGATCGGCTTCGAGAAAAAAGAAAAGTTCGATTTTCTTCGAGTGGCTGCTACACGACTCGACTTTAATAAGTTGGACGATATCATCGAGTCGAAGGGGGAAGGTGGGGGGGGGGACAAATTAGAAGCAGAGAATTCCACGAATATCCCGTCCTACCCCCCGGCTCTAACTACGCTCCAAGTTTTTTTTAACAAACCGCGCCCCACCGACTCGCCGCCGTAATAAATCTATAATATGATTCCGCTCAGAGCTCTCCGACCTCCCGGAAACGCCGAATTCAGAAGCGCGCGGACAACTTCAATTTCCCGACCGAATATTTTCGTGCAATTTCAAATTTTTGCAAACACAGGCAGAAATGTTTTTGCCTCCCTTGAAACTGTACAACTTTATTAAACAATTTTTCATTAGACGCCTAATTTAAAAGTTATGTCAAGCGTGCAATAGATAGACAATAAAGTGAAGTAGTAAAGTGTACTGGCTCGCGAGGATTCTTGAAAATTTACTTTCATATCTCTCGGTATTTTTAAAAATACGTCACAATTTTTTAACTTTGTGTGATAAATAATTTGCAAGAAATGTAGGGGTATTTTCTGACAGCGAAAGTGCGACTAGGTCAATTACTTTCGTACAATTGCTATTTTATGCAATAAAATATATCGCGTAAGAGATGGCTAGCTGGTTTTTTTTTCACGATTGAACCTACTAAAATAGATTTGAGAGTGCAACTAAAGCATACGAATTTAAAAAGAAAAAAAAAACTTTTTCCTATTCCACTTGATTTAAGTTTCTCGCGACTAATAAAATTTATTACCAACCGTGGAAGTGTCCCAACGAGGCGGCGTAATTCGAAAAAAACTGGTCGAAAATCACGAATAAAAACAGGCTTTAATAGGCGTTGATTTATCGCCGTACCACGAGCAGCATTGCGCGTCGAAGGCGTCGTCGAAAGAACAATACGTATCGTTATACTTCCTCCGTGCCTAGCGAACAATAAAATCGCCCTCGATTTTCGTATAATTTTTTTTTCCTTCTTTGTCTCTCCCACGCCGTGGCAATCACCGCCGTATTGTAGCAAAATTTCCAAGGGGAACCGAACGTCAAACGCAAATAACGGAAAAATGAAAGTTCATCATAGCGCGCGTCAGAAACATCACGGAGCACCGATCGATCGATCGACAGTTGGGTGAGAAAAAATTGACGAATCGTGGTCAAAGAGGGAGAATATGTCTGGCTACGTTACGATATGTTGCAACTACTAATTAATTCATATTTAATTCAGACAACAACCAGAATGCACGATTTATAGTGATTTTAGCGGGGGTAACTCAGAAAATCGGGCCTTCGGGTGCAACGCTAATGCAACGAAAATTAGCGATTGGTTGATTTGGCTCACGTGATTCGCGAGGGGGCGTGGCGTAGACCTTGAGTAGGAGTGGCGTTGTCTGATACTGAGCGATCTCACCTGTAATTTGTTTTGTATCGATTCAAATGTTTGCATATCGATAAAATTTTATGGCAAAAAAGTCAGTCTTCATTTCCTAGTCAGAACAGTTTTTCTCTATCTCCGATTATGTTACAATAACCATTCGTCTCGATACGTGTTTATGCTCTCTGCGAATAAGTGCAATCGACGAACAATCGAATTTCTTAATATTTCGAAAAACGAAATAAATTCGAGAGTGAGACAGAGTCGAAGGAGACAGAGAAGTCCTAAAATTGTGAGAGACTTGAGAGTTCTGGATAATCCAAAGGATCCAAAGGAGATTTTAGTTGGAACTTCGCTTTGAGAAGAGTTTGGAGAAAATTTAAGTGCTTGGAGGAGTCCAGGCGCTTGAGGAAATCAAGTGACCTCGGGATATTCCAAAGGGTACGGTGGAACCTGTGAGTGTCAGGTGTTCAGAAGATTTAGATGGAATCCAAGGGTTCTTAATAGCTCAAAGGATCCAGAGTAACTCACGAACTCTGAGATTATCCGGGAACAACGTTGCTCTCTCTCTCTCTCTCTCTCTCTATAGATATCGAAGGAACATCGGGAAATATGCCGCAGCACCGGCTACAATAGACTTTGCTTACGATGCAGATCTCTCGCGCCAGCGAGCCACCCAATATCTCATTCTTAATATTCTTATCTCGATACGCTGCTCCCGCTCAAGAAAAGGACCAGCAATAAATTTCAAAAAATTGCGTTCTCCAGCTGAGAAAGGAAGACCCTCAAATTTCCAAAATTGATGTTCTGGACTGTCACGTCATCGACCGATGACGGATCTCGCACCTCTGCGCATAATCCCTTTGGATTCGATGTGAAAAATGAAAAACTATGGTTGACGTGGATGATTATTTTATTACTAGAGAGTTTGAAAATTGTGGAAGGTTTGCAAGTGATCAAGAAGCGATTTGAGAAAAGTTAGAGAGACCCAACAGATGCAAAATTGTCGTCCAGCTTGGGAATTTTAAAATTTTGGTAGGTAATTTTCATAGGTAACGAAGGATTAAAGAGACCCGGACCAACGCGTCTGAAAGAACGAACAGATGCAAGAGTTGCTCCATAGTCCGAGCGTGTAATATCAAGGCTCGAACGAAAGTTTTAAAATTCTGGAGGTTATCTATCTCTAGATAATCAAAAATTTAGAGAAGAAAACAAAGCCGCGAAGAAGGTTTCAACGAAGACTCGCAAATTCGAGCGAACAGGGTGGTCTCTTTTACTTCTGAAACGTCGAGTTCCAATCTTCTTCAAACCGAAGCACTCTCCGATTCACTCCGTTCCCCGATCCTTCTCGCGCAGCGAAGAAGAAACCTAACCCAAAGGCCTAAAGTCTCAATTATTAGATCTCATCGTGCCGAGAAATTGAAACAGCGAGTGGAGCGAGTGTGTAAGAGCGAGATACGAGAGAGTATCGATGCACCAACAACGCTGGCACGATATTACACAGGTCAGAGAGCCCCGACATTCTCGCGGTGAGCAAGAATTACGGGAGTCGAAAATGTCAGGCTGCTTTCAACCCCTAACGGACGACGGCGCTCGATGACGACGACAACGAACGACGTCGACGAGCACAGGTGAGGCCACTCGACGCGCGCGTGTTGGTGAAAAGTAGCAGTCAACCTGCTCGTGCAACCAACGGTCGACGAGGGGGCTCGTGCATAATTAGCAGAGGCAAGGGTGGCGGCACGCATCGACGGACACGCGTGTACTTGCGTACCTGCGTGAAACTGCATACACGCTGGTATAACACTGGCCAAAGTATCTCAACTCTTTGCCACAGTAATAATCACGCTACGCTGTGTTCCAAGTTGTAGAAAATAATAATGCGAATAACGTGAAAATAATGTGAAGTAAGTTGCGAAATAAAAGCACCGCTCTGTGGGACGTTTCGGCTTTCGAAGAGAAAAATTTTGTCGCTGTTCTGGCAAATGTAAATTGTTTCTCGGGCAGCGAGAAATTTACGTTGGACGTAAAATCGTCAGTACCTCAAATTGTTGCGTTTGTCAATAATTCAAATTCGTTGAGAGGGATCACGTGACAACGAGTCTCGTTCTAAAGTGTAAAGCTTTTGTTTTCACTAGGCTTAACTCGTTTCTTTTTCTTCCGAGATATCGTAACATCGCGTAGCAAATGAGAAAGTGCAATTTCATTTACGACTACTCACATCACGATCTTGAAGTTTCCCATTTACAACAACAACCTTCTCGAACGATTTCTTTTCGTTTTACTGAACTTTGAACATCGCTCAACGCGACAAAAATTCAAAGAAACCCAACGTTTCGTCGTCAAGCGCTTAATGTTGAAAATAGAACAAATCTTGAAGGATCGTTGTGATGGGAAAATTTTAATTTTTGAAACGGTGGTTAATCGAGTTACGAGAAAAACTTTTTAACGTTTTTCACAGGTGTTTCGCAATTTTAGCAATTTTTGAGAATAAAAGTACTCTCCGCTCTCTCACCCGCCACGCGATGTAAAAGCATCTTTTGAAAAAAACAAACTTAATTAACGAGAGGCAAAAGTGGAAAAGCTTCGCGCTTTAAAATGAGATCACAAGCAACGTGGATCGTTGCGTGATTCTCTTTTACGAAGTTATGACAGTTTAAAGTATCGACAATTTTTCATCGTTGTTGCACGTTTCATTCAGTTGTGCTCTTCGCTGTATCCATCTATTTATATTCGTTTATTCGACGTAATTTCTATAAAACATCGAACGTACTTTACATTCGAACAACTCCTCGCTTCAGCTCGCAATCAGCCTTTCGATACTTTGGAACTATTGTCGAGTCCACAAACGGAGGGATTTGGATTCTTCATTGCGCGTGAAGAGACAGCCATTGCAGTTTGTTTCTTTTTTCTCCTCCGATACATTGGAAAATTCTTTTCAAAAAGAGAACACTCTGCTTTAGTTTTCGTTTTGCATCCACTTGAGAAATGCGATCGAACAATTATGGTGTACGAATTATAAGTTATCAAGTCAGAATTACAGTTTATTTAATCGTGATTATGATCAAAATGATTAATCGTGAAAGTTCCAATTTTACAAATTTTGTTCTTTTCAAATTTTCAAATTTACAATTATCACATTACGTGACTACGTAATTGCAATTATTTTCATAATTACGATGAAATTCCCAATATTTCGTAATTTCTTTTTCTTCGACGTCTAGCTGAAATTTCCATCGAATTTACGTTCGAAGTTTACGCAATTACTATCTTTTTCAATCCGTAATAACGTCAAGTTGTCCGCCGATGATACAATTATCTCGCGATAGAAAAAAATCCACAGCCTGGAGCGCGATAAGAGAGAAAGCGCGCGCTTGCCACGAAGTCTCGCGATATTACCGAAGAAAGCGACAACTCGGGTCTCGGCAAACTCGCTTGGCTGGCGATAAAAGAATTTTCATCCAACCAAAGAAAGCCTCGTTTGCATTTTACGAAAAGGAAGATGCAAGATAAAGAAATGGAACGAAAGATTGAGAAACACTTGGGAAACGAATTGTAGAATTCGTATAAAACGAGGTAAGAGCGATTAAATTATATCGACGTGTGAATACCCCTTTTTCTACGGAAAGAATTTTCGAGTTTGCTCAACGACGGAACAGTGATCACGCTGATGTAGCGTTCTACATAAAATTCGCGCGGAGCTGAGTCGTTACGCAGTTTGTCGTTTCGCGGTCGTTCAGTCAATCCGAGATCGTAAATTTCGAATTGCGCGCAGCTGATGGATCATTCCGCGAGGCAAGATCCGCGACGAGCATGCAGAGGAAAAAGAATTAGAATCCTCCGTGCGTCACGTCGCGACCTGAGCGTTTGGAGTTGCGAGCGAGCCCCACGAGTCGAGCTGCGTCGGGTGAACATTCGAGTTACATTTGCAGGAAGGAAGGATCCTCGTGCAAAGAATTTCATAAGTCACGTTCTCGCGACTTGCCTTCGCGAAACGAAGAACCTTTTCCTTATCTCCGGTGGAAATCGCTAAATCATTTTTCTATCTCATCGTATCGCGCAGCGGCTCGAGAGCGTGCAACATTGCGATTAAATCCACGAGATCACCGAGTGATTCACCCGATAACAACTTTCTAAATTAAACGCGCTCTGATGAAAAATTGTTTGACGCGAAAATCGTGCGTTTTTAAAGGAGGCAAAATACGGCGCATCGATTTTTTTTGCGAGTGTCAAAATTTCCAGAGTCATCTTTATTTTTTTTTTAACTGGACCGTATATTTTTTTTCGTCGCAAATCGGAAGAATATTGAATTCCATTAAAAAAACTGCACGACTCGTACGATTCGTCTCACCGAAAGGCCCAGAAGCAACTGTTCCGACTAGAAAACGAAGACGACTTTCTGCCATAAAATTTTATTGTACACAAAACAAATTACAGACGCGATCGTTCGGTACCAGACAACGCCACTCCTACTCGAGGTCTACGCCACGCCCCCTCGCGAATCACGTGAACTAAATCAACCAATCGCTAATTTTCGTTGCATTAGGCCCGATTTTCTGGCTTACCCCCGCTAAAATCACTTTCAGTAAAATAGTACAATACAGCGAGTAATTTCATTTGTCTGAATTCTACTCTATTCGATCTTCAGTCCAACAACCCGACAGAATTCGGAACCTTTTTCATCGGAAAAGTAACCAAGTTTCTCCCCCTCCCCCAAGAGTCGTCAGCAACTGTTTTTTTTCCATCTGCTTTTGATACTCGAGCAAAGCCATCCCTTCGGAAGCCAAGACTTCGGCGCAAGTACTTTCATCGTGGAAGAAGAAGCCGACTTGATACGAAAGGTCAAGCAGCGAATGGAATTAGCAACAACGTCAAGATGCTCGAAACTAAATTTGGCAAACATTCCCGGCTATGTTTCTCTGCTCGATGAATAAATCCATTGTCAGCCAGGTGAAATCGAATCGGACCGCGTCCGTAGATTCGTAAAAGCCAGATATACTAAGCCTGTAATTGGCGGACCGTGAAAACTGACGAACTCCGAGGCCGCGCGGTTTCGCTTTCGCGGAATTCTCGCGCAGGGATCTCTGTCAGTCATCATCTCGTTAAATTACTGCGACCAACTCGTCGAAAATAGGAAAAATTTTTACAGAGTACAGGCGATCCTCGATTCGCTATTTCGTACTGTATTTAAAAATTGGATTTTCATCGTAAAAACAAGCGTACTTCCGAGGCCTTCGTGCATCTTGACAAACTTTTAACCATCGTGGAAGAATGTATAATCTCAATGGAGAACGTGTTGCAGAACTCTTTATCGAGAGAAGAAAAATTCAAACGTCTCGTAACAAATTTGTAAAGAAAACACCAAAAACAGATGTTAACGTGCCTCGTTAAAAAATAAATATTTTTTATATTTTTTTTTTACACTGCTCTACTTTCGTACGTAACAACTTTCGTCGAGATTTCAAGAATCAATTGTAATGTCTGTGTAATCAGTCTGAAATCATGTTCCATCAAGTCAAAATTAACCAGAGTGCGATTGACTTGTGCGAAAAAACACTCCGATCCTAAAATCAAGAATCGAGCCGACAACGAAGCGAGAAAAATGTCAGAGATTCTTAGCTGCCGGCAGAATTTTTCCAAGCGCTCCGACGCTACGTACCGGAGGTCAGCAACAATTTTCGAGGGGCTCTTAATTAAAGTTAAACCCATTAACATACGTGCGCACATTCGCGCGCGTCTCGGCGTTACGTAATTTTTTCGGCGGATAAGCCGTTATCTCTGGGATACGGTATCGACTGGAATATGCCACGCGAGAGCAACGATACGCGCACCCACACGCGTGCAACCGAGTCGCAATAACGCGTAATCGTAACATTGGTGAAAAACAAGATGCATCGGCGTGTGAAAAACGAGAACGTTCGACGTTCTGAAACTTCCTCAAGTCGCGTTTCCATAAAACTCCAATGAGCAGCGTTCTTATTCCGCTCCGGTTATCTTATCGCCAAGTTACAATTAGACGAGTCGAGATATATACGCGCGCGCGGTGTATAAAATTTTTATCTGCTTTATGACTGCCCCGATTATCAACCGTTTACGTCGACCGCGGGCAATTGAGAAACCGTGTTATTAGGGGGAATTTGAAGACACGGGAAGAGGCTCCCGGTGAATATCAAATTAACTAAATTCGCTGCGAAATTAATCTCGCCGCGAATCGGGGCGAATTTAATTTAACCCGTTCGAGGGCCAGCATTTAAACCAACGTTTAATTTTTTTTTTCAACTAGTGCTACGTGTGTACAAATATTGTAACGTGTTCCATGTATGAGTAATTAAATTATTAATCAATTCAATCGGCGAATGATCAAGGGAGTTAACGACTATCGACTCCGCTGTTCTCTCTCAATCAGGTGCCATTTTACGAGCAACAAGCGTCATATTGACGGACCATCACGTAAACACGATGAAGGGAGCTTCGTTGTCAGCGTGAGAGGAACAAAAAAAAACAGAACGTGGCTGGCATTTAAATAATCAAGAGACAGCAACGCGACACGCAATGACACGCGCGGATGCGACCACGAATTAGTTAGGTAAGGAAGGTTTAAAAGGGCCAATATACAGGGCGGTTTCCTTCCCAGGAATTACAGTCCCTGGGGGCCGCGTGGGCTGACCCCTCCAGTCCGGTGTTTCACGTCGCCGTCTCGCGGAAGTTCACCATTAAAACAGCTGGATCGAGCCAGATCTCGCGAGACGAATCTGGCCGCTTCACTGTCACGGGTCTGACCTCGAATCGGATATCCTCGCGAGGACTCACCGACGCTGGATTCGCGAAAATCGATTCTTGCAATCCGTCGAGATCGGAGGGGGGAGGGGGGGATGGCTTGCTCTCGAAACTGACGAGTCCCCTGGTTCCCTTGCGAAAAACGGATATATGCACCGAGCTCGTAAACGTAAATCTAGAAGGCGTGGCACCTAGCGAACCTTCCACCGAGACAATGACGTTACACCTCTTTTGTCCGTTCGCGTTGGATCTCGTTTTTAAAATGGTTTTTTCGTCATCGGCCATTAGAGGCTCGTCTGGAGTGAATTTTAATTTCCAGATTAGAACACATACGTTGCGTCCAATTACAAAATCGTCTCGACACGACGATCTGAGGGATCAGCATCGTCTGGAGGCAAAGAGAATCGGTTGGAACCGCCGAGACTGTGCGGATGGGGCTTAAGGATCGATTGGCACGCCGTTGAACTGGTAATAATTGGAACGCATTAGTAGAATTCCCGGTTGGATTATGAAAGAAACGTTTGAACGGACATTAATGCAATGTGAAATTGCACAACGATGACGTGGCGTACGATGAATTGTGCAACGAAAGTATCTCATTTGTATAAATACGCCCTCGAACAAATTGTCACGAGCGCGCCGAAAGATCGAATTCCTAACACGGAATATCCATAAATATTCTCGAAGATGGTAATCAGCAATTGCAATAATAACTAAATATCGTGCGTTTAATTTTGTCAAGGTAGGAATTCGTATCTGAAAGATTAACTCGACAAAACTTACGAAGTTTAACGTTGATGGAAAATTTCTCAGAATCTGTAACACCGTTACAGGAAATTCGAGTTTCGTTTAGAAATAGATATCCGGGATATCAAGATCGATCTAGTTTCCATCTAGTTTCTCGGGATTGCGACAAATGGAAACCAGATTTTTCTGACGTGTACGCGATACTTATTGAAGTTAGGAAATATGATAAACAAATGTTCGTCGAGGAACACTTTGTGTAATGACGTCAGCGACATCTGATCATTGATCGAACTAAACCTACGGTCGTAATAACCTAGAAACGAGCGTAGTCAATCGTAGTCCTGACCGAGAAAAATAATTGTCGAATACTTGACAAATGCCAGTAAAGTAAGAACGGCAACGCGCGAGTGAAACTATAAAGCGACATAAATACGAACAAAGACGCGAGAAAAGTATCTTTCAAAGGCAGGTCTGCTCGTGCACAGCAACGTTGAAGCAAGCAGAAGAGAAATTGAACGAGGAAATACAGTGGACACACTGGAAGCGTGTGCACGGCCCCCTGACACACATCGACTCGTTAAAATAACGACATAATGGCTAATTTAGCGATAATAAGCGCGAACCGTATCGTTCAAATTAGCGTCGAAGGTGAGACGAGAACGACAAAGACGGGGCCATCCGAGGAACAAGAGACAAAGGAGAGAGAAACGCTAGACTGACGTGCGTGTCGCGAGTTACCGCATTGCCCTCTCGATGGCCATCTCCCGCCATCTCGCGGCCATTTCGTTAAACGCTTGTCTCAGCCGCAGGGTCGTATTTCGATCTTTGTACTACTACTTTTCGTCTATCTAACAACGATATTTAATTAACAATCGTTCGTACGTTCGAATACTCGAGTACGTGTGTCACGAAACTTGAGCATTTCCCTTCGTTGCTATTAATAACGCAAAGTATCGTGATGTAATATGATGAAATTAAATCACGAGTATTCGAACGTTCAGCGGCGTTTTTATCGTAACGCGAAATATAACCTAAGTTTCACGAGTAAAAATAACTATGAAACGAACGGATAAAAAAAAAAATGGAAACCACGTTGCCACGCGATCTGGCCGGTAGTCACGATGACGAACGAGATCAACGACCTTTAACAAAAGCATCCATAATAATCAACGTACGTACCTACCTTTTAATCAGCGAAATAATCTTAATCGGATTCTGCGTCGTCGATTTTGCATCGGGATTCGCGAAACGGAGCAACTTGCGCGGTCTAATCTGAGAAACCACTTACTCTCGTATTGGAGGTTTCTCTGTATTTTCTCGACGATTTTTGTAACACAGATCCCCAAACTCGAGGTCGACAACACATCGTGCTACATAATAAAAACGAAGCTGCTTTTCACGTTCCGCGAAATGGCAACTTGCCAAAGTGGAAACAAATCGTTCAAGTTCGTCGCAATTGATTAAAATTCCACTTTGACTTTGCGAGTCAAAGGCGCGGGATATATTTTCAATTTACGGTCGTCGATCACGTACTTTTAGTAGAAAGGGATTAGAAAGTAGGCTGTGCATTTTCTAGGGGATTTTATTGCCTGTTACTTCGTATTTTCCGGTGGGATGGCTACCGCTACCAGTATCCGGACCTTGACATATACCTACATGGTAGAACTTATCAACATAAGCGACACACGCGATAATTTTAAACGATATCGAACGAATCTGCCACTGTCAGGAAATATGCATCGTGATACCGAGAAATCTAAGTATGACTAATTGCACGTATAAGTCAACGTCACATTGCTAGACCAATTAGACGAGATTAGTTTCATTAGTTTTTATAGTTTCAATTTAAAAAAAAAAGGCGACAAAACCTGACTTTTCAATTACTTTCAAAACTGTAATCAGTTCCTTTATCGTTGAACAATAAATTCAAACTGTGATAGAAAAATATAGTATGCAGCGATGTCTGATATCATCAGACCAAATTGTCTAGTTCCGCTAGGTTACACAATTTTCGAAAAAGGAGCCGATGTACTCCAATATTTACGACAAATGGAACGTAATCAGTGATGTCCGACATCAACCTGTGATTATGTAAATAGAAGATAGGGCTGTGCAAACAAAAACCCTGCCCTATGAATTGTAACACTAACCCATTGCCTACTTTTTACTTCTTTTAAAAAAATATCCCGTCGATTATGAGAAATACACAGAGAGCATGCGATATCGCACGACAAGAAATTTAATACGATAGAAAATACTTGGCACGATATTGTATATGCACACACGAATCGGTCGATCGCTTGACGTATACCAACAGAATCCTCAGCGAGAAAATAACAAACAGATATTGTATACTCGGAGACACGTGTAAATCGTGTCTCGAGACGAGAAGAAAGAGAAGAAGACAGAAGTCAATCCGTGGATTGCTCGATCTCGCGGTTAGATCGTATTTCTGTTGCCGTAAACGAGAAATTATACTTTGCACGCATGCGATTAAATACTTGCGACGTTGTCTTACTTAACGAGTTATTCGTTAAATTATTAATATTTTTCAAATAATTTTTACGTAGTTTCACGTACACATCGTACATGTAAGCATTTAATAAAAAACTTTATTCTCACTGTGCATAGTACCGAAACGAACGCTAATCCTTTCGGGCTCGAGTTTTACGCGAAAGAAGACTATAAGAAAGAAGAATACATATCGGCGATACAAAATCGGCATCGTAAAGCGTATCAATGAAGAGAATGAATGGAGAACGTTCGACGAAAATGACTATTCAAGGGCGTGGTTTACCGGACAGTGTGACGTTCTCGCGAACGCGACGCGTGACCTGTTCGTCAAAGCGCGCGAATACGATCGACGACGATCGCAAGTTCGACGAACTGATCGATCAAACAAAAGGATCGCGCGGTAAACGCTGGATTCGATCGTTTCCTGCTCGAGCGTGCGACGCTTGCAACGCGATCGAACCGGTCGTACGAAGATCTGCGAGGTCGAGAAGAGAAAAAAAAATATATTACTGACCTCGGTCGCTAACTTTCCTTTCGACGCCATCTTGACAACAAAGTGTGTCGGTCGACGTTCCGACTACCTGCTGCACGCGCTACACTTGGACGATGACCGAACGAATCCTGCGGCTGTGCACGACACTGATCTTGATTCAATCTTGATAGCGAGTCACGGCTCGCGCCTCGTCTCGAACACGTCCCTCTCCACTTCCGTCTTCACCGGAACAAATCGCGAGCGACCACGAGTTTCGTAACGATGTTTCACGCGACCGTACCAAAATACTGAGCTGACGTCACAGGCACAAAGCTTCTTTTCGTACTACACGTACTACATACTACGAGGAGCACGAATTTACAAGCGGCACGAAGGCACCCCGGCTGATCAGAGTCGCGGCGTGCCCCTCCACTTTCAACAACGACCGATACGAGCACCTCCTTTCACTCGCTCTCGCTCTATAATTATAATACGGCCGCTCTTTCCCTTCCTTACCGCGCCGTATTTATCGTACTCTCTCGTTCTATCACGTTCACGCGAGCAACGACGATCTTGTCCTCTCTTTCGTTCCGGACGATCTCGCCTCGTCTCTCTCCTCGTCTCTCTCCTCGCGACGCACGCGACATACCGTACACGGTGATCGGAACCGTACTTGGACGAAACCGGTCGAATGTTTATGAAACGCTCAATTTTGGTGTTTCACTAGTGTTTCACCGGAGCTCAACCAAAACTCGCGTCACAGCATTGCGTCCGTCGTGTTTACATCTGCAATCAATGTTTTCACGAACGACTGTAAATCATGTACAACACGTAATTCGTACAACCGTACTCGTATATAATGAGATTTTATCGTATACCGTTTGTTCCTCCTCCGGAATCGAATCGTTAATGCTCATCGAAAGAGAAAAGAGCAATTAACAATTTCATCTTTCCAAACAGTGTTCACAGTTCTACGCTCCTACGGTCGTATGACGTAACGGATGAATTCATACGCAAGAAGTTGAGGTTAGGTGTCAGCTGGAGAGAACCGTCGCTTCCCGCTCTCTTTCTTTCTGCTCGGCGAGCAGTCCACCGAGGCGAAGGGAGAATTCGGTTTAATTCAGAGCGAATTAACCTTCCTGCACGCTTTTGCCCTCGCTGATCTCGGTTGGTTAAGCGCGGCCCAACGCCACGCGTCGTTTGCGAATTTTGAACTGGCACGAAAACGCGCCATCCCACGGCGCAAACACCTGTGTTCACGTACTACGATTATCGAACGATTCTATCGATTGGTGTAACGGATACTCGATCGCTACGCGAGAGTATCGCAAAATGGAATATCGTCTCGGGATATTAACAAGAAGTGTTCCGTGGAATCGAATTAGATACTTTACGAATGTCACAATATCACAATATCGATTAATTTAATGTTAAAGAGTTAAGTATCCCCAACGATTCAGCAAATTCACTGCACATTCATTGCACATTTGTTTTGTACTCATGTAGGTGAATGTCACAAATGGTATTAGCAATGTGATGGAATATACAATGCTTCAAGTAACATGTACACATGCGAGTTTTGGCTGAATTTCAAAACACAGAGAGGAACATAACTGAACATATAACGATGAAAAATTGTCGATACTTTAAACTGTTTTGAACTCGAAGGTATTTTTAAATTATGTAGCAGGTGGGTAAATTCTTTTATTCTTAAACATCTGTAAGATTAATTAGCAAATATTTTCTTTTTGTAACTTGACCCATCATAGTTTTGAAAATTGAAGTTTTCTCTTTATATCTCTTGAAACTTGCTGTACGATTTTCTTTCTTGCAGTTTTATTTAACTTTATTTAACTTTGAACAAAGGTAGACGAACTATTGGGATTTTTTGAATTTTTATTATTTAACTCCAATGTTCAAAGTTCAATAAAATGATGAAAAAAAAATGGCACAGCAAGTTTTGGGTTTTTGTTACAAATGGCAAACAAACGGAGGTTTTACATTTTAAAATGAGACTAATTATAAGTAGATTGTTATATGATCTCTTTTAAGTTACAACAATTTAAAATATTGACAATTTCAGGTAGTGCAAAAAAACTGGCTCTACGAGAAACAATTTATATTTACCAGAATAGCGGTGATAACAAGGTCACAACAAATTTTTTTTGGAATCAAACAAAAAACAAAACATGCTATGTTTTGTTTGGAAAAAAAAAACAAAATACATTTGTATTCACATAAACATTCGATAACATAATATTAATATGAAAAATCCATATGTACGTTCAGTTTCGTTCATCACTGTACAAAAATTTTAGAAAATCTAATGTTGAATTGAGGAAGGAATTGCTAAGTTGGGCAAAAGAGAAGCATTCTTGTTTCCCTATTGCACCTAGTACTTCCCTTTTTCGTTCTTTGACACTGTAACAGGATTTACTGATCTTTCTTCTTCTTTACAGTATTTGCTGATCTTGGTATCGTATTATCTCGTTCACGCCTTTTATGAGATTACACGTGCATACAGAGTACGCGGTCTGAAAGCATCTGTGCATCAATGCGTGTTGCGCGCGACCTGTTTATTTTCGGGCCGATTCTCATATGCGGGGCACGCCCAGCTCCTGAATCATTATTGACAGACCTTCGCTGGAATTTGTATTACACACGCGTGCCGTATAATAGAAGACACAGGAAAAGAGGTGAGAAAAGAGATAAGGTGAGAAAAAATACACCTTCAGAGATACAAGGACAGATAATCAGGACAGATAATGAGAAAATTAAGGATAATCTTGGAACTTATTGGACAATTGTTAAAACTTAAGAATTAATATTTGTCTGTATATTGTAGTGCTATGTATAGTAGAAAACACAGAGGAAAGAGATAAGGAGAGAGGAAAAATACGAGGACATTGAGAAAATTGAAGATAATCTTGGAACCTATTGGATAATTATTGAAACGTTTAAGAATTGATATTTGTACGTGTGTTGTTCATCTTTCATTCGAAGGACTTGAACATGAAGAATATGTAGAATTGTTATACAAATTAGACGCACATCCGCTTATTATATCTAAACACTTTTAATCGTCTTTCTTGGCTTAATATCTTTATCGATATTTATTTTTTACTTCGCACGTAATAATATGCAACAGCCATGAATCACGAGCAAAGTATAGGATGGAAATAATTGGTAACCCGCGGAGCGAAATTTCCAACGAAATTATCCGGTACATTGTGAATGTTCGATAAATTTCCATCAGACTGGGCACGTACACAGGATTCCATTATACCAGAAAATTCTTTCTCGCTATTTTCGCTCACGACTCACTTAATCACCGAATCAGATATGATACACGTGAACATCGTTGCTTCGTTCGTCGTGTTTTTCAAAAATCTTCGATACGGCAAGTTAATGTCAAGAATTTGAAATTTCAAAGTAATTTTTAAATTCTGTAACGATATAGATTAGTTTAAATGCGAATGCTCACGCATCGAAAATTAAAGAAAAAAATGTTTCAAATTGTTCGTATCAGAAGTATGTTCGAAGGTGTCGCTAGATATCTTTCAGAGCGATGTGACCGGGTCGATCGTTGTGTAAAGATGTGGGTCAGGCACACGCCCGTATCCTTTGAATTTTCATCTCGCGTATTCCTTTCTCTCGTAAACGTACGTTTGTAATTTTTACACAACGATAATTTATTTTCTATTTTACTGAATTTTATGTCATCTACGATAGAATGTTCTTTCAAACTTCACTAATTTACTGCAAGAGAGTTCTCTTTATTACAAACTATTTAGACCCGATCGTATCTAACTTCCGGAAATGGGATCGAAAGTCAAATAAATTTTTAAGTACATCGTAAAAGTGCAATTAACCTAAGAATCTCGTTAAAAGCTTCTTCGTTTGGTAATTAACTCTCTTTCCTCTCTGTTCCAGTTTGATAATTAAACTGAGCTTTATAGACATTTCTACATGGTAAGATCAACTTGATCAAAATTGTTCAAAGATTGATCAAATCAAAACATATGTACACCGTGAATTCGAAAAGAACGATAAAAAAAAGTAAATATTTGATATTACTATAGTATATTTAACATAACTTAGCGGGGGTATGTGAACATATATGTGCCATCGAATTAAAGAATCATCTCATTGTCAGTCGTAATCCGTTAAATAGGCTTAGTCAACAACATTAGCTGGGATCCTGAAGCATACTTGGGCGTTGTTGTGTTCATCGACCAAAGATAATTGGATGGTCAGAGAGACTTTTTGATAACTCTTTTCAACGGGCATCTTCAGGAGGTAGGTAGCTGATTCTCCTTTCTGCAGTGGGCACTGTCCGCTTACAAGATTCCTGCAGGCATTTTGTTCCGGCAACAGGTATGGTATGTGAATGTTTCCAAGTTGGACATCGACCACTGGTTTCAGGGTCTTTGCGTTTGAGACTGTAACAGATCATTAAAATTGACCAATTTGACTTAGTACATGTATACATGTAGGTTCGATATATTTATTGTTTTTAATTTTATTGTAATTTTCTTTTTATCCGTATTTCAGGTATAATTTGCTGCTCTGTTTACCGGCATTGAAGTTAATACGACCCTCGACGTTGGTCCCTCTCACCAGATTGCAGGGTATAGAGCTGCATCCCACGATTGACACGCTTTCGGGGGCTGGACCATTCTTACAGGGCACGTACGTTGCTTGCATCGACTCAGCGATGAAAAGCACCGCGAAGATATAAACTGCAATCACAAGCGAACATACATTTTCTTTATTTTAGTCAAATTATGAAGTTATCTTAAAAAAGTCGTGATCTTATCACACGTCTTTGAAAGTGAAGAATAATATAATGTTAGAGTAAAGTAGCCTAACGTGGGATACATTTTTTACATACAAACAATACAACAATACAACAAACAATACAACTCTTGACTAAAGCACTTTTCTTAAACTTTTTCACACGTTTCGAAACTGTGATATTTCTTCTTTTACACCGGAAAACAGAGTAAGAAATGTCAGTATCTTCGTGCTGAATTGAAAATTACACAAATTCACAGATGAGGAAATATCCTAATATGATATTTATAATATCTCACTTGTTTCTTTTTCTAAAGCTTTCAATTTCTTTTTTTTTTTTTTTCTTTTGTACATTGGGCACAGAAAATCTATCTCGTTAGTTCTGTTATTTTCATGAGCATAAAAGACTGCCTCTTCATTTATATCGAATTAAAGTTAAAATCACCTTTTTTACAGAGAATATCGAGCTGCATCGATTAATGGACGATAAAATTCAAAAAAAAAAAAAATAGAGACGACTTTGAAATCAAATTCAAAAAAAAAATCATTACTGCCATAATCAGTGGCATCGCAAACTCGAGATTGTTTGTCAATGGAATCGTAAAGAGAGATCGTATGAAGAGAGACATTTCATCGATGGCATTGCAGAACCTGCATCCTGTTCACAGTCCCATTGATATTCGAAATTAATAAAATGTTCAAACGTTCAATTTGTTTAAGAGTGAACAGTAGCAGTTAAGTATAATAGAAGCAGATGAAAGTTGCAAAATGTTCAATTTGTACAAGAGTGATCAGTAGGAACAAGCGAAAGTACACCGTGTCAGTGTTATTCTTAGAATAGCAATAAATAATCATACGTACCGTAAGTGAGGATTGCCATTTTTGGTGTATGCTGCTCGTTCCACTATTCAAAGCAACTGAAAATCACTGGATTGCGGATAGGTATTTATTACCGGTCACTATCTAATCGAGAGTTAGGCAGACTTGAAAACACTTCAAATCCACACCTGACGTGCCGCCCTGAAAAATGAAGTAGCTCATTTCGTAGATAAAATCGTACCAATGTTTGCATTCAAAATCGCAGTTTTTGCTGATAATCATCATTAATCCTATCGTGGCAGACGTCAGGAAAGATTTATGCATTTTGCAATCACTAATCTTTTATGTTACGTTCGTCGAAAAGGTTCGACGCGAAATATAATCGTATCGAAGACAAATTTAATTAGAAACCGAGATTTTACTTTTAACTCAACTAAGTTTCTTTTTACCATTGCAGAGGGAAATAGGGGAAGGGGAATGATCACAAATTAAAGAAATCAATTTATTCAATATAACGCATTCAATATAACAATTCCATCTTTCCATATTTTTTTCTTAACGTTAAGCTCAGAATTTGACCTTCGAATCATTTTTATTTTTAGAGAAACTTTATTGAAACTTTCGCAGCTCGTGGACATTATTCCTCTTCCGAAGATTTCACAACATCCTGTTTCGTCCATGAAGGACTTTGTATGAATTTCTCAACTAGTCGATCGCGTAAACAGGTGGGTGTGATCCTAAACATGGTGTGGTAAATCTTGTATCGCCATGATTCATTCCTAAATTGACATGTACACAAATATGTTAAAAATAAAAGAAAAAACTCACAACGTTACGTAATGAGATTTAAAATTATCGCGCGACTTATTCTTTGAGCAGGTGTTACCTCAAGTAAGAAGAATTATATTTATCGAGGTGCTTGTCAGAATTAACTGACGAGATAGCGGCAACAACTTTGTAACAATTCAGTCACCAAACATTTTTACTCGCGTCTATCTCAAAATTCCGTTCAATTTCCGAACATCATACTTGCGAGTATAATGTAATTATTATTATGTATAATACGTAATTTTTTTTCTTTGTTTGTAATTATTAAACTTCCAGAATTAATTAAAATATTTTTAAATCAATGGTTTGTCGTTTGTAAACATACGTGTAAACTGCCGATGGATATTTGTCCAGGAGAGCACCTTCGAAGGTTTCGTAAATACCAGAATCTTTTAGCTTTTCCAAATTGTCATAGCGCGCCATAGATGAGAAATATTGTGAATATCTGGGAAAATAATCGCCGTAAAAAATTTTCGCTTCGTCGGACATCGACTTCTCCATCTTCCTGAAGTGTGAACGTTGTCGTACTAATATGTTACTCTCTGCAACGAATGAACCTACAAGACGCATAAGTTAACACGTAAAATTCTTAAATGTGATAAATAAAGAAAAAGTGAAAAGAAATGCTTTTCGTATGAAATCTTTTTTCTTCTTTCTTCTACTAATTATGTATAATTTTGTATCTTAATTTCGATTGATTTTATACTTTTTCGCTTTGATCACGTACCAGGAACAAAGCAAATGACTTTGACACCGTACTTCTTCAACTCTATTCTAATGGCAGTGGCCCAAGCGCTGACAGCAGCCTTGGTTCCGCTGTAAGCCGCTACACCAGGAATCGGCTGCATGTTACAGTGGCTCGAGATTACGATAATCCGGCTAGAGTGGGCGCGGATCAACGGCATCAGTTCTTTAGTAATGTTCATGGTACCCAGCAAGTTCACTTCCAGTTGATTCCTCAGCTGCTCGTGTGTTTGCCATTCAAATTCACCAAAGACCATCACAGCCGCATTATTGATCAAACATCGTAACTCTGAAACCGGTATTCTGTCATACTATATGCTTGTTTTTCTTTCTTTTTTTTTTCTATAGCAATTAACATTCTTTCATACTCAAACTTTTTTTTTTATTAGTCACTTTACTAATTTAAAAATGAATATTATATCTACGAGATTGTATCTTAAGAATATAATACATGCATCTAGATTTTCAGATGTTCTATTTATCAGCGTTGGAATGCGCTAATTCGCAACCACAGCCTTAAGATCGTGAGAAATGATTTACTTAAATTCCTTTCTGTCATAGTCTTTTGAACGAAGTTCTTGAAACTTTCAATGCTTTTAACCAGCCTGATGTCCAGAGGGTAAATGAGTACGCCTTGGCTTTCCAGTCGCTTAGCCCCAGGACTATTCGTTTGCAATACACCGGCAATTACAATTGCTCCAAGTTCGTGACAATGCAGAGCCAGACTGTATCCTAATCCCGAACCGCAGCCAGTAACTATGATCAGATTCTTCGAGGATATTTTATCTCGAGATCTTAGGCGACAGTATAGGTAAGAAACACCTGAAAGATTGTTGATACAAAAATTTCTTTTTTTGGAATCCTGATAGCTCAGAAAAATATTTAAAGATGTATCGATACAGTGTTAATACAAAAGTTCAAAGTGATTGAATATGTTTCCCGTTGTACGTGTGCACGCGTATTAACTAACAGTTCGAAGAAGGTGTTACACTCTTTATTAAAAATTTACAATAACTTTTAATTTGAATTTTCATCGTATCAACAAAGCATCATGATTGCACAGAATCACTGCTGCGAATTCTTGCTGATGGCGCATTTTGATAAACGCAATCCACCGGTAAGTAGATAAAGAGATAATAATAAAATGAACGCACATGTGTATAGTAAAGATGCGTTTCATTATACTATACGTAATTATCGTTTCTTTTATACATTTACTTCTTATAAAAAATTTATACACTATTAATAAAAATCGATTAATTGATAGATTCTTATTGTGTTCTTACCAATACTACATAGTGATGCGAATGGAATGTATTGTTTATATCCTTTGCTCCATAAATAATAGAGACCAATCGAAGTCGTTAGATCTGCTACGAACATCGGAGAGTATTTTTTGACACATTTCATTAATTTCATTTTAAAATTAGTGCGTGCTATCAGTCTTGGTAATTCACCCTACAAATAAAACTGTTTCGTCGATTTGAAGTTTTTCTACGCTTTATTTACGTACGTATAAAATCTTTAGCAGAGAAAAAAAAATCAGGAAATAACGGTTATGAACGATAAACTTTGATATGTTAATATACGCAAAATATTGAGAGGAATATGAATTTCAATTTTAAATTATCATTAAAATTGTTATAAGTAATAAGAATGTTCTCACGGTATAATTGATCTACAAATTCACAATATAAAAATCACTATGAGATCACTACTCGTGAACAACAGGTACCAGAACTTCAAACAAAAATAAGCACGTGAGCTAAAACGGTGGTGTCCTCGTCTTGACTGCTATAGCAAATGGCTGCTATGGGAGGTGAAAAGAAATAAAAACAAAACATCCCCACTCCTCTGCTACGATCAACGTTGTATCTTTTTAAAATTTAAACAGGAACACGCAAAATTTGACAATCGTTTAAGCATCGTATGATACTTCTATTTATTACAAAAGTAAAGATTTCTGTCTTTTTTCTTTTTTCTTTCTATAAATTATTTTCCTTTCATATAAAATTGATTCTGTGTATCATTCGTTTGATCTGCTAAGAGGTTTTAATATTTCATGAACGGCTCGGTCGCGAAATTCTCATTTAAATTGTAAACGCGTCACATCATGCATAAATAAATGGAATACCATGAATTTTCTAAATCGTTCCTATCGCAATTCTATGTCCCCTTTCCATGATAAAAATGTTACTAGGTCAGCTAAAAGATTCTTCCTTTCCAATGTATACGTATTCAATTCCAGTTTCCTAATCGGAATTGAAAGTATTAGAATCGACATGAAATCGTTTTGAATAAATCCAAATAACATGGCGCGTTTCTATTATAATTAAAATTGCTATCACAATTGTAAAATTTTTTACTGCACACGATTTGTTCCTATTAATAGTTCCTATTACATATTAGCTCTTTTCTTCTTTTTTTTTTTTGTTTTCGTTTGTCGCATAAGATAGTATAAAAAATTTGTTATTATAATCATTACACAAAACTTGTTGCAAATTTATAAGTCTTTACAGAGTGAAATATACAGCTTAATATTAAGGCATACTTTACATAAAGGTTAACAAATATTAAGGCTAGCGATACAGTGTACTTTAAGCTAATTACTCTTTTAGAATGAAATCATAAAACAGTGTGAGTACATATAATCTTCCTTCGACATATAATCCAAACTGATCTCGTTATCTTACAAGCTTCAATTATTACTTCCACGTGTTATATGTTTTCGTTCGCGTGATATTCTCATAATTTGCTTTCAAATGTCGCTCTGAAAGTATATTAAATAGCGGCTAATTAATTATCATCGACTAAAACGTTGGGATCGGCGCGAAGATCGTAACTTGGATCGCCATCCGTGGCCATTCTTCCAAGCCACGAGAACAGGATCAACATTCCGATGAAAGCTAATATTCCCATGATGCCTAGCACCGTGTATCTCCTGTACAACGAACCTGGTGTGTTCCTACGCCGCGTTGGCGGGCTAACTATCAACTTCCACCACCTCAAGAACCATTCGACGGCAGACTTTCTTCTATATTTGTTCTCATCATGATCGAAAGACATTTCTTTGGGATCGTCGTAAGCCTCGCAAACTTTCCTCGACGTTGGCTGCGACAATCCCATGGACGAATCGATATTTACAATTGAGTAAGGTGGTCCAACCTTTTGATTGTTTAAATGCACATTATTTATATTACTGTGAACTGAATTTACATTGCTAATAGTACGCGATGTGGCTGTCGATGGCGATGACGTTGTTAATGCGTGGTTTTGGTACGACGTGGTCTCAATTCTCAACGAAGGATGCTCCGGCTCTGGTTTCTGCTCTCTGTCCTCACTCAGCTATAAAATTTTTAATGAATTTGAATACGCAATTGTCCATACATGTGTTACGTGGGTAAGCATCAGTGCATACCAATGGTAAACCTAAACCAGCCCTTGCCCAATTTACACCAGCTAGCTTCTCTCTCAATACGTCAGCCACAGGAGAAACTAACTTCGAGTCGGGAAAAATGCGTTCCTTGCATGTCGGACATGTGTACCCTGCGGGCGCTGTGGTTGCTGGTAATTCCCTCGCATATTTGTCCAAACATGCCCAGTGATACATGTGATAACACGTCAATCGTACGCAATCTCCTTCGCTTAGATTTACTGAGCATAATGTGCAAATAGGATTGTAATCGTGGTCATGGAGCCATAGTATATACGACTGAACAATACACTGAAAAAAGGTATAAGGTATAAGTATCTGTCAATGGAATGATCTTAATGTCAACAAGGATAATGTCAAAATCACTTGTTCGTGATTTTTCAGTTCTTTATAACTACTTATGATTATAATTTACAACTATGATTCTTCAGAGTTCTAATATTAATCTAATATACTCATAAATCTTTCTAATTATGTTTTTCAATTCCACATAATTTCATGATCAATGATGCAATACCTTTGGATGATTTGTAACCATGCAATGTTCGCAAACATTGACACGGTGTTCAAAACAAAACAGATTTGTAACTCTTCTTTTCGGACACTTGCACAATCCCATGGTTCTGATGGAAGCGACGTGTTTATAACATTAAATAAATTATTAAGTTATAGAATAAGAGACTAGTTAATTAAAAGCACGTTTTGGAACCGGTTACTTTCGCGTAATACGACATGGTGTATGCAAAAAATCTTCAAGCTACATTATGTGAAACGGCTTCCATGTTTCATCGGCCACGTCGTCTGACATTTTTCACGAACAATGTGCACAACTATAGAACGGAAAGCATGAATTAAGCATAGAATAGATCCGACGTTCGGATTCCACCTTTCTTCTCGGTCCATGTTTCAGAAATTATTAACTCTCAGTGTAATAAAAGTGTTGTTTCAAATTAAAAATTTTTCCTGCAAAATTCATAAATAATCAACTATAGAATTTTATGCAATATTTTATTGACAATAAGAGATAGCACTGTAGATAAAGAGGACATTACTGTACGACATTTGCAAAAAGAACTCTAGATGGCGAAAAGCTTCGTACGACAAGGAGAGCGACAGTGCGCGACAAGGACAGACTTATATCGTACAACAAACAAGGCACGCAATAGTGTGTGAGAAGGACAACATCAATTTTCATTTGCAAAAAAAATTGACCGAGAGAATTAATTTGCGAACTTTTGCAATTGCATCTCCGAAATTAGACTTTCAGCTTTCTTCTCGTATGTCATTTGATCAATAAAATGCTTGTACAAAAATTTCCAGATTTCTCCTAATAGATCGTAGAGATCGATCCCCTTGTATTTCTCGTTTCTAACAGACAACAATTCGTATTCAAAAGTAAATATTAATTTACCTCGTGTAGATGTATTTGCAATAAAACGACTACGAATTTATTACAATGTTAGGCAATTAATAATTTTTGCGTGTGTATTTTTTATTTCCACGATAAATGTAGAACTAGTTTGTAAATACTGTTGAAATGGCTGTATTATATCGTGTTTTAAATTATTTGGGGAAAAATGTTGTATCGACGGCACAGAATAGAAATATATCATTGTCTGCAGTAACACGTATTAAAGAAAGTAAATATTATTATATATCAGCGTTAATTAACGCCCATCATCGTTTGTCGTTCAATTTTCCTTTCCTAACCTATAATTCTAACCTGTAATTTACTTTGTAGTTATCCAGAAGAAAGAAGGAAACACTTTAACTTTCGAAGCTGTGACAAAGCCAGATCCCTACGAAGGACGATTCTTGAAACCAAAAAATGGGGCATGTGCTATCTGTTCTTCTGGTCTCGATATTAAACATACCGTAAGAGTTTAAATTCCTTCTCTGTTATAATTTCTTCTGCCTCTGAGAAACCTTTTTTTTCAGGATGTTCTTATCTTAAGTCAGTTTGTCACATCGGAGGGGAATATATTACCACGAAGGATCACGGGTCTTTGTGAAACACAACAAAAAAGGATTAGCTCATTGATATTAATGGCTCAGTATGCAGGTTTGTAGATTAATTCGCAAGAACCCGCAATGTTTGAGACAAATAAAGTAAAGCGAAACATTCACGTTCCAGGGTTAATGCTAAGAAGATCCCCCAAAGGTGGTCTGCTTCATCCTTTACAGAAAAGGAAATGGAAAAAGTTCAACAGCTATTACGATGAAAAAACTATTAAAGCTAGATACAAGTAGTCCGTTTGTAAACAGTACAATAAACGTTTAATGTTACAATTTAATGCAACAAATTAATGTTATAATATTTTACTTTTTTCCAACAATCAAACAGTGACTTGATAATTCAGCACGTGGCTTTGTTTTGCGCTTCAATTTCAAACGTATAGGTTAGAAATCATGTTGACGTCTAGGTTAGTGAAAAACTCGTGGCTCAGAAAGTTTCAAAAAAGATGCGCGTCGAGAGGTTCGACGATCGTGAAAACAGGACACGAGGAACTGGAAATCACGAGAATTCGAAATATCGGAATTCTGGCACACATCGACGCCTGGTTCGTTTGCAATGTTCCCCTGATAGAGGTAACCTACAAAAATTTCTACATCGATGAATTTACGATGAATTTACGTGACGTTTTAGGCAAAACCACTACCACGGAAAGAATGTTGTACTACTCCGGCCTTATTAAGCACATGGGGGAGGTTCATCATGGGAATACGGTGACAGATTACATGGATCAGGAACGTCAGCGTGGTATAACTATCACGTCCGCAGCAGTGACATTTCAATGGAAAAACTACCGTATCAATTTAATTGACACTCCAGGACACATCGACTTCACCATGGAAGTGGAGCAAACTCTAAGAGTGTTAGACGGAGCGGTTGTTATATTGGATGGAAGCGCAGGCGTCGAGGCTCAGACATTGACAGTTTGTAGACAGGCTGACAAATATGACATACCCAGAATTATTTATGTGAACAAGATGGACAGGCTGGATGCTAATTTTGACAGCAGTTTAAGATCCATCGAGTCAAAGTTAAACGCAGAAGTGTTACCTACGCAGTTCCCAATTAAAGAGAAGGGGAGCTTGGAAGGAATCGTGGATGTCATCACCATGGAAAAGTTGATGTTCGACAAGAAGGACATGGGCATGAGATACGCCAAGGTAAAATTATCCGAGAACGAGGACGAAGCCTTGTGGGAGATGGCGAATGAAAAACGTAGGAGCTTAACGGACAAGTTGTCCAACATGGATGACGAATTGGCAGACACAATCATAGAACAGGAATCCTTGGACGCTGTAGCTCCACAAATGTTAATCGACTCCTTAAGGAGGTCAACTATAAGTAGAAAGGGTGTTCCTGTGCTGTTGGGTAGTTCTTACAAGAACATCGGAGTACAACCTCTGATGGACAGCGTTCTCTTGTATTTACCATCACCAAACAGTAGCAAATCATCTGTGCGCTACCGTTGTTTCGACGACAACTTTTGCGCCAGGGCATTTAAAGTCGTGCACGACAAACAAAAGGGGCCGATTACATTTTTTCGAATTTACAATGGCAGTGTAGAGAGAGGCACGAGGCTGTACAATGTTCGGACAGAGGATAAGGAAACGGTAGGAAAGTTGTACGTCGCGTATGCCAACGAGTACCAAGAAATAGCAAAGATCACGGACGGCAACATTGCGGCGATAACAGGATTAAAAGATACAACGGCTGGAGACTTGGTAACGACAAATTCGAAAGCAATGAGACTTGCAGAGAAGAAACTAAGAGCAGAGAAAGATGTTACGCCGGAAGATGTGGATAGGATATTCGATAGCCATTCTAGAACGCTGGAGCCAGTCTTCTTCTGTTCGATAGAGGCACCGTCGTTGTCTACGCAGGTAGCTTTGGACAAGGCTCTGCAAGAACTCAAGAGGGAAGATCCAAGCTTGAGGGTGACACAAAACGAAGAGACCGGTCAGGTCGTGCTTGGAGGGATGGGTGAATTGCATCTGGAGATTATCAAAGAGAGAATTAAAAGCGAATACAAGGTTGACGCTGATTTAGGACCCCTCGAAATCTCCTATAAGGAAACCATAACGGAACCTATTCAAGACACTTTCTCCTACGAATATAAGATGGGAGACGTTAACCCGAAAGTTACGACAACTATATCTTTGATACCAAATCATCAAGAGAAGGAGATTTTATTATTAGACAAGTCGATGAACGTTGATTCGAGAGCCATGCAAGAAAATATGATGAAGGCCGTGAGGAAGGGAATCAAAACGGTTATTTCGCATGGACCGAAGTTGAGTTACCCAGTGGTAAACATGGGTGTTAAACTGCATAGTTTGCAATATGGGCCTGGTACCACGCCATCGTTGGTCAGTGCTGCTGTCTCACAGAGTATTCGACAGGTAAAAGTATTTTAACGACGTTTATTTCTTTCTATGTACATGTAAAGAAGGAAGTACAGCCCAATTGTAAGTTCTGGAACGCTGGGATGCCATTTTTGGATCTAACTGCAATTACCGAACAAACACGCCGATGAACCAAAGAAACGGTATTTTAACTCGGTCACTCGCTATACTTGATATCAGGATAATTGGCAGGATTAATTGACGATCGTGTCGCTTCCGTTACGTTTAATCACCTCGGTACTCTTCTTCGACGATCCTAAGCTCCTTTCCTTTGCAGATCTCAATTCAGACAGTAAAAGAAGGGACTTTGGTTTGCGTTCCAACATCGTCCTCTTCGCAGCCTGGTTCGACAAGTTGTCAACGCTGTCAACCGATGGTTCTACCTCTGGGAAAAAGTAGTACCTGTGCTTCCACTTGTCCTGCATAGTATTCAGATAGTCATTCTCTTTGTATTTCTCCTTGTTGCACACGTAAGTCTCTGTAAACGTCCGCAGAACACTCTTTTTCAATGCCTCCTCAGATATGTCGATGCCGAAGGGTTTCTGTTTCGAGGATGTCGTTGGGAAAGTGTACGGTTTCAACGTGGTGTTCTGTTTCAATTCCGAGACACGCGGAAGCCTCGGTGGCTGCCTGTCAAAGAACTCGTCGATCAACAGGTCCGTTTTCATCTGCAGGTTACTCAGAAAATTCTTGTCGGTTCGGTTCTGCAGGTTCGAGCTTTTGCCGCCAGTTTCCCCGCTGACTAGGTTATCGACGCTGAAGCGTTTCGAGAGCCTGAAGCTGTTTCCTTTGATTCTGCTCTTCGTTCTCTTCGAGCTGGTCTGAGTGGATCTCTCCACCGTCCTTATGCCCCACTTCAGCATGTAAGAGTCGAGGAACTTGTGGTACAATTTTGGGCAGACCTCCTCATCCTCGTAGTGCCTGTCTATGAAGTATATCCTACGCAGACGACAATTGCCGCAAATCTGAATTCTCCGAGTGACGGCGTACTCTTGTTTGAAGGCGGTCTGCGTCAGACTCGACAGATCCAGCTCCAATTTATTCCAGCCGGTCTCGAACTTTATCTTCACGCGACAAATCACGCCTCGGCAGTTCTGCTTCTCCGATTCGGCGTTCGTGAATTGGAAGTGATGCTGGCAATTTTGATCGTCGGCCACCTAAATTCTCGTATCATTTTGGACCACGTTGTGCCATGGTATTTGATTTAAGCATTTTCTTTAGAATTTTTATTCAGAGAACATTATATTTATATTTAATTACAAAAGTACAAGAATACACAAATATTGTTAATGTAATAATAATAGTATAATATTTCTCAGAGTACAAGGAGTTAATATTTAAAGTAAAAAAAAAGGGGGAAGGATCGATTGCTCGTTGGTTGGTTGAAGGAATAATAATCAAGACTAGAAATTCGTCATTACCTGCACTTGCAAACGACAATTTAGATTCAGATTCTTAATGACCACCACCAAGATTGGCAATTCGACATTGAGAAATTGAGAGGAGTCAGAGGGACAAGTGATGGAGGTGCCATGATGTTGTTCAAAGTCCTGTATCTCGATAACCTGTCCCCCATTTGTCACAAAAATTCGTTAGACATTTATATTGCTTAATTTGGAAACAACTACTTAACCTACATTCTCTAGCAAGTCCGAATCTAAAATTTTACGAATACGACCCGACTGAGACTGTTGCTTGCTCCAATACTCCAAGGGTTTGTCGCTGATACTATACAACAAGGACAGATACCCATCAACCATGAAATTACGAGATTATTTTGACGAAAACTGGAAGCACTTATGCGACTTTGTTACTTTAGGATTTGCATGTTTTCGTTCGTTTGTTTTCTCGCGGCGTATACTTCAACACGTACGACGGTCGTTCATTCGGATTTACAATCAGAGTCGTGCATGCTCTTTCGAAGTTTACGTGCTCGATAAAACGAACGATCGTTCGAGACTTTTCAAAGAATGAAAAGAATGATCGCACCAACGATAGACAGCGGGGATTTCCTAGCAGAGTGAAAAAAATGCGGGATTAAGTTAAAGATAAGAACGGAAAGTGTAAACAACGGATTAAACGACCAAGCTTTTACTTTGAAGGGAAACGTTTCATTCGTTGGAAAAGTGCTAGATGGAGGTGCAATAACAGAACAATTTAGATAACACGCACTTGTGAAACCACTTGTGTGATTGAATTATCAGACTCCATAGATTTCGTTTGAATTTCGCATCTTAATTCGAATGTACATTAAAAATATTCAGGAAACTACACAGTATATTGGAATGTAATTCCAAGTAATTTATGAAATACATGTCTAAAAAAATCCAGACCCTGCAAGAAACACTTGGCAAATATTTTTGAGAAAATTTGGATCCTAGATTTTTTTGATGACTTGAGCATCTCTTGATTTAAGATTTTTATAAAATTCTATCTCGAGTAGTTTCCAATTAAATACTGTTTGCTGCGTGGATTTCAGTTGATGAAGAACACCGGGATTAGTCTTCTGGAACCTATAATGCGAGTAGAAATTATGATGCCCGAGAGCTATTTGAGTGCCATCGTGAAAGACTTGCCGAGAAGACGGGCAGAAATAAGGCACATCGATGCCTACAGACAAAACAAGGTAACGTGTTCTTCAGCTTTCTTTCTCTAGAAGAAAAACTACATTGAGATCAGACTGATACAGCTTTAAACATAAATAACGGAAACAGGTGATTCACTGCCTCGTGCCGTTAGTCGAGCTGCTGGGATACTCCAAGGTTGTGAGAGTAATTTCATCGGGGCATGCGACGTTCTCGTTAGAATTCGACCACTACGAATTAATGGACTCGTCGAACGAGGCGAAAGCGATCAGAAGAATTACTGGCTTCTCTTAGAAGAAAATAAAAGTCAAATAAAGAAAGAAAAAAAAAAATCTTGGTGATACGAAATAATTTTCAATTGTATTTTAAGAAATTAGTAACTCAATTAAAGTAGTAATAAAGACAGAGAGTGATTCAAGGATGAAAAATCAGGCCTTGCAAAGAAGAAAGCAGTCGTGTGTGCCTGTTCAAAATCTGTCGATACGTCTAAAGTGTGAAGTAAAACAGGACGAGAAACACCAAAAATTAAAACACATCGTTATTATTCTTGGACAAAATTACATACTCGCTTGTTCCTTTATTCGTTCGATCTAATCAAAATATATTGCAGCATTCGCCGATGATGCGTTACAAATCCTTCTGTTCTTATTTCTCCTATCCTCTATCGCGGCCGCCGATCACGTGGCTGATTACGAGCTCTTATAAAACGATTTCTTTCTCTAAGAACATATATATATATATACATACACATTTATATATGTATATGTAGATATGTGTAATGATTAAAAAAAAAAAAGAAAAAAAAGAAAAAAAAAAGAAATAAAGAGAAACGTAACAGAAAGAAGAAAATCTTATCGAAAATAACACCGGTCGGCCTCGTGAGCAGCAGCCGCGCGTTAAATATATTAATATTGCTTAAAGATCATGCAAAAAATGTCATACATAGTAAAATATATGTATGTATATATATTATATGTATGGAGGGATTACATGTTATAGGGTGAGAGGTTGCAAACGTGTCCGTTTGCTCGTAAAAATTTTCCCACTTCCGTCGATAACGCGCAACCCGGAAGCGATTTCGACGCGATTCTCGTTTCTCGGGAATACGGGAGGCAAACAATGTTCGCCGAATTTTCGCACGGAAAATACACATGTGTCTGTGCCTATGTGTGTGTGTGTGTGTGTGTATTTTCATACGTATGTCCCGTCGTCGAGCAGCTGATTCGATATCTTTGAATTGCGTTTGTGCACACATGATTATTAAGAAAATTACGGGCACGATTCAAAGAATGGGTCGTATACGCGTCCTATCTTAATCTATAAAATGGTTTTTGAGCGCTAAAATCGGACATCTTAAATTTCTAAACAACAGTTTGCAGCTCTTCTGGCTGATGTTACATAATTTGTAAAAAAAAAGGAAAAAAGGAATCCTTCGCCGTATGTCGACGAAATCTTTGCAAAAGAAAAAGAAAAAGAAACCGTAACAATATCAATATGCTCGGTTTGCATAATTCTAATTTGTCTGCGTAAAAACGTTTGCCCGAATTAAATATAATTATGTATAATATATTATATTATATATCACTTGCAAGTGTGGGTACACTCGCGTGTCTATCATTATCATTATTATTAATTATTATTAATTATTACCATTATCATTATTATTATTATTATTATTATTATCATTATTATTCGTTAAATGATGTAAAAAAAAAAAAGAATACTTTGCTTCTTTTTCGAACGTTCCGCGCGATTTATACGCATATTCCTAATACGCACGCTAATAACAAGGAAAACTTCCTCTCTACTATTCTCTTTTTCTTTTTTTTTTATTAGCCTCAAAGGTGACTTTATCAAACTTACTTTTCACAGAGACGGAAATATGCTCAACAAGTTTCCTTTACGGTGCGTGAATTCACGACAGAAACGCAAATACTGAATTTTACGACGTGGTGTGTGTGATTCTAGTAGAAAATCTTTCTCGTAGCACAAAAGTTACCAGAATCTCACGGCAACGGTAACTCGAGTTATTCCTATACAATCGGATAGTACCATACAGAATGAACAGTGTCATCGTACCGATTTTTTTATTACTTTTATCGTTTCTTCGTGTTACAAAAACGAGCGCGTACAAAACAGTAAGTTCGTGTTCAGAAGCTCGTATCGATGTTGAGAAAAATGCAAATACAAAACGCGTGTTCTCCACGAATCGTTCCTCGATTGACGGAACGATACGCGCAATCGCTCTTATCTCTTCGAAGATAATAAACAGACAATAGAGAAGAAATGATAAATGACTCGCAACGCAGGATAACCTTCTTCTCCCTCGAAGGTCTCGAATTAATAATAATACTGTCGAACGACGTGATTGACTTCGATGACGGCAAACCGTACCGGCAAAATTCTCTTCTTGGCGCTTCCAAAGCGTTGCATTTGGACAAAAGAAACAATTCAACAAGCTTGTCTTCGTACGTTACTCATCGCGGCGGTCAGGTCATGGTCTCCTGGTATTCTACACACAGTGTCAATGTCCTATCAAACTGTTCTTCGTGACGAAACGTGGCGACGGGCACCACACGTCGTCTCATTCGGGATCATCCTCGTTCGATCCGTACTCGAGGTCGTCTTGGCGTCACAAGCTCACCAGCTTCGGCGGATTCGCATCCGGGGAGCTAAGATCGACCGCCGACAGGTTGTTTCTCTGCTGCGTCGAGCAGGAAGGTATCAACGGCGTGGAGACCGGCGTGAGGCCGGTTCCACCTTCCATCAACGACTCGAAGTTGAACGGTATGCCGCTGGTTGGCGTCGTGATCGGCATTCCCGCCACGTCCAACGATGGTTTCATGAACGCCGGCGTCTCCACCGTTTTGAAGGCGAGCGTGTCTGGTCTTTCTTTCGGCTCGTTGAAGATCGACAGGGAGTTGGGCCGGTTGTTGTTGTCGAAGCCAACCGGCAACGAGTTCGGTCTGTTTGGCCTGGTCGCGATGTTCACCGCCGAGTCGCGTTTCCCGGCGTCGGCCGCGGTCACTGCAGCCACGACGGCCGCAGTCACGAAATGATTCTCCGTCGGAATCTCTGGCTTTATCACGGGTTTCACATCCGGCGGCGAGACGGAACGTAGTCGACAGACCGCTCTGTGCGCCTCCAGAATGAATTCCAGCTCGTCTTTGGCCTGCTGTAGCTGTTGGATCTCCTCCTGCAAGCTTTGCTTCTTCTGCTCCAAACCCTCAGTCTCCTGCAAAATTCCAACCACGTCGTTATTATAGTTGTGCTTCTCAATTCGAATATTTACCGATACCTGTAGAACGTGTATCGTACGGATCGATAAAGACGGACACAGATTACGTACTTCTAACAGGGCATTGGTGTGATCCATCCTTCGCTTGCGACATCTAGCTGCTGCCATCTTGTTCCTCTCTCTGCGTATCTGTCTCCGTTCCTCCTCCTCCGGAGTCATCCCGATCGTCCTGGTGGGCCTCCTGCCACCCATGTTGCGTCTGGTTGGCTGCTGCTGTTGCGGCTGTGTCGTCTGCTGGCTGTCCACAAGGATGGTGTTGGCTGCCACGGGGGCGGCGACGGTGGTGGTAACGACGTGATGCGCCGCCGTGTTTTGCGTCTGTGCTGGCGTCGGTTGCGACGGTTCCACCAACGGTGGCACGAAACCTGCCTCGCGACTGTGCGACGCTGACTCGCTGGTCAGCTCCAGGAACGTCTGCTCGATACTCCGAAGCGTCGTCGGCGTCAACGTCGGCGTCGTCCTCGTCGGCACTCCGCTGTGCAGCCCGTCCAGCGAAACCAGCTGTAACGAGAAACAAATTCGATCGCTATTTCATTTCATTTCATTTCATTTCGTACTGCACGAATTAAAATTCTATTGTAATTCTATGTTATTCTAATTTTCTATATATCGTGAAAAAATACGACACAAACCGATTTAGTCGGTTTATTATTATAGCTATTGCGGACAATAATAAATGACAGTACAACAGGACATATTGTCGCTACACTGTATTTGCAAAAAAATGAGCTTACTATGCATCGTTATGATGCAAAATCAGCATAGCAATGACCGATATAACACAACTTCAAATACTTCACACAGGTGTATACGTGCGAGTTTGGGTGAAAGACGAGCGACTAGCGTGCAACTGGACGAGGCACAGGCCGGTAAAACTCGAGTTAGTTTGCCAGGTGCGAATAGATAACGAAACAATCGGAAAAATCGATCGAGTCGCGGAAAAGAACAGCTCTCGTCTATTGCCTCAACTCGCGACAAAAGAAATTCACCGATCGCGTTGCAACGAAAGTGCTCTCGTTCGATGAGAAAGGGGAGCAGCATTGCGCAACACCACGCAGCGAGAAAACAGGAAAAATACGGAGAAGAACGAAACGATACGATTCCATCGTATACGTTATCATTTCTCGCCTCGTTTCGCTTCGTTTCGCTGCGATATCGCGAGCCGCTAATCCAGGCGAGAGATGGCCCCAGAGATAAAAATATCCGTGATCCAATAGCCGATAAGCTATCGGAAACGAACTAGATCGTGATCGGAGGGTTGCCTCGTTTCAAGGTACGCCAAGTAACGTGCGTTGTTTGTCGTTGATGGCGGCGTGTCATCATCGCTAAAATTACGCGTGCGAATTATCGCGACGTTCCTAATAATTATCCGCCGCGGAATCGCGGGCCTCTTTCCCTTCCCGCCGGTAATCATCGATCTTGAATTCTATTTACACGTACCGATCTTGGTTGCCTTGCGTCTGAAAATAGCGGCGACCGCAGCGGCGGCGGGCCTTTTGAAATGGTTACACCATTTAACGACCTTAACGTGATTCTGCCGGCCCGTAATTTTAATACGCGGCTCTCGTAACGTATACGATGATATTAACAATAAGAGATGTTAATCTCTCGGCATGAGGCAGGGGGCACGTGCACGGAATATCGTTATACGATGTGTAGTATGTATCGTATGTGTGTGTGTGTGTGTGTGTGTGTGTGGGGATTAACCATCGAACCAGCACGCGACGAAAGCCAGAGTCGTTTAGCCGATTTAGCTGTCGAAAAGCCAATTGCACTTGGAAACAATTGATCCGACTGGATTGGGATTTGATCGTCGTTGTAACAGTGTGTGTGTGTGTGTGCGTGTGCTGGGTTTACTAACTACGGACGATATTAATGACTTGGCTCGGATCGCAGCTCACGTAGCGACAGCCTCGCGTTCGCCATTATCGTGGCGACCAATCGGCAGACGGGGACACATGCTCGCGCGACGTGTGTGTTATATACTCGACGCACACGTTTCCCAGAAAGCACAAAAGGACGCAGGAAGGAGAAAAATCGCGTCCTTCGCTCTCATAAGGAGACGAGAGACAACGACACCGAACGGCCGAGGCCTATCATTTCTAAAATTACGAGCCGTGCTCTGATCGTTAACGAAGGCCGATACCGAACGATGGATGGTAGCGCGCGCGTCAGTGCGAAATGAACGATTCCCAGAGAAGTTCAGGCATCATTGCGCAGGAATTGCACATCGAGATTCCTCGGAACGGAAAAAAAGATCGTGATAGATCGTCGCTGACCTCTCGCATCTAGCCTTTAGCAATTAAGCCTCATCGTGTTTAATCTTCCTACTTTTCGCTAGGTAACGCAAGGAGGAAAGTTGGTGAACTTTGAAAACAAGCTATGAAGCTGGAGTAACCCGCCATCACTCAAGTGAATATTTATCAACGTTATACATATATACATATGTACATATACATAATAGGTTATTAAAAATAAGTTACTTAATTATATTAAGTTATAGCTCAATTAATTAATTAAAATAATAGGTTATTATAAATATTACATATATTATATATTATAGGTTATTAAAACATATATCATAGATTATTAAAAATATGTTATATAATAGCAGAAATAGGTTAATTAGTTATATTAAGTTAAGCTTAATTAATTAATCAAAAATAGGTTATAGGTCACTATATACATTATGATATAATTTATTTATTAAAAATAAACGTAGATATATATGTACATGAACTGATTGTTACTCCATATTATAGATTATTAAAAATAAGTTATAGGTTAAGTAATTATACTAGGCTATAAGTTAGTTAATTAATTAATGGTAGACTATAGGTTATTATATATATTATAGGTTACTAAAAATGAAAGTAGATATATATATATAATCATTTTTAATAAACTTTTGGTTTTGATAAAAGTCTTGCAACTGTCTGCACAGTGTTAGAAATGAATACATTCATTTTTAATAACGTTTCAATTTTGACAAAAACTTTGCAACTGTCTGTAGAGCATTAGAAATGCACGTGTTCTAGATTGTGCGTTATCGCGTGCAAGTAACAACCGATTCATTAGTATTTGTCTAAATGCAAATACGCTTTGTGAATCACGTCGTTTGTGAAGGGAGATCGGCGCGTAACCCCTCCACTTTTGGGTGAGAACTCATTAAGCATGTATTTATAACGGGATTACGATTTATAATATAAGCGGGATACGAGCACGTTGCCATGCGTGTCATCGCTAAAATTACTTAGCACACCATCGGCTAGCTACTTTAACAGAAGAAGAGTAATCACCCACCCACCTATCCGGTTCGCGAGAAAATTTGAGGAATGTCCGGAGAGTGATAAACTTAGGCGTTACCGAATCGTTTTCGCGCGTCACACACACGGTTCTGGAATTTCAGCTGTCAGACACGTTTCTTTTTTTCTCTCGTAAATTTTCAAACATATTTTTGATCGTTTTGCAGGGTTAATTCATCCTTCCCGACGACTTTCGCACAAACTCGTAATTTGTTTGGAAGATGCTATATACGCGTGGTTATAAATTACGCCACTTGGAAGACGCCGCGTATACCTGCACGCTTTCTCGATTTGGCACGATCTGAAATTTATTAGCTCCTACACGCTGACCGTTTCGAGAAAAAATTCGTTATAAATGGCAGTTATTGAAAGCTCGGTGGATTTCGAAGGATTTTCGTCGGAACGTGAGTCGAGTTATCATCAGTCGCTGTTTACTTCCTATAACCGCGGTTTTTTTTTTTCTATCAGATCAGAAACGAGTGACAAAGGTGTGGCCTCTGGCGTCGCGTCACGATTACCCCCTTTCGAAGGAAAGAAAAAGAAATCAACAACGTGCCCGATTTCGTTTATCTACGAAACACGAAGAAAAGAAAAAAAAACCGACCGTCCATCCGTTTGCACTGGGAGATTATCAAATTCACCATCTTGACATCACCATTCAGCTGTGTTATCCGTTACGAAAGCGGACGACGCGACTCCACGACTTGATTTTCGTCACTTTGAACTCTGAACTGCTCACGAAAGTGTTTGAACATTTATTTTCTTTCTTTTTTACTAATTCGACGAATGTACAAATATATCGAGGATCGTACGAGTACATAACGATAATAGAATTCGTATCTAAAAAAAGTAACGATCCAATACATTTTGCAGAGTGTAAATTCCAAATGTCGAAATTCAACGAAAGCGAGCGAAGGTTAATAAAAAGGAAATGCTCGCGCTATCAGCCTTTTTTTCTTCTCGGCGGTCACGAGACTGCGATTATTACACCGCGGCACATTCGTTAACCCGACAGGGCCGTTCACCTTGCTGCGCATCGTCACTCTGAATATGTCAGACGATATGCGGCGCTGGTGGATGAACTTTGTATCATTTTGTCAGACGTGTCTGTACAGGTTCTGACAAGTCAATGGCTGCTCGCGAGGATCGCGTCACGGCGCGCTTTCGCGAACGACAACGGCGCCCATTATACTCGAAAGATACGTTTATTCTACGAAGATACAATGGAAAAAGGAAGGAAAAAGAAAAGAATTTTTTTCCTTTCTTCGAAAATGATTATACGAAGCTGCGAACGAAAGAGTTCTGAGAATTCCTATTTCTTTTTTTCTCTCTCTCTTTGTGATATAGTTTACTGGAATATATTATTCCGCGTAACGTCAACGATGCATATATGCATGGTTTCTAGAAATAGCTAGAGATACTCTACTCCCGATTCTCTAGTGTATCTATCTCTATCGCATCATCGTGCATCGTTAAACCAATTCGTACCGATGCGCGGTAGGTATGCGAAAACAATGGTCGACGCGCGATGCATGTTTCTTTCCATAACAAATATAAAGCGATAAATCAACGGTTTTTCATTTTCCGCCGAACGTTCGTAACGATAAACAGACAGGCAATTTGCCTAACAAATTATCGTCGTGTTGTTACCGTTTCGTAAATACCCTGGACTGAATGAACAAAACATCTAACACCTAACGCGGGTATTATTCACGCGGGTCTAGCGTTCGAATCCCACTACGATGGGAGGAAGAAATGTCTTTTGCGGACAATGCACAATTATTGACATGCATCTCGACAAGGACGGCGGCATTTCAATTATCTCGCGAGAGATTGCGATTTTGAAATCAATCAAGCAACGAAGGTCGCGCGAACTCGGCCGGATTAGAAGAAGAAGAAAAAAAAAAAAATATCGAAATAACAGAAAGACGGATACTGCGCGGTCACCAAGTGCTCACCCTCGCGCAACGAAATGCATAAAAATATTTGACGCACATGTGCGACGTGTCTTCTTTTTTCTCCTTTTTTTCTTTTTCGACGTCGCCGTTGGTATGCAGCGTGTCTTCCGTATTTTGCGATGCAGTTATTCTCTCTCTTTCTCTCTTTTTTCGTCATGTTCAACATCGAAGACAGAAGAGAGAAAAAAGAGAGTGAGAGAGAGAGAGAGTCTGCAACACACACGAATGGGCTCGCAAGCGCGGCTAACACGTATCCGAGTAACGCACACGACCGCTTCTTCTATAAATAGATACGTTTGCTGTTTTAATCTGCCCTGGGCCCGCGACTAGCGGACAAAGGGCGATATCAGCGACCAGAAGATCGTTTGCGAAACGTGCCGCAGACCCAGATATTGGCACGGATGAGCAAAAAGTTGGGCAGATCGTCGAATCGGGGGAATCGTTGCGCGAAAGACAGGTTAACTCGAACAACGGAAAACAGAAACGGGACAAACAAAGAAATTGATGGAACTCCAGTTTTCTACAGTTGTCGGGACATTTTAGTGCTAGAACTACCGACAATTAAAGCATAAAATTCCTATCCAGAAACACTGAAGACAAAAGATAGAGAAACTTTATAATAGAGTATATGCAAACTACAAAAAATTATTTAACTGGTTTCGCGGACCATAACGAGTGACCAAACCGTATACTCGTTGCTTTCCTTTTGGCCTCGTCGGTACGATATCGCTGGATAGAAATTACCGAAAATACAGTAAATTTATTGTTTTGCCTGGGATTATATTTAAATATACTTAAAATTGAGAAAATGTTGCAAATTTTTTGAAATAAAAGATTCTCGACGTGCGTGACACGTCGTTCCAGCGCAAGAGATTAAATCTTTAAAAATACACTGTTTCACGTCTGTCACAAAATGTCTAACGCGAAATTACAAATTAGTCATTTTGATCGTTTCGATAGTTAAGGAAGAATTCTGAACGCTGGAGATGCCTGTACGATACTGGAATTGAAACTCTTTAGGAGATCACGTCTCCAACATCGACGTTATTTTTTTATTCACGTGGCACAGCTTCAGCGGTTTTCACGGATACATGTACGCAAAAATATACCTATACCGCGATTTCGCGAGCAACCTGGCCCGGTTCATTTACGATCTGTTTGTTTCACCGAAGCCGGTGGAACTTCCAATGGCTATTGCACAATGTTGCACAATCCTTGCCCGTCCGCATCGCAATAATGGTCCCCACATACACACGCGCACGTTAACGTACACGCGTTGACAACCTCCCGGCTCTGATAGCGCTCGTTATTCGCTCGTGTCGAATAGACTTTCTCCTCAAGTTCATCCGTCGCGCCGCCGCCATGTCGCCTCTTCTTTTTTAGCGCGTCTCTTTCCTTTCTTTCAGAATCGCGCGCGTGCCGCGCGAAATACGTGGATACGCGCGTCATTCCTCGCCCATTTACTAAGAGTTTTGCAATTTTGCTTTCAAACGAAGTCGAGTCGACTTCGTTCTCGGGCCTCGAAAAACCGCGTTCGTACGAGCAGCGCACAACACACACAGCGTGAATGAAACACTATTTCGAAGGCCTGCCAAGCAGCGTGTTTTATTTTAGGCGGTAGCTTTCGGAGACCCTCGAGGTCCTTTAGGCTCTTTTCTTCGAAACAGAAAGCTACTTTACGGCTTTAGGTACACAACGTAGGTAATTGAACGTAATGATCCATCGGATATAACGACACATCGACGGCCGTCGATACGTCATCCTCGAGTAGCTGATCCGTTCAAAAGCCGTATTGTACCGTTTCCTAAATTTAGAACTCGTCGCTTCACACACGCGGCGCGCGATCGTTCGTGAATCAAATCTCCTTTTTGCCCCGTGTACGACGTTAAATACACGTACTTGTCGCGTACTTACTCCGTGTCGCGACACGAGCTCCCAAACAACGAGTTTTCAATTCGTCGCGGTAATGATCGTCGAATGAACACGTTTCGGTTTCTTTCGAGCTTCCTATTTAGGGGACACGCGGAATCGAAACATAGTCGCGCGGCTGTTAAACTGGCTGGATTTATTTGTTGGTGCAGCGGAGAGTGGAGAATATAGCTCGAGTCGAGTGTCCGTCCCTTTCAAAATAAATCCCGCAGCTGTTTCAACAACTATTGCCTAATGATACCATCGTTGTCGTTTGTTTGGTCGTAAATAAAAACGGCATATCCTCGAGAGCTCGAATGGGTTACGTACGTATCTGCGTTAAGCGGATTTGGTTAGGTCCGTCCGTTGTCATTTTCCCTGAAATGACAGGGAAAATGTTCTCCTCCTCCAAACAGAAGCAGTTCCACGCCATGCAGTGAAAAACACGGGGGGAAATATTGTAGAAGAAACACTTTACAAAAGAAATCTGCAACGTGCATGTGATCGAGGGAGGTTTACCTGCTGGTAAAGCAGTTCCTGCGCGAGGATATTAGCAATGTCGACTGGATCCATGGCGGTGGTTGCCATAGTTCGTGGTATCGGTTATTTCGTTTCAGTTATTCGTTTCGTCGTCGAAAGAAATTAATGAATAAACGAATTAGGAAAAAAAAAAAAAAGACGAAAGAGGAAGGGAGGAAAAGGGAAAGGCTTTTTATGAGAAACAGAGGAGGAAAAGGAGAGAACGAGCGAACTCGTTTTTCGTGGCGGGTTAGAGGAGGATCCAGGGGGGAGGTTAATGCAAGGGGGAAAAGTAATTTCAGTCGATCGTTCGTTCGTGAGAGATCTCGTTTGGACGTCGGTGTGCGCTTCCCCCTCCCGTCTCTCTCTCTCTCTCTCTTTCTTTCTTTCTCTCTCCGCGCTTTTTTTTTTTTTTTTTTACTCTCGATTTCTCTTCCCTCGCGCGCGCGCGCTCGTCTCTTCTCACTTCTCGAAAGAGTTCGTCGTCACCGGCTGCGTCCTCCACCGACGCCTCTCTTACACTGAGCCTTGCCGCCTCTCTGCCGGTGCCGTTCTGCTCTTCGTGGCCATACGCGACGAGGAAACCTAACCTAAAAATAACCTTCGAATTTCGAGTATGTGCGCTTGACAGAAAGAGACGAGCGGAGAGAAAGAGAGCGAGCCAGGGGAGGAAGAGAGGTGGGAGAAGAGATTTCCGCGGCACCCTTGTTTAATTTGCAACGTGCCACACTAATGAGCTTTCTCGTTACTCTTCTCACCGCGGCTCGATTTTTTTTAGGAAAAAAATTCGAAAATTTCACGAATTATTTACGAAGCCTGAAATTGACTTCCAACGAGGCTCCTTCATTCATTCTCGAAACAATCGGAACGGAACGAACACGCATTTTTCGTTGAGTTTCAAATTCTCGCTCTCCCCCGGGCCCCGAGTGTCATATTTACGTCCAGAATGTACGTTTTACGACCCGTGAAAGTGTCCGAAGGTAAAACGTTTGGTAGTTAATGCAAGTGCACGAGCTAAAGTTTACGGCCCCGAGCAGAATAGGAAAGGGGTGCTTTTACGACTTTCTCCATTGTTCCCCGCGCGCGCAACGACCCGCGCGAGCGACAACATTCTTTCGGAATCGCGTAATGGCCCGAAGTTTCCAACTTAACGCCCCGACCGATTTATCTGCGGCCGAGTCGTTCCGAGAGATTTATGCGACGAAATCTTTACTAACCGCGAGAGCATCGAGAAATCGCTATCTTTGAAATCGCTCGCGCTGCTGGAAACTCGCACGTCCGTTCCAAAAGTAGGGGGGGGGGGGGATTAATTCCACGCTTTACGAGTACGTTAAAACGTAATCGCCAAGACGTGCAAGATTAGACTCCGGATAAATTGCAAGTAACGTCGAGATTACGCTTTTACTTACGGCCTGTTCACGACAGAGGCAAGTAACGCATTGTTGACGGGCAATTTTACACAGAAGCCATCTCACGTCAATGGCTATTATATCTCGTAATTGAGTATGAAAGTGAAACGATATAAATAAACTTCAATGCACTTTACTTTTTACTTTTTACGGAATGAATTTAAATAAAACTTTGTATGTCTTTTATATATGTTTTTTTTTTTTTTTTTTTGGCGTGATAAACTGTACAGCAACCTACGTGTGTGATGGTTTTGCAATCCGATTCATAACTGTCTTCCGACAACTATCAATTTTCCACATCGCTGTATATTTCAGAATCACTTGGACAATCGAACGAAGCGTTCGCATATAGATCATTCAAAAAAAGTTCTCCGCCGTCATGATTGAAATTTTTCCAACACCAAAATTGCGATAAAAACCTTAAAAAATATTGATACAATTTTCTTTTTTTTATAATAAAGCAAACACGATAGATTTCACAATATCCTGTACTACCCCGAGTGTCGAAGATTAAAATAGCCAGTGCAAATGCAAACAAGTTAAGTTAACTCGCGTGAAAACGGATTGAAAGCGGCGGGAGAGAAAGGGAGATAGAGAGAGAGTGAGATTTATTCGCGAGCGGGTGGTTTTTCCCCGGCATCTGCGAAATTCCCAATTGCGCGTCCGCCTGGAGGATCTTAATTAACCCGAGTTCTAAGTTTAAACACCTGTGGAGCGTCGTTTGTCGTCGGACGTCGGCTTCCTCGCGACTCGTCGCGTTGGAAATCGGCCAACAGGCCCCTTCTCTCCTCTCTTCGTGGAACGCTCGACAAGCACCGAGAAGCTGCCCGATTCCCGAAAATTTCGCGAAATTTTCGAACGAATCGATTCCTCGTGTGTAACAGCCCTCCGTTAGGTAGCGTTTCGCGGAATGAAACTTTTTGGAATTCGGGCGACATCGCGCCGTTTATCGCGCGCAATCGTTTCCAGGATGTGGCTTCCCTCGCCTATCGTTCTCGTTGATAGCTTTTTCTCGTCTTCTTTGAAACTACACGTTTGTTGCACACGATCGCGTGACGACATTAACCGGCGACAAAACGCGGCAAACAAATGTCCGAGAACGTGAGAAAAGTACGTACGTCCGTCTTCTCGACCGTTGTATATTTGCCTCGATGACGTTGGCGAAAACGTAGCGATTAACAGCGTTGCTATTAATTATTTAAAACGAGTACTTTGACGTAACATTCAAGGGGGGGGGGGGGCAAGAAGGAAGACGTCGACAATTAGAGCAGGCCACGTGATAATGGGAAAACTCGTTCCCTTTTTGCGTCATTCGGAAACAAACACGTCCGGAACCAGGCACGAAGTGGCTCGGCGAACACGAGATGGACATTGAAAACCAGCTTATCTCCGTGACTTGATACGAAAACATGTGTGCCAGCCAGATTACAATAAACAACCCGCCGAGTCCGTTAGCGCCTGGAATTTTTAAACATCAAACACACCACGCGACGCAGCCCCCCGTTGCGTCTTGAGTTTGCCATGCAACGAAAACACCCCCTTCCCCCTAGTCGATCGTTTAAGTTCAAACTCGACGCGTCAAAAAATACCAGACAAAGAAGCTCGCTGAGAGAGAAGATTAGTTAAAGCAAAGAGTGGTGTGGAATGCAACTTCTCGATTCGGGAAACCGAGGCTTCTCGTTGCAGGGACAAACACTTCCACGAAATTCACGGAGGTCCTCGGTATGCCATAACCTGTTATAATCCGTATTAATCTAACTGTGCCAACCCTCTCCGGATATCTCCGTGCTTCCCCTCCCTCGCGCCCACGCGTCAATTTCGAATTCCAGGAACTGCCGGCGTGTTTCCTGGCCTCGATAAGGACGCGGAGGGCGTCTGATTAACAGGAAGCTACTGGTTCCAACACCGCGTCGCTCTCTTGGGATCGTTCGATCGTTCGATCGTTCGCCGAGGCGAAACAACAAATTCACATCGAATCTTACTTTGCCGAGAGAAAAAAAGAGACAAATAGGAATCGAAGATCGAATTGGGTTGTCCACACTGACGATTTACTTAAGTGGGCAATTTCGTAATAAAGCGAAGCTCGACTGCGAAATCGGTACAAGGTGAACGTATCGTGCGCTTGGAATCCATTCTATATTCTATTTTTTTCTGTTTTTTCTTTTCCACGATCACAGATGGCCGGGAGGTGTTTTCATTGGCTAATTATGCGACCGAACGTTCTCAGACACGTGCCGTCTCTAAGTAAGGCAAACTGAACGCGGCGGGGGAAGCGACGATTTTTCCACGAAAACCTTTCTGCGGAGGGCATTGAAATGTCAGGCCAAGATCATCGGAGCGCTCAACTCGTCGGCTCAAGCCGTGGGCGACTCAAGGACGCGTTGTTCTCGGCCAAACGAATCGCGATCCCTCGACGACTCAACAACTGTAGTTAACAACGTGTCGTTATTTTTCTTCTTCTTCTTCTTCTTCTTCTTCTTCGCGGGTAATTACACGTTTCTCCCGCGCGTAACGCTCACTCTGCCAATCGTAATCGGACGATAATTTGTTCAATCTCGTTGTTGTTTCTCGCGCGTTATCTGACACGAAATAAGAATAGAGATAGAACAAAATGGAACGTGATGCTTCGTACGAAATACGCATTGAAATGAAATTATCTAGCGTAGAAAAATAAATGGACCGTGTAAATAACGCGTTTGTCACGCAGCGTTCCAATTTATAATCGCGAGATCGTTCAAATCGTTTAAATCCCAATCGGTGGACCGATTGTTGCGTTTCACTACGTGTTTCTCCTTTTTTTTTTCGTTACGCGACGTGATTGCCAGTAAAGTACGTGGTAAATAACGCAATTACGTCGTTGATTGGTACGTGAACCGAGAGGCGTTATCGTGGCGCGATACAAAAAAAAAAAAAAAAAAAAATGAAACGTGCAGACCACTGCATAGCTTGGACACTCGGCCTTGAACAAGAACATTTTTTTTTTTTTACATTTTTAGATTTGGCTCCTGAATTTGAAAAACCTGAAAGTCCGTTCAAAATGAAAGATCACAAGTTTAATTTTTCAAAATGTTCACGCTCGATCGGTAAATTGGCATTTTTCGTTCGCGCGTACACGTGACGAAAGAAATATTTGATAAACGAGGGGAAATGTGACAATTCTCGGCGTGTAAATTCTCAGTGACCAGAGATCGGGAGATCAGCGAGAAAATTCATTCCGCGTGGAGGGTTAGGAAACTCCTGGTTACTCGACTCGAATTACAATCTCGTTTGCGTGCCCGATCCTCTTCGGAAACGGAAAACCCAACAGCGTAATAACCTCGCGATCATTTATTCCGCTCGACGCGCGTTGTTTTCCATCCGCGAGCGCGATAGGAAAACAATAGTAATACTATGCGCGTGAAACTCTGAAAGCAGAAACGGATTTGCACGTCGTGGCTAAATGTTATTTTCCGCGATTAAAACGCCATCTTCGTAAATTAACTGAAACAAAGTAGCTGTGCGTGCATTTTCATCATCAATCAAACACGAAACACGAGCGTGTGCGTTTCGTTTCAACAAACGAAATAAAATTTGTCAAAAGAGGACTGCTATTGCGTCATCCTTCCTTACCGACTAAGCAAAAATCGCTGCCTCCGGGCTCGAGTCACACGCAACACGTTCGATTAACAACGTAAGAGCAATGCAATTAATCTGTCAACGGTTGAAAGTGCAAACAGGAAACTCAAAGGCGTAATCTCTAATTCAGAAGATACGTGCGCAACGCTCGTGGAAAATCCCTCCGTGGATAAAGATAATTCGAGCGATCGTCAATTCCGAGTTAATCTCTTGCGCTGGAATGACGTGTCACGCACGTCAAGAATACTTGGCCCAAAATTGCAATATTTTTATAGTTTTAAATATATTGATATATAATCCAAGCAAGGCAAATAATAAAAATTTATTACTTCTTAGTAATTTCTATCCAGCGATGGATATCCGATGAATTAAAAAAAAAAAGACGAATTATTGTGTACGGTTTGGTTACTCGTTATGGTCCGTGAATCAATTACTAGCGCGAGAGATTAAATCGTCGAAGTAGTACGCGGATGAAAAATTAGACAGAGATTCCCCGTGATGAGAAAGAAGACCGAGCGTGGCCGAGACGTTTAAATTTAACCGATCGTTTGCAGCGAGAGAAGTATATGATCCCTCTCCCTCCCCCCGGGGGAGGTCACTCCTCCGACGCAGTTGAGGAACGTTAGAGGGAGCGAAACGCTCGGAAGTTTGCGATCCAGCACAAACATCCATGCATCGTCAGCTCTGGACAAAGAACAAAGAATGTAAACACCGATAACACGACACCAGGGCGACATCGACTGCATGTGCAGAACTTTCTCCGTTTGTTTCTTTTTTTTATCGCGACGTGCTGCAAGTTACGTAACACGGGGAGGGGAGGCGGAGGGGGGAGGCGATAGGCATTCACTCGGACGCATAAATGTCCGATATCTTACGATTCCACGTGAATTTTCGCACAATCGAACGAGTCACCGCAACATGATTTCGTAGTTTTCGAGAATTTCGCGCGAGAAGAAACGGCCGGCGCAGGTTACGCGTTATTTGGCAATTACGAAAGAGAAACACGTACGGTATTTCCGGGAACATTATCGACTCGAGACGACGTCAAGGTTTCGAGACTCCCGGTCGCTAGCTCAATTCGTGAAAGCTCGCTTATACGTACGTACGGTACGTACGTGGGAAGAGGCACGTGCACGAAGCCAACTGTGACGGGTCTAAAGTGCAGCGGGCATCGAGCACGCTAGAGAAAACAAAAAGCACAGGCATCGGCTATCAGCCAGGAAACGAGATAACGATGCCATTAGAAAAGAAAACATCCAGCTATCGTCGTCCTTTTGTTCACTTTGTCCACAAATAGTAACAGTAGGGTTCTTACAATCTCGGAACTTTTTTCTTTTTTTGTTTTCTCCACTCGTTTGTTATTTAGCCTCGAGCACTTATCGTACGATTATTCGCGTCGATCGTTTCGCGCGTGCAACGTCAATAACAACGCAACGTCATGCCTGTGCCACCGCTCGCAAAGATTACAGGGTATGTATACATATTCGAAGTTGAGAACCTCTCGGGGAAAAAGTTGACCACCGCTGACGACTAAACGGCGATGGATTTTAAAAGCGTCAACTCACCTCGAATTTTCTCGACTCGTTCGCGACTCGTTCAGAAATGCCGCAGAAATAACCTTTTTTCTTTTCTTTTTGCGTATATGTATAGACGAAAAAATCGAACTGTTTTATTATCGATTATTTCGACTTAATCTCTTGAATTCAACGAATCCTCTCCTGTTATCGATATACTAGCGTTCGTCAAGATCGTTCAGACAGAGAGAGAGAAAAAAAAAAAAGAGAGATAACGAGCGAAGCAACCTCGCCGCGTAGAACCGCGCGCAACGGCAGTCGTAATGACACTGACAGTGCTTCTGTCATCGTGCTATCACCACATGGTCGCCCGGTCGGAGTCGGCCTCGCAGCTTCGGTTATCTTCGGCCGTGCTCGACTCCTTTCTCGAGAGGACATGCCGGTGTACAAGCGAAACGCACGGAGGAGAATCCTCCGTGGATGAAAAGGAAGAAAAAGGAGAGAAAAAGGAGAGAAAAAGCCACGCGGAGAGAAGAGGTTGCATTAGCTGGGGACAAGAGATGACTTCATTCTGGTCACCGAAACGCTTCGCGATCGAAGAATGCTTCCCTCTGGAGATAGCGGGGAGAAATCGAAGAAATATTCCCAACTTTCTTTTCTTTCTTCTTTTACGAAGAATTTCGGGGAATATATGATATAACCGCTCAGGAATACTTGGCATTTCCGAGTATCCTCGCGGGACAGCTAGAGTTTAATTATCGGAGCCGCGTCTTGCGTAACGCAGGTTTCTCTCTTTTGTAACATTGAAATATGATACGATCGTGGCGACCCGAATAAAATTGGGACACCGAACGTTTAGACCAGATGTGTCCAAGACCCTTACCTCCAATAACTGAATAAGAATTTTATTATTTGAACAATCTTAACCACGAATGTTCATGACGTCTCTTTTGGGCAGTGCTTGTACTTCTCCGTACGAAGCACACAAACAATAAAATAAGAACAAAAATTTTAGAGTATCTTGAAAATACTCTTCGTATTCGCTACCTGTATCAAATCAGATATCGATGTATTAAACAAAATTAAAAATTTCCATATAAAATATACTCTTGTAATCCAATCAATGTACTGTTTCACTATAAAGGTTGTTTTAACGTCCTCGTTAAATAACATAGGTTACACTGAACTGATAAAAAAAAAAAACATATGCAAACTATGTTCGGCCCTGGACAAATTTTCCAGTTGGCCAACGAGGTCCAGAAGATCTAAAGGTTTGAACACGCCTGCAATTCTCAAGACTTGGTCTCTCGGAAAACGATAGCGAACGTATCGCAATCGCGAGATTGCACTTATCAAAGAGTTGGTCGCTATCGAGGCCGGAAATCTCGGGAATTTTTTTCTCGAACGGCGCAAAAGGAACGCTGTCGAACGACTGTTGCTTTCAGGTCACGTGGCTCTGGTTTTGTCATGCTGGTAAAAGATCGCTACGATCTATCGTGATCGATACACCGCGCGCGCGGCGAACATGCTCGGGAGATTTACATGAATGCATCGAGCAAACGTATACGCGCTTCTGCCTGTGAACAATGTCCGCGGGCATCTGATTACTAAATAGGCGCCAACAGCTAGTGATGACTCACGGGGATTCGATAGCGCGCACCGCCAACTTACAGAATCATCGTACTAGGAAAATCGAAATCGAGCACGTGTTCGTTGCGAAATGCAGCCTCTTCCGGTTCGTACGGTTCTTATTCGGCCAGATGTAGAATACGTACATCGACGAGTGGACTTTCATCGTTTCGTTTCTGGCACCGTTACACCTTTTTTCGCCACCGATATTCTTCGATACGCCTTTAAAATCCCGCTCCTCGACGGACACGTGACGCGACACCGTTCCGAGAAATTTAACCGAAGCAGGAATACGACTTTTCTTCCTGGTATCCATCGTTTTACGTTGGAAAGAAGGGATTTCGTTTCCAAGGTCAGTTTCTCCGTTCGGTTATCTTGTTGGAACAGTTGGTAGATGGTAATTTCCGAAATGGTAAACCTCCGTAGAATATCGTTGTCTGATTTGCAATCTTTTAACAAATTTACATTGACGTGAAACTTCCAAGAATCTATGTATATATGTATATATATATACATATATTATATATACTAGAGATGTAAACTTTTCACTAAATTGTTATCTAGATTTTCACTATACCTATATGTTAGATATATAAACTTTCACTTGTTATCTAGATAAAAGAAATAGTGAAATATATATATATATATATATATATTGTTACCTAAATTTTCACTACACACACATATATATATATTATGTATAATATAATACACATAACATAATATACACATATTATATATTATAACCTTTCACTAAAAAGATGTAAAAACCTCTCACTAAATTGTTATCTGGATGAAAGAAGAAATAGTGAAAGATATACAAAAGGTATTATTATCTAGATTTTCGTTATTTCTTTCTTCATCTAGATAGCAATCTAACGAGAGATTTACATCTCTAATTTAAAATGTAAACCGTAAGCACTCCCTTCTTTGAGGTCTCGTTTAAGCCCGTCTCGTTTAAGCAGCCATGAACGTCTCTTCAGACCGCATCTAGGGCTCTTAATTGAAGCCTGGCCTTTCCCGAGTCTCGATTAACGATTACCATTGAGAACAGTGCCTCGTTGTTGGTCGCACGCCGCCTTTTCCACGAGTAAAACGCGCACCCTCTTACCGTCGTTTCTCAAACAAACACGCTCGAGGCCTCGCGGCGTTCGAAAACAATTCGCTCGCGTAGCAAAGAACGTATCCACAAAATTACGCGCGCCTTCTAATCTTTTCGGCTCCTTCGGAAATTCGAGCCGACTCGATCCAACGTGACTCGACAGAGCTCCGTAAGATAGAAAGTACGGACAATCGGATACTGAGAACACGAGAAATGCCACGAAACTTCCCTCCCTTCTTCCTTCACGAACGAAATAAATCACGTTCGTAACGCGGGCTGAAAGCAGGCAGTTGAGCAGGAGCTGTCAGTGGACCGATAAAACGACGCAGATAAGCAGAAAGTGCCCTGCACCGGCCGTTTTTAGCACCGTACTCGAAACAAAGACCAGAGGCGACACGGTGCCCCCCCCCCCTCTCTCCCTCTCCCTCCACCCTCGAAAGCGTGGGGTTCACGTACACGAGGTGAACGACACGAACGAAGTTGGACTTTCCCGGGGTAATTTTGGAAATTCCCGGCACGTCACGGCCCTCGTCCTCCTTCGTGCTCTTATTGTTAGATGAAAATCGCTCTTAGAGACGCGCGCTTCTCACAGGTCAGTTCTGTCGCTGGTTAGAAATTATTGTCATTAGATGGTTAGAAACTTTTGTCCTTTCTCTCTCTGTAAGAGGGAGTTCTAGGAAAAACGTGCCAATATTGAACACACAACGTTCTCGTAGATATTGAAGAATTTGTCGCGAGGGATAAACTCAGACTAGGAGGGTTAGGTTAGGTTTAAGTTAGGTTTAGGTCTATATACTATTTTGATATATATAAATATGTTACATAGATGTAATATATCTTATAAAATTTACGATATTTATATTTATATTTTATAAAATGTATGGTGAATTGAAGAAGGTTTAGGTTAGGTTTATGTTAGGTCTAGGTTAGGTTAAATTTTCCGGCAATCGTGCAACTGCGTGATCGATCTGTCGCGATCCTTGCGAAAGCCAACGATCTAACCTCCTCGAGGGCGTTTAATCGTCCACTTTCCGCCGACTAACTCGAATTTCATCGACGCGTAATTTTCTACAGCTGCGATTATGTGAAAAACCTCGGCGAAACATTGAATTTCTGTCTTGACTTTCGTCATATTCGTCTCTCGATGTTCACCTGAGTTAAAATTCGTCGTGTTTTGTCGATTCAACGAAGCTATTCCGCGTGTGTGCTATCGGATCAGGTTGATCTAGTCGACGAATCAAGGTACAATGTTTTGGATGACTTGGCAGGAAAGTGGCCGGTGATCACGCGAAATAATTGTATGATAATCGCAAGGTCACTCGGTCGCAACTCGTGTTTTTCTTATTAATTCGATTTTCAAACAGCGAGTGCGAGCAATCAGAAACGTTAATCTTTGTATAAATTTGCGAGAAAAATTCAAAAAACAAATGGAAATCATTTTCGAAATCAAAATAACACGTTTTAAATAAATGTGCAAATAATTACATTTTCAAATTTTTATGAATAATACAATTAAAGAAATAGAATTCAAATTGTTTTTTTCGCGTGTTAATACAATTATAATTATTACTTTTCTTTGAATACTCTGAATACGTACTTTTGTGTACAACTATTACCCTTCTATTCTATTACTATCACTTTTTAGCGAAGGAAATTCGAAGCAGAGCAATTAATTGATTAAAGAGAAAAATCGTCGTTTCTCATCGAGCTCCGAAAGAAAGGAAAGGAAGGATGAAGCGAACTCCCGGTCCTCTAAAACCACTTGTACAAAATGGCCACCCTCTCGACGCGCTAATTCGCCAGCCACTTACACGTACACGAACCCGAAGAACGGTCAATGAAGTGAAGTAACGCGCGTGCACGTCGCGAGGACGTTAAGGACGAAGAGCAAGCACGAGGAGGTCGTAAGAAGAAGAAGAAGAAGAAGAAGAAGAAGAAGAAAGGAGGGAGAAAAAGAAAAAAAAAAGGCACATGGGTGTAAAAGAAAACGCTCGGAGGGCAGAACGGTCCGTGAATTCCTGAACAGTGACGCAATTGCTCAGGCATTTCCGACTGGTTGCACTTCGGCAACGTGTTCTCCGATGAGAATACCTACATAATCGCGCGCATAATGCGCGAGGGGGCTGCCTCCGTGGAGCTCCACGCGCTCACCTCTTTTCCTCTTGTCCTCCTCCCATTTAAATCGTTCCACTTTTCTCGGCTCTCTCGATCGACCTTCTCACGCGACACCGCGTTTTTCCACGCGAACAAAGAACAACGCAATTGCTTTTAATGGGTTATGCTTGCAGTTTCGTCTGCCTCGCGGATTCTCCCGCGGTGGAACGTGGTTCTTTTTACTCGGCAATTTTTTTTTCTTTTTCCGCCGAGTCACGGTGACTCGGTGGGAATGCGGTCTGAATTAAGGAAACGAAAAAAGCGAATTTGATTAAAAACTTTACAGTTGAACGGAAATCACAATCGACACGTTCGAGGCGGCGTCAGTCCCTGCGGACTGACACTTTATTATCCGTTTAGTCGACACTTGGAATATTTTATCGTTTAGTCGGTGTCGGACACTTTATGGCGTTTGATAAATAGGCTTGATTTTTATTAATATATGAAAAAAATACACGTTCGGCTCTGTCTCTGTTAAACAATTCTTGTTCTCGTTCTCAATGTTGAATTTTGAAGCCTGAATTGAAGAAACGGTAGAATTTTGCTACAAGTTTTACAGTTAAGCGAACGACGATCTACGAAATCGAACAGCGAAGCTCCATTAAACGATCAAACAATTTTCGTTCGGCCCAATTCCACTGAGAACCTAACTCTACTTAGGAGACTGCTAGAATGTTTAACTCGAAACCACACATTAACCGATAATGAACTACTCAGTATGGTGCCGTATTCAAAGGCACCCACGTTCGTCGCCGGCGACGCGCGGCAAGTCCCCCGGACCATCACGAAATTGGATACACGTTCGTCCCACGTGTCAGCAGAGTCCCAAAAGGGCTGGCCAGGGTTCCACGACCTTTTAAACGAGGCAGCCTTTCATAAGGGCGAGCGTCATCCTCTGAATAGGTGGGACCACTTTATCATACCATCAAGCGGGGAAGAAAACGAAGGCGAACGTCTCTTACGAATTACAAACACCTAAAAGCGTACGAAGCTTAGGAACAGGGCCGATTCATTCGTTTGTCCGAGCGTCTACGAAAGAATGCAGCCCCGAATAAAGAAGGAGAAGATTTCGTTTCGTTCTCCGTGCCACACGGATAAAAATCAATTTCGAGGGGAGTCGCGCGACAGACGACGAGTACACGTGTTCGTTCGTGAGACGGTGTGTGTATCTATTCTTCGTGGCGACGGAAACCACTCGGACGTTAAATGTTAAATATTTGACGGGACGGACGGATCTTGATGTGGAAACAATGGACTGCGAGCGTAAATTGTGGACTCTCTTCGGCGACGGAAACGACACAGTGTGCCAGTTCCTCCGAACAGTTTCAAACTTGGACGAGTGTTAAATCAGACAGTGACGAAGGTGAAGTTTGTCACGATGTTTGAAACGATGTGATTCGGTATTGTTAAAACTTGTCCCCTTGACACAATCGGACTTTAGCGTTCACGAGTGAGATACGTGTCGCTTAGAAATTACAGCGAGTCTCGAATATTATAACACTCGAACTACCGACGAGTTTGAAGCGTAAAATCTCCATCAGAGACAGTGAGGAAAAAAAAAAAAAAATAAGGAAACTTTATAACGATCGTACACTTTACGAAAAATTATCGAAACCTTTAAGAATACACTGTTTTATGTCTAACAGAAATTATGAATTGGTCATTTCGACCACTTTGGTAATAATAAAAAAACTGCACGACTTGTACTCCAGTATGATTTGTCTCACTGAAAGGCCCAGAAGCAACTGTTCCGACTAGAAAGTGAAGACGACGACTTTTTTGCCATAAAATTTTATTGACGTGCAAACATTTGAATCGATACAAAACAAATTACAGGCGCGATCGCCACTCCTACTCGAGGTCTACTCCACGCCCCCTCACGAATCACGTGACCCAAATCAACCAATCGCTAATTTTCGTTGCATCAGCGTTGCACCTGAAGAGGCCCGATTTTCTGGATTACCCCAGCTAAAATCACTTTCAGTGATAATAAAAAAAATTCCGTAAAAATTAACGCACGATTTTTAAAACAGAGAAATAAAAGTAAACCTCCGATCGTAATTGCGAGGTCTTAGAAAGTGACGTCGAGCGTCCGAAGCATTTCCACCTTAGTCAGCTAATGTTTTTTTTCCACTCGTCGATCAACCTCCGAAAGAGAGAAGAAAAAAGAAAAGAAAAACCCGCTGACGTGCGTTGCGAAGAAAATACGACGTAAGAAATCAAAATCGAAATCGAAATTGAGATCTATCGGAGGGAAAACTCCAGAGACAGGTAGATGGATATAATAGACGAATTGTTGAAACCGAGGAGATCCACGCGCAGCCACGTTCAAAGCATTCTCGAGGGGAAAGTGTTAACGTATTGACGTCACTCGTACGCAAGATATCTTTCCGTGGAATCGACCTCCTTTCGAGGTCGGCTACACCGGATTACCACGTGAACACGAATAATAAAAAAAGAAAGAAAACGGAGAGGGGAGAGAGAAAAGGATAATAAAACGGAATCGTACGATCGTGGAAATTGTACGTAGTTCACGAACGTTCGTAGTTTCGTTCTTTCCAAGCGTGGCTCGAATAATTTGTTTCCACAATACGCTGGATTTCCATTGCGAAACGAATCTTTTTACTTCGCATTAAATCGCATTATACGCAATGGTTTCGCAATGGCAAACATTTCTTCCACGATTGCGATTCCTTTTATCTCTTAATTTTACCTAAGGAGGAGATATCTGTCGAAACTTTCGTAATATACGATTGGGATTTGTTGCGAGTTTCTTTCTCTCCCTTTCTGATTAATCGATTGCGAGTGTTTCTGTACGCTCGTGGAAAGAAATTGCGTCTAAATGGATTCGTTTTTCGACATACTTTCATATTACGGCAGACAGTTATTCCAAATAATTTTTCCACTATAAACCTAGATTCATACAAAGAAGACTGTTGAAGCTTTAAGTATAACGAATACAAAATTAAAAAAAATAAAAAATTACAAAAAAGCTGCACGATTTGTACCCCAGTACGATTCGTCTCACTAAAAGGCCCAGAAGCAACTAGTTCTGACTAGGAAACGAAGACGACTTTTTTGCCATGAAATTTTATTGATATGCAAACATTCGAATCGATAGAAAACGAATTACAGGCGCGATCGCTCAGTATCAGACAACGCGCCCTCACGAATCACGTGACCCAAATCAACCAATCGCTAATTTTCGTTGCATCAGCGTTGCACCCGAAGAGGCCCGATTTTCTGGGTTGCCCCCGCTAAAATCACTTCCAGTGATAAAATTATACCGATGCGAATGTAAAGTCATACGAATAAAACTACGTGAATCATTTGTCCCCGAGTGGGTTCTTGCGAAATACGTCTCTTAATAGTACCAATTTCGAAACCGAACGATTCGATTTTCCCGGTATTACTAGAACCCAGTAATAATTGCTGGCGATACTGAGAAGTCGAAAGAAGAAGAGGGGAGAGGAAGGAGAGTCTGCTTAGTTGGAAGTGTCGCGACAGAGGTGCGGATCGTATCGCGAGAAAACGCGTCTCTAAACGTTTTTCCTGGTACCGGATGATGTCTTGCGGGAGCAACGCGGCATAATCGACGTGTTTACGAGGCGGCGCGAATAATAATGGCGGGCGATCTCGCGTGTCGCGGCACTGGGAGCCAGGCACGCGACACGTGCGCGGATTTTCATTCATAAATCGCTGGTTAAACTACGCGAGGCCCCGATGACTCATCGTCGCGTATACACTTCGCGGAACTGAGGTAAGCCGACCGAAAATAAAAAGACCTACAACTTCCGTTTTTTCTCTTTTTTTTTTTCTTTTACGTATTTTCATGCAAATATTCCTGCTGTATGGGCGTTGGTTTGTCTCTTCTCCTCGACGAATCATCGAATGTTCTTTTTCTTCCCCACTATCAGAGTGGAGAATACAGTGAAGTAAATTTAGATAAAATAAGTTTGTCATTTACTTTTGTTATCAACCGGGATAGCAGGATTTTGTTAGCACACGATTGCGGGACACAGAAAATATACGTAGAAAATTCGGAGCAAACAAACGTTTCAACGTTTTCAATTCTTTTCTTTTTCCTCTTTTTATCAGAGTTCGTGATTTAAAAATGTTTCAGAGTCGTAAGTAACCGCTGCCGATAACGAAAATTATTTCTGGTCACCAGTAGTGATAATTATTAACACTGAACGTTTGTCTGAACGCATTCTTTACAGGGTGCATTCTTTATCGGCGGAGAAGTAAGAAAAAAAAATTACGAGCTAAGAAATATCTAAGTCGATAGTAGCAAGGAGATAAGTGTTATTTTCGATTACTATCAAGTGCCATAGTACTTTCCGCGACGGTGAGCAGATAACATATTGCGTGCATGTAACGAAGAATTATAACGAAGGGAACGAGCGTCTTGCGAGGCTAAGAGGCAGGATGACACCTCTTGCCTTATGACCCCCGTTCATATTGCTCTCGCTAAACTTAACCCTGCCTTCGCTTAACTAAACCCTCTAATTGGTGGGTTAACGAGCGTTAACTCCGGGCTTCCTGTCAGATTTAACTGTTTTCCTTCGGTATCGTGTGCACAAAGAATGCCAAAGAAATTTTATCGGGGGGGGGGAGAGGACTTTTCTTCAGAGGACAGTCCACTCAGGTTCAATCCAATCTAAAGGACTCGATCGAATGGTCAAAACAAGAGGTTCGAAAGAAAATCACACCTACACAAATATGTGTTCCAAAGAAATTTCTGCTATTTGAAAATTTTTCAACTAGCGGATGTATTCTGAGAAATCGAGGAATTATCTATTTTTATATCTATTATTTTTTGTAGAATAGTATTTTTCAATAATATCATTTTACGGCTTTGTAAATTAATAAACGCCCGAGTGAATTTAAATAATACTACACGGCAAAGCTTTCAGAAACAATGATCAGTCTAATGATAATCGTTTGAGACGATAATCACGTAAATGGAGAGTCTAATCTCATCGTGTAATGTATATCGGTGTTCCGGACGTTTCCTTCAAGTCATTTTCGGCTAATGGTCTGGGGAACGTTTGTAAAAATTAGCAGAGAAACTTAACGACGTAGTTGACCTAAGAATTAGAAACGCTTTTAAACTCATTCATATAATTGCCTGCAATAAGTATAAAACTACGCTTTCAAGATTTTTCAAGATTTATTATTTGGAAAAAAAAAAGAAAATTTTATTAACACAAATGTGCTGTGAGAAATCAAAGTACGAATCTTTAAAGAAAATCATTAAACATTAGTGAACAACAATTATTGTATTACGACTGCGAGAGGCAAAAGTTTTTTTTTGCGAGCAGTAGAAATGAAATTCGACAGGTGAGACAGCAACAGTGTTTTACGTGTTACGCGATAACGATGTTTCTCAGAAATTTCGAGCGCATACGTCACTGTCGGCACGTCCACAATTATAAGTCCAATTGTGCATTATCACCGTACCACTACTATACTTATTTTAATTTTAATTAGCATTTTATTCTCCGACTGTGCATTTGAATTCCTATCGACAAAAAAGAAAAAAAAGTTCTCTTTTCCTCAAACAAGGAAAATTTAAAATATAACGTGACGACAAGAGCAGGAAAAAAAAAGATAGCAATCTATTGCCGACTATAATCAACATGAAATAACTAGATCGTGAATGGCAGCTAGATGTAATGGCGGAAATAGGTCTAGTTCGACTAATATCGATTGACCTTCGACTGAGACACCTGAACGAACGTACACACAATCGATGCTCGTTTCTACCAATTCGATGTGTTGAAACGTCCTCCCGTGTTTTATTTACATAAAATATTTTTATTCTAGTAATTTAATGTACGTGGAACGGTAACGCAGAACATAAATAAAAAAGAAAGATAAATTTTCTGGCTTGAAGTAGAAAATTACTTATTCGGCTATTTAGTGACAAAAATATTTTCTCGTTTATACAATTTATTTAACGCGTCTACGTCCGGGATGTTGTGTCCGGTATTCCACGAACGGTCGATAAAAATCATATTCTTATGCCCTTGGACGTAGATGCGTTAAATAGTATCATTTAAATATTATGACGTTACAGTCAGTGAGAGGTTCTATTCTAACGATTCGATCTTTCATCTGTGAAAGATAAATTCAGTGATACGAAATTTTTCTTACCAACATGTTGTCCAGTTTGTTGGGCTGCCACGAATCAGGCAAGTTAGAGGTTGGCGGATACATGGAAAACATGGTGTAATTATGGTCTTCGACAATGGTATCGTAAAAGCCTGCGCTTGGTACACGTTGCGTCATCTGTGAGCGCGTTTCGCTTTCAAAATTTCACCATGAGGAAAATGGAAAGTAGAGAAATGAATCGCCGGTCCCGACTCCAAAAAGTTAAAACCTCAACAAGAACATCGAGCGGTAGCACCTTCACTTGCCGGTCACCGATGTCACTTCCCGTTTGAAGTACCACTGTCGTTCGACGGAAAGTGACAAGTACGAATACTCGCCGATTGTCTTTCTGCCACTGCAACGTACTTACAAGTTCAACCACGCCACACTGAATTGCTACGTATCGAAGCTAGTGTCCCGCGTGCTTACGTATCCCAACTGAGCCCGCCAATGTGACTTCGAAACTATATAGAAAGACAGACGGTAGACCCCCCACCAATCAGCAAGCAACTACCGCCGACGTCACCGCCATCTTGATTGCTGATTCGTGCGATAGCATGCGGCCAATCAACGCGTCTCGTCTACTCTCTATCGCGACGATTTCCACGGAATCAGAGAGCGCATCACTAAGAATTAGAAGTCCTTTTCCAAATAACAACGTGTGGTCGTCAAAACTTGCATAATTTCACAAACGAATAGTCGAACGGCGAGATTTTTGCGTCACTTCAAGACCTCTATTACATGGTTTTGCTTTACGTTTATTACGTTATATATTAACGCGGCTTAAAGGAGCATTTCAAAATCGTAACAAGTTGTATTATTACGATATTTCAAACAGCCCGCGCATGCGCATTGAGCAATCGTACGACGGATAAAGAATATTCAAACGTATGAAAAAAGTAATATTTTAATGTATCATTTTGTGATTTTTTGAAGCCCTAATTACATGTTGAAAAATGAATGCATCCACTTTTGAAAAAGACATTTAGCCTCTTGTGATAATTACAAGTTCGTTACAATCGTAAGATATTTTATTTTATTTCAGAACCTCTCAAACACGGGATACGAAAATTTATTAAAAACGATTATTGTTATGGTCGGTTTCTCACTTTCAGGAAACGCAAGGAATATACAAAGTGTAACAGCTCGATAGAAAGACTGCGATAGAAATACATGTGTGAAGGACTTACTCGAGAGAGATTTGCTCTGTAACTATATTGTATGAACTCTTCACAATTGCTATTTCTTCTCATATACCAATTTTGCACTACACTTGATTTTGTTACAATTCCAGACGCGGAGACAATAAAAATTAACAAAGTTATCACAGATGTTAAGTACACAGTTTGTACGAGATCGTTTGTCGCATAGACCACTTCGCTCTCACTATGTATTTCGGTACCGGGAATTCCCTCGTACATATATCGTTCTTTGTTCTTATTTCGATATATATACACTCGCCGCAACATGTGCAACGAATTCGAGTCGACTTCGTCGGTACGGTGCAACGTACGTGTGAACGCACTTTGTCCAAGAATTAAAAAAAGAAGGGAAAAGAATAACACGCGTGTTCAGAGCTACCGTGTGCAAAATGCGTGGAGAAAGGTCATAAAGATTATTGCAGAAACGTGGCGTGTTGGCATGTCCATAAAATTTTATTACCGCTGTATTTTTTTCCCTTTACATCAAATATTTTATAAGTTCTTGAATCACGCTAACGTTAATACTGCTAAAATATTCATAAAATACGGCAAGACGACGAAAATAAGAATCTGTTCTTGAAATTTGTCAAACTTTGCCATTACAGTTAAAGTATTAAAACAGTCGTGCTGTAAATGAAAATACACCGTTTTCAATCTCTGACTGTTTTGCAATCTTTCTGCAAATTCTATGTTTAATAAGAATGCTACTAATATTGTTCAAACGAGCATGTAAAGAGAAGTAGGCTTGTAATTTACGATCATGTTTCGCATGTTTAAAAAGAAAGGTAATGCCACGGACAAGAGCTCAATAAGACAAACATGGCCCTTCGATCCGCTTAAACCGTAGAACCATAATCGGCTCCTTAAGGCGTATTGATGAAAACACAAATCCTGGGCATTCGTGAACTCCTCTTTGGTGAGGAGTCTGTGATGCAAGAAATGCAATGTATTGACAAAATGCAATTCATATCACATAACATTGTATACAACTAATCTCTATTGAAATCAAGGTAAATAACTGTTTTTTACGAGGATGTTGTAAATACAGAGGAACTAATCTAATAAGTAAACACAGTTCTATGTTAACGTTGACCCTAATTATCTCAGGTAGAAATTTTCCCTAGATTAGATTTTGAACTGTCCCTCGAGGGTCGCATGCGCTGAAAGCGTGCGAATGGACTGCCAAGTAACCATGTCACGTATTACGAAAAATCTTCGGTCTTTCATTCAAATGAGATTTAACTCGTTAATCGGCAAAGACGCGTTAATCAGTCACTCGATCCTCGGGAACGATAATTTCTTTATTTAAAGATCTATTTTTATATCGGTCTAACTAAAATTCGTTCATACCTGTCACTTTTAAGATCTGCAATTGCGGAAGCTTCTAATTAAGGGATAACCTGATTAACTGATTAAAGAAAATCCTCGGTGAATCGTGTCAGTCACGTAGCGCGAGGAATCGACGACCTCGCTTATGGCATCGACGACACAAAGGAGTAGAAAATCGAAGATCGACGACGCGAATGGATCGCGGCTTTGTTCTCACGGCGAACAAAGAGACATTTTAATGAGCAGCGAGGTTAATCGAATGTTTGTGGGTAAACCAAACGTCGACGCGAGCTGCGCGCACGGCATAACAATGGCCGCCGAAAATAATATGAGGGAAAGGCGGAAGTCTTAATCGGCGTTTTTACAGGTTAAGCTCAAAGCACAAAAAACAACGGCGGTATTTTGAATGTTTAAAGGAACAAAGAGGAATAGATAATCGGACGTACCGCCGTGAATCAATGAATTCTTCCTTTTCTTCCTGTATGCGCGTCAAAGAGTCCGCGTGCTTTTTACTCTCACTCGTAAGGATAAAACATGAACGTCGAGTATTCTCTATCGGTAATAAAAGGAGATACAACGAACGAGAGAAACAAGATTATGCCTCCGTGACTTTGCTGCCGATCGAATGCTTACCGATTCTTGCGCATCACGTTCTCTACCAGCTAATCGAAAGCTCCGAGTTCTGAGAATAATTGGATGCGCTCATAGCGGATAATCCCCCGGACGAGGCTGTATTTCACCGTTTTATGGCTTCTTTCGAAGGTTATTTTAATCGCCGAGTGTCATATCATAACTTTAGTTGTCAATAAACAGTCTTTAAAAAAAAAAAAAAAATTGTATCTACGTTTATAAAATATGTAAGTATATATAAACGTAAAAAAATAATACATCGAAAAAAATAAATTGTGACGCATTCTATATACTGGTTGAATTTATCTAGGTCATTGGCAGATACTTTCTCTCCGAATCTAGTGCCCGAAAAAATGGTTGCCGCCCATGTGTTTGCCTGACAAATTTGAACAATACCCAACAACAAGGAACATGAGAATAAATTCTATTAAAATTCTGCTATCTAAAACACGACTTTCTCTTGTCTTAATCACAATACCCTATAAATTGCATAGATTTCTTTTTCTCTAACTAATATCTCAACATGGCCGCCGCGTACGTCGACCCCTCATGGAACAACGCGCGAAACCTTTTTCCCCCAAACCCCATAAGCAGAATTATATTCCGCAGGTTCTACGGTAGTATTTTCTCGACAGAGTTGGCAAATGTTCCTCCGCAGTGACTATTTGCATTTTATCGGTCGATTTCATTGTCTGAACCCTACCGTTAATGGCAACAGAGATAATTAGGTGACAACAGCTGGGCTGCTCGGTCGGCTATCTGTCCATAACATTAATGCTGCGCAATACACACCACGATCTATACTTGTTCCTTTCGCGTACACGTGTGTTTGCGATTGGCCGCGCACGTGTGTGTATGCGAGCGTCGGGACAGCCGCGCGTGTTTTTAAATGACCGCACGTTGTTACGAACCGAGCGTGTACGGGTTCTTTATAAAACAGCTGTTGGGGACAACAGAAGCCATGTTAGTCGAAATGCTAGATCAATACCATCGTCTACCACAGAACTTATACTTGGGGTGAAACGGGAAACTGACCGAGGGCGCGCGTTCAACCCTCGACTAAAGTCCGGGGGCACGAAACGTACAGGAGCTGTCGCTATCTAAGGATTTTATCGTTTCGCCTCCTTTGTCTTATCGCGCATACTTCTCCAGACTGTACTCAGTTTTTCTTGTTGTTTACACGAATGTTTTATATAACATGGAAAACACGTGTAATTTTTATACGCGCCTCTATTGCCAAGAATGACGCAAGGGAAAGAAAATGGTAATTAGCGTAATCACCATGTCTATAAAAGTATTCTACGTCAATGTATTCGTTGCGTTTCATGCTGGAACCTGTTTTGCTCAGCGTCGAATAAGAATTAGCCGGAGTAATTTGTTTTACGTCTATTTAAATTAACTCTCTTAAGAAAGGATAAATATACCAGGGACTCTTAGATTCGGGTAACATTTGAAAAATGTTTTGTATTTCAAAGTCGTGAGTTTCTTTAACTTTGTACCAAAAGTATAAAGTACAATTTTGTGAAAAGAAACAATTCAGTTACGCTTATTGCAACAGCGACCAATGAATGGGCTGTAATAATACATAAAGCTATGTTTCATTGGTTAATTCCATGGTAATTAGAATGTTTATTGATGATATGCCTTATAAATGTGCCTTAAATGAATATCTAGCTATCTGAGATGAGAACGATACTGTCTAATTATGCTATTTCGCTATGTACAGATGAGAATTGATATTATCGTCGCGTACGGATATCGTCTGCGTTCTATTTACGAGACGATTCTTATCGCCGCTGCAGGTTAGCAGACGGAAATTACGAAAATCGAAAATCATGTTTTTACGTCGAACAGTTTAGAGCGATGACGCCACGCAAATTATAAATTTAGATCTCATGTGTGTGTACCATCCTTGTGTGACGGGATGGCTATAGCACCGTTTAAAGATTGTCAAGTACGCTCTAATTAATTAGGAATTTTTATCAACCGAAGATATCGCACGAGTTTGCTTTCTTATCGTTGTGATCGTTGATCGAATCTTTCTCTACCAAGAAAAAAAAAAGTCAAACTTAAAATCAGAACATGTATCACACTGATAACACGCGGTCCGTTTACCTTTTGGCTTTTTGATTTTCGACGAATCAATCTCTTCTACGAAGTGAACGATTTCGAGCGCAAAATACACGAGATAATTGTTTTCGCAATCGTCGAGTTTTCGACAGGGCACGCGATCGCGTTCCTGGAAAATGCGAGCAAGGCTGTTTTTTGCGATAGCTTACAAGTCCATCAACGAGCTTGAATTATTTTGAATATCTAATGCTTAATCATTCGAGCAAATTGCCGCGTTACGTAACAACGTTTGGGTAGACTTTTATTCGCCGTGTTCTTACTGTTCGGCTACTTATTTCAAAAGAAATTCGACCAATCACGCGAACGCTGTTTATCAGATGCACGTACGGCGCTCGCACACACACGCGCACACATGCAAGCATGTACATGCGTGCACCTCAAAGATTGCATAAGTTGCCATATTTTACACGGAGAAATCAGCCTTTTCTCCGGGGAACCTGGCATTTTCTATACCGATGTAGGATAGAAAAACTAGGCCGGTACTTACGTTGCTAGGTAGTATGGATGAATTCGCGATGCTGGAGAGAAAATCATGGCTGACGCGGGAGCTTTGTGACGTGCCGCTGTCGCTGGACACGCTCGAGCTGTCGTAAAGTACATCCGATACGTCGAGCTTCATATTTGCGTCGTCGAGGCGCAACGGGATGTATGTATCTACTTTCGCGTGTCCCTTCGGCGCGAAAGGAAAAGTTGACAGTCAGAAACGCGAGAGGTTTTGTTAACCTCTGTTAATAAAATCGTCTGTCTTCTTCCCGAGTGTAAGGTGCCCGAGATCCTTCGTTACGCAGAACTTGAAAACAGCACACACGGAGCGCAGGTTCCTTTGCCCGAAACTGTGTGAAACTGCGCCCGATGACTCATACCGTGGGGGAATACCTTGAGGTTCGCGCACGTTCAATCCTCAGCTCAACGATCTACCTCGACTCTCTTTACTTGCTAAGGCTCCACGAACATGTATGACGTCACTAGCTATTCCCAGGCAACCAATCGCAAGGCTTGCCGCGCTGCGATCGTGACGCTCGACCCAGGGCTGGCGCTGTCCCTCCAACCAACTGGTTCTATTTACCAGGGCACTGGTCGTTGGTTCATAGTTTTTACTACGTAACCGATTATGAATGAATTTTATCTGGTTGATTATTGACGGACAAGAAAACCGGAAAATAATTCAATTATACAAGAAAAGCTGTTCAAAAATCAGTTCTAAGAATTAGAATAACAACGACCACTTGAGTATATGTCAAACATTATAAGTTAAAATATTTAAGTTTAACTGTACTTATCAGGGAGTGTCGAGTATTATTTATATTAACTAATTACTAAATAACTAACAATAATTCAAGGATAAAAATACAAACTTAGTTATACTTGAGGAATTTTTTAAATCGTGCGCACACTTTAAAAGCAAGGATCACTTTCATTCTCCTATTTTTTGTACGAGCAATTATTTCATCCCTGACTGGCTCGCGGTCTTTCATCCTTGACTATTGCAACGTCATTTCACTGCATGTTTCCTGTTATTGGCGATAGATAAGCGTAGACCTTATTTCGTAATAGATAATGTCATTGGAGTAGAACTTCCTGAGCAAACGAAACAGTAATCGAATGTTAGAATCTGTAGAAGCTGGGTTTGTGGGCAGTGTTTTCAAAAGGGCCCGCAGTGGCATCATTTGGCAAGGAAAATTTGAAACGAGTGGCGCGCTCCGTTTCCAAGAATCGTCGGTGACTCATGCAGAGGGTCGTGTAGGCGGTGAACGGGGTAGCCGGAACATATCGAACAAGACGCATGACTCACCAATCTGATATGTTGGATATTCGTGCCTTAACCTGCTCCCTCTGGATGGCCAGACGTTCCACGACCTGTGGTTTCCTTCACTTTGAGGCATACAGGTGCCACCTGTGTAACCAAGCGGCCAAGATACAGAAGGAAGCTAGGTTACTAGTATCCCGCTTCCTACCTTGCTATTATGACTTTTGCATGATTAACCGTGAACACACATTGTCAGAATTAAGAAGATAGATTAATGATTTCTTTTTCGCATCCAAACATCTGATATATACGATAATAAGTAAGGAATTATCGCAATTTGACGTACGATATTTTTGCAATGTACATCATGCACAGAAATAAGATGATAGGATAAAAGAACTGGAAACAATTATTTTTCCAGTTCAATTTATTAAATTTTCCAGTTCAATTTATTAAATTGAATTTTTAATTATTGATATCGTCTGTTGCGTTAAATTAGTTAAACACTGTGTATATATTTAGTTAATGAAACTGAAACACTTACCATGAATGTAAATTAAATACGAAATGATTTTGACAAAGTCCATCTTTGCATCAATATCCGCAATCTAATCTATTTTCATCAAGGCGGTACGGAATGTCGAAAATTTTAACCAGACATCATCTACCAGTATATTTGTTTTTCACATTTCTTAATAACATTCTGCATAATCGTTATTTTTAACCGCGTCAGGTCTATCCAGCGAGCACCTCGTGTTATACCTAAAAGATATGTCTCATTACGGGCATGAAGCGCAAGGGGCTGACATTCACCTGCTTAGCTTCACACCATGATGAAATTCGAATAGACAGGCGGTCGTCGTCCTTGAGCTAACTTCTGCCTATAGCCAAGGCCTCGACTTAGCGGCTACATTTGAAACGTTACCCGATTGGAAAAATTACGACGCCGTGGAATGTCATTGCCGTTTTGTAAATCGGTGCCGCGGGAGCGATCTGTGCGATCACACGTGCTCGAAGAATACACACGGAGACTTGTTGTTTTGCCTGTTTCATGTTTGCCTGATTCTCTCGATTAAAATATAGGTTAAGCCCTTGTTCGTGGTGTTCGAGGTTAATAAATCACACATCGATCTTCCTTGTAGAAAAAAAAAAAAGAAAAAAAAAGAAACGAAAAGAGCGCATCTCTTGTACAAGATATGAAATGTTTTTGACATTACAAATGCGCATTTAGAAATCGACGTAGCGAGTTTTTACTGATGCAAACAGTAGAGTTGAAGTTTCTTTCCTTATCTTATCTTTGTGTGTAACGTGGATAAAAAGACTGCTATTTTAGTGGTTACTAATAATAACGATTACTAACCATCGTCTTTAACAACACATTACGCTCGTAGTATTTCTTATTTTTCTATCTGTCCGTTCTGCTTTTTGTATAATTTTTAACGTTTCTTTTTACTTTGCTGACCAATCAATTTCGATACGATAATGTGCGTACTTGCGGTTATCAAGTATAATCTTCAGAGATTTAATTGCATACAAAGTGTCGACCTTTACTCTTTCAACAAAATACGAAATCAAGTCGCCACACGTGCATTTGCTCATTAATCGTTGCGTATTCTTTCTACAGTCACACACAAAGTCGTCTGAGATAACGTTACTGCTGACATCGCGGAATTTTCTGAAACAAAGAAGGAAAGGCTTAACTCGTGAAAATGTGATCGGACAATTTGCGAACAATGCAACGAGAGATCGAGGAATTGAGCACGTTTGGACTCTGCTCTCGGTCGCAGCTGGCAAGTTTCGAGCACAGCCGTGGAAGTTGCGCGAAATGAGTCAATACCCGCTCTCATTGCCTCTTGCAAAACGCACGTGTATTTCGATTCGCTTGCGCCGTTTGCAAACGTTCGAGATAAAATGTGCTGGAGGATACAAGTCGCGTGCCAATAAACATGCCTGTTAATAAATTTGGCACGATAGCTGCGCAAACAAAGCGATTATATGCAACTTTTGTGCTACATACGCGTGCATAATGTCAATCAATCGGATTTTCATACCAATAGCAGATATGCAGATATGCAGATTTTTGTATTCTTCGGTAAACAGACAAGCGAACATTTTCCAGGAAGACAGCTTCATTGGAACCGGCAGGAAGTCAAAGTTGAAATTACTTTATCGCAGTTTGGTATTTATCTTCTTTTGTATTTATCAAGGACGTTTGACGACTAGAAGGAGGATAATGCAGCAAATAACAGAAAAGTGGAACAAAGGCATTGTTTTTACCTGAGAAACCGATTTCGTTGGAAGCATCAGCAGGAATGTAAATAGCCAAGGACGTTACAATTACATTAATTAGAAAGGAACGTGTTGTTACCTGTGCAAAACAAACACAAAAATAAATACAGCATTATTGATTTAAAGATTGGTCATATTTTTATTTATATTTATATTTGAATTACTATCTTAATTACGGTTGTGATTGGAAGATTTTTGAACGGAAAGTTTGCTTAGGTCGTTGAACGAAACAATCCAGCGCATGGTCAATAGTTTCTAAAGTGGAAGACAGACGGTGTTTGTGCGCGTTGCATTATGGACAAAACGATGCGTGGGCGTAGAGTCGCCAGCATGGAATTATAAATTTCAAGATGGCGAGCTTAAATTTCGTTAATCATTTTAGTATTCACACGCGGCAGATAGAAAGGAACAATGTATAATTCTTTCTGCATATTCGGCGAGATATCTAATCCAACAAACTATTGTATGTAAAACAGGATAGGAATCTCAGGAATATTTTTATCTTTAACTTAGCTTTGTTTGTTAGCGTTATACCTCGTCGTAGGAATAAAAATGAGAATTTCTAATGGCAATTAAATATTCAATTCTACAACATGGCCGAATGTTAACTCGCAATAATATACAGTAAAAATTGTTTAGCATAATTAACAAGAAAGACAAGAGTCAAAGTTTATATGACGCATTCACAAAATTGCAAAGCATCGCTTTAATCATGAAAAAAGAAACTTGAGGCCGTGTTATATGTTACGATTATCGTTGCAATTAGTCATTTCACTATCAGGAATGAGTAAGATTTAAGCATGCAGGAAATGTTTCGGTAGACAACGGTCTTTGTGTGTGAGTAGTTCTGCAAGAGATACTGACGCTTAAATGCCACGAGAAGTAGTTTACCGTGCGTTGCATTATGATCTCTATATTTTTCCAAGCTGCTCCCGATAAATGGGAAATTTAACATCCGTTGAGATAATATCGATCTAACTTTGATCCTTGCGCTTATGCATGCACGTAATCGATCAAATGTCTGTCATGTTCTGGTTATCGTTAGTGATTTTTTTATACTCACGAGATAGTGAAACTACAATAGTGAAAGTACAATAGGTTAAAAATTCGAATTTGACACGGTACATTAAATTCTATGCATTTATCATTTATTGTGAAATCCAATCGAATAACCCTTAAGTACATTACACTTTACAATCAATCTGACATTTTATACAATAAAATAATCTTTACCTTAAAAGAGTTGGAAAATATTTACTCATTACAAAAAAGAAAACAAACACAGTATGCATATCTGTAGTATATCTGTAGTATATCACAGTATACAATCAAATATATTTGAAAACACACTGACGTTACACAAAAATGGAAGTTTACTAAAAAGAAAAACTAAACCATTAACTAAAGACCGAATAGATCACTGTCTGAAATACCGACCTCGAAAAAGAGTGTTTCTTACACCCTCTGCGATTCAGCGCCAATGAAACAGTGAAATATGCAATTTTTGCGATTGACTCATAATACTATAGTATTGATCTATAGTACTGCAAAGTATTAGTTTTAGGCGGGAATCACATCAAGAAATAGCATCCAGAAATTATTAGGTAAAGACTACAATCAATAGTTTTTAAATTTGTTTTTGCACTGTCGAATACATCTGCGACTCAAAACAATACGTGTTAGTTAAAAGGGTTATTATATATATATATATTCAATCTCTTATTGGTTAGAAGTGAATATATGTATATGTATGTATACTATGTACATTCCATACATATGGTCTATGAAAGTATTGTATTCGAATAAGCATGAAAAATTTTTACATCCATATAAACACAATTATCATAATTATCTTGGAGAAGTTCCTTATATATTATACTAATCAAATTTTTTCTAGTCAATGTAATACCGTGTATTAGTGTACTGCAAATATAGAATCACAGTCACTGTGCCACATGATTACAGTGACTTATATGATTATGTGCATTTATCTAAAATTTAAAGAATCACGTGTATATTGTATCTGTATTGAAAAAGAATCATCTTTAATTATGATGTACATCCATCACAAAGTTTATTGAAATTTATTAAATTTAATTTAAATGTTAATAAATTTACATATATTTAATAAATATATGTAAATTATAATATAAATTGTAACAATATGTATATAATACATGCTTTTTTTTTTAATATTCTCAAAGAACACTTTGTAATTTCATAAATCAGCCAAATTCTGTTCGTGCCGCTCGTGTTCCGACACTCACCAAATTAGTTCGATGGTTGTACCTGTTGCGCGGGGGGTTAGTTTTGGATCGGAAATCATAGTGTTAAGACGTGTTGCGTCGCGTGGCGTCAATTAACAATCGCACAATACTTTCGCCCCGTCGTCATCTATTCAAATATATCACTATTGATGCTGCCAACTTCGTTTAATGTACGTTTCTGTTTAATAATTTATCGACTGTTATTATAATTTATCACTAAATCATCCTTTGTTTGATTCTACTCTGTTTTCTTAAATTCTTATAATTGCATTTGACCTTGATCGTTGTTTCGTTTTTATATAATTTTCTTCTTTATTTGGAAATTTTGGTTTTCTTTTGTACAGATTACGGTGAGAATTTCGCGAGAAATTTCGGAACGTTAGCGGGATGCCATGAAATTCCGTTATAAAGAACGTTACAAAGCTCGGGAGGATATTACGAAATTCAAAAGAATACTATAGCGAGTAATTTGAATCTGATAAATTTGATTTTAAATTTAATCTGATAAATGGAATATTTCATGAAAATATTATTATATTTGATTCAGTCTAATAAGAATAGATTATATTTTTCGGAAAGGGATGCCATTACGGTCAGGTTTGAACATGTTCTGCGCATCGCGTCGTTTAAATACTGCGCAGCTTTGTTTAACCAATGAAAGAAGCGCGCTATATTCGATTAATACGAAGTATATTTAAATTAATTCCAATAACGAATATTCGCAGTATAATTTTCGCAAATCAATTATATTACTAAATATTTATCCGATAATCCGAAAATATTAGCTAATATTTCACATAATAATATTTTAAATGTATTATTAAATATTTTGTATTTTATGTATTTATATATATATATTAAATATTTTCATATTTTATATCTCATGTTTATTAAACAATCAATATTGTGTTTTTTAGAATAAATTGTAACAATTTATATTTTGTTAAAGGTTTTACTTTTTGCTCTTCTTTCCACTCCCTGGAAAAGATTTGGTAATTCTTCAAGAGCTAAGAGTGTAAGTAATTTTATATTTTATACTTCATTTAATTTTATTCCTTATATTTTATGTTAATTATTTTTAATTCATTCTTACATTGAATATTATTATCAAAATGTTATATTTAGTAGGAATCAATCTTTCAAACTTTTCAAAGAATTAATACCGTTTTGAAAAAGAAATTCTAATATTTAATTTTTGTTATAGAACTCCGTCAGTCTTCACTTCTTCCATGATTTGACAATTCTTACTCGACGGTGGACCAGTGACAACATTCTTCGCATCTAATGGTGAGTCGCATGCATTTTTGTTCCTCTGGTCGCTCAATCATGTCTTGGGATGAAAGATCCGAATCGATAAGAGTGATTGTATTACGTAGAATTTTTTATGTAAACCTTTATTGGTTATAGTGACAATGACTGTTTATTATACTCGTAAGCAGTAAAATTTTTTTTTGTGTTTTATATATTAGCTCTGGATAAATTCTCTTGCATATTGAGTTTTTTAATGTTAGTAATAATTAATATCAGTAATAATTGATATCAGAATAGTATTGACACATTATAACGATATTAAGATTTAATATGAATATTTGATTAAATGGATGATGTTACAACTACTTTGAGTATATTGTAATAGAGAAGTTGAACGCCCCCTGACTTCGTTGCTGAATATTGCAATTTTAATTAAAATTATTATAATCGATACAATTTATTTTGTTTAATCTGATCTGCTTCTTACTTAGATATGTAGGGCTAATGAAGTGGATTTTCAATTGGTTAGGACTTTTGGAAGTTAATTTTACAACTGGTTGGAACATATTTCATTCAAGTTGGACTTGTGGTTAATAGAATACCTAGTGATTCTTAGTAGGAAATTACTCAAAAGAAAATGTGTATTGAGATTGAGATGATTCTTCAGACGTCACGTTTGTTTCGTCTTTAATCAGTGACTAATAAGTTACATCGTACTCGATCGATCAAACAAATCCGGTATTTCAACAATGGAATACCACAGTTCGTCACTCGGGGCGCCAAGCTCGATTTACCGATGTGGAAGATGTTCGTACTTATCGGCAGGAATTTCTCTTCTCGCGTGCACCTTGCATCAAGTCGCAATAGTCGCAAGATGTCGCTACGATTACACAGGTAGCAGACATGATCGGCCAAGACGCTCGTCAACAATCGATGACAGTCTGGGGCCGGGAGTACCGGAGTGTCCGTAATTGTATTTTCGCCAGGAAAAACTTTCTTCTATCGCGCGGTGTCGTCGTTGCTCGGCGATATTTAACCGACTGATATTTCGTGCGACGGGTGGCGCGTACTGGGCGTTCGCGTTCGTCAGTGAATGAATCGATCGCCGCGTAGTCGTTTGTTTCGCACGACATAGGAAACCCGAGGTGTCCGCAAGGAGCGAGATAGCAGAAGACAGCGACGAATATCGCGAAACAATCGGCGTCGCGCACGCGGCGTATCCATCGTGCAATTTTGCTATGCTGCTGCTGTCGCGTACGTTCAATCCCGCCTCGTGATCGTCGTGGCGTTTCTTCCGCGCTTTACGCCATCGCAGCCCGTCCCGGCAGCGGTAGCAGTTTCCCGCACTGTCGAACAAGGTGCGAAGCACACGAAGCTGTACACACGAGGGCAACGACGACGACGAAGCGGCTTCGAGTAGGCGACGACGTGTTGGTCTGCTGACACCATCGACCGGATGGCGGATCAGGGGAAAATGTAAGTGATTAATACGTAATTAATACGTCCAATCGACCCTACGCGGTGTGCGACGTAATCGTGTTCGATTGTCCGCTGTGTGTGCACGCGAGAAGAGAGAGGAGACGATAATCGTCAAAACGTTCTTTAGGCGACGCGACCTTGCGCTTGAATTTGTTATTCTAGCATTTTTCTTTACCCTCTTTCGCTCCGGGTATCCGACGAGTGACGGGTTGTACGTATATATGTTTTTATGTATTTCTGTTGGTCCGATTGTTTTGTCGACGTTTTCTTCAAACGTCGCGACCAACCTTGCCAAGTTAACGTTTCGAAAGATTCTCTCGCTTTGACCAGGCAAACGAGGCTGCCTCCTGCCCGTGGCAAGTACCTTCAACCGCAGCGTACCCTCCAGTCTCTTCTCTCCACGAAACACAGACTTTGATCATTTAGATACTTGCGGGTTACACTCTGTCGCTGCTACATTTGTGTGTCGCTGTGTGTAATGAGCGGTAAATTATGGGTACTTGCGCTTGGACGTGTGGTGACGTACGTATGTATACGTGTACGTCTACGTAGTATGTCGTTTTTATGAGTATAAGCGAACCAGACGGAGTGCACGCGGACCGAATAGTAGCACACACGCGCTCAGAGCTGTTGCTTATGAGATACCCGGGTAAACAAAAATTACGAAAATATCTCGTGATACATTGAGGTCACGTGTCTGTTATTTCTATTCGTGTTACTATCTTAGCGGTGTCTAATAATCACAATAAAACGAAGTAAAGTACCAAGTCTTTGCAAAAAACACTTTCAAGTCTAGATTCTCCAATAGATATTTTCAGTTGTGAAAAATACTCTTTCAGACGTTGCTGGTACACAAAAATATTTCCTGCCAAGTTTTGCCAATCCCTTTTCTCAGGGAGATTCTCCGCCGTTGCAGTGGAATTACTTGTCACAGAAACATAAATCACTCGAAACATCGAGTGAAATTATACCGAGCGTCCGGGTAGTAATAACTCTAAGCTTCTAGACTCTAATTTTTGGTCTTCGAGTATCTCACATATCCGGACGAACAGCTTCGATACAGTGCAATCGATGGTACACGTTAGTAGAGAAAGATGACGTTGCAAACATATTTTAAAAATTTATCTTTCTCAACCCGACTGAAGAAATTGAAACATCCGATTGAATTTAACCTCTGAGAGAGGTTAACGCGTGCAATGGCCTCTGATCTTCTCGCGAACTGAATTTTATTATTCTCGATTTTCCTCTTGTTCCGAGTCCCAGAGGCTAATCGCGAATTTAGGAGCACGGTGTATAGAAAAACGCGTGGCAGCAGTGCCGTGTCTGACCCGCGACGAAGGTGAATTACGGCATCGCGCGATTAACGACCAACGATGGTTTCTCTTGATAAGGGGCGGGTCGTAAATTCCTGTCGCGGCTTATGGATCAATTGACGCTTGCCACTTCGCGATCTAAAGGAGGTGAGGCTCTCGCGCGCCTCAGCCAGCCATTTCGCCGTTTTCGCCTCGGCTGTTGTAGTGTTTCTGCAATTGTATTATTATTCCGCTTTGAGCGCCGAGACCGATCGATATTTGGTCACGTTAACGGCGAAAGTCAGCCCGTGCGTTTCCATGCTCGCGCAAAAGCACGGTCGGTGCACGGTTGGATCTTTCTTCTTCGTGTCGTGTACTCTGTGGCTGAAAAATCATTCGTCCACTCCGGCGAGTCTACGAAATTCGCGTAGTCTCTACATTTGAATTTCAGTTGCCGATCGAGAGAGAGAGATAAAGATTTGAATTTTTTTCTTCGTTCTTCTTTTAATAAAACGTGAGTTGCAGCGTTCGTTTGTTTCGTGAAACGCTTTGCTCTGTTTTATAATATTGCGTAAAAAAAACAGATGAATGTAGATATTCAAAGAACGTAAAATATTTGAAGAATATTTTGAAACATTTAGAAATATTTTAAGAACGTTAAATCTTCTTTTAACAAAGGAACTGTGTTTGAACAGTTGAATTTCGTTTGAGATTAAAAGTTTCATCGGTTATTCCACCTGAATTGTTTCGAAAAGGCGACTCGACATTGCGCAACTGTTACGCCGAGAAACTGGAAACGTCTCAAGGTCATTCGCATTTCTTACGCAAACGATTACATGTTTTTTTTTTTTATCATGTGTAATGTCAGTCACTTTTGAAATAGCTTGTATTAATCGCGTGGCGTCATGAGCGCGTTGCGAAATGACCTTGGCAGGTCACTTCGTTGGAGTGAAGATCGAGCCTCTTTTTGTTTTTTTCACGGTTATTTTAAACCGTAGGTCGTTAGATCGAATTTTTTTTTTTTCATCCAAGTTTTATTTCCTTGTCAACTTTTTTTCTTTTCTGTTAGAATTTATTATTTAGAAGATTCTTGTTATATCATACATAATAATTGTTATTATTATTTACGAATTTGTTCACATTATTTATTTTTATGCATTTCCTTGACAAGTTTCCTTTTTCTTTTCATCATTTTATTACATTAGATTTTCGAATTTTTGTCGTTTAACTTTAACATCCGATAAAATAGCAAAGAAAAAATTCTAGAACAAGTTTCACGGAGAAGAAACTTCAATCTTCGAAATGATGGTAGATATAAAGTCACGAAACGAAGTTTTTAATACTTTTTAATATTTCACATGCGTTTGAACTGTTACAATTTTTGAGAAAAATGTATTCTGAGTTTCCCACCCGCTACGGATGATGTAAAATCATCTTCAAAAGAAACGAACTCGCAACTATCAAAATGGAAGCTTCGCTCTTTAAAACGAGACCGAGTGGATTCATATATCATCTTTTTTTACAAAGTTATATCAGTTGAAATGAGTCACAATTTTTCATTGTTGTTGGTGCAATTATGCTCTTCGCCGTACGTATCACCTTCATCCGATTCGTTGGCCAATTACGTTTCCACCCTTTACATACGTTGTCGTCGCTTTAACGTGATGAAGCAATCTAGGTTATGTTATCTTCTTTCGTGAACGTTCGAATGGCTTCTGCATTCTTCTTCCCTACTTATGTTTTTTTCCCCTCGTTCTTCAGACCTGAGGTAGGACGACGTTGTTACGTTGTAAAGTTATAATTAAGAAATTATACCGTGCAATTTTACAAACTTTTTTATTCGAACAAGGCAGGACTTCCACTTTGCAAATTATTGATGTAGAATACGTATTCGTATATGATTAATTTCTGACAAAGTTCCAAATGAAAAAGATTAGTTATAATCTCCTCTTTGTTTAGAATTCAGGTTGTTAGCCCATTTGGATTTCATGATTTAAACTGCACATGTTCACGTGTGCAGTTATAATTTATCAAGTTTCGATTTAAATTACTCTTTGTTAATTATAATGAAATATCAGAATACGAGACAGAACAGTATTATATAATATTATATAAGACCTAATAATCGAATTAGTGTAAGTTATTTTTAATTGGGAACAATTTGTGCCATGTAAAAAATACTCTTTTTTTTCTTTTTTTTACAAAACCTTCAGTCAGCAAAACAATTTAGTCATTGTTATATTATCACTGTTTGTTATTAGAACAACTGAACATATAATAACTAAAATTATTAAATTAAATGTTAAATGTTATTAAACTAAAAATATATTATACTAAAAATTCTGTTCGCTAGAAATGTATTATTAATAAAATTAATCAAATGAAATATTGTTAAAATCATCATCGAAATTATTTGAAACAATAATCAGACTGTTCCATCGGTTGATAGTTTTAATAACAAAGATACAAGCAATTTTTAATAACAAATCACTTACATCGATCCACTCCTCCTTTCATACATTAATAAATAATAAATATAATTCTTATATTCGCTGCCCGCGAATTATTACGCGTTTTGATGATTTACTGACAGAATATTTCGCTATGTATGAATAGCTCGATCGTCAAAGCTGTTTTGATATCTCGAGTTCCAGTTTTAACCCGGTGGAAATTTCAAGTTGAAATGTCAAGCTAAGAAATTTGAAGTTCGACGTACGTGAAACGCGAGAGAATTCGAAGTGTCGATAATGACCCTGACTTGTCGTGTCAGAGTTGCTGATACGTATAATCTCGAAGACTTGTTGCTACCACGTCAGCTAGCATTTTTTTCTTCTCTTTCGTATTTGAAACGCAAATCCAACCGACGTCCCGAGAGAAAACGGACTTCCTACTGATCTCCTTCTATTGAAATCTCGGGCTATAAATTCGAGAAAACACTGCGAGATCTAAGAACGTGGATCAAAATGCGAATCCAAGATCGGGTCGATGTATATAGGGTGGGCCAAAAGTTTCTTCCCACCTACCTTTTTTTTTTAATAAAACGTCAGAATTTTAAATTAAATTTAAGTTAAAACGTGATTTTTTCAAATGTTACCCAGCAGTGTTCACAAATTAAAAAAAAAAATTTACTTTAATAGTGATTTTTGGTCCACCCCTTGTAATTCTAAGCGAACCATTGATGTCCCACGCATGCATTTGATCGAGGGGGGAACGCGTTGCGTTTATGAAATTTTTATTGCCGATTTTTACCATTTAAACGATCTCATTATTTGTCATTTTCGAAATTTCACGTTTATCTTTGACAACATTGAGAATTTTCCTTTAAGAAGGAAACACGTGAAGATGACCAATTGTTCAAACGTGACCCTTGGTTGGATCGTGTTGGGAACTGGGGGAAAAGGGGGGGGGAGGGAGAAAAGTTAAGGCACGTGTGGCTGCTTGCGTTCTGTCACGATTCTATGCGGCAGTTTACAGCTCATTTGCTTTTGGATACACGTGTTACCTGCTGCTACATGTTTAATCACGGTTAGGCGATCCGTTTACACCTACGCACGTGTTCGCGCGCACGAGCATACCTCGCGTGTATTTCTCCGTTACATTTTTGGCATTTTTGTTCATGCCTGGTTAGAATTTTCTTCTCGAATTTGTTTCGGAAATAGTTGTAGATTTTTTTTAGTAAAATTTTGTCAAAAAGTTTTGAAGCTTTAGATACGTAGACGATCAAATTTTTGTCCATAATTTTGGATAATTGTAGATTGGAGAATTGAAGAGTAATGTTAGACGTGGACAAAATGCAAATTTCTGAATTTATACACAAGTATGAATAATTGAAAATCTTTGGAGACACGTGGACAATTATATTAGGGGTACTCATAAATAATGTCGTTTTTTAAACTTTAATGAAACTACTTTACTTTAGTGACAATAATTTAACTTATTATAACGTAATCTTTATTCTAGTTAAATGTATTGACATTTAGTGCGCTTATTTTTAAATTATATTATTATACAGATTAAAACTGTACTGAACTCTTAACCTCTTGCCACGTATGTCGAGAATTTTTTGTCTCAAATTGCAACATTTTCTCAGTTTTAAGTATATTTAAATATGATCCAAATAACAACAAGTAATAAATTTATTACTTATTAGTAATTTCTATCCAGTGATGTCACAGCGACGAGTTCAAAAGAAAAACAAAGCGACGAATTATTGTGTACGGTTCGGTCACTCGTTACGGTCCGCAAACCAGTTGCCAGCGCAAGGAGTTAAATGGAATGAAATTTTGTACAGTAAATCGAAAAACGACGTTATTTATCGGGTACCCCTAACGTTACTCGTTAACGTGCAAAAGAATTACGAATTAATTCTATAATCGTGAAACGGGACTTTTCGAAATTTGTCCGACCGAGCGATCTGCTCGAACCGTGTCGGTTGCGCAATAAGTCATAATAATTAGAAGACAGAAGGCTGTCTATTATTCACGGTACGTATCACGCATCTACATATATACGCTTCTTGATCATTATTCAAACACATCGCGAGTATATATTTATGCGGGAAAGATGAATGGTCTTTCGCTGGAGTGTGGCAACTCTCGTCTGATTCGGTGCGTGTGTGTTAATTATTTCTGTCGATATTTTCGCCGTTCTTCTATAAAGAAGATGCTGAAGCATAAGTTTTCGTTGCATTAGCGTTGCATCTGAAAAAGTAAGGAACGTGGAATGAAATCTTTTTGCAAGATGTTTCGTTTCGAGAACGTCGAAAAATCTTTAAAATTTACCATGTTCAAAGTGACGCCTTGAAGGGGAAAAAATTTTATTCCACGCTGTTCACTTGGTTTCGCACGTAGAATATACTCGTGTCGTTTATTTTCGCTGCGATATTGATTAAATTCGAATATACTCGATAGACCTTCAATCTCGGTTTTAAAGACGAAATTTTACTCTTTCTTTTCCCGTAGAATCACTTCTTACTCGATTTGTACCACCAATCGAGGGATACTTTACACTGCGGGATTTCCCAAAAATCTCAGATCATCTTTAAATTTCAATTTTCTCAGTTTCGTGCCATTTGGAATCTCTGACACTCCTCCGCATCGTCAAACAATCATAGCAGCACCTGTGTTCCTGAAATTCGTATAAATTCGAAAGCTCTTGAAGTGGGATTTGAACGAAGGTAGCGCGAAGCATGAAATGATCAATTTTCGATTCTTCGACGAGACCTCATCCTCAATTCCTCAACAGATGCTACTCTAAACGTGTCCAACAGCGTCTAGAAATCGTATTTACGAGATTGGATTCGAAAGGATAGAACAGTACGTACGAGTCGTGGTGGTGTCGGCGAGGAGACTGGAAAAAGGAACGGGCTCGGATCGAAGAGCTCGATCCATTGTCTGGCGTTGTCCTTGAGCCGCGCTGCCAGCACGAAAGAGGAAACAATGCTTGCCAGACACGTTGAACCCGGTACCAACACTACACGTACATACGTAATGATAACAACACCCTGGCTCATTATTTCTCCGTGAAACCGGAGAAATCTCCTCTATCTATCTCCTCGTTTTTCTTTTCTTTCTTTCTTTCTTCTGTCTCCATCTCCCCCTGGTTTCATCCCTCGACACGGCCGTTAGTTGCCCTAAAAGGAAAGGATATCCACTTTCTCTCTTTCTGCGTCAATCGAAATGTTCTAATGTTTCTAGAAACCATTTTTAATACCAAATTTTAATACCAATACCAAAACATGTGGATCGTGGGGGTTTATGGTTTTGTATGTAATATATTCTTCAGTGATACAACGATGTCTCTTAACATTAGGTTTACATTAGGTATCTATCAGTTTGACGGGTTCCTGATTTTACGAGGAAATTGAAACAATTTTTGTCAATAGAATGTATATCCGAGGAACTTTTAAGTTGTGTACGTGACATATTTCTTTCCAACACTCGTCACATTTGTTTGTGGTATGTTTGTTTATGACCATCCCAAGCATCTTTTCCGATGCACAAATACATTACTTTACTTTTCTGGGGGGGAAATTTTGCAAGGTACCTTTATTTTTAAATCTTTTACCACCTTAAAAAATATTGTGTCAACATAAATTTCTATTAATTTAATTCAATATTAATTTCTTACTAAATGTACGTTTTATAACTTCTAAGTTGGCGAATTTTACCAATTACGAATCGTCACAGCTGCGTCTCATTTCAGTTCACTAACGAAATTCGAACATTTCCAGACAATTGTACACACGATACAGTCCCACGACTCTCGAACTCTCGAAAGCAAATATAACGCGATCGAAATAGGCCGCCGTATGCTGGCGCAGCCTTCAAACGCCTGGAATCAGACGGCGAAAGGGGGCGGCGAACAGAAACACAAGGGAGGACATTTCCTCATTTTCCGTGACTCGGTCGCGACCTTCGTCCGCTTGGAAAAACCGATGGAAAATCGCTCGAGTTCTCATTAGGGACGGCCTTGTCCACCTCTACATCTCCCCGGCCCTTTCTTCTTTCTTCCCTCCTCTCCCCGATTTTTCCACTCGTCTCGCTCTCTCTCTCACTCTCTCTTTCCCCCCTCTCCGCTGTCTTGGCTTTCGTTTTTCTCCCATCTCGCTCTCCCGTGTTTTCTCCCGTTTCCACATATTTTTCGGTTCGCCGCACCTACGTGCAGACCAGCTTCGTTCCTCGCTGCTCGTTTTCTCTCATCTCGCCGTTTCGCGACGAGAAAACGGAAGGGTAAAGTCGTTTAGGGTAATTCGTAGCCGCGATTCGACTCGAGGGAAATATCTTCAAGACGCGAACCGACGTGAACGTCCTTTTTTCTGGTTTTCCGATCTCTTTCCGGTTCCTTTTTTCTCCTTTTCTCGCCTGTGGTCGACGGTCGACGCGGGCGAGGTGAGTTTCGGGGGTTGATTCTCGATCTCCCTCTTGTTCGACGCTATTCAGGGTTACAAACTATTGATCTTCCGCGGTTTGACACAGTTTCAGGGACTTGGCGCGTTGTTCAACTTCCTTGAAAGACTGGCGTAATCTCTTTCGAATTCCTCGCGCGAATTCTTCGAACGTGGCTTCGTAGATTCGTTTCTGTGCGCGTGAAACGTTGAAAATGTTAGACAGTCGTTAACGAAGGATATTATTTAAACGAGGCACTTTCGTGCGAAACGAGCGATAAATTTACCGAAAGACAGAGGATTTGCTCTCGCGGGGGGGAAGCTCCATTTTATCACTGAAAGTGATTTTAGCGGGGGGTAATCCAGAAAATCGGGCCTCTTCAGGTGCAACGAAAATTAGCGATTGGTTGATTTGAGTCACGTGATTCGCGAAGGGGCGTGGCGTAGACCTCGAGTAGGAGTGGCGTTGTCTGGTACGGAGCGATCGTGCCTGTAATTTGTTTCGTGTCGATTCAAACGTTTGCATATCGATAAAATTTTATTCTAGTCAGAACAGTTGCTTCTGGGCCTTTCAGTGAGACGAATCGTACTGGAATATTATAAGTCGTGCAGTTTTTTTCCACGTGACGGATAACCTCGCGTCATTGAAGACGGATGGTAAATTCGTATTAAAAAGTTTTTCGAATCTGTGATCCGCCATAGGAAACGAATATTCGTCGTTCCGGGGCTTGTCGCTGTTTGCGCACGCTGCTCGAACATTTTTAATTACTCCGACACGTCTGTGACACAACGCAACCAACGTTGAGACAAAGATTCCAAAATTTGAAGTTCAAAGAAAAAATTAACGTCCAGCCTCGAATGAATCGAAGCGCTCTCGAAACTGTGAAATTCGCCTTTGAACGTCAAACGCGTGTTAAAAAATTGCTTCGGGGCTGGAGAAAGGCGGCGATCCCGTAATAATTCGACGAGAAAAACGATTGGCAATTTCGAGGGAAACGCGCTCGCTTTCCATCCATTATCCACGCGAGAATTATTCAAGCCATCGTGAGGGCCGACGTTATCTCTAACGAAGTTACCGTACCGTGATCGAACGTTTCTTTTTTCTTCTTTTTTTTTTTTTTTCGATCTGCTAATAAGCTCCGCGCGAGTTCGGTACTCCGTCGGTACTGCAGGTAACGAAACAAAAAAAGAGCGCGAGATCTTAATTACTTTTTCCACCAGGAACTTTGTTAATAAAATATCCCGACGATGTCGTTTTATTCGAAATGATTTCACCCCTCTCGGCTCGTTTAAATTCACCGCGTTCGTCTGCCCTCGCCCGGATCGCCGATCGATACTCTCGTTTAATTACCGACCCATCGAAAGCGATGAGCGAAACCTACACTGTATCTCTTTATACCGTGCAATTCGTTGCAGAGTTATTTCGCGCGTAGGAAAATAGGGTCGCTTTTTGTACGGCAGAAATTTCCTTTTTTTTTCTGTCTTTCGATCGTTCTCCTTCTATCAATGGAATCTCTATGTCTCTAAAATTGAAATGTTTTTTTTCGCCTTACGTCCTTATTATTATTCTCACTTCAATATCTCCTTATTACTTTCTTTGGTATTGGAATTTTGCTTGGTGTACAAGGAGAACATCTTATTATTATGTACAGTGGTACAAAGTAAAGAAGAATATCATGCTACACGTATTTGCGGCTACATCGTATTACGAGACGAGATAATTGTGTCTTGAAAAATTGTTCTATTTTCTTTGTGCGTTGTGTGCGACGCCATTTGATGCCATTTAATTCAGAGCGGGCTAACTGGCGGCCCGTAGGGTCCTTGCCCCCACTTTTCTGATCGCTGGCGCTATCCCCTTCCACTGTAGAGATCGATGCAGTGGAGGGGGTAGCGCTAGCCGCCAGTTAGCCACCTCTGATTTAATTCAAGACGGTTCTGCTCCGCAAATCTAGAATCTAGTTTACGAAACAGCCGTCAACTGATGCTATTTCTTGGTTACCGTGGAATTGTTTGGAAATTTTTTCAGCCGAGTTTCCGCTCTCGTTGTGCAACACTCGCGAGAGAAAGCAAAGTTCTAGGTATATAGATGGAAGTTTGGAGGATCTCTCTCGGTATGGTAATATAATATATGCAGTTATCTGTCTCGAGTTTCAGGTTGCCAGGATTAGGGGGGCTCTCTCTCTCTCTCTCTCTTGGAAAGTAGCTTTAAACGACGATTTTAAAAGATCCGTCAGATCAGTGATATATCGTCCGCTGATATTAAAGAAGCTGAAGCTCTCCGCGAAAATATCAAATTCACAGGGATGGAAATCTCCCATGAAAATAGAGGCTGAAGAAAGAGACTGGAGAGAGGAAATTGGGAAACGATATCTCGGAATTAATAAATACTCTTTCAGCTTCCCCTGACACGCGCAAAGTTTGTGATCTTCTTTGAAAGTTCAAAAGCTGAAAGAAATTATTGCGAAAACTCAAAATTTCTCTTCTTCTCGTTCGAAATACATCTTCAAGTCAAAGTACAAAAATCCAGCGAACGTGTGCAAGTTCCCTTGAAGTTTGGGAAGGAGTCTGCCGGTTCCAGCGGCGTTGCGATAAATCGTCGGATCTCGAAGGTTGCCCGAACGGGCCGCGAAAAATGGAATACGCGTTTAAGCGATAGGCCGGGTACAGGATACGTGAAATAGGTCAGCGACGACAAAAGGATCGGCTTAAGTGGAGCAATGGCGCGTCCTTGAAGGCGCGTACACGTGGCATCCTGATTTCTGTCGAGAGTCAGTACGCAAGACTCGTGTAGTTTCTGCTTCTTAACGAATCGGCATGCATGAGTTTTTTTTTTATCGTCGATGTTGAAGGGGTGAAAACCCAACCCTCAAAGTTGGAGGTACGAAACCAATATTTTGTCATCGAAGGCACAGTTTTTGTGCAGATTGATGAAACTGTCGAAAGACCCATTTGTTAAATATAATATAATATAAAATAATATAAAATAATATATATATAAAAAAAAACCTTGTGTCTTTTAATACATTTTCTTGAAATATCTGTTTATGGAAACTCAGGTATTGCAAATTACGGATAAATTGGAATCTTGACTTTTGCATTACAAAGGAAATTCATTATTTTCAAATTTATCTCGCTGCAAAGCACACGGTGTGAATTGCTCCTTGTTCTCGTATAAATACGTCTCGTAGTTCAATGTTGCAGATACGTAGTTTTGAAGAAAGTTGATTTTATCGTCCATTTATTGTGCGAGACTCGATGGAAGGTAGGGAGGAGGGGGAGAGATCGGAAAGGCCGTCGATACTCGACGACCTTGCAACATCGATCAATCCTCTCGACTCTCCTCTTTCGCCTTTTCGATTCTCCAACGAGAGAGAAGCATCTTCGTACACCGCACCGCCGTCGTTCTCTTCTTGTTTCCTCCTCATTCAAGTCGTGTACCGACCCATCCTCTCGGCGACCTTCTTCAAACCCACCGCCAGCTTTTCCTACCCTGGTAATCGAGTTTTCTCGGAATATTTCCACGACGACGTCGGAGCGCGTGCAGCTTGTTTGATTAATTAGAAGATCTTGTTTCGGTTGTTTCCTCTTTTCTTTTCTCTTTTTTTCTGGGGGGGAGGAGGGGGGGGGGGAATTCTTCTCTTTTGGGAGAGTAGCTGAATTTTTACTTTCATCGACTTTGTACAGCGTTCGGTTGTAACGAATGTTGTTAAAAACACGGCACTACATTTCCATTTGTGCCCCGTTCGTAACTTTTGACGATCTTTCGGATTATTCGCGCGTTGTGAAGAATTCAGCCATTTTTGAAATACCTTCGTAAAATTGTTACCGTTGGCAACGTTGCAACGTTGTTTCTAAACGTTTGAGACGTATATGTTTGTACTGTTTCTACCCTAAAAGTTATGAACCCTTTTTTCTATTCACCTTGTACACGTGAGAGAGAAAGTACGAATGTGTTGGGAGAAGTTGATTAAGAAATTTTTTCATTTTTTTTAAACAGCTGATTGAGTTGTTAAAAACGAATTTGTTCGAGTCGCGACCGCTTGTTTAATCATCACCGTCACTATTATTTAATAAATATAATAAATATTACTTAATAAACGCAAATAATATTCAGTCTTTACACTCTTTACTATTCTGTTAGCACTGAAACTTCTATCAGGAATCGAACGCGTAAGCCTTCCCTCTCACGCTGACGTTACGTAGAAATCGGATTTTAATCGGATTAAAACGTCATCGAGCGCCGAAAGAGTCATCACACGCTCAACGTGGAGCGGCCTCTTTCGCGAAACAACGCTCGAATCTCGTAAAAAAAAAAAGAAAAAGAAAAGAGAAAAAAAGGACACGGACGAAACATCCGTAACGTTTTCGCGTAGGTATTCATCGTGGTTGCCGGCATTATCAGAGTACTGGAACAGCTCTAATTACGTACCTCCCGTTTGATACGATTGTTCGCGTGAAAAGTGAGTACGCGTTACGTTTCGGAGCGTGTGCGACGCACGGATGTCGCGTGGATCTTGGTAATGAAAACCACGTTTCGTCAAGCTTGAGACAAAAATGGCGACGCAACCGCCGAGTCCGCAACCTCGTTTCCTCGTTTCGACGAAAATTATAATAGTTTTCGTCTCGTGTCTCGCGATTGCGTTTCGCGAATTGGACACAAAAGCGCGTGCTCTCGTCAGTGGAAGAATAGGCTGCGCCTACGCGGGAACTAATTCGTATTTTCGTTCTTTATTGAGAAATTGGCGACACCGCTGCGATTTTCGTGTGCGAAATTAGGACAACGTGCTGAAATTTCCCTCCCCTTAGGGAAGGTATTTTCGGCATTTATTCAGAATTTCAGGGGAGGAAATTGCAAAGCTTAGCTTTCCAATTGGAGATCTTCAACTTCAGTTTTGGATTATTGTTCCTTCCAAAAATATCCTTAATAACTAGGGCATATTTTTTTCTATTTTTAATTTACAGATATTATACCTTGAAATTAATTTATCTTATACTTTCAAACCACAGGTATCTAATTTCTAATCTCCCATCAAGAGCAGGAGCACAAATAGAAATATCCAACGAATATATTCGTCCCTTTTTTGTAATAAAATACTTTCGAATAAATTAACTAGAGGCATCTAATGTCCCAGGTAACTCTAATCCCTCTAATAGCAACACGTCACAAACAAGATAGAAACAGAAATCTCGTCTCTCTTCTCAGTTCTAGCGGAAAGAAGGTTGAAAAAATTTAGCAACGGTATCCCAACCTTTCCTCCCAATTGAGCTTCGTTGTTACAGATTTTTCATCTTTCTAACTTCTCGAGCCTCAGATCAGTCACATTGCTCGATTTCAGGTAAACTCAAACTGTCCATTCGCGCTTTCGTGCTTAACTCTCCATTCCAGTTAAATCACTTGCATCGACTCAGTTCGAGCAACTCGATCGATGTAATCCCCCGAACCGAGGCATTATGATGTAATTTGTAAACACGCCTGGCGTAGTAACTGCGACGGATTGTCTGACATTGCGTATCATTAATTAATACAAGCTTGTAATTAACAAGAGTGTTTGCTACCGCTCGATCGATATTTTGGTCGTCCGGAATGACCAAAATCCCCGGAGAAAAATAGTTGACGAAACTAGTTGATTTGTCGATCAATCTTCTCGAGTCCGTTCCGTTGGCCAGAAAGTAACTGCGTAATTCTTCTCTGATAGACACACACGTACATACGTTATATTTGAAAAACACGTAATTGACTTCATTCTAAACCGCGAATTTATTTATTCTTAATGTAATAATAATTTAATAATCCGACGGCTGATTGTTCAAGCTTGTGTGTTAACAATTTTTCGTCACATTTCGCTGCGAGAAATGAAAAAAAGATACAAGCAAGCTCGTGTAAAAGTTACTCGACATGTATGGCCTTAAAAACTACTGAAACCAAATGCCGGAATTGCATCGTTAAATTTCACTACCGAGGATATCACATCGTTCTCCAAATTGTTTTTCCTGTCGGGAAAAAACGGGAACGTTTTTTCGAACGTTTGAAAAATCGCGCGACAAAAGATAATCAAAACGAAACGGACGATACGTTGTCCAGAAATGAAGCTTCTGTTTCCGAAGATTCGTCTCACTGAAAGGCCCAGAAGCAACTGTTCCGACTAGGAAATGAAAACGACTACCAGACAACGCCACTCCTACTCGAGGTCTGTCCCACGCCCCCTCGCGAGTCACGTGACCCAAATCAACCAATCGCTAATTTTCGTTGCATCAGCGTTGCATCTGAAGAGTTTGCCCCCGCTAAAATCACTTTCAGTATGATAAAAAAAGAAAGAGAACTAACCTTGCCAGTCTCTCTCAAAAAAACAAAAAAAAGAAAAAAAAAGAAGAAGAATGGTCAGAAATCCGGGAAGAGTGCGAGTTCCTTTTCGCTTCGCCGCCAGGAAAATGAAACGCGTCAGGAAGACAATGGCGGAGGGGGAGAGTCCATTCTGTCGGTGGTGCGTCCTGTGACAGCGTCCATCTACGTCACGGTGCACGGTGGAAGGAGAGAGCGAGAGACTGAGAGAGGGCACGGTCGTTCGGGGGGTGGAGTCTCTCCGGGTGGTGTGTGTGTGTGGCTCGGGGTCGTGAGAGGGTAGCTGGCGCGGCGATGTCGAGGGGGAGGGAAGGGTTGACTGGGCGGCGGAGACCAGAGGGTGCGCGATTCCCTCCCGAACTATGAACACACACCGGTGAAACGTCAGTTACCTCGCGACGATCCTTCCGCGAGGACTTTACCCGCTCGGCCCGACAAACGTTCGTCCCGTGTGCGTGTGCGTGGACGTGTACGTGTACGTGTACGTGTACGTGCGATATACAAATTTCGTGCGTCGTTTCGATTATCTGGCGAAGGCAGAGAGACACTCTCCCGCGACTGGTCGTGTCGTTATCTTTGGTAAGGGTGCGCGATCTCGCGCTTTTCTCGCGCGAGTTGATGATTAAGAGAGAATTAGTCAATTGTTGAATGCCATGTTCCTGCATATTCTCGTTCTTCCTCGGCCGCGATCCTGGAATAATATACACTGCTCGCAAAAATTAGGGGATGTTTCGAAACGAGTAGGAAGCGTTTGATTGGAACATCCGAGAAGCAAACGACAAAGAAAGTTGTTCGATTGAGTCGGACGCTTCTTTTCGAAATATCCCGCAATTATTTGCGAATCGGTACAGTTCGATTGAGTTGAGACGAGCGAGAGCTTGTTTGAGGAACGCTAAAGACGTTGTTCAAGAATACTCGGTATCGAGTGGGAAGATCGATAAATCGAACAGGTAGTTTCGAAGGTCGTGCGTTTAAACGGCGGAGACGCGCGGATGTTGCAGCTCTGTCTCTATTTTTAATTCTTCACTTTCCTTTTCCTACCCTTTCCCTCGCAACCTGTGTCTGAACACGCGCCGCGCATCGTTTCCTCTCGGTGGTAGTTTCGCAAAGTATATCTCGGAAAATTTTTCGAGAAAGAGACCGCTCGAAAGTCGAGAAGAGCGAGAAAATTCGTCGCGCCGATGTGTTTCGTTCCACCAAACTGCTGTGCGTTAAACATGCAAATTGGTAACGGCGTCGTTCCGCTAATCTCCGCGTTATCTTCGCTAAATAGCGCGTTAGATTTTCATATTAAACGCAGAGTTGCGAGTTAATGCGCGGCCGTTAAAGAAAGGAGATAATCGAGCCGTTTACTTCGCGAGCGAGTTGGCTCGCCTTTTCAAATATCTGAGATATCTGACCGATCGCGAGACCTAGAAAAATGTTTTTCGTCTGCTCGTGTTTTCTCTTCGAAAGTGCGCAGCGTTTGACGCGATTCGTTGACCAATCGCCATTTTTTTTCACTGCCGTAAAGTGACTCGTGCCACTCGGAGAACAAATTTAAATTCCAACATCGATGTTGTTATATTATTGCTCGATGTTCCTGCGTGCCGATGACCTGCTCTTCTGTGCTCGTCGCAGAGGGGTCTATCAGATCCGAGGAGAAATTATGATAATAAATAATCCCTCTTTTTGCCACTTTCTGACAGTTTATCGAAAGCAAACGATATACGTGCTTCGATATTTCGCCTCGCGAGGCGTTTATCAGATCCGAGGAGAAATCCGCGTTCCTCCGCGTTGAATTTTTAATCCCGTCCTTGTTGTCTCTCGGTTGTCTCGTTCCGCGTTTACGTAACGTAAATATTACGAACACGTTGAGAAACCCCGCGGAAGATCTCGTTTAGTTTTAAAACGTGTACAAATTGTTCGCGCTCTTGGTCTCTTTCCATAAATTTTCCACTCCGGATTAACCCCTCCGGAGATTATACTTTTTTTCAAACCGGGTTTCTTTTACGAATTTGTCGGCTCCAAACCATCGCGACGAAAATAAAGTCTGACGCGTGAAATTACTTTTGAAAAATTTTAATACACGTACACGATGAAATCCTTGAGCGAAATGTAACGTAAAAAATGACGTGAAATTGGCATGAACTAATTTGTTTAAAAATTAAAAGTTAAAAGTATATGCAATGTTTATTGTTATTATTATTATACTATTATACAATATGTTTATTATTATTATTATACAAAATTCGCTTGCTACTGCACGAGGTAGTTTTATACACACGTTCGCTTGGTTTGAGGGACCGGTCAAAGTTATATTTCTCGTACAGAATTTAATTTTAAAAAAAAACTTGTTCAAGGTTCGTCGTACGGAAAGTATGGCGGTGGAAGTAATAAAATTCATCACCTCACTTTTCATTCAGCCACAGGGTGAATTTGATTTGCAAAACGGTCGATTCGAAGTGCAAAACTTGTAGCAGAAATAGGGGGAAGTTGTCACTCGCTGTGTCTCTCTGACGGCAGTTCGAATAAATTTGTTTGAGCAGTGCTTTCCGTTCGATCACACGGGTGACGTGGAACTTTTAGATAGAATCTGCGACAAAATGTTTACTAAATGAAACGATACAATTTACCTTTTAAAATATTTCGTGATGTATGAAACTTTCTCGAATAATTCTCGTACTGTGAAATCAGAGAAAACGACGGACAATTGTTTTTCGAAAATGTTGTCAACAACAATTTTAGAAAACGACGATCGCCTCGTCGCGTTAGTTATCGCGATAACGCTAATTAGACTAATTGGGGACCATCTGTAGTCTCGTGTAGCCCTCGGAACTTGAACAACGAAATTTTCGTGTTGGGAAGACCGCGTCTTCCCTCGATGACGCGAAACGAATTCTTCGTTCCAACCACATACGCGAACGATACATTCTGACTGCGTTTCTCTCTCGTACACTTTGTACACTCCCGATCGCTTTGTCTCGCTTCTGATAGAGTCTTTGCAACAAGCAGCGTACGACCCATTTTTGTCGTCAATCGAAGTGGATGAAATTGTTTGGATACTTGGCTATACTCGCGCGGGAGTACGAGAAACGAGTAAATATTTGTCAAAATGTTTCGAGGAGAAAGTCTCGAGTTTCGGGAAGAATAAAGATTTTGATCGATCCGTTTTTTTTTTTTTTTTCAAAGAGGTAATTTATGAAAGAGGAGTTATGCTCGAGATCATCGAATAGAGAAAGATTTTATTTAATTTCGTTTGTCAGCGGAGATGTTAACGTCGCGTGATTTGCAAGAGAATCGCCAGGTATTCAAACAACACTTCGACACGTGGAGTCGGAGAGAAATAAGAAGTCAGCTCTGTGTATCTTTCGGCGAAAGATTTCACTCGCGCAGCCGGTGAAAGCGGATTTATTTTTTCTTTTTTCTCTCTCTCCCCCTCGCCTAAGAGGATTTTCATCGAGCGGACTAGCAATTTTAACCGAGAATTACCGAGAGAATTACAGATCAGTGGATCACGGTTCTCTCGATTCAGGGCGTTCCGATAGGATTTTGTAATCCGCGATCATCGCGCCGCTTTAATTATTTTTTCATCTCACGTAGCTGAAATTCCTCCTTTTTTTTCAACTCGACGCCACTTGCGCGTCGCTGTTTGCCCCGTCGTTGTTATTTTCTCCCCCTCCACCTCGCAGCATTTGCGACCCAGTTCGCTCCCGAATCAAGCAAACGAAAGGCTTTTCAACTCCTCGACGCACGAATTGAATGAAACTCGATGTGAACCAAAAAAAAATGACGTTCACTCTTCATTTTGTACATTTCCTTTGTAAAATTACTGAAAGTGATTTTAGCAATTCAGAAAAAATCCGGGCCTCTTCAGTTGCAACGCTGATGCAACGAAAATTAACGATTGGTTGATTTGGGTCGCGTGATTCGCGAGGGGGCGTGGGGTAGACCTCGAGTAGGAGTGTCTGGTACCGAGCGAGATCGCGCCTGTAATTTGTTTTCTATGTATCAATAAAATTTTATGGCAAAAAGTCTTCTGGGCCTTTCAGTGAGACGAATCGTACTGTGTCGTCGTACAAGTCGTGCAGTTTGTTATACTCCTGTGTATAGTTATACTGCAAAATATCACAAATATAATAATTGTGAACAAAATTAATAATTCAATGGTTCTGTAAAGTATGAAACATTCTTTACAAATGTAAAGCCAACAGACATTTTTTAATAGGCGGTAAAGTTCTTCCACCATGAAAATTAGTTCCCACTCTGTTCCACAGCCATGCAAACTGTTTTTGCTATTTTTCTTTAATTTCAACAGCCACGGCAAAGAAAACAATTCAACGCGAGTATTGCGGCCGTGACGCTCTCAACGCAATGGAGGGGATAGCGCTAACGATCAGAGTAGTGGGGGCAAAGGCCGCCAGTTAGCCACCTCAGTTTCACACTGCCAACTTCTTACGTTGCATTGTATTGTATTTTGAGCACACGTGACGTCTCTTTGCAGGATGTTTCTTTCTACTAGTGGAAAGTATCTGTTCAGGGAAATGTCCTCAATGTTTGGCCAACCGAGTTGTACGCTCACTGTGCGAAGATCTGCCGCAACGTTTCTTCTGCAATATTCGCACGCAAAATTTGTGATGCAACACTGAATAATACAATCGTCTCATAGTAATTTTTGTTTTACAGTTGCACAATTAGAATTGAATTAAATCTGACAGTCGCTTATTATTCGTATTAACATTAGAACTACCAAAGTGGTCAAAATGACTAATTTATAATTTTCTATGAAAATTTATATATAGCTTTTTATTCTTTGTTGTATCATTAACTTTCTTCTGTATCTTGCACGAATATTATACTTTACGTCTCAGAGACGTCGTCGTCGCCTTTAGCTTAGGAAACGCGTGACGTCATTGCACCGTATGTCAAGAGGTTAATTGCTCCTCCAATCTTTTTCCTTCTTTCTTTTCAAATTGAAAAATACTTCCAGAGAAATTGAAGATTCCATCTAGCCACTTTTATTTTCATTCGAAAATAAAATGACAACGTTTGCTTCGCCAAGTGAATAACTCGCTCTGGCAAACGTCGCTCGATTAACTCGACAAATTTCCTCTTTTCGCCGCGAGTTCTGTCTTTGTCAACAAATCCGTCGACGGTTGGCAACTGTTGTTGGCAGAAAATCGCAGCTGATTTTTGTCCGTCCGCGGGGCGGAAAGTTCCTTTTCCGCGCGGTCGAAATCGATTTACTTGTCGGTGATCCTCGACGGCCGTGGAACGATTGAATTTCCACCGATGGATTTCGCCCGGAAGCAACCCTTGGAAATCCCTTTTCCCACCGCGTCTGAGGAAACAAAGGATCTTTTCCGTGTCGCGAGGACGTTCTTCAAACAAAACGACAAAAATCTCGCTGTCGTCTCTCTTTCTTCTTTTCGGCCTTCGGCTGAATCGAATTTCTTCACCGAGTCAAATCTCAAATTTATCAAATTGGCGAAAAAAAGAAACACTAACGACATTCGTTTCTGTGTTTCTTCAGCGTCGTGGAAAGTAATATCAAAATTATAACGACTTCCGGTCTGTGTAACATTTTTTTGCTTAAAACGAGTTGACAAAGTCTAATTGGACATTCGCGACTGCTCGAGGAAAAAAGAAAAAGAAAGGAAGAAACTTAACCAGTCCATTGAAGAAACGAGAACTCGATACCAACAGATAGATAAAATTTGACGAAATTCAACGCCGGGGTTGGATCGTTCTGTCTTTCACCTCGCCCCCGGGGAAATAATTCTCTCTTCTTTTTTTTTTTTCTCTCCCCGTTTGAAATCGTGACAATGCGTGACACGCTTTCGGTCGGGGAAACGCGGCTTTCGAAACGAGCCAGGTTGAAGCCAGGCTTCGCGTCGCGTTGGAACGAATTTTTGCCCGGATAACGACCAACGAGATGATCTTTTTGTTCCGCTGGAAGCGGGCGAATAGAAATTCGTCGGAAATAATACGACGTGGTGGACGTTCCGCGCGACGTTTCGTTTCTCGTCGTCGAGTGTAACACGCGTTGCCCTCACCGAAAAATGTCGAGTCGCGTCCGCTCGTGACTCGAACTTGATTTTGTGCAGACGCGTTAAATGCGACGTTTCACCGATCGTGGTTAAGGTGGAACTGTATTCCTACGTATGATTCGTCTCACTGAAAGGCCCAGAAGCAATTGTTCCGACTAGGAAACCAAACTTTATTGATATGTAAACATTTGAATCGATACGAAACAAATTACAGGCGCGATCGCCACTCCTACCGCACGCTCCCTCGCGAATCACGTGACCCAAATCAGCCAATCGCTAATTTTCGTTGCATCAGCGTTGCACGATTTTCTGGCTTACCCCCGCTAAAATCACTTTCAGTGATAAAAAAGAAAAATATATCGATCAGAGTATTCTCACTGAACGGTGATCGCCTTTATGTCAAGAGACGTATTTCTGACTTGACGATAGAAGAAAACGCAATTGTTTCGCTATAATTGGTTCGCGACGCGTCAGTCGAATGGTAAAAGTAAAGGTATACTCACGAATACTCACCCCTAATACTCGTCCTAGTAAATCCACAACGCACGTTGACGATTGCTTTAAATTTAAACGATGTCGCACTTTAGAAAGATACAGTCAACAAAATTTCGTTAAACACAGGCTGGCCACTGAAAAACTGAAGGAAAAGGTTTGAAAAGAGTTCAATTATATCTCCAAATAAAATAATAAAAAGATTAAAAAAAATCGTGTGTTTGTAAAAGTTATTTTTGTTTTAGCTTCTAATGCTATAATGTATCGTCATATTTGTAGTGATGATGCTTCGTACGTAAATCATTCGTAGATGAAAAAGTTTTCGAGCTAGCAAAGTTAAGTTAAAAATATTTAAAATATAGTTCGGCAAGGCGCAAGAAAAAAGAGTGCCCACAAGTGTCTTTTCACTGCTCGATTAACCGAGTTTGTTGAATTTTATTTACTGAGCTTCTTATGCAGAAGTTTCACAGAAGGGACAAATAAAATTTGCTCGTGATATTCCTTTGCAGCGCTGGTCAACGCATTTGCCCGATAGAAATACATACATATATACATGTGCTGTGTCGTTTGTATGGTCGTACTAAGTGAGCTAGGGAGGGGGGGGGGGGGGTTAAATAACGATAAAATTGCTGGCACATTGTGGGCCGTGTGATTTGTCGCGAGGCAACGAACAAACGTTGTCTGGATGAATTATTCAGGCGAGGGAACGAGGGAGTCGCGCGCGCGCGTGTTTGAGTATGTTTGTCGTCACCGCTGCTGATGGGGGAAGTTGCTGGTTACGTAATCGTTCGATGATTCTTCGTTTTCGGTACAAGAGTTCAGTTCGATTCGATCGATCTTCCGAGAGACGTCGCGTACGTACATATTTGTCACACACTTTTCCCCGGGCGGGATATTTGAAACGACACACACTGTATTGTTTGTAATTTAGAAATATTTTACAACCAACACGGTTTTATTGTTTCAACTGACCGATTTAGGGCTTTCTTACATTTCTTACAAGCGGATGCTCTTGTCAAAGTTAATGTTAATCTCTGTTTGGACAGAAACACGATACGAATTACACTTATCTTAATTGTTGTTTAAATTATAATGACTTATATGTAGAATATTTTGATACAATTGTTTCAAATATTGTTAACAGATATTTTTCTTCTTTTCTTATTTATTATTGTATGAACCCCTTAACTTATGGATACGTGTGAGACTCGTACTCTCGTATTCGGGCGAAAACGTAAATATTACGGGCATGGCCGCCGCCGGTACAATGATCGAGCGAAGTGTAAATATCACGGGTCGTGCGACGGTCACGGCTCGTGATAGATTCTCATTATCTCTTTGTATCGTAATCAGTTACATGTTATTCTCGGTCACTTTCGCACGTTGAAATATATTTTCTTAAATATTAGAGAAGAATCCCCGCAAGATGTTTTTTGTTATTGATTTTTTTATGCTAATTACGCGAACTGCTAATTTATTCAGGAATTGCAGATAAATGTTATTGATTTACGTTATATTTTAGTGATTGATAATAAACGTGGTACACGTGTATTTATTATATACATTCTGTAAGTCGCGCGCGTTTAGTGCAACTTGGGACCGACTTGCCGAGCCGTCGAGTGGTCCGAAGGCTGCGCGATTCTGTTTACGTTTTGGGCCCAGACTGTTGGAACGTAGCTTGTAGGTTAAAGGGGTTGATATAAATATCAAAAAAAAAAAAAAAGAAAAAAAGAAAATTTATATCGATATGACCGACCAAATGTATTAAAAATTTTTTGCTAAACTTCCACACTTGGGAAAGTATATATATATATATATATATTATTTATTGCCTTAATTGAAGTTTCACTGACCTTTTTTTGAAATTGAAGCGCAGAACATAACTCGCGCCTCGCGAACTCGTGAAATTTCGGCAGAGCGGAGTTAATTAGTTTGACTTTCGGGAGGATCGTCTTTGTTAAATTAGCGATCGCTGCCAATTTATCCGCGAGCTTGTTAATTCGTACGGTTTGTTAACTTACTCGGAGAAATTCGCGCTTTTGCAAGTATATTGCGTGCATACTTAAAATGGAAATTACATCGAACGACTCGACTTTTTTTTTTTTAATCGACGACTCGAAGCAGTCGCGCTGACGTCGGAACGTCTGTCGATCGAGCTCGCGATCTCGCGTGCCAGATAACGCCGATTTCAAACGACGATAAGTCGTCGCAATTACGCGGTCGACGATAATTATTCTTGTGTCATCGGAAATCTGATTTTTCTCCTCTGCAACTCCCCCACCTCTCCTCGTTTTTCTCTTTTTTCTTCGATCGTCAAAACGCAGCGAAGACTCTGAATCAATTCAATGCTGTATCTATGATGTACATATATAGAATAGAATATAAAAATTACAGTACTTGTTAGTTATGTAGATTAATCTTGTTAGATAACAATGATAATTTCAGTAGATTTGTAATTTATATAGAATACAACATGATTTATTTCGTATAATTATTATCATATAATTCAGTACTTGTCTACTTGGAATAACATAACAATACTTATCAATTCAAATAGTTTTTTTTTTTGGTTAAGATGACCCACATTTGTCGACATTTTCGTTTATTTAATGTACAATTTTGTACATGTAGAAATACCTCCTCCTGTTCTTCACGTTCTTCACGTTTCCATCTCGTAATTGAAGCTTACGTTACGTTGGGACGAATTTAACCGTGAAATATCAAGTTCTTAGCTGGTTCCTCGTAACAGTTGCATCGTAATTTGCAAATGAACGCAACGGGAGGTGATCCCGTATTTTCCCGGCAGGTGAGACGAGCTCTCTGGATATGAAAGTGAAAGGTCACGTATCCTCACGAACGTGCACGGCAGCTAATAATAAAAGCCAGAAACGTGATTTAACGTCTGACGGGAATCGCTTCCACCGAGAAGGCGCAATATTGTTATCTACGTTATCGCGCCCGTTATTTCTTCTTGCGGGGGGAAAATTAGTCACGTGCCGCGTTTTATCTCCCACATCGCTGGAACGTAATTTGACGCTCTGCAATTTACAATTCTTTTTTATTAAAACGGGATTAACGAGGCATTCTATTTTCTCGTCTCTTTCTCGTCTTTTTTCTCCTTTTCTTTTCAGATAGCTCCGCGCAAAATTAAACTGTAACAAGGTTTAGCGCGCAAGCGAATTTAATCGAAGCGTTTGCAAGTTAATTTAAGATTTATTCGATTTCATCCTCAGATCGACGCAGATTATTTCGGAGATTATTATCAAGTTAGACGACTCTGGATTTGTCAGAAATTATGTTAAATTTACGAGGTTTGGTACAGGAGTTGCTTTGCACTCGTCACTGTTTGATAATACAATCAGCTTCGTTTGAAATTGGATTTGCAAATTGTTTTTGATTTGTCAGTTTTTCTTCAGATTCCGATAGTTGCAAAAATATCCAAGAGTATTCCAAGATCCTCGGGAATCTTCCCAAGGAAGTCTGTAAATTTTCAAAGATCTCGAAGCCGCGATACGTTCGAACAGCCATAGGATCCAGCAAATCGTTATCGCGTTCTTCCAGCCTCTGACGCTATCTGTACCAAGTTGAACGAGTTCGGCGCGACCTATTTCGAATTTAATGGATTCGGGTTACCCTGCAGCCCACGTAGTATTTAGTGCAGCTGACATAGCTTCTATCGAGTCTCTCTCTCTCTCTCTCTCTCGAGTTGGCAATCTTCGGTATCGCATTCCGCGAGTCCGAGTGGCCCTTAAGGGAGTCCAGGCACTCCGTGGTTGGTACCTTGTATTTGTCGTTCGAGGCAATGCGCTCCTTCTACAGGGTGGATCAAACGTCACTTCCAATTACTAAAATAACTTGTTCACTATACATTTTTCACAATTCCTTCTAAAGAAATTACGCTGATTCGAGTCCGTAGTTTAAGATTAATAAAATTACTCTCTAAAGTTTTCTCTCAAGGTGGGAAGAAACTTTTGGCCCACCCTGCATACTCATCTCTTCCCTCTGTTGGAAAGTGTTGAAACGAGTTTCTCGCAAAAGTGAAAAATAATTCGATATTTGCGACGAATCGAATCGCCGAGAGGTGGCTCGCGATTTCTTCTCTCCCGTTCTCCCCGGCGAGCAGATGCCCGTTACCTAACGCCATTATGGGAAATCTATATTCCTCTCCTTTGGCCAGGACGAAGATATTGAGTTGAAATGACATTACGGGGGGATTGTTATTCCGCCGTCTGGTTTTCAGAGGGCTCGGTTGCTCTCGTCCGCCACTCGTGTTTCGAGCATCGAATACCTGTCGATGGTGGAATACCGTTCGAGTCGACCGATTAAACGGTAATTTCCTGCGGGATGTCAGTAACGAGGATTTTTCTATCGACGACGGTTTTCTTTCAACGCGTTCTACGCTCTCCTCTTGACAAATCTTTCGTCCGGTTTTGCTACCTTTGCCAAGGAGAAACTGGAAGAAGAGAAGAAATCGACATATTCGTCCGATATTCTATTCTTTCCAAACGTGCACACGTAACTTTTCGTTATCCTCCCATCCGACGCTAGTAATAATAATACAAATCCCACCGAAACCCAGCCACGCGAGAACTTCCTATTAAACCGCGACTTAAAATGCTTGCCAAATAATCTTCAAACTTTATCCTCCTTAAATCGCTTCCTAAATCGCGTCCTCTTCGTCTCTTTAATCGTTAATTATCACCTCTTGCGATGCAATCTTCTCATCCGTTTCTCTTCAGATTTTCCATTCAACGTCCCGTTTTTTTTTTTTGACGTTCGCGACAACCAAAGAGGTCGTGCAATCTTCAATTCCAAGAATCCTCTCCGAGTATTTTCTTCTCGATCATTTTCAATCGGAAAACAATCGAACGCGCGATACGGTCTTCAAATGCCACTGTCGAGTCTCCTCTTTAGTCTTTGAAGTTGCCAACAATCAGCCCTTTGCATCGCGATCTTTTCATTCAATCTTCTTCTCTCAGAAGATTTTCCATCTACCTCTCGCTTTCGGAGAATTTTGTTTGGTACTTCCTCGTTTTTTGGGAAAATCACCAAACACCTTTGTACATCCTCTTCTTCTCTTTACGGTCTTCTGTTTATCCTCTCATCAGTCTCTGTGTCCAACAATTTTCTTCTGTTTTAAGAGGGCTAGTCTAGAGTTTGCCTCTAGATAGTATAGTATAGGAAATACGAAGGTTTTTTTCAAGTATAATTACGTAATTTTTTTCTCTTGCATCAATCGATGCAGCAGGTCGTTCTGTACAAAAAAGTATTAATCTATCTAGAACCCACTAGTTAAGGAGATATTTTTAAACAAAATTTAGGCACAAGAGACAGGAATAGTACGAATACAAAAATACAAGCTTCCAAACAACGTGACATTCACGAAAGGAAAAAATAAAAGAACAGTTGGAAAAATCACTGAAGAAATCGTTGAAATATAAATAAACAGCAAGTAAAGTTGTTAAAACGTACAAGACAAAACTGTGATTGCACAAATGTAAGATAATTTTAACAAAAGCTCTTTCTGTAATACTATTTTCAAAGCATTCGAATTATTATAAAATAAAATAAACTAAAGGTACCGAACAAATTCAAGAGAAGAAAGAAAAGAAAGAACTTTAAAAGAAGGAAATTTCTGAAGATAATCCCTTGTCAGAATAATTCACATAAATAAATCAGACTTCTTATCGCGTCTTACGAAAGTTTAAAAGAACGGTGCAGGATAGTATTTTCCCAAAGATTGAAACTGTTTAGGTATCGTTAACGCTTGTATGTTATACTTGTTCTAGGAAACCCGCAATGCACTGGTTGACGATTGCTTTAAATTTACATGTCACATGTTAGAAACACATAATCAACAAAATGTCATTTGTCAAATATCATTCTCCATTCTTTTCAATGCTGTTATTTTATTTGAAGCGATGATACTTCGTGAATAAATTCCTGGTGACGATGACATGAAAAACTGCACTTGTACCCCAGTACGACTCTCACTGAAAGGTCCAGAAGCTGTTAGGAAATAAAAACAACTTTTATCGATGTGCAAACATTCGAATCGAATAGAAAACAAATTACAGGCGCGATCGCTTACAGTACCAGACAACGCCACTCCCACTCGAGGTCTACCCCACGCCCCCTCACGAATCACGTGATCAAAATCAACCAATCGCTAATTTTCGTTGCATCAGCGTTGCACCTAAAGAGACTAAAATCACTTTCAGTGATTCGTTAACACACCGCTCAGTTTCTCAGTCGTCGGACACCATCTCGCAAGTCTGTTCATCCATTCAGTTTCTGAAGCGAGAGGAAACTGAAAGTCAGAGGAGTCAGCTGGCAGATAGAGAGAGAGAGAGAGGTCTTTGAGAGAGAACAAACCAGGGGTGTGTTAGCCGAGATAGAATAACACGCTCGCGTCGGTCGGCGATCCGCGAGCGTACGGAAGAACGTTTATCGCTTTTCAATCCAGCAGCCAGCTGGGTTAAGTGCGTCGAGGAGAAAGCTCTCTCTCTCTCTCTCTCTCTCTTCTCCCTTGCGAACGCTCCACCGGCTGTTGGATTTCTGCCAGCGACGGATAATAACCTTCACCCACCGCTGCCGACGACCGAGCACTTTGCATCAACGTCGAATTAAAACGTGCCGCGGACGTTTCGCCGTTTCGCCCATTCTTTTTTTTTCCTCCCCTCGTTCGTTCACACCTTCTGTGCCTCCTCTTTTATTTTTCGCTCGGTGTCTTTATTTCTCTCTCGGCGGCTGGCCGAGTGTTTGTTTGTGCTGTTTACGCTCAGGTTCAACGTAAAGGGTTGCGAGACGTGGATTTCGAAGTTTTTATAGGGTTGGAATGTCGACGCATGTGAATTGATTTTGCGCTTCAGCGGTGCTTTCGTCTCGAATTATTTTAAAAAGTCACGATGGATCGCTTTTGAAATTGCTTTAAAAGTGTAATAAGTTTAATTACTTCAGTTTCAAAAAGCGTAGGTTTGTGGTTTTGTTTCGATTAACAGAATTGTGGGTGAATTGACCGATAGAATTTTCGCTAGACACAAGAAGGAAATTTACGATGCTGATTGGCAATTTTTGTAAAAAGTCTCAATTTAAAAAAAAAAATCTTTCGTCTCGTCGTGTAATATCGCGCGTTTCATTGAAAGCAAAAGATCTGGATGAAGAGAAAAATGCAAATGGTATAATTCGTGCGAGCTGTTTAGCTTTAAGGGTCGAAAGTATGTGAATTTTGAGAGAAATATGCTAGTCTCCACAGTTGGAATATTTTTTTTATTCTTGATTCCGGATTTTGAAACTTGGATTGCTTAAAGAAAAAAATATATAATTAATTTTGTCTCAATTAACAGCAATTACTCGATAACGATGTCACAGAGACAGTTTTCTTTTGTCAGACGAAAGTTTCAAACGATACTGATCCAGAATGTTCGTTTCAATGGTATCTGTAACTTTCATCCTAATTCGTAATGTCCGACAGTTGCGCTAAAATTTCGTCGAAAAAAAAAAAAAAGAGAAATAAATGCAAAATGGCAATTGATGCGCGAGGTTGCGAACTGATCGCACTCCATTTTTCAAACATGGAGCGATGCGCAGCGCCGTGGCTCCATTTTTCCCTGACGCGGCAGGGACAGTTGGCACCAACTGATTAATCGTATTAGCCTGGGAACGTCGTTGATCGCGGTAATTTGACAAATGGCCATCTCGCGGAGGCTCGATTTCCCTCCCCGAACAGCGCCGCTGAAAATTCCATTACCGCGAGGTCAACCGCGCGAAACGGCAAAATGCACGACGTTCCAGGGATATTGTCGCTGTTTGTTCTTTGCTATTGCGCAGGATCTTTCATCGTGATCCTCGTTTCTCTTCTCTTCTCTCGTCTCGTTCCCGACGTATAATCTGTTCCCTGATTTCCTTTCGCGGGGATGGAAATTGAAAGATCGGCGAGCAATTAGCTGGCTGATAACGTTTCCGTTTAATTAGCCAGCGGATAATAGTTCCTACCTATTGTACTAAATCAATTTGTTATTATTCAATTTGACACAATCAATTTATTCTAATTGTCTAATTAATCAATTAAACTTTTTTAACTTGTTAATAATTTTTATTTGATTCGTTATTACAGTAACAAACCTATTAATTTTTAACCTTTGGAAATACTTTTCAATAAAGGAGAGGGGTAAAATGTTGTTTCTTGTACTTTTTGAGAAATGAAAAAATGACTCGTACTTGTTAGGAAATTTAAATGTAAACTGTACAAATTGATTACATGAATTATGCAAATGTAATAATAACGAATCAAATTAGATAAATTAAATAATTATATGATACGTTTGAATTATTACATAAATTGATGTAAACCGTTTTGTGTATATAAATTTAAACGTGAAATATACGAAGAAGTATTAAAATAACATTTTAATTTCATTTTTTTTAATTTAATTACCTCGCGGTAATTAAATTTGCATAAATATTCGCAGATTAGAAACAACGATATACTTTATGATTATACTTGATTGTACTTAATATACTTAATATACTTATTATATAATATACTTAATATTGTCATACTTAATTATATTTAATTGATTCTAAAAACGAGACACTCCCGCGTAATGGCGCGCAAACGACGCGCAACGCTGTATGAAATGGATCTGAAACCTTCGAATGTCCAACGTACATTTTCAAGATATGTACACGTATATGTTTGTATTGTGTATCTTCTCTGACGGCGTCGAACATTTTTACACCCATATCGTTCGCGTATCTCATCGATCAACGACTGTGACAAACGTGCACGCCATTTCGATGAACCGCGACAAACAGCGAAAGCCCATATTTATGGATTAAACGGGAACAATTCGTTGGAAATGGCCAATAGCCGCGCTTCGCGATATTCCAGTTGCTCGACACGAGTCGAGACTCGAATCGTTGCAAAGTGTATCGCGTACGTGGAATTTTCATTTGAAATAGGAGGAGGAGGGGTGGGGGGAGAGCAACACGCGATAAAAATGCAAATGGCGGGCAGGAAAAAGGACGGCTGTGGCAGAGACGCGAGTGACAAATGAACGCGACACAGAAACGGAAAACGGTTGGCCAGCAAAGGGAGGAAAATATTCCGTGGAGAGTGGAACGTTTCGATTCGCGAAACCCGTCATTTTTCACTGACCGGCTGGGGATCGATCGATCGATCGATCGATCATTCGTACGCGAATTCGAATGTACATGTTATTAGTGGTAATTGACGCGTCGAGAGAGATGCATTACCGACCGATACAACTTATCGACACAGTTTCGCGTCCCGAAACGAAATCGTTTTAGAGACGAATTTGTTCGAACCTAACCTCTTAGCTACGAACGACGAGTATACTCGTCATGCGAGAAAAGTAATTACAATTTTGCTACTTGAATCAAACTTTTTGTGGAAAAATAAAACATTTGTAAATTTCAGAATACTTTGAGACTAGGCTTGACTAATTCTTTTTTTACATTTTTATTTCTCAAATATTTCCTTGCTATTAATATTTTTAAAATTATTGATTTTTCAAAGAAAAAAAGCTAGTGTTATTTCCTTAATTAATTTAATTCAATTTTACAGCAACTCGTACTCTTTTTTTGACTAGTATAATCGTCATTACGATATACACTTTTGAAAACAGCGTCGCAGCTAATAGCTAAATCGTTGTTTGATTATAAAGAGAACGACGTATTGTTGCAGCGTATTTCACAGTATGGCCTATTAAGTTTTGGATCACAGTAATTAAAGTTGATATTCGCGAAAGCCTGTCGAGGACGTTAATTTTAATTAAAAGGAAGCTGAACTGCAAAGAATGTATTATCTTCCTCTCTTTGTGTCCCTTTGAAGTCGCTCTTGGAACTTGGAATAACAAAAACGACGCTCGGTCTTGCTTTACGAACATTAGTTTCCTCGTTGATAAATATCAGTAACAAACAAAGTGTATCGAATTCGAACATTTTCTCGGAGTATATACGATCGTCGATTGATCCAAATTGAAAGTACGAAACGTTCTCCTCTGTTGTTATATCCTCTGATTAATCCCCCCCCTTTCCTCCTTGTCTTCTCTCTCTCTCTCTCTCTTTTTTTTCATCAATTTCATTTCGTTCAATCGCAATTTCCATAGAATATTGCGTTGCGCAATATTTTTCTCTCTCGGCGAAGTGATTTATCAAAATGCGTTTGTCGTACGGGGCGAGTTCCCCGCAGATTTCATTAACGAAATCGTTCCAACAGAACCACTTTCGGGATGCGCGTTTCGAAATTCGCGCGAAACCCGCTAATCGTTCTTGGCCACTTTTATTCCTTCCAGAGATAGGGTACTACCATATCTCGATACATTACGAAAAATTTTAAAATTTAACTTTTTCGTAATGTGATAACTTCGCGTTAAAATTTCATCATTCCTCTAATATTCCTTTAACGCGAAATATTGGCCGCATAAATGTAGCTCGGAAATTTATTTTCGTGCACGCGAAATTTATTCGAATTGCGTTAATATCCGCTTCGAGGTCTCTCCTCTTTCTCTTTATCAACTCCTTCTCTTCTTTGTTTTCCGTCCTCTTTTGTTTTCAAACGTTTTGAGAAAGATTCCATAGAAAATAGCGATGGCGCGCGATGGTCGATCTCCGGGCGTTTTGTTTCGTTTCGCGAACGAATTATTTGCGCGCTTGATTATTTTCGAGTTGCGGCGAATAAGTGTAATTGTCGCGTAATCGAAAGAAATTACAATAGACAAGATTTTCGGAAATTTTTGCTCTTAAATCATATTTTTTACTTTTAGAATATTTATTATTATGAAATTGTATATATATATATAGTTATACGTGACCACAATCGATAACAGTTCTTTTTTTTTTTTTTTGTTCTAAAGTGTTCTGTTATGAAATATGTCGGAATTGCAAACGTGTTTTTTGCTTTACTTTATTAGCAAATGCAAATTTCTTTTTACTACCAATACTTCAACTCGCCGTTAAACAAAGAAAAATAATTTTTTCACGACTAGTGTCAAACAAATTTTGACGATCGTTTGTTCGCTTGGACGAGTAAAAAGTTCGCTTGAATAATTCATTCGGCGAGATGGATCAGAAATTGAATTACAGAATGAAAATGTTGGTTATGAATTTATCATCGTCTTTACAGCATGCGAAATTAATACGTTGATTTATTAATATGATGTTGCACATTCAGTCGTGTAAGTGATATAAACATATTCCGCAGTGTATGACTGGTGAATTAATTAAATATTGTTAATTAAATAATCAACCATACGAGCAGGCAGAATTAAATGCAACCGTGTTAAATTCAAAACGTTGTTTACATTTCACAAGTTCAGGAGTACTGCTGAACCGTTTCATCGGTGTAATGAAAGGTTACGTTCGTAATTTTCCCTTTGGGAAAACATTTGGTAAATTATTTGTGCGAATCTCCCACGAGCCGAATCGATCAACTTTACTTTTTTTTCAATTTCTTTGTATCTCACAGACTTTCCTCTTTTCAATTTTCAGATATAAATTTACTATTTGTCGCAGGAAGGTGATTTAAAGAAATAGCAGGTTCCAAGAAAAATTTTAAACGTATCGTTTCTTTTTGCTTTTTGCTTTTTAGTTTATCTTCTGAACACGTAATGGTGAAAAATCGTCGATACTTTAAGCTGTTGTGACTTTGTAAAAGAAAGTCGTATAAAAATCTACTTGGTCCCGTTTTAAACCGTGAAGCTTCTACTTTGACTGCCCTAGGTTTTCTTCTTCCACGTAGCGAATGAGAAAATAAGGGTATTTTTATTCTCAAAAATTGTAAAAATTCAAACATGTGTGAAAACGTTAGAAAATTTTTTTTTGAAAATTGAAATTTTCTCTTTACAACGATCTCTGAAAATGTTGGGATCTTTTGAATTTAATTCCAATGTTCAAAGTTCAGTAAAACGACGAAGAAAAAAATTGTACAGCAAGTTTTAAGGGGTTGTTGTAAATGCGGAACTTTAATCTTCAAGATCGTGATAAATTTAGTCACAAGTAAAATTTTTTAGTATTTTTCACAATTTTTTTTTTAAAGAAAAGAATACTTTTCCACTTGCTATATGGTGTTAAAATATCTTGAAAAAGAAAAAAACGAATTCAGGGTAGTGGAAACACAAGCTTTACGTTTTGTAATGAGACTGAGTAGGTTGTAGATCTCTTCCAACGAAGTATTTTAAAGTATTAACAATTTTCAGGTGCAAACAATGTATATTCGCTGGAATAGCGATGATAACAAAGTTATAAAATTTTGTTTGGAAAATCGAAACATGCTACAAAACACTACACATTTTTGCTTTTATCACTGAAAGTGATTTCAGTGCAACGAAAATTAGCGATTGGTTGATTTGCGTCACGTGATTCGCGAGAGGGCGTGGGCTAGACCTCGAGTAGGAGTGGCGATCGCGCCTGTAATTTGTTTTGTATCGATTCAAATGTTTGTATATCGATAAAATTTTTATGGCAAAAAAGTCGTCTTCATTTCTTAGTCAGAACAGTTGCTTCTGGGCCTTTCAGTGAGACGAATCGTACTGGAATACAAGTCGTGCAGTCTTTTTTGTGTTCTTTATACAAACGCTTCATAAAGTATTATTAATGTTAAACACATCTATGTGTGTGTTTAGTTTGTAGTTATTTTGTTCATCGTTGAATACTGAGGAAACTCGACTGGAATTGCAGAGAATCGCAATGAAGAGACGCGCAATTGTTCGACGCAAGCACTTTCTCGCTTAATCTTGATCGAGTCTTCCAAAGATAATCCTTCAGGCATTTAACCAGCTTCCCTCGGCTGGCGAGTTTATTTGCGTAAAGCGGTATTAGCTTAAGGGTAGTATAACGCAAGTATGACGCCTTTATCGTGATCGGTCAATAAAACGCAGACATTTCTCGTCTATATTGCATTTAGCTGTTTTAGTTTTCTTCTTTGTAACAGTTTCAAAAAATTTTCAAATAGGGTGATTTTTTTTTTTACAAAATTACAACAGTTTCTATTTTTAATTCAAATTTCAGTTCAGTATTTAATTTACAACAGTTTCAATATTTTAGTTCAAATTTATTTATACTTTGTGTTATTTCATATTTTTCAATTCGAATTTCACATTTTCACATTTTCAGTACAACATTTAATTTCCAACGATTCCAACGTTTAGTGCCCTTTTAAATTTTTAGTTTAGTATTTAATTTACGACAGTTTTGCAACAGTTATCAATATCCATCCAGCGTCCCTTTCAGTGTTTAGGGTTCATCTTACAAAATTATCATTCAATGTTAATTTGAAAGCAGCCGATCTAGCTTTCAAAGATCGGATAATAAGTACATACGTGCGTAATTGAAATACAAAAAATTAAAATAAAATAAAATAATAAAAATTCCAGTGACCCACGTAACTTTCACGCAACGATAGAATCAATCAACGTTTCGAACGTTTCATATCGGCAGAAACAGAGAGAGAGAGAGAGAGAGAGAGGCGTATCGATCGGCAGTTTCAAGCTCGTTATCAGTTGCATCGAGTGTAGCACGGATCGAAGCACGTCCTTGCTCGAAGTAGCTCGCGATATTCTCCCTAATCGATCGGAATCCACCGGTGGGAGACGGTGTCGCAGGTGTAGCCAGCTAGTTGGCTCCTTCGTCGAAATCCAGGTATCGATAGAAAACGGATATCCTGGCTGCACGTCCTGCGCAGAACCGTTTTCGCGTTATAGTTGCAAGTCGTCCTGCAATACGGCCGTACGTCTGTATTGATCGATGAGAAAGAAAGAGAGAGAGAGAGAGAGAGAGACAATAATAGCGGGCCGTGGCACGACGAGGTCGCGATTTGATAAGGAAATTCATTAACGCGTCCCACTTTGCCGCGAAATCGGCGATCCTTCCGTTTCTTTTCTTTTTTATCACTGAGAGTGATTTTAGCGGGGGTAACCCGGTAAAATCGGGCCTCTTCAGGTGCAACGCTGATGCAACGAAAATTAGCGATTGGTTGATTTGCGTCACGTGATTCGCGAGGGGGCGTGGGCTAGACCTCGAGTAGAAGTGGCGTCGTTCGGTACTGAGCGATCGCGCCTGCAATTTGTTTTGTTTTCAAGCCTTTAACATATGTGTTATAATATTCTGCATTGTCACAAATCATTGAGATTTAAATGACAATTGGAATAAACAGATGTTAATTTCCACAAAGATGTCTTCGTGTCTTCCAAGCAATCGTGGAAATAGAAAATCTGAAACACAAAATTGGTTGTTCCAATTCTTAAATTAAATTGACATTGGCGTAATGTTGCTCAATCGCGTAACGAGATTGTTCAGCGAGGCAACAATGGATTGGAGTAACAAAAAATTCTCGAAGAATTTTTATCGCGAACAGATACGTTCCGAGTGAAACGAAATACGATAATAAAAAAAAAGAAAAAAGAAAAAAAGAAAAAAAAATAGGAGCGCTAACAGTTTTACGTTTCGAGTGTTTGCACGGTTTCGAAATTTCCATTGTTCCGCGACGTTGAAAAGCGCGGCTGTTCGCGTTTTGTTTCGTTGTTGCCCGTTCGTATTTTGATTTCTTCGCTATTTCGAGAAAAATTTGCCCGTCAAACGAGTTGCACGCTAGTGTCGGAGGAATTTACACTGGCAGAATATAAAGATATAATTTTTATACGTATGATATATATATATATGTTAGGTACGTGTGAGGATTGCGCGTACTAATTTTATTAAAATTGAACAACACGTATCCAAGATGGAATGATTTTGTTAAAACTAGTACAAATTATATTACGGTCACGAAATTATTCACGATGGTTGCATTAATCTGTATTTTTGGAACTTTGAGTAAAAAGTCGATCGTCTTTTGTCACTTCTCGAAGACGATTTTCCGCGAGAAATACTAATCTCGAAGCGATATTTACATCGGCGGATTGCCTTGCTTTACGAATCTTTTGCTCCAGTTTATCTTTCGACGTAATTCTCGTAATTCTTAATCTTCTGTTCACCTCATCTCGTAAACGCTCTATGGGATTGAGGTCAGGATTCTTGTGGCGGATGCGGTAACGTACGTGTGGAGTGTTGTGTAGTAACCGCTCTTCGACAATTTCAGGCGAATGCTTCGGATCTCGTCGTCTCGTCGAGAGTTGATCATTTTCTGGCAAATTTAATTTATCCACGCTTTCTTTCAAATATTCCTCCCCCAAAATTTTCAAATATTTCACCTTGTTCTTTTTACTGACGAGTGTTTTCTCAGTAGTCTGCCACGTAATTCTGTATGCACTTGTTTCTTAAATCGCGTTGCAACCATTGACGCCATTTGTGAGCCGGAAGTAAAGAAATCTCTTTGGAAATCAGGCGAGTCAGGGTCTTTTCAGTGCGTCCAGTACATTTTCTTCGTTTTTATTATCTTTATTATTTTTACTGTTATTTATTATTTATTCCCCGACGTATGCTTCTGTTTATAAAGAAATTTCCTGAAATTTTCTTCACAGATTTCCGTTCCTCGTATCATTTTTGTTATCTTTTTCGCCTTTTCCGTTTTCTTCGTTCTCGACTTTTTTTTGCCGTACGTTTCACGAACGCTTGGTATCGGAAGAATTACGACGCGGACGTAGCTCTCGTTGCAGCGAGCCGATTTCTGGACCGAGAGAGACGCGTGTCTGGTGCGTTGCGGAATCGCGTAAACCGTTGTGGCGAGTTTCCATCTGCCCCATTTCCGCGCTAATGATACATTGTGGAAAGTTTGGTCTTACGTAAATCCACGTGGAGAAATAGCACGCCTCGTCTGTGCTTCGTCCACGTTTCACTCCGAGTTCGCGCTATTTTCGATATTCTGATGATGTTGGGTCATCTCGTTCGCTCGAGTAATCGTTTTCACGCAATCTCGATCTGCGGTGTTCGTAATCATTTCCGAATTTTAATCGTTTGGCAATTGTATTCTATGTCAAAAATGATCGAAGAATCTTGTTCTTTCTATGAACAAATTGAGAAACGACCTCTGAGAAAATGCATTTCTAAAAGATTTGTACAAAGACACGAAGTTACTGATCATTGTATTTGTTCACGTAATTTTTTTATACATATCGAGCTGTAATGTTTTTAATCATTTCAGAATTTTAATTTTGTTTGCCGGCAGTTGTTAACATTTACAATTATATCAAAAATATCCAAAAGCTAAAGATCGAAACGTGCACTTCTCGAAATGCATTGCCAAAAAAAATTTGTACAAAATTTAACGTGTTTTAAGTGTGAAATATAACGAAGTATATATTTGAGGGTTTGGTTTTCGAAAAAATCGGGTCTGAAAGTTTGTCTGTTAAAGTTACAAGGCAATTTTTAATTAAACACGTTCAAAGTCTGTTTGTTCGAAAATGAAATTTCTAGTGAAAAAAATTTTCTCCTACTTTTTCACAAGGAATCATCCCCTGCTCTATTTCTCACGTGCCACAAAAAGCATAGTATATATAGTAAATATTGTTTGAGGTATATGAAAAAGTACACAAGTTCCAGTATATTAACAAGTACATAAATATAAATATACATGGAAATATGAAATACACGTTGAATAAAGAGAACTTTAATAGTTCTCATTAAGGATCGGATTAAGTGTGATTGAAGGCAGTAACGCATCGTTGGACTCGATCGGCGCAATTACCACCACTTTATAATCGTTAGTGATTGCTACAAGTGGACGCTTGTGTCTGTCGTTCACGTGTCCCGAACACAGATACACACGCATATATATATATATATACATACACATATATATGTTATAATATAACATAATATTCCATATGAAACCTACTTCTCTCCGGGGTTTATACATTTTCCAACGCGGTTAATGCCACCGTATTACCCCCTTTATAGCCGCACCTGGGCACAGCAACAGCGTTGCACGATCGTTCGATTTTCACTCGCTACTCCTGCGTTCACGCGTGTGCGCGTTTTATTTGTTCGCACGTGCGTTTACACGCTGCCTGATGGAATATTCAGCGGGCAATTATCTTATCGAACGCTGTAGAACGTTCAAGTAACGTTTGTGTTTTCATAACGTTGCGCGATATTGGATTTTCGTCCGTCGTGCAACTTTGATCGAAAGGCTGCACACTCGGGGAGTTGTCTCTTTATTTTATTTTGTTGTCTGTTTTTCTTTTTTTTTTTTTTTTTTTATTAACAGTTTCGAACTTTCTAGTTGCTTCGTGCGAGCAATTTTCAATTTTTAAAAACTTCGTTTTAATCTGTTTTTTTTTTTCTTCTTCTGGTTTGACATTTATTCCGTGTATCGAAATATTAATAAATAGATTCTTGCGTTAAGAGCGATAGATCGAAATGTACGGTGAAAATTTTTGTTTCTGTTTAAAGCGTGCGGATGATGTAAACGACGTTATGTCGAACAACGTCGTTTTTTTGATATTGTGGAAAATTGTATTTTATTTAAATTATTTAATCGTTCATCGAGACTATAGTTTCTTTTCTATTTTCATTTAAACGCGCTTCCATAGTTAAAGGGTTGATTTCAACAATTTCAAACGTCGGTAATTTTTCGTCCATTTCGTTGTTACTAAAATTGTGTTATTCCGTCGTTTTCGATGCGTTCGCAGGAGAAAAAAGAAGAAACACGGACCGTGCATCGTGTTTTCGATGCAGCGCGTATCGGGACCGACGCGATCTTTTGTGCCCCGGCCTCCCCCGGCCTCCGGGAAGGGGGTGACGGTGAAAAAGCGATACTCGTGTCGCGGATTATACGTACGTAGAAAAGATCTCGAATGGCCACGCTGACCCAATTCGGGGACAAGTAGGTTTACCGAAGCTTTCGATCGCGGGACACGTAACGTGACTCAATTTTTCCACTCCCTTGCCTGCCACCCGTTCGCTCCGTGCTTCAGTCAGGGCGAGCGACTCGTAATCTATGCGAATTGTCGGAACTCGTTTCGGAACGACAAAGCACGATCAACTTCGATCAAATTGTGCGGCAATTGGAGAAACGTAAAAGGCGCGAGAGAGAATTTATGAAATTCGGGGGTTGGACGTTGTTTGAAGTGACGCCGGCTCCGCAATTAAATTCTCTCTCTTCGAGGCGGAGTATTTATCATCTAGAGAATTGAATTTTCGTTTTCTTTTTTTTTTTTTTTTTTTTTAATTTATGATTTCCCTTCGATTTAGAAGAAGGGGAGTATCAGCTCGAACCTGAAATGAACGACGAACGCAAGATTCTAACTCTTTGAATTCGCGTGTCACGCCGACAATACAAATTTGCCAATTTGATGATGAAACTTGAAAATTTGAAATTCGTTTAAAAATCATCGCATACTTTAAAACATTATGAAAGATAAATTATATAGTGATAATAAGTAAATAAAAACATCGTTGAATTTACTTTAAAATAAATACAAATGAACGAAAACAATTGAAAACAAATCGATTTCGAAGGGTTGATTTTCAGCCCTTAGCTTCTCGTCGTCGTAAATACCAAACGATACAAGTTGGTATCGTAAATTGTTGCGAGTTTTTACAGTAATAAAATCCCATTCAGTATTAATATTATACGTAAAATTATATTCTAAAATTACAAAATTTATTTATTGAAGTTTATTTTAGAAAAATATATAAAAGTATATTAAATTATAGTAATTAGTAATTTATAGTATTACATTAAAAAGTACATTTTATAATTAAAAATATAAAAATATATTATAAAATTATAAACTTATATTAAAACTGTATTTTGTACTTTACTCTTGAATGATGACAACAAATGAAACAGCCTGTTGCAAATTATGTCGCAATCATCTGTGATCCAAGGATCGAGTTAAAGAATTTCCAATTATCTCGCGAGCACGACAGACGTCCGAACCAATCGCCAATCTCCCTGGCTTTCTTAATTATCGCGATCGTTCAGGGGGAAAAGGCGCGAGAACGGGGCACGACGAGAGTTTGAATGTTTATTGTGACGCGATTGCAGACGACAAATTCTACATGCGGCTTACTCCTTCCGATTTGTCGTAATACCAGAGGTCGCGGAGCAACCTTGAGGGCCGCGTATCGTAAGAGGATTCCTGGTAATCCAATATGAGCTACGCGCTAACTCCACATCGTGCGCACGGTCAGCGCGAGATTGCGACAGGTCAATATTCAAACTAACGTGCTTTCTCACGATCAGTGTCGTTTATCGCTCTCTCTCTCTCTCTCTCGCTCGCTCGATCACTTTGTAGTTAGTGTTGCGGCTATAGAGAGGAAGCACAGACGTTCGGTAACGACGAATATTTCAGATCCCGAAATATCGGGGATCTCGGGATTTAGCGAATCTAAAGGTGGTTGTTGAAATAAACAATAGCGATTGAACGTTTCGGGAATATTGACATAAATGTTTTCTTTCGGAGAATATTCAGAGAGTGTTTATTGAAAATTCAGAATGAATGAAGAAGCTAATAACGTAGGGCATTTAGAGGTTGGGAAACGTAAAAAATGTGGAAAATCTCGTCAGGATTGATCAGAGAGATCGTTGAAATAAATAAATAAATAAAATTTGTACATTTCGCGAAAGAATAAAAAACATTGATGCAAGTGTTTTCTTTCAGAGAATATTCGAATATTTAAAATTAATGATATAAGAAATCTGATGACGTAGAAAATTTAGAGGTTAGGAAACGTAAAGAATATTTGAAGAAGAATGTGCAAGATTTCAAGATTTAACAAATGATGGTTGTTGAAATAAATAATAGTGGAGATAAAAATATAGAGGAATATTGTTATAAATGTTTCCTTTCAGAGAGTAACTAGAGTATTTATTAAAAATTCAAAATGAAAGGAAGCTAATAATAAACGTAGAAAATTTAGAGGTTAGGAAATGTAGAGAATATTTGAAGAATATCAAGAATGTGCAAGATGTCAGGATTGAGCACAAAAAATGATGATCGTTGAAGTAAATAATGGTTTCAAACATTTCTGGAAAGAATATTGATATGAATGTTTCCTTTCGGAGAATATGCGATAATACTTAAAATTCGCAATGTTGGAAAACTAATAACTTGAAAAATTGGTTAAAAAATATGAAGGAGAATGTGAAAGATCTCAGGATTTGGCAAATGATGAAACAAATCGTAGTGAAGATGTAGGAATGTTAGAGAATATTGACACGAATGTTTCCTTTCAAAGAATATTCGAGTATTTATTTAAAATTCGCAGAATTATAAAAGAAAAGGAAACCGGCGATGCAGAAAATTTGGAGGTTAGAATTTGAAGGAGAAGCTCTCAGGATCGAGCAAATGATGGTCGTTGAAATAAATAATGATTTTGAATCTCTAAATTTTCGTGGAAGAATATATTGATATAAATGTTCCCTTTCGAATCCAGTGCAGAAAAATTCATAACGTAGAAATTTAAAAGATGAGAAATACAAACGAAATTTGAAGGTGAATATGGAAGATTTCGTCATCTAGCAAATGACGTTATTTGAAATAAACGGCGAACGATGGTCTTGAATATTTTACGAAGGTGAAGAAACGCGGAAGAATATCGATACGAACGTTTCCTTGGAGAGAACGGGCTTATTTAAAATTTATCGCGCGAGAAAATTGATAACGTAGAAAATTTGGATGAACTGAAACAAGTTGCTTGAAAATTCTCGTAAAAATTAACGTAACGTGCCGAGAGTTGAAAATGCATTCTCACAGGCATGTACAAATATCGCGCGGTGCGAAAAGATCAAAGGTCGCCGTTAGGAAAATTTCTCTCCACGAGACGACTCGCGAGAAGCTCGATGAGCTTTCGTACGCGAGTCGTACGTTTTCACGTATGTACATCTGTTGTATCTTCAAATATTGAACGCCCTGGGACACAGATTGGAAATAAGATGGCGCGGTGGTGTCAACTCGGGGGTTAATTCAATTTTGCTCGAGACGGTTTCGCGAAACGTTGAAATTACCGGGATTTACAGTCGGCGACTTTTCTCTTTAATGGCTTGCTCTCGGTGACCGGCATGGAAATGGATTTTATCGCCGCTTCGACGAGCACGGCCGCCACGGCGTACGATATTTCAAAACTCTGTAATTTCGTGTAATTTTCGTAAGAAAGGCCGTTCGTAATAAATCGAAAGCCGAGATAGAAAGACTCGTTAGCTTCGGGAAATTATCGAAATAAAATTTCGAAAAATCGCTCGGACGCTGACTGTGTCCAATCGTCACATTGTTTCACTCGCCTCGACTTTGAACCGCGAGCGTAACTCCGGGGGAACAGATTTAGGAAGCATTGCGCGAAATAATAAAATAATTAAACATTCTTAAAAATATGCGAATTGCCGACGTCAAACGAAACCAACGCCAAATTTTTATCAATTCTGCAAGGTAAAACAAAGTTATGATTAGAATAATTCGTCGAATAAATAATAATTTCGTTGGCAGAGGTTTAAAATAGCGGAGATTGTACTCTCTCGTATGTTGATTGTATCGATGTTTTCTCCGATATTAGATTTTGGCTAAGAAGCAACTGCGTTTTTGCATGCAAATGAAAAGCGAATTTATCAGGAGAAACAAAAATATATTATCCATGTATCAATAGATTATCCATTTTGTTTGATTATTTTTTTCCACGATTACCTTTTAACGTTCAAAAAAGTTCTTCTTCCTTTTCGACAAATGAAATGTTCCAAGAACGATCTGACATTCTCGCCAGTAGTGAAATTTAGCAGATCAATTCTGACAGTGCCGTGGTTATAAAATTTTGAGTTTGCACGGTTTTCCCCCCTTTTCGGAGCTAACGCAGTATTTTCTAAAACAAGTTTCTAAAAAAACAAAAGCTTGAACAATCAGTGAATCTTCGATTGAAAAGAGAAACGCAATTACTTTTTGGTCAACCTGTATTCGAAACGCCGCTTCGGGACCCGTCTCGGCTTGGACGGATATTTTTCCAGTGGATCTGTTTTCTGGTACACATTTTTTCCCCGTGTCGAATCGATCGTCGAAGGAGGAGGAAGCACGGCGCGGCGGTTCGAATCACCGATCGTGATAAATACGACGTGGAAAGCCCTATTTTCGCGCGTTTCCTTCCTCTGAGCACACTCGAGGAACGCTTGCGATTCCATTGTTGACTTAACCGAGTTCCTTTTCATCGATCGTCTACAGACGTTTATAACAGCGCAATAACACTGCACAACGTTCAGAAAAGTTTGTGTCCGTGGCTGTCAGAGATGAATTCTACACCTTCGATACGATGGAAAGAAGCAAAATTGATTTTTTTTTTTCCTTTTGCACTGTATTCTACTCATCACGAAAGTAAAACTTCTCCAAGGGACCACAGGTTGCAACCTAATATCGTTCTCTTGAAGAAAGTTTCTTAATCATTCAACGCTGCAGACACATGCGTCCTAACAGCGACTTTACGGTTCTGGACACGTGGATGTCTATATTACGTAACTTTCGCATTAGATTTCACTAATATTTGATTTGCCATAGTTGTAGCATCAGTGTAAGTCTAAGTAATCAAATGATAAGGTTAACTGTTAACACTATTCGAAATACAAATATTTTATAAAATACGTAATATAGGCAGCTATGCATCCAGAACCATAAAGTCGCTGTTAGCACGCGTCCGCGACTTCTGTTACGCGATTAAGAAACTTTTTTGCCACTTTTCAACAGAACTATTAGATTGCAACAATATGATCAGAATACAATGCAGATTCTTTACACACATTTCCATCAAATCGAAAGTGTAGAATTCCATGGACAAACTTTTCTTTCCACCCTCTAAAGAAAATTTATTTCAATTCACGGTTCACGTTGTTTCGTTGTTCGATCATTGTGTCTTTGCGACTGTGTCCATTACCGTTGTCTCGATCTGTCACGATCGTTAATTGGTGATTCGATTAATCGTCCAATGTCGTCCAATTGGAACTACGAAATGTAAATTCCCTCGCTCGCGAGTCCTCTTCCGTTTTCGTTTGATCGAACAAATTCCTCGTCCACGTGCTCATCTCTCATATTAGGACACTGTTGGAACATTTCGTCTACCGAAGTTTCGTCACCTTGCTAAACAATACGACAACAACGCGGCACAACAATGCGACAGCTGTGCTCTTTCATCATTTTCCCTCGGCCATTCTTCAAACGGCACAACCGAACGTTGCAATTATCCTGTCGACGTTATCGTCAAACCTACATCATCATTCAGTTCATACGAAAGAAACACTCGTACGTCTTCGAGAAAGAACTAAATTACGAACAATTTTTCGCGAAACAATCTCGATGGATCTCGATGGATCGACGTTTCGCGGAGGATCGAAATTTTCGATCAGTGATCGAATTGAACAAAAAGACGTTTTCGACGACCTGGGAAGCTAATTAAATCGAATTCGGGAAAATCCGTAGGATCGCGATTCTGAACTGCTGATTATTCGTGAATCAATCGCCACATTCTTCGAAAGAGTCACGTTTCTCGTAGAATCACACTCCGATTCGCAATTTGAATCTCGTTTCGCACTTTCTACAATTTAAATTTTGAAAAAGAAGAATTACTGTTGGCTGTATTTGTAAGTTTGGTCGGAAAACTGTCAACGACTAATACAGAGTCTATTTTCTTTTTCTTCGACAAAATATCAAAATATAAAAAGAAACTAATTTTAAATGAACTTAAATTAGTGTACTTTATATTTAATCTGTAGAGAAAGAAAATTGAAAAAAAAGACAGTAAAAAAATTACGAAATTTATTTTAGTGAGAGGTAATTTTTGGCCCACCCTTTATACAAACAGATGATTGGTACCATGAATCTCCGTATCTACGAACATACACGAAAGTGGAAGATTACTGACTGAGTGGTAAATAAAACGAGGTTATTTTTATTTTTATTAATTTAGAGAAATACGCGAGTGTTGTTCCAATTGGGTAAAGTAAACTTTCATAGCGAAGGAATTGTTGTCAGTGTTCGTAACTCGCAGGTCGCGCGGTGTTATAGAGCGTTGGTGGTCGATCGGTGGAAAAATAGGTTGCCCCATTACGTATGTAAATTAATTCACCGCCTCTAGATTCGGTCATTTTCTACAGTGCCATTTCTGACTGTACCGTTTCCTCCGTTTTGCTGGACACTCGTTATATATTTTCCCACGTTACACACGACGTTCGGTTAATTTACACCTAGCTAGAAACAAAGCTCGAATTCCACCTAACGAGCCACCGAATTCATTTACCTAGCAGCGAGCGTTACGCGCCGAGGAATGTCGCTCCGTGTAACAGCCAAGTTCAGTGAGAAATTATATCGTCGTTGAAAGTTGACACGCTTGGGACGGAATTGTTGTTGCGCGATACACTTTCGTAAACGCTGAAATTAATTAGCCAAATCTCTCTAATATAGTAACGTATATTTCATTCGCACAGGCTCTAAATACAGGGGATGATGGAAGCTTTCGAGACTCTTGAAAATTAATTAGCCGATTAATTATTACATATTCGTTGCAATAAGCTGCACTTTGAGTCTTGATGATACCACTTACACGCACGCACGTTCTGGAGACTGGAGAAATTTATTCGTTCGTTCGCGGTTCGTTCACCGACACGAGTAACAAGCAGAAAACCTGTAACCCGTAGAAACGTGCCGGGTGCAACAAGGAGAACGAAGGTTCGTCTGGATCGTTCGTCGATGCAACGACCTTGACGTCACGTAAAACAGCGAAAGCAGTCGTTCTCCGGTCGCTCTTGGAGCGGGCCGTCCTTCCAGCATAACCTCCCCCCTCCCCATTGGCATTGTGCGATTGTCTCGGGAAGTAGGTCGGCACAATCAACCCCCTGCAATCGCACAGATAGCCGCGCACCGGCTAGCTACGCGAGTTCCCTCTCGAAACTCTTCCCTCTTCCTTTCCTCCGGCCCAACTCCGCTCCGTGTTTCGTAGTTCCCTACGAAACACTTCTTTACAAAAGCTGTAAGTGTTCGATGTGCGACGGCGATCGATTTTTCCCTGTCTTTTTTTTTTTTTTTTTTTTTTGCGGGGAGGCTCGAAATATCGAAATCGAAGATCCGTTTGCGTGAATTTTTACTGCAACGAGTAAATGAATATTTGGAAAATCGCTGTGCGGCGTAAAAAGTATTGTACTGTGATATGAAAAATACATGCTAGTATATGTAAAATGTTGATGCTATTATTAATTATTAATTGTTCTACAATTTGATACAATAATTCGAGATTCAAGATTTCCTTTCTTCCTCTCGATTATTATTATTATTTAACGTTAAAAATTCTTTTTCTGAAAAATCTTTATTATCTTCTTTAACTATTCTACCTTCAATCGCTGATGATCCTAATCACTTTACTTAATTCGTCGACTACGATTTACTGGCTGCAGTTTCAAAAACCCACTCGGAATGAGTTCCTCGTACCCGACCGAAGGATCTTCGATTCTTCCGTTCTTCCTTTCTTTTTCTCTCTCTGTGACAATTTCTTCTAAATGCTCGCGCCCAAACGGTGCGTAGCTAGCAACCATGGAAAAAAGAAAAATTGTCAATTCGCGAGGATCGCGAGGCGTTTGCCGACGCCTGGAGTAAAGTTGGATGGGAAAAGGTTGGGCCAAGGCGGTCGGGGTAATTTCGCGAGCTAATATTTGCTCCATCAATCAAGTCCCCTCCCCCTCCACCTCCCCCCAGCGTCCTTGGGAGAAGGGAGGCCAGGTTGCTGCTCGCGAGGCCGCACCTGCTTGGTTATAAGCAAGTTGGTTATAAGCGTCGAGAGACACCCTGCTTTCCGCCCTCTCTCACTTTCTCTTTCTCCATTCTTTCTAGTCTCCATCAGCCCTCCAATTATCGTAAAATGATACCCTTCGATTACACGCACGTATCTCTCTCTGTCACACGACCTCAATAAATAAATTTAACAGATTGCCAGATTAAAAGCTGGATCTTTAACGCGGTCTCGTGTTTAGATCACCCCGGGGGAAGATGTGCTCGGTGTATGTTAATTCTCTCAATGTTGATAGTAGTCGGGGCACGATAGATCAATTTAAATATTTTAATTGGCTCGTGTGGTAATTTACGTCAGATCTGCGTACGTGTTTAATTTTAATCTTAATTCCTTCGTCAATCGTTAAATTACCGATGAATCAGCAAATTGTTAATTGATAATTTTCATAATTTTTGTAAATTGAAAGTTCTGAGGTCGAGCAACACAAATGTAATTTGTTCTCACCGGTTTCCAAATGAGAACCTGTACCAATTAGGGATTGAAAGTCGAAATATACGGAGCAGAAAACTGTAATTATAATAAATCTGTGAATTATCTCACAAATGATTAATTATTAATTTTTATAAGTTATAAGTTCTGAAATCAAGTAACGTAAGTCTAAATAGTTTCTACAGTAAATGAGTTGGGGGTTGAAAGTCGAAATACACGGAGCAGAAAATACGAAAAAAATGCAAATATGAAAATGTACGACTTGTACCCCAGTGCGATTCGTCTCACTGAAAGGCTCAGAAGCAACTGTTCTCACTAGGAAATGAAGACGACTTTTTTGCCGTAAAATTTTATCGATATGCAAACATTTGAATCGATAGAAAACAAATTACAGGCGCGATCGCTCACTACCAAACGCCACGTCTACTCGAGGTCTATCCCACGCCCCCTCGCGAATCACGTGACTTAAATCAACCAATAGCTAATTTTCGTTGCATCAGCGTTGTACCTGGAGAGGCCCGATTTTCTGGGTTATCCCGTTAAAATCACTTTCAGTGATAAAAAAGAATCGTTTGCATTTCGTTGTTTGGAACGATGTTTCCTCTCTCTCTTCGTTCGTTTCACTGCGGATCTGTTCCAAAAAAAATCTCCAATTTTTCCGACCGTAGATCCTTGGACAGTTGATTAACGCTCGCGACACGCGCTGGTTAATGGTTTCGACAAAGGAGCAACTTGACGCTTGCATATTTCGCGCTCGAAACTTGCTGGCTCTGTATTTCGGTCCGTGGTATTTCGTACAGCGCGCGTTGCTCGTTAGTGGTTGTGACACACGGTGTCACGAAAAGTCCTGGTTAAAACGTCCCACGCGTACTTTGACCCGTTCCCCTCTTTGCTTTTTACTTAAACACTTGCCAGAATATACGAACACCTTCGTATGTCCTATTTACACCTCGGATGCAGAGGAAAATTGACGTTGTTATAAAAAACAGAAGAAAGAAAAAAATTCGCCTGACGAGAATTCTGCTTGAGTTTAATAAACTTGCATTCGCGACAAAAGCTCTGCGACGCTTAATGGCGCGAATTATCAGCCAGTTAGAAAATCACAGCTTGTGCTTGCCCTGTACGAGGTTGTTCGAAGTGTGTACTTTGATAAACAAAGATTCTGCTTTAAATGGAAACGAAAACAGGATCATTTAGATATCAAAATTATTGTAAAAATTTATGTCCGTTTTTTTTTTTTTTTTTTTTGAGACCGTTTAAATCGCGCGTTTAAATTCGATTTAACATTTCTCAAACTTTCGAAGCAATTTTCATACAGCGACAACGAGCTAATCTTTCGACCCAAAATTTCTAACATCTTTTTTATCAATGCGTCCAATTAATTTGTCACAATACCGTGTCAACTATTTCAAATCGATTTGTCGCCACGTCGATCGGAGACGAGCGTATCTCGATCGATTGCAGAAACCAAAGTGTCTGAAAACGCATGTTGAAAATTTACATAATTCTCGCATACCTTGTTCTCTGCACATTGTTTACACGTGATCGTGATATTTCATAAGCAATCGCATCGGAGCAGTGGATTACGTTAAATGTTATTTCTAAGCGAGCTCGAATCTCGAACCTATCAACATTCGCGCGGAGAATGTAGTCCGCGAAGCACGGCTAATAAATATGTATGCGTTTCTAAAAACACAGGTTAACTTTCCGCGCTTATTTTACATTTTAAACGAGTTTGGCTCGACCTTTTCCATCATCATATTTGTAGATTTTATATAATTTGTATTGTAATATTGCGATTATTATAATCGCAATAATTATAATTATTATAATTATGATTGGTATTCGAGATTAATTTCTAGAGTTTTAAACATGTATAAATGTGACCTACAATCCGAAGAATTTAATGATCATAGACATAAACAAAGAAGAAGAGACGTTGTTCGTAAGAGTATTTAGAAATTTACTTATGTCTCATCGTTTCTTGACAATTATTAAATTGTCAACTCAATGATGATAGTGACGATGATCGAACTCGAGGTAATTTTGAATTATACGAGGAGTCGCAGTCGGATCTTTCTTTTTTCGTGTCACACCCTGTACCATCGAACCATTTATTATTTTCGTTGGCTCGTTCGAGGAGCGTGATGTCCGTCTCAAAATTAGAACGCTACGCGTGGTCCAAGAAAAGACCACGCGCGCGATTTTCGATGTTACGCGTTTCGTTATAATATCGGAAAAAAATCAACTTTCCTGTTTTGATATTTTTTATCACCGAAAGTGATTTTGGCGGGGGTAATCCAGAAAATCGGGCCTCTTCAGGTGCAACGCTGATGCAGCGAAAATTAGCGACTGGTTGATTTGGGTCACGTGATTCGCAAGGGGGCGTGGGGTAGACCTCGAGTAGGAGTGGCGTTGTCTGGTACTGAGCGATCGCTCCTGTTTTCTATCGATTCAAATGTTTGCATATCAATAAAATTTTGAAAAAAATGTCGTCTTGATTTCCTAGTCGGAACAGTTGCTTCTGGGCTTGATTCAGTGAGACGAATCGTACTGTTGGGGTACAAGTCGTGCTGTTTTTTTAATTTACATCGATTGCTAAATGTCCAACCTCGAAAATGAAAAAAATTACTGAAAACGTAATAATAATTTTAGTTGAAACAAACGGGATATGAAGCTGGACAGTTTAAAAATCTCGATTCTCACTCTGGAATAGTTTGGTTCTTCTTCTTCTTCGAGCTGTCCTGGCAACTTTGTCTAATTTTTTTTAGCCCTGAATTTTTTCCCACGATAAAAGATGGATGCCGCTTCTCCCAGACGATCGATAACGCGCGTTCTTGCACGTGTCTTGTTGACGTTTCTGCTGGAGATTCGCTCGCTGCAAACTCGCGATGATGTATCAGCCTCGTTAACAGCGACGCGAGCAACGTCATCGCCGCCACCATTCGTTTTAACCTCCGAATGACAGCGCGATTCTTGGATCGCGCGCTCCTCGATCTCTCACGGAGGTTTACTCCTTTGAAATAAATGTATTACGAGGTTTAACAGGATGCTGTAACAACAATCATTTATTTTAATTTACGCGTAACGAGATCTTCATTAAACACGACCGTTTGCGTCGATTGATTCTTAACAGCTGAGAATACCACATATTTTCCGCTATTTTATTTTCTTCTTCTTTTCATTCGTAACCAACGTCGTCGTTTTCAAAAATACGCGCGCCTTCTCCTCCAGTTCCGTTCGCCATGTCTGCCAACTGAAAAATTCGAGCGTTGACAATTGTCTTTTGTACGATGGAATTTACATAATTACTTTTTCGAATGTCTTTGATTAGCTGCATCGATTAATGGCGCAAAAATTATATCGTTCCTATTTAAAAAAAAAAGTGGAGACCTTGAGGTGATTTTGTACGTACGTCTCCGTAGTTGTAAAAAAAAAATAAAAAAATACTGTCATTGTCGCATTACGTGTTAAAAAATTTTGATTATTACGTGGTTCATCCTATATTTTAAAGTATTTAAATGCAATTACTTTATTACATCTGAGAATTTATTTTGAATATTTGTTACACGTATTTTGACAATAGTTGCTTATTGCGAATATTCGTTCCGCTGTATTATATATATTATTAATATACTATTATTAATAACGATATTATTAACTGGTTATTATGATTATATCAACACACTTATTATTCACACTTATTATTACATGATTGACAACAGTATTATTAAAATTATTATATCTTGTTACTATTAATATTATCACATCAACATACGATTGCTAACGATAGAATAACAATATTATTAAAATTATTATACGAATACGTTTATTATTCGCGTTGCACGATTGGCGATACGTATGATAACAATATCATTGAAATTATAATTATATCAGCATACTTGCCATTCACGTTGCACGATTGATCAATTCACTGCGAAGACTAGCACTGGAAGTGGATAATTGCGAATTACTGTTACCAGTGGTTCCATCCCAAGAGTGCCGCGGAATAAATTATCATTGGCATTGCGGAATCGTCCGAGGCACGTGTCTGGGGCTTTGCGTCGGATTTTTTTCCCACCGCGATGCATTTCCTATTTGATTCCATACGGAGATAAACGATTCGATTGGAAAACGTCACGTGAAATCTTCGTTCGCCGTTACATCATCCCGCGCTACGAAAATGTTCTGCTCGAAGGTAGCTTCCATCGCGAATTAATTATTAATTGTACGATCCTCCTTCAACGATCCTCGTGACTCGTTTCACACTCGCGGCAGAACGTTCAACTTGCTTCGTCTTTTCGTCTAGTCCGTGTTAATTCATCACCTTCGAATTATTATTACGTTCTTCTACGAGACTACAAGCGACTGTTGCGCGTAAGAAATATTATTTGTTCAAACAATCGTTGTGGAAGCTTTATGAACAATTGTGTTTGCAATTTTATTAGTGTACTATTTCGATTGCTGTAGTTTTATGAGTGTGCTACGATAATTGAATCCTTCAAACGTGACTGATCTCAGACTTTTGTTTCAACCGTTTAAAAGGATACGGACACTCTTGTCAAAATTAACGTTTGAGAGAAATTATCATTTTGGTCCACTCCTACTCGAGGTTTACTCCACGCTCCCTCGCGAATCACATGACCCAAATCAACCAATCGCTAATTTTCGTTGCATCAGCGTTGCACCTAAAGAGGCCCGATTTTCTGAGTTACCCCCGCTAAAGTCACTTTCAGTGATAAAAACAAAAAAAAAAAGAAAGGATCAAGAAGAATCATAGAATTTTTTATTTTTTATTTTTTAACAAAAATTGAGTACGTATGTAATCTACGTACGTGAAATCTAATTCCAGAAATTACGAAATAGCGACCGATTAAAAAGAGAAAAGGAAAAGAATGGTGGCTTTGAGGTTATCAACCAGTATCTTTGAAACAGGGAATCAAAAGGCAGACGGGGTTAGAGGGCAAAAGCGGTTTCCGTGACACACATTTACCACCGCCGTTAGGAATACCGTTGACAGTCGAACGATTCGACTCGACCCTGTTTAAACATGGAAGAAGGAATTCTTGCCCGCCGCGGAAGGCAAAGAAACGTCTGGAAAAGGTGGCCCATGGCACGTTCATAAATTACGAATAGACCAGGAGACGGCCTGTCTGGTGGTAAACCAAAGGACACGGTTTCGATCGTTTCTCTACAGTCTAATCCGGCCGCTTTACAATTTCATTCGTCCATTTCTTCCCCTCCTGGTGCTTTCCCTTAACACTTTCGTGTCTCGTTTCATTTACTTATAGACTTCAATATCACATCTTGCACTTTCGATCGTTTGGTAATTCGAATGAAAAAAAGTTTCAAGTCTCTCTTGAAGAGCAAAGAACCTGTAGGGTGCAATTTACCAGAATCAGGGTTTTCATCGATCCTTTACTTCGCTTTTTCCTTTTTCTCAATTTTGGATCTCTATTGGACGTATATACATATGTAGCCAGCCTTTGTAACGGGTCACCCTCGTGCTTAGCGCGAATTTATTTCACGAATTCGCTTCTAATTAACGCTGCTCGCGGCGGTTGGCGGTGAGAGCCATGGGAAAGCCCGAGCATTCAACGAGGATCAAAGGACGCCGAGACCTTTCGGCGAGGACTCGGTCGATAGGCTAGAACCAACTGGTTCGGAGATAGGGTCGCGACTTCTTCACGCTGTGTTTTGCGGAATCTTTTTTTCCTTTTGTGCGGGTGCAAGTTGCACATCTTATTGAAAATTCAAAATGCTACGCAAAATGCTACGCATCTGTATTGGCGACGAAGTTGTTATAGTGTTTATATAACCTAACAATCAAAATATCTCTGAGAGACGATAAACTTACTTACGTATATCGAAAATGGGAGAATTTCTCGTTGAATCCCTAGACTAGCCATGTTACATAATGTTGTATAATGTTGACATCACTTAACAATCAAATTATCAAAAATATCGCTAAGAGACGATCAACTTATTTATATCGAAATCTCGAAATATCGAAATAGAAGGGAGAATTTCTTGTTAAAAGTCAGACCAAACTGGCCAAAGAAAATTTCCCTAGACTACCAAATTTGTTTGCGCGAACTTAGCTATGCGCGGGAACTCGGTCGATAGGTTAGAACCAGTTCGGAGACAAGGCCGTGTTTCGCGAGATCTTTTCTTTCCATGGGTACAAATTACACATCTCACTGGAACAAATCCTCAAAATGCTACGTATCTATATAGCGTTTATAATAACTTATTTAGACGATTTAGACGACAAACTTATTTATTATGACAATATAGTATAAAACAGGTGAATTCTCGTTAAAAAGTCGAGTTGCCAAATTGGCCAAGAAAAATTTCCCTAGACCAGTGAATTCGCTTGAACGCAGCTGCGTGTGGGAACTCGCGGTCTGGGGACGAACTCCCCCTTCCTACCGCATGATCACGGCGTTAATTAGCATTTGTCACGAAACTTCCTGATCGAAGTTTCGGCCCGTTCTTCCGAAAATGTGTCGGAGCGTGTTGTTGGTTAGCGCGCGATCGCAGAGCACCGGGATTGGTCGGAGCTGGCCGGGGGAAAAAGGATCAATACACAACGGGAGGAGGCTTTCGACACGGAGAGGCGTAGGCTGGTGTGTTCTCCACTCGACGAGAATCGGGACTGCCAGTCCTTGACCTTGCTGCCAGCTGACCTTGACCTTGCCACAGCGCCCTTCAGCGGAAATCCGATTACCCCAAGAGAACCTTTTTTCGTTGGGAAATAGTTTTTTTTTTCTCCCCCCTTTTCCTCCCCTCTCTCTCTCTCTTTCTGCGATCTGCGAGTTCTGAGAGCGACTTTTTCGCTCAAACTGGAATTTGAGAAAAAAGTTTCGCGCGAGAGGATCTCGCAACACCGGCTGGCGACTTTTGCTACTTCGATTTTTCTCTTGGCGTTCGCGCGGTTGTCGAAGACGCGGAGGAACTTTGAAATTCGCCGCGTCTCGCGCTTTTTATCTCCGAGTGAACGAGTTCGTTTCATTCATGTTTGCCGAATATTTCGAAAATATCGATCGGTAGCGGAGCGAGGCGCGAGGCGTGGTGTTCCTGCAGAGAATTTTTCGCGCGAGCAAGGCAGCTGCGCGGCGAGCGCTGAACGTCCGCGAATTGGCCGGCAATTGAGCCGACCGACGATCCCGGCGACAGTGCTCGTTTTTACGCAATTAAAAATCGTATGTCGCAACCTTGAGAGGCGCACGCTCGAGCAACGTAATGAAATTTAACTGAGGTTGTTAAGGTCGATTCTATCGGTCTCGGGCAACTATCTGCGCGACGAGTCTTTGCACAATTTCCTACCAACGTTTCGTTCCATTGCTAGGCAAATTTCTTTCAATTTTCAAATTATAATTCTCTCTGCGCGTGTAAATGAAATTATTAAAATCAAATTTTAATCAAACGTGCGTGAAACGATTGCTCTCTGCAGAAAAGACCTACCTATTTCGTCGCTGATTTCTGTCGTCTGTTAATTAATTAACAACAATTAACAACCTTGGAAAATTGACAGATGGAAACGTTCGAAAGTGCAACACGTCGCAACAGGAGGGTAACGTAACGCAACGGAAAGACGTAGAAATCCGAACGACTCGGCTCCCCATCGGTTGGCCCATAGAAAGCGTGATAAATACGTTTCGAAGCTGGCACGAGAATGCTTCACGTCACTCGTTTCGATCGCCACTCGAAGCGTCTGCTTCGAGTTCAATACGGAGCTCGCAGCTTTATTTTCCCGCTCGTAGCCGACGAAACGAATAAAGTTCCATCCGTACGTGCCACGTTATCACGACGTGGCTCTTCCGCTTTCCGACGAACGAGAGCGTCGAATTTCTTTCCCCGTCCGTATGAATTCCCATTCGCCTCTCCGAACGCCCAGGGCTGGTTCGATCTATCGACCGTAGTGTTGTGTACTTCTCGTTCGTACTTATTGTTTCTAAACTCTTTGATTTTTTTTTTTCTCAAACGTTTTCACATTTCTGTGGTGAAACTTTTATTTTTATCATATTCTTATATATATATATATATATATATATATATATATATATATATATACCACATTTATAAAATATAAATATAAATTGTCGTAAATTTTATAAAATATATCACATATATATAATATATTTATATATATTAAAATAGCAGTATATAGACCTTGAAAAACGACCTTAAAAAGGATATTTTTACCATTCATGTGAAGCAAAAAATATTTTTGGAATCGTCGCATTTCGAAAAGATGCCTGTATATATTTTATACTACAATTATCACTATTACTATTACATATTTTATATCACTATATATATATATATATATTGTATTAAATATATTTCAATTATATATTTATAATATTTGTACGTATATATTTTTTGCATTGAATATTCTCTAAGCGAGATATTTATAGCAAATATTGATTCAGGAGAAAGGTCCTTTTCGACAGAAAAAAGTGTTGATCTATCGTGCAAAGGAGGACTTTTGAACGTCGTAGATCGTTTCCTACGCTTCGATGGCGCGCGAGCTTTTGAATTGAATCTCGCCGCGGCTAGATCGCACTTGTTATTTAACGAACGAACGTCAACGAGTCGTTGACGCGACTGAAAAAAATCGGTCTGGATCGCAGTGAGCACTCGGACCGAGCCGCTGAAACCATCCGTCGTCGATTTCTCCGCGCGTTCCGAGTGTTTCCGATCCCTCGTTATCGTTCAGAGTCTCGAAGATCGCGATCGATTTACGCGGAACGAGGTGTTTACGCAGTGAAGGTGGCAGTTTGTTTGTTTGAAGAACTATTTGGAGAAGAATTTCGATCGTTCTCTCGCGTGAGGTTAATTTTAACACTGGAAGTACCAAAGTAAACGACCAATTTATAATTTTCTTTTCTTTTTTTTAGAGTAGTTTTGCAGATTAACAGCGTTACGTTCTCAGAGATTTGAATGATTTTTGTGAAATGTACGAGTAGAAGTTTGTGTGTTTGTTCTTTGTCGTGTTGCAAATTTTTTTCTTGCTCCTCGCGCTCTGATGTTATTTGAATATTATTTCTGAGTTTGAGATAACGCAAGCCGAGTCCTCGAGATAAGTTTTCAAATGCAAATTTCACGCACTCGCTACGTGTCGAAGCCAGTTTGTAACTTCTTTGTTACGACCTAATCACTCGGATACAATCGATCGCAGATGGTCGCGTTGACCTTCTGCGATATATCGCGCAATTTCCAAGTTACACACCCGCAGTGGCTGCGGGAGAACTTCCTCCGTTCAATTCCTTAATAGTTATTCCTCTACTTTCTAAAAGAAAGAAGAAACCCAATTACGGAATCCTCTCTAAACGTTCTCAACTGAAAACAAATTTGTCAACTCGCTTCCTTTTTGTTCCTTTCGCAACCCGTCGCGAATCAACCCCTATCAGTCTCTTACCAAACGTTCAATCCCTCTCGAGGAAAGGACGAAATTCGCAAAGGTCGAATTTATTGTACAGGGTGTCCCGAACAAGTCAGTGTCAAAGCTTCATTTAACACGCGAGTCCTAACAGCGACTTTATGTTTCTGGACGCGTAAATATCTATATTACGTGGTATTTATATTTCGAATAATGCTACAACTATGACAAATCAAACGTTTTAATCAATAATATGAGAATTACGTAAACTCGACATCCGCGCGCTCAGAGCCATAAAGTCGCTGTTAGAACCTGCAGCGTTGAATGATTAAGAAACCTTTTTGTCATTTTTCCAAGGAACAATTACGTTCCTTGGAACCTAAAAAGTTTTATCTCGGTGATGCAATGTAGAATAAAATGCAAAAAAAAAAAAAAAAAAAAAAAAAATTAAATAAAAATTTTTGACCTCGAAGTTTAAGATCAAAGTCAATTTTGCCGATTTTTTTTTCTTACATTCATCCGTAGTAGTCATAGACAAATTTTCCACCCTGTACATTTCGATCGAGCGATCGATTCCCGAATCTCGGCAAGTACAATTCGCAGAGCGGAGTAATTCGATCGTCGGGCGACTCCGGCCGGCAGAAATTGACGAAATCTCTCTCGATCGACCGCGCGATTCCTCGTGCTCGCGGGTGCCTCGGTGATGCTCGCTTGACGAGCGACCTAGAGACTGTCGGACTCCGTGAACCGCTTGTGGCGCACGAGTTGTGACGGGGACGAACAGAGGCAGTTGGAGATCGGTGCGAAGAAGAGGCAATGGCGTTGTTCTCCGGCGGTGCTGGCGGCAGAAGTGGCCCGCCATCGAGCAAATCGAAGGAAGAACCGGCCAGCCCGTCGCTTCCCTCCAGGCAAAGAAGTCTCAAGGATCGCCTCCGGGAGGGTATCACCGGCAAATTCAGTTGGCAGTGAGTACTCTCGCCCCTGACAACGAGTCTCTTCCCTCTCGTTCGCGTTGACAACATTGCGAATCCTTCGGTTCTTCTACGCGAAACTGCACAATTTATTGTACCTTTCCGACATTCGGAAAATTGACGATTCCTGACGATATCGGTTATAATTTCGTGGAAAGAAATCGTTGTGCAACGAGTACGTTCTAACCCTCCATTATATATTATAATTAAAAAATTATGAAGAAGTTATTGTATATTTTGTGAAAAGAAATCGTCACATGCTAAAATCGATCCTTTCGCTAAATATCTCGCTAAATAATTTTTTTCCACAAAGTGGCGTGTATGTATATCTTGTTACACAATGTGCTCTTAGTAACTTAATAACATTGTCGGTTATCAGTTCCAACTTGAAACATCAAGGTGAATGCTTTTGTAAATTGCAGACAAAAGCTAAAGGGTTAGCATTATTTTTTCGTTTGTTAATTGTTGAACAAGAAAAAGCATTTTACCAATCATTTTCTTACTATTTTCGTATGATAAAGCTCTTCGTATTTTTCAAGGTTTCAGCATATTTGCGATAATTATGCTTGTGATTTTCTTTACTTTTTAGTTTTATGTGTCAGAGACCTAAAAATGTGAGTACAAAAATAAAAGAAGCATCAACGGTAGTAGATCCAAAGATTCTTTTTATTAGATCCCGACTCGGACGAAGATCGTTCAATAGTATTTACAACGAAATATGAAATATTAAAATGAATTATTATGGGCAACGACGACGAATTTAATGGTAAATCATCGTCAGACGAGGGATTCCAGAAACGATACATGTACGTTTGACACCAGGCACAAACTGTTTTACGCAATTCCATATTTAAGCCTCTGTACACACAAGCGCAAATCCCTTTGTAAGCCGTTGTTGCTCCAAAGTTACATGCACGTACTCGTTATAATAAAATCGTTGAATTCATTGTTAATCCCCGTATTTACAGGCTGACGTTTTTACGTACGTTACATAAATTTTTGTATAGTTTTTAGTTGTTAGAATTTTTTCGAAAAAAATTCGGCCTACAGAGGGTTAAAACGTGAAAGACGAAAATCCGACGGAATCTTAAAATCTTCTCGAATTTTGATCGTCGTTTGAGCCTAATGTCGCTGAAAAGAAAATCGCAAATACAGAGCGAATTTCGGAGGGTTATTATTCAAGGGAGAGCTTCAGCCTTCAAATTCGTGATGAGCTTATTTTATGTTAGTTACGGAAGAAATTTTTGCGAATAACGAAATGAGATTTCTTGTTTCGAAATTATAACTTTTCGAAATTTTTTGGAAATTTAACGTGGAATATCTGAATATCGAAATTTCACTTTACGTATAAACCAAAATAAATACAAACAGAAGTCATTATTAATTGTGACAGAAAAGCAATCGTTAAAGAAAGAAAATCTCTCGATTCGTCACGTTGACGAGTTTGGTTGTTAATAGTTTTCATTGAGGATGTAGTTTAAAAGGTATCGACAGCACGATACTTTCAATGATTTATATATTTTTTCTCGTGCGATTTCGCATTTAAAAATTTCTCGATATAACAATCTGCTAACACAACTGCTAAATAATGACAAGGAAAATCGAGTAATTAATTCCCAAAAACTGGCCCCAAAAGGGAATGTAGCTTTGTTCGAAATGTTTGGCCGATTTAACGAAATTAATCGATATTTGTCAGACTGCGTAGCTGTTCTAATCGTTATTCACAATGGGCATTGCAAATAACGTGTCATTAAGCGATGACACACAGTTAGTACAATTAGTACAGTGAACACATTAAATGCATACTTACGAAAAAAAACTTGGCGAAAATAAAATGTTTGAAAGAAAAGAAACAAAAAGGAAGAAAAATTACAAAAATTTTGCAAGAATACAACGTTTAAAGCTAACGATTGAAATTTTTCACTACGTTCCTCAAGTTGATAACGACTGGCGAGTTTCGTATTCGCGGGAAATTTAAAAGCAGAAATGCTCGAAACGAAGCACCTTGTAATAAGTGTAATATTTGGTGGACGCAACGATTTTCCACTCAGTTTTTTCTAAATTATACTCGCAGAAATATGCATTTGCATAAACTTCCGCAGTCTGGCCAATAATGGAGTAATAATGTGACGCGCCCGAGCCATCGTCGGTTTAATTATTCCCGGCAATATTTCAAGCGTTATCTCCGAGCTAGCGTTTCTTAGTACGGAGCGTGATCAGTAGATGGCAGTCGTTGTTGGTCTGGCTGGTTCTTGGACGTTGGGTTCCTCCGGATATTCCGATATATCGAGAACGCATCGTTAACCTCTACTCCGACGTACGATATCGGATGAAATAGGGTCGGAGAGTTTGACTCTTTGAGGTTAGGTCTAGGTTTAAAATTGTTCCATATTTTTCTGACAGTTAATGCATTTAACCTAATTCAATGAATTTCATTTAAAACGTTAGTTGCATAGTGGGATTATTTATGCTCCACTCTGTAAGGAAGAATATTTAAATTATTCAAATATTACTCTTTTTCGCTTTAGGAAATATTTTGCGTTTAATAACTGAAATGAATTCAAAGTTTTTTGTATTGAAAAAAATTCCGTGTAGAGTGTTTTTGCGTGCTCCTAGGGTTAAGGAAAGCGACGAATCTTCAATTTAATTCACTCTTATTAATTAATTCAATCTACTTGTTCACTTTTATTATATAATTCACTCTATTCACTGTAGAAAGGCAATAAAGGTAGTCGAGTTGCAACAACAAAGGAGCGTGTACTTGGAAACGTGAGCATACAAATCAATGTATGATTCACATCTGTGAATTCGTATTCAAATGAGAGAAGACGCGCGACAAACACTTTGTGCAAAAAAGGGAAACAATAATTTACACGTTCCTACGATCCTTTGTCGTCGTACAATATTCTCTCTTACGTTTCTTTAATTAGCTAATTTATTTGTTAGTTTAGACTATCTATTTATTAGTTATACTACCAACTATTTATTTATTAGTTGACTGCTTTTACTAATAATTAACTATTTATTCCTCGGTTGCGACCAAGAGGCGAGGAAATTTATTAATTTCAACTTGTATCTGAATTTCGTGAAATATTTATGGAATGATTGGAGTTGTTCAGAAACAAAGTTTGTTTACTGAAAATGCCAAAAAAATCCCTTGTCGTTGCCACCGAAGTTTATAACGAAATTCATATATTACATTCTATTCATATATCATAAACATAATATAATATAATAATTTGTCAAATCTTCCAGCACATTACATATGCAAAATACGTAATATAAACATGATACATGTATAAATACGTATAAGCATAATATACTACGTAACAATACAACAAAATGATTAGTATAATAACCAGTATAATATAAAACAGTGATTGTGCAATATAATATGATACGAGTTATGAAACTAATATATTATATAAATTTGATGATGATTGCAAGTATAACAATAACATATGGTATAATACAACACAAGATTACAAATATAATGACAAGTATAATGTAACACAATGTAATATAAATTAATATATTACATAATAATATATAATATGAAATAATATGTTACAACGTATAACATAACGCAGTGAGAACATACTCATTAAGAATCCACTCTATTCCGTTTTATGTTAATGTTAATGTTTCATTTGCGTATATTATGAAGAGAGAGGAGAAAATCCCCCCTCTCTCCTCAAAAGTTTGCATCGCAAGTTAGCAGCGATTCACAAAGCAGAAACGAAGATTCCCCCGCGACAATCTGCGACTGGTTGTCACGTCGAGATACGTTAATTAGTCGATGGTTCATCGGCGATTCCAATGGCTCGCATCATCTGCGTCTAAATCGGTTTATTAAATTATGACGCGATCGCTAAACCGGACGGGTATAAACGAGGAATTTATCGTTATCGAGGAGAGATAGCCTGGCTAATTGCGAAACGAGATCTCTTTGTCCGATCGATCTGCTCTTTTTTCCTCCGAATATGCCGTTATGATAGATCGGAGAATTTCAGTTAAATCGTGTATCTCGCGAACGTGTAATTGCGATAATGTCTACTTAACGATAATTAGCCTGAGAGATTCCATTCTGGGATAGCGAAGTCACGCTGTCTCGTATCATCGTTTTAAAAATGTTACGTGTGTAACATTCTTTGTCGTGCAAATTTCTACATTTGTTCGACAATTTGAAATTTCTGAATTAATAAGAAAATTTTTTATCTGTATTGATAATAGATGTTTCTATATTGTCAACGTTTTCTTACTTAAAGGATTCATCATCTTCGATCTACCTCGTTTGACTGACAATCTGTCTGCCGTCGTTTTTATTTGCCAAAATGAGGACAGAATTGAACATTTATCGAACAAAGTATGTCACACGTATTATCTTGATACAAATTAATCACTGATAATTAAAATATAAAATTCCAAGTTCGTCAGTGACGTTAAAGTTAAAAACTTGAGAACCCATTTAAACATGTACGAAATACCATTTAAATCTCCAGAAATACACTGTTTTGTATCTATTTTGTATCTAAGCAAGAGTCACCGAGAAAAATTATAAATTACGTTTACGTAATAAACTTTTGGTAGTTTGAACAACATTCGAGCCTAGCTCTTTGCTCACTCCCATACGAAACAACACAATACGCTAACGACCGAGAACCGTCATCGCGCCGAAACGTCGCATTAATTCCACTGAACGTAACAACGACGCTGGCCAACGATCGCTGAAAACCCTGCTGCTTTTGGGAGCAGCTCGCACGCTGCATCAATCATAGACGTCGCGATCCTTCCTTCCTCCCTTAATTAAGCCGCCGCAAACGACGTTTTCATCCGTCCGTGAACACCGATGACTCATCAACTTGCTTTCGCAAGCAGTTGGAAACTCCAAACAGAGTCCGGGCTAGTCGCTAATCCACGAAAGATCGAGCGAGGCCAAATTTGGTGGCCGAAGCTCCTTCGCCATTATTCTGATTAATCGCGATCTTAGTCACGATTATTCTGTCGTTCGCGTGACGTCGTTGTTCATTCATTGCCACCGTGTGTTCTTTTTTCTTCACGCGCTCTTTTCTATAAAGTGAAAGAGAAAGTTATTAAACAGCCGTCACCCATATAGCAGTTGTTGACCCAACCCAGCCGTCTAGAAACCCGTTTCTTCGTATGACCCTGACTCCTCCTCCGAGAGCCTGGCCAGTTTCATTTCCACGCTGTAAATCAGAGGTGGCTAACTGCCCACTATATTGTACATCCACATCTTTCCTGTTCCTGTTCTATATAAAAAACTTGCGATATAGGTTTGTGCACGCACGAGTCTCTGCTTCGGAATACATCACACAGCATACTATTACTAAAAGTTTATTACGAAAATTGTTGTTACGCCAGTAACATTAATGTAATTGTTTTATCACTGAAAGTGATTTCAGCGGGGGTAAGCCAGAAAATCGGGCCTCTCCAGGTGCAACGAAAATTAGCGATTGGTTGATTTGGGTCACGTGATTCGCGAGGGGGCGTGGGGTAGACCTCGAGTGGGAGTGGCGTTGTCTGGTACCGAGCGATCGCGCCTGTAATTTGTTTTCTATCGATTCAAATGTTTGCTTTTCGATAAAATTTTATGGCAAAAAAGTCAGAACACTCGTGCAGTTTTTTAAATATTTCTTTCGATGCTTAATTATTTCGATTATTAATTAACGCTAGAACTATCGGCGATTGTGCACAACGAGGAAATTTCAACGTGGCGGGGAGATCGGTGCAGCGGAGGGGATCATTTATTTGTTTCTGCTCGACTTGTGTCCACTCTTTTCTTTTTTCCCTTTTTTCTCTTTTCGTTTCATTTTTATCGTCTTCAATTTCCGTATACGTACGTACATTCACGTATCGCTGTGTAGAAACGTTCGATTCAATGGTATTTGATATTTTTGGTATTTTGTACTTGAAAATGTCAGGAATCTCAGAGCGAGAGGCGAGTTTTCTCGTAGAAGTCGAGGTAACAGTGGGAGAGGATATATGTACGAATACGTATATGTGTGTACATCTCCGCATGAAAGTTTTAGGGTAGATACAGATGTTCGCTCCGAAACTGAAATCTGTAAATATTTTAATATATCAGAAATTGTATTGTGAAATGTGGAATATTAAATAAAATAAAAATAAGATTTTCGAGCAAGAGCGTATATAAATATTAAATGAAAATGAAAAAATAACAAAAATAACTTCATCTTTCATTCGGGCTATAGTTAAAACTTATGAGCGCTAATTGGATATATATACATTTATTTCAAAACTGAAACAATAAAGAATTAAAATCTGTATTGTAAAATACGTAGTCGATCGAAATATCCAATTAAAAGTTAAGTAAAAATGTTCGTTAAAAATAGAAATAAAAATGTCTATTTTATTTTCAAGCGAGACTACATACGTGCATACGTATTTTATGTAAATTTGGAAACAGAAATAACTTTATGTTTCATTAGAAAAATACATTTAAAGTCCATGGACACTAATTGCGTGGTACAAACACAGGTGTTATATTTGTTTCAAAACTGGAATAAGCAATTTTTTAAATGCTTCGACACATTAAAAATCCTTCTCGATCGAAACACAGTTGATGATTTGAACAGAAACAAACACGTATCTTTCCGACGCTTCCAAGCGAGAGCGTACACACGCGTGTCGTACAATTGGAAACAGAAGTGACTCCGTGTTTCATTCGAAGTTCGCGTTTGAAGTTCACGGATGGGATAGTCACGGGCGCCTCTTTCTAGCGACAGTTGGCAATTTCAAAAGTTCCAATTCAAGTTGGAGTAATTTGCGCGAGACGTCGAGGCGTTTGTCTCTTGTCACGGTTCTCGCGAAAGTGGATGTAGCGGGGAATCCCCCAGTGATTGCTACGGCAAGTCTTGGCTAGTGAAAGTTGTATAACAGGAAGATTGTGTTTTCGAGCATAGGCGTGACGGGGAGCGTCATTGGGGAGCTGAAATTCCGGGCAACGAGGAAGTCGAGTCGAGCGGAATGGAGAAATCTGATTGAACGAGACGAGATAAAACATTAGAGCTCGATGGAATAAGGATTCTGCATTGGTCTCGCAGAAAGTTGAGTTTCAATAGCGATCAGCTTTAAGTTTGTTCCATTACCCTCCCTTGACCAACATCGATATTTGTATGAAGTACACGCAAACTTTCTTGCGGTATCTTTAAGATTCGTCTCGCGAAATCTACGACTGTAGAGATGAGTTACACGAGCAGAATATTACTACGTGACTGGAACGAAGATTTTGAAAATTTAGACAATCCTAAAGTACAAAGTTTGCGAATGATGGATGATTTCCAAGAGTTGGAGGAGAAGACTGTTCCATTTTTAGTAACATAAAAAGGAGAAGCAATTAAAACTCAGATATTGTTTCGAACGGTCTATAGTTAACGTTCATGTTAATAAACTTTCACTCAAAGCTGATTTCTTTTTACGTCGAGTGAAAAATTGCATTTTTTTTTTAGGTAAAATTAACTTTTATTATTGAGCTACAAAAACTTACGATCCAAGATTTACGAGATTTTTTACGAAATTCTTTTAATTAAGAATTAATTCTTTTGTGTTTGAGATATCGTATTCACCTTGTTGCAAATCAGATTCATCCCTTCACAGATCGTCCCTTTTCAAATTAAGCTCATCTCGTGGGTGACTCAGAAAAAGTGCAAAAGGGTTAATTCGGAGTGCAAAAAAAAAACTTGATTCGGATTTTTACTTTGCAACAAAATTTCTAGGCTTTGCAACGATCTCGTGAAACGTAACACGGCCGCGGCGTGTAGAAATTGTGTCTGACGGTATCTGACGAACAGGCACGAATACACGATGCACGACGTATGCACGCGAGCGTACAATGGAAAGAATGGTTCCTTTGTTTTCGCGCGGGCGACACGCAGAAACGGTGATCTCTCTTTCCCTTGCCCTTCGAGGCTCGATGCTGTGCGTAGCCTTGATCGTCGGCAGACCGCGAATCCAGCCCCTATTTCTCGTCCGAAACTCTGATAACCACGGTGTTATTTTAATTTTCGATCGGTTCGCATCTCTTTCAGCCTCGGGAATATTTTTAAATCGCCTTCGAAAACTATCGGAAACGAGTATCTCGCGAACGAAATCGATTTTATTTCGATTTGTTTTCATTTTTACTTAAACTGTAAGTGATTTTAATTTAGCGAGGGTAAGCCAGAAAATCGGGCCTCTTCAGGTGTAACGCTGATGCAACGAAAATTAGCGATTGGTTGATTTGGGTCACGTGATGAGTAGGAGTGGCGTTGTCTAGTACTGAGCGATCGCGCTTGTAATTTGTTTTGTGTCGATTCAAATGTTTGCATATCGATAAAATTTTATGGCAAAAAAGTCGTCTTCGAAGGGTACAAGTCGTGCAGTTTTTATTATTATTATTATCATCGGTATACAATAGTTTGGGATTTTCGAACGAAACATTAAGTTTTCCGCGCTTTGTCGAAGCCTTCGATGCTGGCAACGTCGCGACGTCAAAATCAAAAAGCATTTAAACGCGCGTTTAAAGTTGAACCTTCACCTTTCACACGATTGGATTCTTCAGCCACGTAACGGCGAAAATATCGATTTTGTTTCGAACATCAGACATCTGTTCTATTTTGATCGCAAATTAATTCTCGAAAAGTGTCAATCGAGGTATTAATTTAAAGACGAAACGCGTCTAGATGTGTGAACCATATTGATTTGTTTTCTGGCTCGTGAAACATTTTCAGAAAATCTGTGACGAGATTACTTTCTTATTACGTCTTCGTTATTATTGGAGGACAGTCGTACTGAGTTTTTTTCACGATAACTTGGCCGATGAATATTAATCTTCAGAAAAAGAAAGTTTTAGTTTCATGAGAAGAGGGTACAATTTTTCACGATGAATTCGCACGAATAAGAGATATTGAAAAAATATACCAAAAACTATCGTCCAGTACCGGACACTTACTTAAATAGTAGATTTTAAAACCTGTATAATTATCAAAGTTAAAATAAAAAGACATTTAAATAGAACAAAATGTGTTTGCAAAATAATCAATGTTTTTTTCTTTGTCTCATGGTCAATTTTCTTCGAGTAGCATTTTCAGAGCCATTTTCGTGTTTTTTACTCTTCAGACATTTTCTTCTGTAAAAACGAAGAAGAAACAATTTCTTTAGTCCGGAAGAAAAAGACTTGGATTTGATATATACGTAATCCACAAAGTAAGTCGCAAAAACTGGAGCATTTACCTAATAGTCTAGAAATAATATACACAGTATAATAACAATCATTTACTTACCAAGGAAGACGAGAAACTTACTATGAAAAATTACGAAACTCTGTTACTATAAAAACTTACTATGCAACATCTAAAGTAAGGACAATAGTAATTTGCTTTTTCATCGATAATGCAGATCATTAACAAAGAATTACCCTTGCTCGGTACAGCAGGACTCTCACCCGCAGTTTTACTTATTTTTACTCAAACTTGCCAAACTTCTCTTTTTCTTTTACGTTTATTCTGTCTTATCTCTTTCCCTATCTAGCATCTGTTCGTCGCGGAATTTAAACAAACAAACAAACAAAAATCCAGCGTTCAGTCTCAGAATATCGATGTGATGAGTGTCTCTTCGAGAGCAGCGAAACATCCACCTCTCCCCTGACGGGGGTAGTTATTTCCCACTTTTGACGCTTTTGCCTCCCCGATGTACGTGTATGATCGTTGTTGGAAACGGGCAGGCCGAGGCATGGAAACTGGGCCATTGGATAATTATTCGGCGCTAAACGACGCGTCGAGCCGTCGCGCCTCTTCCTCCCGCCGGCTCGGTTTCGACTCGGCACTCGACACGCGTCATTTCGCCGCGCTCTGTCGGCCCTCGTTCGTTCCTTCGAGCGTGCACGGAGGAGACGTCGAAACGGAAACGGAAACGGAAGGTGGCGGCCGTCACCTTCGGGCGAAATGACGTCGATATGTTCCGCGTGCAAGTCTCTCTCCCTCGCGCTCGCGCGCGCGCGCGCTCTCCTTCTCCGTGTGACACAATTCGAGAAACTACAGCCGTGTGTCCTCCGTGTATACGCTACCTACACGCGAAGCCTCTCGCTTCATATTCTGCGCAGAGTCGATGTATCGATACATAGAGAGAGAAAGAGAGAGAGAGAGAGAGAGAGAGAGACTAGCCTGGCCCCGGACGTCGAAACCTGTCGAGATCAATACCGCCACGTCCCAACGACGGAAAATTAACTGGTTTTCGTTCTGCCACCGCGAAATTCCAAGCGATCGAGCGTTGTATCGTGCGTAGCGACGCCTCGGAGGGAGTATCTATTGAATCGATTGATCAAGTGCAAGTGTTTTCGGGTTTCTGGCAACATTGCTGGGGGAGGAGGAGGGTATTTTATTGTACGTAGAGTGCATATACAGAAATTACAGACGAAAGAGCGCGAATAATTTTGAAATTCGATAATGTTACCGATATTTTCGTTTGCGTGTTTACACCCCGTCGAACGTTTCGAAAACAAGCTTCATTCAATTACGAAACTTCACGTGTTATCGAGGGATTCGTGTTCGAGCAACCTGACAGATTGTCCGATGGAAATGTCTGACGAAATTGTACTCTCTTTCTCGTCAAGTCTTCGTGTTCGTGTGAAAGATGATCGATCGATCGATTTCGTTGGTATATTAGATTTATACCTGTTGCAAATCTTATTTTAGCTCGTGCTTAATTTTAGCTTTGGGAATATCCTGTTTCGACTGTTATCTAGTGATATACGCAATATCTGACGTAATTGTATTAAATAGATATTATTCAATAACACAAAATATATTTGCACCTTGAATACTCTTACTTTTGATTGGTCCGATTTCTTGCGCGCGTTTGAACACTCTTTCCGCGTCTTCTTCGTTTCTTTTTAGCGCAACGTTTCCGATATAGAAAACAAAAATATTTATAAACATTTATATAGAAAATAAAAATACCGATCTCGCGTCATTGAATCACCGTGGATAATTGCTGATCATCCTCAGCAAGAAGAAGCAGGAAGCAAGTTCCTTTAACTCTCCTCTCATTTCTCTAAAAAGAAAAAGAGAAAGTCCTATTCCACTTCCCTTTGACAACGAGTCGCGCTCGAGTCGAATTAAAAGAGACCTCCGTTGCGAATTTCCTGGACCAAGTGCTCGCGACCGACCAACCACTAGCTGGCTGCTTCCTGTCTCGCTCCGTCCGAATCGGACGAAGGAAGGGTTTTTCTCTGGGCCGCGACACGCGAGCAGACGCAAGTTTCTCGATTAAATTATCGGAAGCGCGCGCGGCTGGCTGGAAGCTCCTTCGTCTTCCAATCGAGAGATCGATCCTCTCTCGAGTAACTGGGAAACGTTGCTCGCGCGTTCGCCGATTCCATGGAACTCGTTCGTCTTTGAGGAAAATTCCTTCAGTCACTCTGCGTGTTCGAACAAATTCGATCTTTGGTTTGGGCTTTGTTGAAAAAATTATTAACGTTGGACTACTTATTGAGAAACGCTGCTGCAAGTTGACTGATTCATTGAAACTTGATAGTTTTTCGTCAGTCGCACTGTGTTTGAAGAAATTTCATCTTTGAGCGGTTGATGCAGTTGAATTCGTTGAAACAATTGTTGATATTGGAGGCGTGTGCAACTCTTAATTAACTCATTGGGAAACTTAATGGTTTTTCATTTGCCACAAAGAAAAACATGCGATTTCGAGATTCTGCAGTCACGACGTTGTTACGTGTTTGAGAAAGTTTGGTCGCTTCTTTTCTTGGAAAAATGTTGAACACGTCGCAGCCTTTCGACACATTTCGTTCGTTTCAAGCATAAGATAAGATTTTTCACAATGACGAAGACGAGAATTTTTCACGAGGAACGAGACCCTCGTTGATTGGTCCGTCAAACTTCTTTTTTCGCAGAGACTGTCAAAGCTCTAAGGTGAGGAGTTGTAATATTCGTTTCGAAAAGTTTGCTCGAAACTTTCAGCAACGAGTGTTGGTACTCTTTGCGAAAACAAGCAAAGAAGTCTTAGCCTGCTAACCAGGTCATCCTTGAACCAGGATGGCTCCCATAGTTGGAGAATTAAAAATTGATCAAAGTGGATCGATTCAGGCTAGATTGCTCCCCGTTCCTGTAAATACAAACGCGTTGTAATTTATTTTCAAAAATGAAAGGGGCAGGGGAACTTTGAACAAACTGATCCAATCTTCCTTTCTCGTTAATGTTAACGTGTCAACGTGGCTCCAAATACATATTCCGAGGAGTTGCTGAATTTTGCTAAACTCTAATAGAATTTTGATGTCCTGTGTTAAACTTACGGTGAAGAGCATGACCGTATCAGTGATAATTCTTGCATCAGTCGATACTTTAAACTGATAAAACTGCGTGAAAGAAGATCTTAAAGCGTGAAGCCTTTGTTTTAAAAATAGCGAGATCGTTCTTTTTTCTTGTTTTTCAAAATGAAACATGAATGTGAAAAGTCTAAATATTCAAACTTATGTAGTCTCCTAATAAGTATCATTTTCTTTTAGATAAGTATATAATTAATAGTTATAATATTATATTAAAATAACATAAGATTAATACGCTAACAATATCACAGTGTTTCGCAATTGGAAGTGAAGAATCTCTATTGATATTATACAAATTATATGATTGTAGCAACTTTGAATGGAGAAACGTCTGTTCCTTTATATTTTCTAATATATTGGTTGCCTATCGTTTTTTCAACCGTATTAAAGAAATCCATCAAAATAATTGCGTTTCAAGTACTGCAAAATACACATGAGATGTAATTCTCTTTTCTTTAAACATATACTCTACGGCAGAGGTGGCTGACTGGCGGCCCTTGCCCCCACTTCCCTCGTCGCTAGCGCTATCCCCTCCACTGAATCAGTTTCTCTACTGAGAGTGTCGCGGTGTATGCACGTCTATGTAATTGTAGCTGTTGAAGTTAAAATGGGAGAAGTAGTTCGTATGACCCGCTGCGTGGAACGGAGTGGAAACTAATTTTTACGGTGGGGGAACTGACAAACTGAGCAGCGAGGAAGGACTTCTTCTCGCTCCAAAAAAAAAAAAAGAAAAAAAAATCACTAATTGCAAGGTACCTTCTCCTTCGTCTCCTTCAAGAAATATCTTTTCTCGACGGAGAGAGGATGATCAAAAACGAAGAAAAAAAGAGAGAAATCTTTCCTCTTCGACTTTGATCATCAGCGACAGAAATAGACTCGGGGAGAGAAAGAGAATTCGAATCGAAAGGGGAAACGCGCCATTTCGTAGACGCTCCGTTTGAGAAAATGTTCCGGGACGAGGTCGCCGGATAAATAGGTCGAGTAGACGAGGCAGGTGCTCGTCGCGTACTTACGGATGCAGATTGCACGACGGCGACCGCGTCCTCCGCGCGTTGCCTCTCGCCTAAGCGCGCTCGTTTATGAATTATGCGCGGTCGTAAGCGTACGTTCGAGCCCTCCTCTCCGCGCCATGGATCTTTAATTAATCAAGGGCTCGTGTCTTCCGGTCTGGCTAAATATTTGGATATTGTCGTTGCGCGTCGAGGGTCGCGTGTCGACCTTGACGCCTACGCGCGCTCCACCACTCGCGTTTCCGCTCTCCAAGCAATTGTAATTTAAATATCGTTGAATATTATTAAATTAAAATAATTTATTATTTTAAATATTGTCAAATTGTTTTAAAATAATTGTTTTAAATATCGTCAAATTATTTTAAAATAATTGTTTTAAATACTGTTGAGTATTATTAAATCGATATATATTATTTTAAACATTGCCAGACTTCGTGTCGGACGCGATTTCTCTCGATTTCCTAGCTTTCGCGTGAAATTAACGAATTGGTTTGGATCTCTTTCGACCAGGGCGATTAAAACGAGGGACGAAGATGGACGATCGCCTCGTTTTAACGTTCACTTTCACAACCGCTGTCGTCTGCTCGAATAAATCTTGACGCAGGCAGAAGTGTATTACGGCGATTCAATGTCAAGACTTCAGAGGCCAGCCACGTCTTTCTCGGCTGGTGATTTGGGTCAATGACGAGCGCACACCGTCGCGGTGTAATCGTTTCCTCGGCCCTTTGATCGGTCGCTATTGCTATCGCTCGCTTCCTGTTTGCGAAAGTGCTCTCGCCGTGACGCGAACCGTGCTTCGAATCGTTTCTCGCCCTGACTTACGTTTAATTATGAAACGCGACGAACGCAGGCGAAGCGTTCTGTTCTTTTTCGGTACGACTCGCAGCTACCTTTCGAAAGGGACTCGCTTATTTGTAATTATGACTATCGTTCTCTTCGGCGAAAGGAGAAACGTAAATCGTTTCAAGTGAGTTATCCATGGTCGAAGCAATCTTAAAGTTCTTTTTTTTTTTTTTTTTTTTTTTTTTTTTTGGACAAAAGAAAATTCTTTCTTTCATTGCTGTGTCTCGGTCTGAGAAATGGACAGAGTCTCCGCCCGTTCATTTTCTTTTACCGGGAGAATCGTATAAATCGTACAGACGATATGCAATGTACAATATAAATTGTATTTACAATAAATATTATAACACGTGCAATTAAATACGATAAGTATGAAACATACATTTGTAAAACGAAGACTCTGTTGGTATATTAATACGTCGTTAATTATTACATTACTATATATTGTATCATAATGCACGACAAGCAACTAAATATTAAAAATAAAAGACTTGTCCAAAGACTTACGAGCGGCAGTGTATATTTACCGTTCAGTTTCATCAGAGAACGTGTAACCCACTTTTCGCGGGATTATCTGTCGAGGAACGCTCGTAAAACGTGCAGCTTCGAGTCTTAGCCGCGAAACACGTGGCTCTACTTCGAGGCTTCGTGTTTCTCGACCTAAATTTAATACAAAATTTTCGTCGTGCCGTTTCGACGAAGAGAGACGCGCGCGAGAGAAGACGAAAGAATAGCAAATAGCCTCTCGTCTAATCCAATAAACCAACGTGTGACCGTATATCACTAGAATAGATCACAGTTCTACCAGAACGCTTATTCCCTCCCCCGTGGGCGTGAATTTATTCCAGACCAATCGCCAGGTCTAATACAAACCCGTATTTCATCGAAAACAAGATTCGGGCTGAAGTGTATGGCATACGTTCCATACGACACATGGATCGCCGGTCTGTGGCAGTCGAGGAGAGTAATATTCTTATTGGAAAGAAATTCTCTTGATCCCTCTCTTTATTCTTCCTTCGATATTCTAACGTAACTTTGTCACGGTTCTATCGAAATTCCCGGATCCCGATCCTCCAGACGATCGCGAAAATGCGTGACTCGATCCAATTCCGGATCTAATCTAACGTAAATTCACGCTGAACTGGAAATTTAATTCATCGTGCTCGACGATGAAAAGATATTCCAGGGAAGAACAGAGGAAAGTGTCGTATTTTTCACTGATCCGATAAAAATATCGATTTAACTTTGACGTTTTGGCAGAATTCTAATTTTCCACAAAATACCTGGCTAAATCACGTGGATATTGCGAATAATGTTAACGATTAGTTTTATCATTTGATTATTTAGACTCACACTGACGCTACAACTATGATAAACCAAATTTTAGTGAAATATAATGCGAAAATTACGTAATATAGATATCCACGCGTCCAGAATCATAAAGTCGCTGTTAGAACGCACGCGTTCTTACGTGATTAAGAAATCTTTTTGCCGTTTCTCAAGAGTACGATTCGTCTCACTGAAAGGCCTAGAAGCAAGTGTCCTGACTAGGAAATGAAGACGATTTTTTTGCTATAAAATTTTATCGATGTGCAAACATTTGAATCGATAGAAAACAAATTACAGGCGCGATCGCTCACTACTCCACGCCCCTTTACGAATCACGTGACCCAAATCAACCAATCACTAATTTTCGTTGCATCAGCGTTGCACCTGAAGAGGCCCGATTTTCTGGGTTACTAAAAATCACTTCAGTAACAAAAAAAAAATTTTAACCTTGAAATTTGTACGGCAGATGCTTCATTTCCATCAAATCGAATTCATCTATGACAAACAGACAAACTTTTCTTTCCACTCTGTACAGTTCCATCATTCCATCAATAGCTCGCAATTGATAAATTTACAACGACCCAACATCCAAACTTTGTCGCAAGCCTAAAACAGGGTTGCTGCGCGAGACCTAACTCGTGGCAAGATTTGCCCCCATGGCAAACCGCTCGTGCAATGTCTAATTCACGCAGAATGCAACATCGTCGGGCAAATTGATAAACCCTGTGCTCTATATCTCGGCGTGATCCGCGATAGCTGTCGCGCGTTTACAGGGGAATTAACAGCCGAGGTTCGTAGCTCCGATCGACTGTTCGAGCTATGCTCTGGCATAACGCGTGTTGCGTAACGCGTTGCGTTCCGTGCGCGAGAGAAGAAGGGTGGGGGAGAGAGGAAGCGAATAACGATCGGCCACGATTAGATTAATTGGACGCATTAAACTGGTTTAAATTCCGTTTCTCTCGTGCACGCAGCAACACGCGGTAATCTTTTGTCGTAAACGGCTACATGGGCGCACGTGCCCATCTCAGTCCGCCCGTTTTCTGCGTTCTCGCGAAATAATTGGAGGGTCTGCGATAACAAAGGGCCAATTTTATTGCCAAGGAGGGAGAGTGAAAGAACAGATTATCACTCAGACGTATAATCAATAATTCTTAAAGACTCGACTATTATTACTACAAGTCAACGAGCTTGATCACTCCTGTGCAAGATTAAAAGAACGTTGAAGCGCTTGGTTCAAATGGCTCCACTTTCCACGGCACGTTCGAAGAGAGCGATACGATTCCGACCGACTCGGAAGTTTCGTTGCAATTATCGGAGATCGTGGTCGGTTCCTTGTAAAAGCTGTACGTCCACGGACGCGAGGAATTCCACGTGAAACGGTCAGTGATATTTCCAGTTTGTTCCTGGCCTCGTATGCGCCAGAGAAATTGAAATTTTCTCGTAAATACAGCGCACGATGCGAGGAAAGAGAGTGGGACGGAGTTGGATCGAAAGACTTGAATTTGAAGAATGTTGTTCGAATTTGTTGTTGTGGCTGACAGAGATTGGAGAAAGATGGTCAGTTCGATCGATTTATTGGACCACTCGTTACAGGCGAAACGTATAAATTTCACGTGGTTTTAAAAAAAGGAAACATACGATGTATTAATATTATTGTTCTTCCGAGAATTTTGACAAGTTGAATTGATATATTGTGAGCAAAGAATTATTATTAAATAATGTTATAAGCAAGATTTAGATGCAGCAGAAGTGGCTAATTGGCGGCTTCTACTTTCCTGATGGCTAGCGCTACCCCCTCCACTGCATCACTCTCCACTACATTAATATTTCCTCGCCGTGCGTGAGCCCCACTCCTTCGTCGATACAGTGGAGGGGATAGCGCTAGCGACGAAGGAAGTAGGGGCAAGAGTTGGCCAGTTAGCCATCTCCTGAATTTAAACAATCAGCTTGAGCTACGTGTGCGTAAATTCTTTTCTTCTTTTTGTTGTTGTTGTTGTTTGAAATTTTTGGATCTTTCCACTTTGTCTGTGAGTTTCCTGTCAATCGAACGCACTCAGCTGGTATTTTTCGCAGTAATTTTAATTAATTTTGATTTAGTTCGCTTACTCTAAAGGGAGGACTTTAATTATTCGTTCGTCTTTTATCGAACCTTATATTTAATTGTATTTATATACATGTCAGACTATATTAATTAGTCATCAAAAATGTGTATTTTGTAACTATTATATTTTCTTCAAAATTTTGTGACCATTATGTATTCGACCATTTTGGATCGTTGATTCTCGTCAAACGAAATTCAAGTTTGACCCAATAGACTTAATTCAAGGTCTCGTAGGTAACGACAGGAATTTACGAGAGCCCTCGATGTATCTCGCACCATAAACGAAACGACTGGTAATGGCGATAAGCGGAAAGAAACACCACTAATAACTGCTAATGAATCTAACGACGAAACGGTCGTTGAAACCGAACGTGTGTTCATTCACGCATACGACGGGCTCTTCCTTATCGTCGTTCTTTGCGCCCCGCGTTATCTGCAGAGAAAGAAGTGAGAAAAGTGAGAAAAGGAAAATGCGGAAAACGCGGAGTCGTTGAGTCGTCGATGCTGCGTTTTCACGACTCGGAAAATTTTCTCGTCGCGTAAGTCACGTACGCGCTTCTTCTCCCATGAGTTTCCGAATTTGTTCCGAATTAATTGAACAGATTTCGTTTTTACGAAACGTTTAACATTAATCCTCGATACTTACTATCATAGGATCGTAGGAATTCCTGGTGTAATACAAAAATTGAGTCGAGTTGGAAATTTTCAAATTGAACGGTGAAATTTTTGTGTCTTTCAACAGCCAGCGAATTTTCACTCCCTTTCCTCAAGTTCTTTTAATCTAGAATTTGAAATTAGTATATTCAACAGGCTCGGAACTTTGCTCGGAGCTAGCATACTCGAATTTCAGAAGAATTTGAATTTTCTTTGCAACTATCCAGATCGAGTTAAAAATTTGGAAATTAAATTTTTGCGTCCCCTAACATCCAGCGAATCTTCATTTTTCCTTCTTCCTTTTAATCTACGATTTGTAATTAACATATACTTGGATTTCGAAAAAATTTTCTCTGCGATTATTTGACTAATTACTACTGGAAAGTACTATTCCAAAGTGTTCTGCATATCTGTTTAGTTTATCATTCTCTGAGAGAACTAAAAAGAGTTGGACACAACCACAGAGATATCCAGAACGAAACACACGACGGAGGAAAAAGTACCATTTCTCCGGAATGGAGAGACTGCGCGTTCGCCCACTCAACGTTGTCCAAACAACGTGTCTTTATTTTCACAACGTGGCTTCGGAGAGCCACGAAGCGACGAAGACGAATGATCGAGAACCGGGAGGTTGACCTTACCACGGCGAACGCGAGATCGGGGCACTCGGCTCAAGGATCCAGCCAGAACCACACGACGATTGTCTCGGTCTCTCGACTTTTCTTCGGTGTTGTTAACTTTCGAAACATCACGGGCGCGGCCTTACGGTTTCCATCCTGTTCTTCCGATCGAGATACCGAGCAAGGGCGATATTTCGTCTGGCCGCACCTTTCGCCAGTGCCATTCTCAGTCAAACGTTTCACCGCAGAATTGTGAGACGTTTGCTCGACGACCTTGCACGAGGCGTTAAAAATTAATTTTGCGTTTTGTTTCGACGCATTTTCGAACGTCCGTGACACTTGAAAATAGCGAAATAATCGCAGCGAAGAAATGGAACCTAAATATCCAATAAGTTAAAACGATTGGTGCCGCGTTTCCTTTGTCATTCGTTTCTATCTCCGTATGCAATTTTTATTAATCCTAGCGCGTTTTCCTACGCTGAGAAAGAGGGCTCGCGAGGCAACAATCGCATCTATTGACAGGCACGAAAAGGCCGTGTGCGTCGCGTGACAAACAGCTGCCGCAGAGTGCGTGGTACAAGTCGCGTGGGCACACCAGGCGAAAGTGTCTTACGCGTGCGAAACGTGCCAAGGTCGGGAATTGGCGCGAACACCGTTGCGTTCCACCGGATGTCCAACTCCCGTCCAGCATAATTTTCCTTCGATCGGTCAAAATCCACGCTGATTTTCACTCGTGTAAGTTTTCGAGCCATAATTTTCAAATTTTACGTAGATTTTCGAGATTTTCTCAGACTTCACAGACTTGCAGAGTTTCGAGTTCCTGGAAACTTTCGAGAATTTTTCAAATTTCAAATTAAAAAATAGGTTTCTATTTTCTTTTTGTTCTGTTTCCAAAGTTGTCTTCGTACAATGGACAGAAATCCACTTTGAGAGAGGCTGGTAATAAATTGGATTAGATTCTATTTCAGTTTCACGGTCTTAATCTCAGTGTATCAGTCTCGGCCTCGATCCTAGTGTCAGTGTAACTCCCAGCCTCGGTCTTTGCATCGATTTCGGCATCAGACTTAATTGTCAGTAAATTTCGAGTCGTGGTAAAAGTCTACAAAGAACAAGAATAATCATCAGAAACGACGAAATTGCGTTTGAAAAATTCAACAATTGCTAACGATTCGTGGATGTCATATAAACTTAAAAAATTTGGGAGAATACTTACTATTTAACTACCAACTGTTAACAGAAAACATGTGATAATTTAAACTACTTTCATAATTTAGAATAATTTAACCGTCATTTAAAAACTGAACTATTACGACTTGTAGTAATATTTACCATTATAATTTATAACTTAAAATAATTTAACCATCATTTGAAAACTAAACTGTTGTAACGTTTCAAATTTAAGAGGATATTTACCATCTCAAGAAATGACGAGTTTACCTGTATTTATAGAAAATCGTCAAACAAATTGCTCGTGGTTACGAATCAGGGGTTGACCAATCAGTTAACTTCCCCCCTCTTCAGAAAATTCCATCTCGCTTCCTTTCTCAAACGTGAATCGAACGAGCAATCAGAAAACTAGAAAACAATAATTCCGATTCGTCGGGTCGCGTGCGGTGTCTGGCCGATGTTCGAGTCGTAGTCGGAATATGTTCGAGTGGATCATCGACGTCGTTCGTAAGGTATTCGCGCGCTCCTCCGCTGACATTCCACGCACATGCTTCGTGCAAAACAAACGGCGTGTGCACCGGCGTGATCGATGGAGTCAGTCGGTGGCGACTCGGTCGACCATGCACCGAGAATAGCAACCGGCAGACCCGGTGACGCACTTCCATCGCGATGACCGTTCTTTCTCTTGATTAAATTCAAGCGGCCGTTCCAGCGATCTTTATTCGTATCTGTCGCGAACGACACGGATTCGTCCATCTCGCGTCTCGCCTCCGTCGCGATTGTTGTCAATTATTCAGCGGTTGTACAACAAAAGGGGCCGTTCGAGGTGAAAAATGGGTTAGCTTCGAGTTTCGGGATCGATGGCGAGAATTAAACGTTCGAAGCGCTTTTCCGTTCCGTACCGGGGTATTGTACGGAAAAAAAAGTTTTTTCGACCTTGAAAATTCGAGGTCAGAGTCAATTTTCTTTACACGCATCAAGTCGAATCGTGTAGGATTCATCTTATAGCCAAACTTTTCTTTCCACCCTGTACTACTTTTTCGATCGAGCGCGAAAGATAAAAATAAGATTGTCGAGGGGTTAACGAAGAGGGTACAAAGTGACAGAGCGTCAATTAATCTCGCAGCGAGATTATTCTTTTTTTTAACCTCCTCGTTCTTCTCCGGATCGTTGTAAAAAAAAAAGCAGTTTCATCTGCTTGTTACGAGCGTTTACGCTTTCGGTGATAACGGCTCGTAAAAGAATAATCGGCGCAAGATGGCCGCGGTACGTGTACAATAACCGGCGGGGGAATAAACCCTGTGAACCAGCGCTGCTACGTCCGATTTACAATTTTGTCGCGCGAAGAAACCCCATAGGACAGAAACGGCGAACGGTTTTACGAGAACCGCGTTCACCTCGTATTTTACACACAGGGCATTGCTTGAGAAAGTTCCACAAATTTTTTTACTTCTCGTAAACGCACACACTGCTCGTTGATTTTTTTATGAAAACACCGGGTGAAAATACGAATTTATGGGTATTCTCAGTTACCGGGAAATATTATCACTGAAAGTGATTTTAGCGGGGGTAAACTCTTCAGGTGCAACGCTGATGCAACGAAAATTAGCGGTTGGTTGATTTGGGTCACGTGATTCGCGAGAGGGCGTGGGGTAGACCTCGAGTAGGAGTGGCGTTGTCTGGTTTTTTCTGTATTATTTGTGAAAGACAGCATCCCTCAAATGACCACCATTTTCCTGCTGACAAATACGGGCACTTTTAAACTCTTCACAGTGGCCACACATATAGTTGTGTATGTGTGTATGCGAGTGTGCACGAAGACAAAAGTTTTGAGCATAAGAGTTTCTTCAAAGAATATCGAGTCATGAGGGCGTGCAGGTCTTGATAGAGCCTTGTCACCCCCGTATTTATTTCAGATTTATTCAATTTTCCTTCATTTAATCGTTTAAACGTTAAAACAAACTGTATATCACAAACCACTTTAATTTTGCTTTAATTTTGTGTTTTTTTCTCCCCTCACAATTTCTGCGCTACGAACGTTGTATTATACTTTGGTCGTCTTATCTTTAGTTCAAGCGTTAAACGTTAGACGACGACCATGAGGGAATATAGGTCAGTGGCATATTACGTCGCATGTAAATTTACGTAAGGGGCCGCGATTCGTTTTCTCCTCCCGTACGTGCCGCTCGTTAACCCGCTCGTTTATTTATAATTTATGGTCTTTCGTCTCTTCACCTTAAGGCTCGTCTATCTTCGCCTTTGCGATTGGCAAACAACGGCTTATTGTCAGTCCCTACTCCGCGCGTGGACTTTCGATCGAAACATGCTCTCATCGAGTATCGTTCCCTCGATCGAGTGTCGTTCGCGGGATTCTCGAATATCCGCGTGTACGAGATTTCGGCACGTCCGCGCGCTCGGCGGAATTACAGCGGCTTGGAACTCGCGCGCGCTGGTCTCACAATCAGCTGAGAGAGAACGATAAGAAGGTCGTTCGAATGGATTTGCGATAGCGTGTCGATTTATGGGCTTAATCGAGGACAGCGTGGTTTAGGTTCGAAGATCGTGCGCTTCAGTCGTGTACTTCGAGAAATTCTCACGCCCCCTCACGAATCACGTGACCCAAATCAGCCAATCGCTAATTTTCGTTGCATTAGCGTTGCACCTAAAGAGGCCCGATTTTCTGGGTTACCCCCACTAAAATCACTTTCAGTAATAAAAAAAAATTCCTAGAACTAATACGTCTTTTTTGTGTGTGTGTGTGTGTGATAATCTTCGAAACAAGTACCTCTACGGAGAGCTATGTCGCAAGAAATACATTTTTATTTCTGCGCAAATATGTGAAAACTTGAAACTTGAAACGTTGATGGAAATTAATTGCCACCTTTAATTCTGAGTGTTTGAGCAAAATTTCTTAAGCTTTCAACTGCAACAGATGTCCAATATTTAATCTCTCTCGTCGAACAGAGACAGGTTTCTTGTCTTCCGCGCCTGTGTTCCATCTGTTTCAACAAAAGAACCGAACGCCACCACGCACGATTGTCTCCGTTCTCGAGGTATATAGCCTACCGTTTCCGCAAATTACGTCGTCGTGCTCGTCCACGTGACGGCTGTTTTCCCCGAGTCGTTCATGCGGATGTCAAGCGTTATCGTGCTAATTCGCGGAAAACGTGCCAGTCGCGAACAACGTAATTGGCTGGCCGTTTTTTCTTTTTTTTTTTTTTTTGAATCCCGCTAGCATTAAATTCGACACATACACACTCGACTAGTTTGACGCGTATGTGCTTCGAATAAAACTTAAAATAAATTTTTAAAACGAATAAAAAAAAAAATCTGCCCGAGATACTGTATCTCTGTAGCCGTATACATATATCGCGTATTTCTTCGAGTCAGACTTTCTTTCAGTCACGAGCAGAGAGCTTCGCGGAATTATCTGTTAGCCCGTATTAATTTGCCTTCCTGTTGTCTGTCTCTCTCGTACGTGAAAACGAGCGGGAATGATACCGAGACGTGACGTCGCTGCAACGTTAATTACGCGTTAATTAAAAGCACCGGCTTCGCTGGCTGGAAAACATTCGACGAGGATCGAGGAATAATTTTCTCCGTTCTGGTTGGAGACGGCGTGGGCCGTAGTAGAAAACAAACTCCTCGAAGTGATTCAGCGTGCGTGTTGCACATCTGTTTACGGAATTGTTGCGTAGAGTTCTTGGAGGTTCATCGTGTGTTTCGCGTAATTGCGACGAGTAACTATTTTTTGAATTATCAAAACGTAACGTTGTCGAAAATTTTGAGAGCTATTCTTTCGTTCGAATATTTCGACTAATTATAAGCAGATTATGAACGAAAGTGTAAATTGCGAGTTACAAATTTAAAAGGTGAATACAAGTTATAAATGAAAGATACAAATCATGAGTTATGAATCGGTCCACTGTTACTTTTCGTACAACGATATTTATTCTAGAAAAAAAAAAAATACTCGATGTTTTCTCTAAAATTAAGAAAAGGATACGTAACATATCCTAAAAAATATCTGTTATGCGTTATTTTAAAGATTACTTTGGGAATTCATTTGTCTAATTGCAAACGCTCGTCTTGCTCGTTCAATTGCAAATAAAAGTATATAATTGTGAATTACATTAAATTAAAATGTAAATCGGTCCACTGTTACTTTTCATTCATAGAAACGACGTTGATTTCATGTAGAAGAGAAAAAACTCGAAAATTAAGATTAATGAGATACATAACCTGCATGTTGCAATGTCAGCAAGGGAATTATTCTTTCGATTAATTCACACAGAACGATATCTGTCCATAGAAAAGGAAAATGATACTCAGTGTGTTTTAAAATTATAGAGAATAAAAATACGTTCCAGGCACAGTTGAACTTTGCCAATTTGAAAAGGAGAAAGGGGAAAAATTCAAACGCGTTAAGAGCGCTGGAAACGAAGGTGGAGCACGATATAAATAAAGTACGTGTAACGTGGCTGGAGGAGAGTCGGTTTAGTGGGTCGCGAGCCGCGAGCGAACTGCTCTCCGCGAAGATTTAGCCAAGCGAAAATTAAAATTCATAAAGGGTAACCGGAGGCTTTGGCAGATCTCGTTCGCGACCCTCGATCCCCGCGACTCGAAGGTCTCGTCTCTCGAAATTTCGATGTTCCTCGCATTTTTTTCTCTTCATTTTTTTAATTCATGACGACTCGCTCGATGATTTACTCGATTTTTTTTACTCGTTGTTCCTTATCCCATGGTCGTGGAACGTACATACGTATAACAAATCGTTCTCTTAATTCCGTCGCTGTGGCAAAATTACGTCGGCTTGCGACAGTAATAAAATGGAAAGGTTTCGAGCAAGTACAACCGAGTGGAAGAAAAGTGATTGTTACAATTTACAAAAAATTATTATTAAAATCATGGAAGAAATTGTCAAAATTCACGGAAATTCAAATTGTCAAAATTACGAGTTAAATTATTGAAATTTACGAAAATTATTAAAATCACGAAAGAAATTGTCAAAATTCACGGAAATTCGGATTGTCGAAATTACGAGACAAATTATTAAAATTACGAAAGAAAAGAATTATTAAAACTCGCGAAAATTCGAATTATTAAAATACGAAAATTATAGAACAGTTATATTTGGATATTCCCTCTTCTAAATTTCCCGAAATTCCCTTTCCGCAGGCTGGGAATCTCTCGAATTTAAATTCTCACTTAACCTAACCTCAACCTGACTGAACAAAATTACAAGCCGTCTCTCTCTCTCTCTCTCTCTCTCTGAATCGTTAATTTCTCGTGGCCCATTCATTTACGCAAGGAAATTCACTCGAACGAGTGTGTTACGTGTTCTTTCGCTGTAAAGTACGTAACAGGCGGTTGAAAATGGCGGGAGAACTGAAGCGGTACTCCAGTTCACCAGTTGGGAAAGTGTGCCGTCGTACGAACGCCCAACGAAAATAGTTTCGCAACGTTACTGCTTTGTCCTAGTCGGCCGAATCTTCGGCGCCTGGAGGCTCTCCCCGAGATTCTTCTCCGGGGGCTTACTAGTTCACTTCGTGGAGATTTCTCGGTTCAAGGTGAGCCTTCCCCCAAGCTCTCTCGTGTATACGTGACGAGCAGGGCTTAATGCTCTTGCTGCTGCTCCTGCGTATGGAGATGGCGTTAAAACGATGACAGGGATTGAGATTGCCCAAGATGAGACATGTAACGGAACTATCTATCGTCGTAGAGAAAATTCACTTCGTCTTTCTTCGGGTTTTCGATAGCTGAGTGGGTTCTAAGTAATACTTTTGACGATGAGTTAGGATATTTTATTTATTGTTTCATTTTTATTTATTTGTTTATTCGTTTTATTCTATATTACTTGATACTTGGTGTTAGATATTAAGTTTTTTTATTTGTAAAGTAGTAAATTTTTTATTATTTTATTTTTATTCAATTATTCATTTGTTATTTGTATTGTTAAATTGTTTTATTCTATGTTACTCGTAAATTGATACTCGATTTTAATTTTACTTTTATTGCTGTTGTTATTTTATTTTTATTCATTTATTTATTATCTGTGTTACTTAACCGTTTTATTCCACGTTACTTGATACTTGACATTTGATATTAATTTTACTTATATTGTTTTTATTGTTCTACGTTTATTATTTATTATTTTATATGGTTCACGTGATAGAGAACATTTATTAATACCTCTTTATGTCCATTTGTTGATATATTGATGTCTGTTATATATAATTCGAATTGTTACGATCGTTTGTGATTCAACATCCATTGAGAGTTGGTAGAAAAAGGCGTTGAATTATTCTCGATTAAAACTGGCAAAACGTTGCTATTACTTACAATTAGACCTAATAGGATTGACTTTTTTTTTCCTCTTCTTGTTTCCTTTTTTCTTCCGTCGTTCCCAGATTAAACTCCGAGTCGAGACACTTACTTTTCTCGAAGATGTTGAATTTATAAATTTACCAGACGAGTCCTTAACTATGATAATATAGAATAGTTAATATAGAGTTGCGTGTAAATTATTTACGAAATTTAAAATATAAAATGCTAAATACTAAATACTAAATATTTAAAATACAAAACACTAAATATTTAAAACATTTACTATAGTACATTTAAAATTCGTGTAGGAGCGATTGTTCAAAGGTTCTTGGTAAATGCAACCGATAACAAGTTTCATCCTCGTTCCAACAAGGCTTATCTCGAAACTTGTCGCGCAACAGAAATTATTCTTCGTCTCGATGACGATGTCCATCATTGCCGTAACGTCGTATTTATAGATCTCCAGCTTTCCTTTCATCTTCGAAAAAGACGAAGATATCAGCAGCGATCGTCCAGCGTGACTCAGAGTCAGAAGAAATTACACGGCCTGTTAATTTCTTCCATTAAAACGAGTCGTCCTTGCCAGTGACATAATCCTCGCCGCGTTTGATCACGGTGGCTCGCTCGTAAAGCAAAACGAAACTTCACGTCCGAGGTGGACGATCTTGTAAAAGTTTATTCCCTAGTTTATCGCGGCTTTTATCTGGTCACGTTCGTCCTTAGACTGTCTTTACGAGATTCGTGACTGTGCTTTTCTAGCTCGCCAAAGATGTCTACGTCTTTTCGATTCGATTGCAAATCTCTGTTCAGGAGATCTGGGCAACTGCGATCATTTAGATTGTACAATGAAATTTTTCGGCACGTTCAAAGTTTTATCGAGAATTTTTTACTTTATCGATCATTTATTTTTCTTCCGCATTTCAAAGCATTTTAGGTGGTTTAAATGTAATACCTTCGTGAGACAGGATTTTTTTACAAAACTGCACGACTCAATCTTCTGATTAGAAAATGAAGACGACTTTTTCCCTATAAAATTTTATTGATGTACAAACATTTGAATCGACAGAAAACAAATTACACGCGCGATCGCTCAGTACCAGACAACGCCACTCCTACTCGAGATCTACCCCACGCCCCCTCACGAATCGACCAATCGCTAATTTTCGTTGCATTAGCGTTGCACCTGAAGAGGCCCGATTTTCTGAGTTGTCCCCGCTAAAATCACTTTCAGTGATAATATAAAATATAAATTGAATTTGCATAAAAATCCACAATTCAGGTTATTAAATGTACAATTCATTGACGTGTAACGTCTTCTCGCGAGATTCAGGTTTCTTTGCAAACCGATCGTGGTTTTCAATTCGCGGCCTCTGCCTCGAGCCGAGTTGAATTTTCGCGCTTTCCTCGGAAATTCTTCCTCGACCGACTTTCTAATTTCATCGGACGATTGCTTGCGGCTGATCGTTAAAATTCATAACGAAGTTCTCACTCGCCAAACGCAACAGTGGAAATCCCGACTTGTAGTCGCTCTTATGGTCGACGAAGACCAAGCCTCTAAATCTGCATTTTCCGCGATTTAACGGGCGTTTTTTCGATCCATCCACGCCGCGAATTCTAATTTCGAATCGGTGAAAACGCGACCGAGAGGCGTCGATCGAACGATCGACGGTGCGAGAGCTGCTTGTTCTACGAGTCGTAATACTGTTACACGACGTCGATCGCTCGATCGCGTGCGTTCGTCGAATTTCACGGTCGGCCGAGTTTCCGATTCTTCGGCGAGATTAACAAAGTCACGGTTGTCTGGACGTTGCGTGTTTTGAGAAAAATCGATGACCAATTGCAGAGATTATCACTCTCGAAGATGCACTCCCCACTCTCGACTCGAAAGAATCACGAATTATTTGTCGCGGATATTTATGTAATACGACTTTTTTTTCATCGTTTTATCTAAATCCGACAAAAATTCAAGTCGAGCCTTAATGTTCAAATTTAGCTTCGATAAGATGTAAAAAAAGAAAGAAGAAAAAGAAAAATCGTACAGCAAGGTTTAAGGTGCCTCGCAGTGCGTGATCCCCCCTACCAAGCGAGGAGATCGACGCAGTGGAGGGGATAGCGCCAGCGATCAGGAAAGTAGGGAGCTGCGGGCCGCCAGTTAGCTACCTCTGTTTTGAGAGAGATCGTTTGAATCTTCAAAAGATCATGGTGAATCGAGTTACGAAAAGAAATTTTTTTAACGTTTCTGCAGATGTTTGAGTTTCGACAATTTTTCCACTTTCTCGTCCGCTGTACGTGATATAAAAACATTTTTGAAGAAAAAAAAAAAACAAAATAAAATTGGAAAGTTCGATTGATTTACAAGCTGTCTTTAATATTATATATACGTATAATCAAGGCTCAAATGCAAACATCATTTCAATATATCTACCGAGTGTCACATGAAATATATTGAAAATTTTATTAGGAATGTATAGTAAGCAGCGAGACACTCGTTGGTTGAATTTGAAATCAATGTGACGATACGTGTACGTAGAAATTGCAGAACATTTACTGACAGTCGTAATACAACAACTGTCAAAATATCAATCGCGCGTTCACCTAGCTTCAAGCTTTAGATCGACGTTTGGTCGATATTGTTCGACGGCTCTTTCAGTTATGAAATTCTGAGTAATTTTGCATGCCTGCGAAACCTGCCATTTCACGTGCAACTTCTGTACGCACTTTCCCGAAATTTTCTATAAATTCTATAAACAGTATCGTAAGAATTTTGTAGATGTTTACATTGAGTAGCATAACCGAATGAGTGAATAACAAAATTTGGAGAAAGAATAATTCGTACATGTAATTGAAGTTTGTATAACGTGAATCTACCAATTGTCGCCTTTCATAGTGATTTTTCGTTCGTGTTCGTAGAAATTCAAATGCAAACGAGTAGACTATTTAATCGAGTATTCAGTAAATTCAGCAAGAGATCGTTTAATCCGATATTCGCGTAAAATCACGTAGATTTGGAGTGGATAAAAATGGACCAAAATTTCAATGACACTCCAAGGAGAAGAAAATCTCGTGACGCAACGAGTTGGAAAGAGGCACGATATACACAGTGACTATATATTTCCATGAATATCTAAATATTTTTAATACGTTAGTCTGTACTACAGGCGCACTGCACGCAGAAATATCTTTAAACATTTTTACACAGCTACTAGTACTAAAATTTCGTGAATGACAAACTTAACAAAAAGAAAATTATGTCCGAGCAAACAAAAATGGACTAAAATTTCGTGAATCACTGTACAGAAAATCAAAAAAAAAAAAACCAAGCAGACAAAAATGGAGCAAAATTTCGAGAAATATCTCTTTATAGCACAAAGTAATAAAATTTCATGGATCGCTGTATATAAAATCAACAAACAAGGTTATGTTGGTGCAGACAGAAATGATCCAAAATTTCAACGATGCTCCAGAAACAAAAAATGCGTCTGGTGACGCAACGAGCTTCGAAGAAGGCACAAGTATATTTTAATACTGTGTAATACTGTGTGAGACATGGGCAAAAAATCACGGAGGATCGTGCTCCGTTATTTCAACAACGGGTAGCATTCCTTAATTGTCGAGGCTGGCGCATTCCTTGGTCCCCCGGAGGCTCTTGACGACCATGGACAAAAGCAGCGACCTTTCGCGCATTCGTGATTAGGCGACGCCCGTGAACCCCGATTGGAACCTGTTTGAAAGCCCGTGGACTGGCTCGATCGTTCATTCAGGTGTGCCGGAATAGAGTTCCCGGAAGCCAGTATGGAGAAGAAAAGTCGATCGTCCCGCGAGACGCGATCGAACGCGGCGTATCGTGCTGATTGTCGACGAAAACGAGAGAAGGAGACGAAATTCTGAAATCTCTACCACTGTCATCGATACTCTTTAGTATCGTAGGTTATTATTGTAGGTCGTTGTTAATAATCTTATTAAATTTTTAAATAATTAAATTTACTAAATTTACTAAAATTACTAAAATAATTTTTAAATAATTTCTAAATAATTAAATTTAAGTTGAAGTAATTAAATTTTTTAAATAATCGTTAATAATAATTAAAAATTTTTCAATAATCGCCGTTCTGATGGTCTGTAGTTGTAGTCATTACATCTTCAGTTGCGTTTAATTATACTAGATGGTCTGTCTGTAATGTCTGCTAAACGTAGGAATGCGTGAAAAGAAACTATGAATGTGAAGGGAGAAGCGTATTTCGCAGATGGAATACTGTTGCGTACGTGAATGAGGAATTACGCAATGAACGATCTATATAAATAAAACGAACGGCAAATAGAAGAAGAAGAAGAAGAAGAGGATCAAGAGCAGATGCAGATGCAGATGAACAATTGCGTTATATTCCAACTGCGTAGGAATTGCTCCGTTGCAGCATAATAACAGCGACAGGGCAATAAAATCGCGTTACCACAATAGAATGCTGCAAGGCGCATCTCTATCTAGGAAAATTCCGGGCTCGTTTGATACGTTCCAGACACTCGGCCTGTTTGGATCGTTTCGATTTTTACACTTCGATCAAAGGATGCCAGACGCCTGTCTGTTTGCGAGATCCTAAATTCCATCGAATCTTTTGTTAAATCTCTCTCATTTATCTCAACGTTTATCGTTGCACGTACCACGTTTAACCAACTTTCGTAAACGTTCCGGAGAGTTCTCTCGTGTCTTCTTTGAATCAGTCGTTCGGCTCCGTAATTGTCGGAATTCGGTTTTTTTACTCGAAATTCTCTTTAGAACGATTTTGTATTTCGGTATTTTAAACTTTACTTTCTTTCGAACTTTTTCTCGATTTTTCTTTTATCGAACAGTTCGCTCGATCAAAAACGATTTTTAGGTTAGGTTGTCTTGCATTTGAAATTTCATAAGTTCGTTTGTTCCTTTTTTCGAATTCTCTTATTAAACGTTTCGACTTGTTCCTTTTCTACTCCTCCTCTCGAATCTTTTCATTCGAAATTTATCCAGAACCGTTATTATTGCATTTCTGTATCCGAAACTTTATTTTCTTAATTTACATTCCAAGCACAACCATTTTGTTAGATTCCCGCATTTGAAACGTTTGTCTTCTCCCGGAATTCTACCCAGAACTGTTTCATTATTTTTCTATATTCGAAACTTCTTGTTAAACATATCAAGCTATTCTATGGTCTATTCCAGTGTTAATCGATTGTAAACTCGCAAGTTCGAGAAACAAAATCAACTGATCGACTTTCAATCTGAATCTTTCTTACTTTCGAAATTTACTAAAATCCTACATTTAGCCTTCTTATCGCAGCGACCACTTCGAAGAGTTGCAAACGGTACACGTACTGCAGAATTTTGCGAAGGGAACTATTACGTTCTCCTGAATTTTCAACTGAACTGAAAATGCGCTGTAAAGAGTCGAACCAAATCAAACTAAATCAAACCAGATCAAACCAGATCAAACCAAACCAAACCAGACCAAACGGAGCAATTCGGAATAAAAACTTTGTCGCTCGCGCTTGTTCCCGCGTCTAGAAAAATCCTGTTTTCTGTGGACGGAACGTCTACCACGCCGGAATACGGGACAAAGATATTGTCGTGTGCGTATCTGTGCACGTCAGTGGAAACGACGTGTGGCGGACGTGTTCGATGCAAGGAGGAAACAGACACACGGTGGCGGGTGACACGGCATTCTAGACACGCGCGTATTATTCGTACAGGTCGCGTCGGTGGAAAACAGCGGGACAGAACGACAGATGTGTGACTACTGATCGTCGTATTGCCGAACGCTGTCGAACATCGACCGTGATTGCGCTTCGTCTTTCGCCATATTCCGCGGCGAAAGCAGCAACTTGTGATTTTCCAGCTTTTTCCAGCTCGCGACAGCGCGAAAAATTATTCTTGCAGGCACGCAGCGTGACTTTTGTCTCTCTGCTCCGAAGTTGAACCGATCAGCCACGCACGTATTGATTTTGAAGTTGTCAGTTTCATTGGTCGAGCAATTAATATTCGATTCTTTACATCGTCCGTTATTAATTGATTGATTGTGGATTAATATATTGTTTTTGTTTTTTTTTTTTTATTAATGTATTTAATGAAAAAATTAGTTGATTACTGTTTTATTATTTGTTATCTTCTATGTATAATATGCGGTACGCATTCTTACGTAAACACATATTGAAATAGTTGTTCGAATTAAAAGTATCAGAAATTGGAAAAAATTCGGAGGAATGTGAGAAAATTCTTGGAAAATCATCGTATCAAAACCCGAGGGAAACACGTACTTTTGGGACTTAAGGACTTACTTTCGTGATTATTTTACTCGTTAATCGAGTAAGTATAGCGTGGACAATCGCGAATCTAAAAATAACGTTTCGTTGCAGTTCATTTCAATTTGTAAAGTCAATTGTCATTCCTAAGCGGCTCGATCGAAGATACACAAAGCAAAGCTTGATTATTGAAGAGAGAGAGAGAGAGATTATTGATCATGTTGTTAAAGAGGAAATAATATAATAAGGGATTGAGAGATTATTACAAGAGAGAGTTTGAGATCAAATTTATAATATAAACTATATAATAAAAGTTATCCATCTGTTTTGGAAGCTAGAAATTCCACGGCGACTCGATCGTTTGAATAATTAAACGATCCGCTGTTGTATGCGATTCGATTTGACACGCACGCGGTCGAACGACACACTGCATACGCAACACTTTCGCTCCCATCGACACTCTACGCAAGCTCAGAGCCAACTTCTTTTACGCGCCAGACGATAAAATAAAACTGAAGGACGACCGCCGAGAAAGGACCACGCCCTTATGCAAATCTCACGTCCGCTATTAAACCGTCCACAAGAAGAAAAATTCTCTCTCTCTCTCTCTCTCTCTCTCTCCTTTCTTTTTCTTTTTTCTTGTGACAGAGCAGTTTCCTTTTCTTTTAGCATAATTCCAGCCTCACTCCTCTCGCAGAACTCGTTTAATATTCGCGCGAGGTAATATCACTGTCATTAAAAATTCATTTTTCATTCAGATTGCTATTGCTATATACGTGTGTGTGTATGTATTGGCAATAGAACTATCAAAATAGTCATAAATGACAGATTTACAATTTTTCCTAAAAATTTTTTAGATTTAGAGCAACGTATTTTTAGAGATTTTTCGTAAATTGTACAAATATCAAAGTTTCTCTATTGAAGATCGTATCACAAAGTAAACTCGTCAGATGCAACGAAAATTAGCGATTGGTTGATTTGGGTCACGTGATTCGTGAGGGGGCGTGGGGTAGACCCCGAGTAGGAGTGGCGTTCAATAAAATTTTATGGTAAAAAAATCGTCTTCATTTCTTCAGTCAGAACAGTTGCTTCTTTCTGTTTCTTTTATTTAAAGTGTTAAAGAAGAAAATACGATTTTCTCTCGGTTCTCTCGATCTTCGTAAATTTCTCAAACGGTCTCGCGGAGCGAAATGATCGGTGATTTGAACGCGCGCATAAGCGCGGGCGTTTATACGTCTCTGCGTGAAATTTGCGACGTCGTCGAGATCTCGCAACAATAGCGAGATGCAATTCGAGCAAGCTTGCGTCGTGAATATAAATATAAAGCCCAATGTAAACACCTCATTTTCAATAAGATGATTTTACGGTGCATAAATTGTTGAAGAAAAGGCCCCGGTCTTCAAGTCCAAGTCGATTACGAATCATCTTAATCGCGAAAAAAAGTTTTTGATGTTTCTTCAATGTGTCTGAATCTTTACAATTTTCGAGAGAAAAAAGTTGTCTCACTTTTTTCCATCCATTTTTACGCGATGTAAAATGAGATCAAATGGATCGTTGTGTGATCTTTTCTTTTTTTTACGAAATCAGTTGAAATTTTTCATTATAAATATATTATAAATATATACAATTACGTTTATAGTGTAATATGTATGATTATAATGTATCATAAATATACGATTTTCCAACTGTACATATCGTACAATTATACTCTTCACAGTATATTCACTGTACATAATATATTGTATTGTTATTGTAATTTTAAACATGTGTAATTACATTTATTATAATAGTACAACATAATATTATTAATATATATAATATATTATAAATACACGATTATCCAATTGGAAAATCGTAACGATATCGTATCTTTGAAAGAAAGAAAGATTAAATTAACTAACTATCGTCTCTTTCTCTGTTCCAGGTGAGTAATATCTTTCCGTCCCGTATGTTTCGCGCACGCACAGCTACTCTGGTCATGTAAGTATCCTCGAAATATGCGAGGGTGTCGTCAAAATGTGATAGGAGAAATTCAACTTGCCGACGAAGCGATTCAGGTGATACAATCATGGTAAACGTAATGATTACACACCCTTTCAAGCTAGTAATTCCACAAGCTCCTTGTAATTGGAAGTTTTGCAATGAATGTTGTTTCGCGAAATTGTCGTCGTTCGAAGTTGCTTTTCGTAGACACTGTAAATGGTAGAGAATTATACTTGGACCTGAGCATGAAATCGAGATATCGAATATCTTCTTTGGTAACAAAGTTTTATTATGCAAGGGAACATACCGTCGTTTTCGATGAAATTTGGCATAAATATAGTTTTCGAAAAAACACTTGGCATGTATTTGTATTTTTTCACTTTTTATCGACAATTATTGATGTTGAAGAGGTGAAAACTAACCTCAAAGTTAGGGGATGCGGAACATATTTTGTCAATTTCGATGAAATTTAATAATCTACACCATTTTGCAAAAAAAAATTTTTGTTTAAACAATATATTTAAAAAACCGTACTTTTCAAGGGGTTTTTCCGAGTAAATGTTGATAAATTTTCTTCTCTTATCATTTTGTAAGCCACTGTTATCAAGGGGAATTCCAAATATTATTAAAAATCTCTGTACGATCTGCAAATAGAAAAGGCCATTTCTGTTCGAAAATCTTCTTACTACGTTTCGCTCGTTCGTCGATGCACGAAGGCGATAGCAATTATCTCGAAGTAAAATTTCATTGTTCCGTGAAAATGTTTAAATATTCGAGCAGGTCGCGCGAAGATTGCGTTTTGGCGATTCCCTTTGATCTTTCGTTTTGAAAAATTTCACTGGAATTTTGTTTTAATAAAACACAGCCCCGGGACTGAAATATATGTAAAGACTGATTGTATATCGTTGCTGCGTAAATATCGATCCTCCCTTTGTTACTGCCAGTCGACGCGATATTGGAACCGATTGCGTTCCAAAAAAAAAAAAAAAGAAAGAATTTGCAATCTCGTGTTTTGCGCGCGAGCATCTTTCCCCTATTTTTCCCCCTGCCCCGTCGTTGTACGCGCAGCGATCGGTTGAATTTCGTCGGCAGAGGAGCAGAAATTCGTTCGGACCGCTTCCCCATTGTTCGCCGAATTGATCTCCGGTCTCTGCGTTCGATTTTCTGATACGTTCTGCCGAACTCGAATGCCGCGTTAAAGCAGCAAACCGTGCGAAATTCCCCCTCGTCTGACAAAACTGAATAGCCAACAACGCTTGTTGCTCGATGCAAAATGACGCAGCTGGAGAGGGGGAAAGAAAGGAGGTTGGAAATGGATGGTTTAAGTTCATCGTGGCCTGACAGCTTGGCGATATTTATCGACATCCGGAAAGGTGTGTTCGATATTTTAAAATTCCTGCGGCTCGCGCAGCCGAACGACCTTATTGGCCGATTACGGGCCCGGCGTCGGCCGCCATTTTGCCATTTACGTGCATCGGCGCGGGCCCGCCAATTAAAACCCTGTCTTATTAAAATGCACAGCTAATTGGAGATGTCTCTCCCGACACTTTCTTCAGTCGTCTGTGTAACGCGTATTTTCAAATCTGTCGTTGGTCAGTGATTTTTCTTTTTTTTTTTTTTTAACTTGAATATTACGGTATTGTTACGAAGCTTTTCTGCTGCAGTTGATGTAACGATCGTCGCGTTTTCTTCTTTCTCTTATTCGGCGCGTTGCAAACGATTCCTTCGCCGGGCGAAAGGGTTCCGAGTAAAGTGAAAGCTGCCGTTTGATTTATGCCTCTAATAGGCGTGGAATACGTCGAGCGTTGAAGGAAATTGAAAGTTCGGAGTTGCGAAAACTCGGGAACTTTGGAAAACTCGGAGATTGAAACAATTCGAAAAATCGGGAATTTTGAAGGAAACGAAGACAAAGCTGGGAAGCTTGGAAGTTCGAGGATTTGGAAACTGTGTTCGAAAACTTGGAAACTCCGAGATTCAGTAGAGCCAGAATTGAGAAATTGAAATTAAATTGAGAAAGGTTTTTCGAAGTTTTCGTACGCTTGACGATTCAAAAAAATCCCGGAAAAGTGAGAATTGAAAAATTCTACGGTTCATAAATTTGAAAACGTTGGAAAATTCGTGCAAATTCAGCACGCTCGCGCTTTCTTCGGGTCGCTCGAACTTTCCCAGAGCTCGGAGCCCAGGAGAAAACTGCGGAAAACTAGAGCGCACGGGGCAGTGTTGCCGGGCGATCGGTTTTCCAGTCCATTTCCGCGAATCCTCGCGATAAACTTCGATCGTCCGCCCATCTCTCCACAGTCTCCAGTAACTAAAGACGATCGTTTATCCACGTGCCGATGCACGCTGCGTCCTTCACGTCTCCAGTGTCTTTTCCACTTGGCGTAACAGGCCACTCTCTTCTCCGCCTACAGTGCGGTGTAACCAAGTATAGAAGGCGATTTCACGAGTCGGAGAGAAAGAATTTCCTCAGTTGAATCGAGAAATAAGTAAATTTGGAGTTATACCAAAGTGGTTAAAATGAGAATAATTTGTAATTTTCCGCAGAAATTATTATTATATATCTCCTCAAGTGCAACGCTGATGCAACGAAAATTAGCGATTGGTTGATTTGCGTCACGTGATTCTACGCGCAGTGCTAATTGCAAGTGAAAAATGTAGTATGAAATTTTCTTCGTTCGTGGCGTCGTTTGAATAGAATTGCCTTGGTAAATTTGATAAATTTTTAAACTCGACTTTTTCGACAACGAAGAGTCTTGTGGAGAAAATTTCGTTCTACTTTCTTTGCTTATTATTTTGGCACAGCAACTTCCTGTTGATTATTCTCCTCTGTCGTCTGGAATCAACTAAATTCAAGTGTATTTGATAAATTTTCAAACTCAAGTGTCTCGTTTTATTCAAGTATCTTATTTTTTTCCTCTCTGCGAGTAACTTGACGTCCCATTATGATACGAATTTTTCGTCGAAAGTGTCGAATAGTGTCAAAATGTCACGTTTAGGTGGAATTTCTTTTTCTTGTTCATTTTCGTTCTTTCTTTCTTCCCTTTTTTTTCTTTCTTTTTTCGAGATACCTTTGCGTAGAATTTCTCTCTCTCTCTCTCTCTTTTTTCTCCCCTCCCTTTGACCAACACGCGAATAATACACAGAGGCGACGGCGAAGCGCGGCGAATTACATAATGAGCAGGGAATAAATTGACAATCGTCGATCGACAATTGAAATAAACAGACAGCAATTGACGCAATGGTCCAATTGAGACGTTTAAAATCACCCGGTTGTTGCAACTTTGTTCGCCTTGCGTTCGCCCCCTTTAATTAAACGGCGATATTGATTTTAATTGATTTAACTTTAAACTGAAAAGTTGCGCCGATTTCCGATCGTTTTCACGGACCCGCGTAATTCATAATCAAGCTGGGTTTCACTGGTCGTTAAAAGATGCAGTTCGAGATTTGGAAGAGAACAAGTTTTATCATTGAAAATTATTTATTTTTTTATTTATTATTATTTTTATTATTTATTATTATAATTATAATATATTATTAATGAAAATTCTATTCAATTAGCAGGGGCGCCAATTTTTAAATTCCGTAGAACTACATTACCGACATTCGGCAGAAGAATTTGAAATAACGTAGAACTACGTTATCGATCGCGAATGTGCTAACAGATTGACCATTTTGTTCGATCGTCTGTTGCCATTTTTCAGGCAAAAAGTTTGCGATTTCAAAAATCTTCTCGTCTCTTTCAACGAAAGATAGTTCCATGAACGATTTGACTCAGCAGAGAAATTTAGCAAACCAATTCTGACATTGCCGTTTCTTCATCGTACACATCTAATTTATGTTTTGTGTAATTTATGAGTTTGCACAGCGTTTCTTTTTTTTCCCGGAGGTAGCAGAGTTTGCAACGTTTCTTTTTCGATTCTTCATTTTGAAACTGGCGCGAAACAAACGAAATCGTCAATTTTCTTTCTCTATGAAGCGAGCTCGAGCAATTAACTATCAGACTGGACAATGAGTCTGCGGTTTAGAATGAAGTTAATTGCATTTTGAGATATACACGTCCAGCTACATGCTAGAAAAAAACGCAATTACTTTTTGCCCAATCCAATGTTTAACGATAAGAAAGAAAAGACAAGAGAGATGTATTCCTCTTTTCAAAAGGAAAATAACCAGCAGCTCAAATTGGACTTAATTGCACGTCGCTTCTGGCGATACAATGTTACGTCCTCGTTCACATTCGTTTCCCAAGAAGAAAGGAGAGTTTATTTCGAGCAGAAGCTGAAACGATAAAAGAACAAGTTCTGGGTTCGAATTCGCACACACGATATGTATGGAAGCATTCGCGGGTACTGAGTCACGAGGCGTCGATACATCGAACACACGCGTACGTATTATTATCCTCGCGTGTATTTTAATATTCGAAGAAACGAACAGCAGATCATCCGAGACCACTTAATAAAATTTGTAAATTTCGCGAATTTCTGCGAAAAATTACAGAATGACCATCTTTTCATCGTTCTGATGATTTTAGTATCGAAAGAACTCGTCATGATTCGTTATGCGTGACAGATTTATGTAATTTAATTACAGCCATTAATAAGACGAAAGAAACTTTCGAGATAACCTAAAAAAAATTTATAAACTTTTCAAACTTCTGCGAGAAATTACAGAATAACCATTTTTTCATCGTTCTGATGATCTTAGTATCGAAAGAACTCGTCATGACTCGTCACACGTGACAGATTTATGTAATTTAATTACAACCATTAATAAGACGAAAGAAACTTTCGAGATAACCTAAAAAAAATTTATAAACTTTTCAAACTTCTGCGAGAAATTACAGAATAACCATTTTTTGTATCGTTCTGATGATCACAGTATCAAAAGAACTCGTCATGATTCGTGACTTTGCAAATTTCTGCGACGATAAAAAACGACAAATTGATCGTTACTGCCGTCCCAGTGTCCCACTGTCGAAAGACCTCGACGTGACCATTTTCATATTCTGATAATCAAAAGGAACTCGTCACGATTCGTCACACGTGACAGATTTACGCTGTTTAGTTGCGTCTGTTAATAAAACGAAAGAAACTCATAACAAGGGACAAGATTACTAACAAAAGTCGCAAGTTTCTGAAATTTTTGCGAAACGAAAATGGCAAACTGGTCGTTTTTGTCCTCGTCGTGGCGCGTCGCGTCGTGTTCCGGAGTCGAGAGGAACACATAGGATGAAATAATTTCGTTTTTATCGATCGACTTTCACCGCGTTCGTGCAACCAGCCAGCCGCGTGTCTAATTACGCAACGGGACAATCGCGTTTCCATCGGTTCGATCGCCGACTCCGATGCTTCTCGTGCTTCTTTCCACCGCGTTACTCACACGACTCGTAACGACACCGTGAAATTTCGAGTTACATTCGACAACAGGCATTTTATCGTTCCACGAGGCGGTAAATCTTCGTTTTACGAGAACCGTCTTTCGATCGAGACGATCGAGAATGATTCTTTCGAAATCTTTATTATCGATGAATGTTTCACGAACGTATCATTCGGTAGTTGAGTGCCAATTACGTGCCAATCAGGTGATAGTTACACGTACAATCAGAAGAAAATGGCGTGTTTTCGACCAAAGAAACTGTGACCACTGAATACCTCATTTGTTATTTTCTGAATTCTTGTGTCTCATTTAGGAGATTATCGATTTATCACGATATTACAAATACTTATATTTTTTGAAATTTTACGGAATATCAAAAATATATTTTTTAATATTTTTTATTATTCTTAAATATCATTAATGAAATGTCGTCAAAAATATATTTTTAATACTTTGTTGCATCTTCTGTCCAGACTTTATTATATCATTATATTTATTGTTAAATTACATTTTTATTAAAAAATGTACACAACAATATTATATAACAATATTTATAATAATATTTGTAGTATTTATAATAATTTATAATAATATTTATAATAATTATTATATTTATTATTAAATTATATTTTTATTAAAAAATAAAATAACAATAATTTTCGGAATTTCTTTTTCGTAATTGCAATATCAAAAACTCAGTAGTACAAATTGAGGGGAAAGAATTGCAAGTTGAACCACGTGATATTATGCTTCCTAACTGATTTAAGAGTATAAAAAGAACAACATACGTATAAAGGAGCATAGAACGACTTTGGTCTCTTTGCGAAAAATTTCTTCTCATTAACCAGAGATTATTTTTCCACGATCGAAGATATGTCGATCTTAATATAAAAGCGGACACAGTATGGAATTAATTGCAAGAGCGGACCTTTCTCTACGCACCTATCGACAGAATGATCGATATCGTTTTCAGTACCTGTCATAAATCTGAGTTATCGAAGCGAACGTCCATGGAGTTTCGAAGTCGTCTCGAACAATTACGAGCGTTCGTTTACTTTTCAGTTAATACCTCGTGTCCACCCGTGAGCACCTACGCGGATTTGTTCATTCTGAAAGTAGAATGGCCGTCAACGTCACTTTCTTACGTTGGCCAGTTTTCCCACGTCTGGGTGAATTTGCCGTAATATCGTCAGAATTTCGAGTAAACAGCGAAATTTCGAGACAACTGGCTCCCCGACATGTCTAACCAACGTTTACTACCGGAACGTGAATGTCGTTCGCGTAGAAACGGTGCTTAATGAACCTCGGTGATCCTCCGTTCTCAGTTTCGTGCCCGCGCTTAAGCCTGTTTCACGCTCGACTAAATCGAATCAGCTTTCTTGCAAAGAGGCGCGAGCAGAAAATCGATTGGAAAATCTTCCAAATGGAATGTTGTCGAAATGTTTCTTCGTTCGTTGAGTTTTATTTGGAATTTCGTGCAAAGGCGATTCCTTAAGTCTCTTTCACGTTCGAAGAATTGCGAAAATTCAGTTGCAGAGGCACTCGAAAAAAGCGTCGAAGGAGAGTAAATAATTGAATGTTGTCGTCAATCAATAATTGAGAATAAATAAAACTTCGATTACCCCGGCTCGAGAAGAGAGAATCTAAACTTTCCACTTCGTAAAGATAAATTCGGGGAACAAAAATAATAATAATAATAATTCACGAAGAAGAAGTGAACTGAAACTTGATAACATTAGTCTCGAAATGTAAATTACACGATTAAAAGAATCAACGTGTCGGTTACAGATAACAGTTACAAGTGATTGAAAATGTTTTTCGTTGCCCGATAACCACTGCTGATGAGGGGAACTCTATTTCGGTCGCTCACAATAGTTGCCGACGAGGGAAATTTATTTCGTTTGCCCGTGACAGTTATCGACGAGAGGGAACTCTGTTTCAGTCAGCTCGTAATAGTGTAAAGCGTGTAACGTATTGTTTTGAAACGTTCGATTGAAACGTAAACTTACCTTCTGACGCGAATCTCGTGGAAATGAGGAACAAATCTCGAGCAACGGATAAATTGTAATCGAAATGAATCTCGTCAATGACAACGAACAAATTTTTCGGATACTTATAGTAAAAAGCATTTTAATCGAGAACAAAGAAAATAATTGCGATTGATTCTTTTTGTTATAATAGTTATTGTAATGATGGTTTAATAATTTATTATAATAATCCACTATAACAGATAATAGTTATAGTCACAATTTCTCGTCGATTTTCTCAAACTCGCCTTACTTAGAAGCAAGTACATATCGCGCAAGCGTGAACGGGGCATTATGCCCTTGCGCAAGCAGAAATATCCAGGCAAGAAGAATTCTAGTAAAAAGAATATTAATTACAATTGATTCGTTTCGTTGTAATAGTTACGATAATTTATAATAATAGTTCACTGTAACAGATTATATAATCTTATAACATTGTAATAGTTATAGTTTCTAGATGAAAAATTTTCTTAAAACTTGACTCACTTAGAAGCCAGAATAAATTCGCACAAGCGTGAATGGGGCATTATGTCCTGTCGCGCAAGCAGAAATATCCTGACACGAGGACTCAAGCTGTCGTTTCGAGGATGTGCGCGTGGTCACGTAGAGCATGTTTTCGCTCGAATTCATCTCGCGATAGTCTTTCCACGTTGGGAGAACCAGTTTCTTATCTGTCGCGTGTGCTTCGCTCCGAATTTCGCGCGCGCGCGGTCCCCTTCCAAGAAGCCCGGGTTAAACTTTAACTCGGTCAGGCTACCGATCAATGTCGATTAGAATTTCGAAATATCCACGGTTGACTTACACGCGCCTCGTTTGATTAATGACCTCTCCGATCTGCGTCAGTCATGTTTTCCTCTCCTCAATTAATTGCTTCGACGTCTTTTGGTTATAGCGCTTTCTTATAGCGTCTGTTTGTAATGTTTTTTAACGTCTACCAGTTCCTAGAAAGCGTACTCTCACTGTCTTCAGTGCTTTCTAGCGACTCGAATTCGATTCACTGACGTAATTCTCTCGCGGGAATGTTAAATAATTGGTACAAGCTACGCTCTTCCTTCCTTTTCTTAGTTTCGTCCCATTTCTTTTTATTTACATTTTACTAAAAAACAACGCAAAACATTGAAAGCCAAAAGTGATTCTTTCATGTAATTAATATATTTAATATCTTTAACATAATTAATACAATTCTCTACTACCAAATAATTCTTTAATCAGTCTGATTAATTGTTTCAAAGAATATAATTCAAGACTCTCGTTCAAAAGTCTTTAATATTTAGCACTTATCGTGCTAAACATGTTTTATATTTATTGTATTTAATTATACTGCATTTATTCCAAACACAACAAATTTACATTGTATATTACATATTATCGTGCGTATAATTTGCACCTTTATATTTCTATTGTAATTTCTATTGTAAATATAAATACGTACAGTATAAGTATAATTTATACTTGCAATTCGTTACAACATAACTTATAAATTATGCACAATAAATACGTATGATATAAATGTATATTTATATAAATTATTATTTATATAATTTATATAATTAAATAGTAATGTACAATTTATATTGTACTATTTTTGTACTGTACAAGCATAGCACATGCCCTAAGATATGTGAGCGAAGGGTGTTCATATTCTTTCGAGCAAACATTTCTCTCTCTCGGAATATTCTTTGTTTCTGGTATATTTCTCGTGGGACCGTCGAGCGAGAAGATCCTCCCGGACGAGAGAAAGATACAGAAATCCGCCGAAGCTACGAAACGCGGCGGACTTTCGCTTTCGAGGAACGTTTTATGAAACATTTTTATTGTTCCCTGTGCGCAACGTTCGCGTTACATATCTTCAGTCTGAAACGGCGCGGTGTGTTTGTTTCCAAAGTTTTCGAGAACCGATGTAAAAACGAAAGTCTGGTCTCGATCGTGGCTGTATCCGCATTTTGCACGAAACATCTCGAGCAACAGCAGAGCGATTACTGCTATTTTCTGATACCAAAGCGCAGCAGGTTTGTAAAAAAGACAGTCTTCGTCGATTTTTCTGAAGTGCTTTTGCAGAATGTTCTGTTTTATTCAATTGATATCGGATTGTTTGATGTACAGGGCTCGTAAAATTAACGTGGAAATATTGATTTGGTGAAATTGACCGTAATTTTTTATTAACAGTGTATTTCATTTCAAAAAGATAAAAAAGAATTATATTCGTAAATCCTGATTCACTGCTTTTAATAGTAAAGAGAAAATTGCATCTAATAATTATGTAGTATGTAATTATATACATATTAAACAGAAAATTATAGTTTCATATTGATAAAGTAATATACTTTACTTTATCATCATTGAAAAAATTACAAATACATAACATCTAATCGCAGAAATAAAAACCGATAATAGTAACGAATATAAATTGTCCAATTATATAAATAATAAGTAGCAATGGTAAATGAAGAATTACAGTTTTGTATTAACGATATAACACGTATAGTATATCACTTCACGAAAAAGAAAGTATTATCTCCTAAATTTTCTCCTTCTACTGTTTTCAACGGTAAATAAAAAATTCCTCGAACGCGATACTCCTCCTCCAATGTTTCGACAAGCTCGAAAGCAGAACACTATATCTCTCTCTCCTCTCTTACGTCTCACGAGTATATCTCAGACTCGGGGATAACCTCTCGTCCCCCGGATCATCTGATCACTCCGTTTCTCGTGAAATCTCTCTCGCGAACCTCGTAAATCGACTCTCGCAGGGACAATCGGATGCCCGGATCGGTCAAACAAGTGGTTTTTGTTCCCCGCTTGTCCGTGGCGAGAGTGAAAGCTGCGTACCAACGCGTCCGCTCGGTTTCTGCCTTCCGGCCCCAGCAATTATCTCCACCCGACACTTTTCTTCGTTCCAAGAAAAGTTTCACGTACGATGTACGATCAGGTTCAGTCGGTAAATAATTTCAGTGAAACAACTTTATTTATCAATAAAACAAACAACAATTACGATGTCCAATTCCCGTGGCTAACTGGAGGCCTGCGAGTCACCTTGTCCCAACTTTCCTAACCGCTAGCGCTACACCCCCTCCACTTGCCTAGTAGGGAAGTCAACAAACTGAGAGAGTGGGGCGGAGAGAACGACGCAGTGGAGGGGGTAGCGCTAGCGATCGGAAAAGTGGGGGCAAGGGCCGCCAGTTAACCTCTCGCCTTTTCACTTTCAAGGGGTAAGCGTTACTTGTTGAAACTGTAACATTAATTTAAGGGTTTTAAAGTATTTTAAAGTTTACAATTTGCTTTTTCCTTTTAAATCGAGAACTTAACTTGTACGACTGTTGTTGAATCTATAATTCGCCATTATTTGCTTATTTTATGTTACCTTCTGGCTAGCCCAGTGTTGAAAAAGAAAACGAAAGATTCTTAAGGTTCGGGAGGACGAGCAAGACGTCATTAACGAAAATAGTAAAACAAAAAGTGCTGCAAACGTTGAGCTACCGAGAGACGCTCGTTCCGAGTCTCCTCGTTTCACGAAGGCTCTCGTTGGCGCAACCGGTAATCTTCGTGATCGCTAAGAGATGGTTTCCAGTTGGAAATTGGCCAGGGTTAATGGAGGAGAGTCGAATTTTCAACCGGCTGGATCACGTTGCGAAACGCGATCCTATCGTTCTGATTTTTTTTATCTTCCACGTGGATGCACCGAGAGCGGCGTTTCGGTAATTTCTCCGTGTATTATCGTGCAAAGGCATTTTGCCCCGTGATTGCACGACCGATATCGCGTGTCGTTCCAGATAGAACAACCCGGTGTAACGAGTGGTAATCGCGGGATTGCGCGATTCCCTCGCATTATCGTTTATCCTGGACGCGTTAAAATCGCAAGGCTAACGAGCATTTAGGGCTTAATCAGAGTAATACTTACTCTCATTATTGTTATAGTTATTGTTATTATTTTATTTATTCTGGTTTCTTCGCGTCGCTAGAAAAAAAATTTTATCGATCATTTGTTATCACGTTCGTGACAATCACGAAATGTAATTTTTTATCGTGTTCTCATGATTTCGAGATATGTAGATACTATTCAGGAACAAGTGTACGTGATATTTAAAATTAATATTAGAATTATCTTTTCTTCGTTTCATTTTTATTGTAATTTTATAATTTCAGGATACTATTCGCGAGAAACTCGCATACACTATACTCAAAATTAATATTAAAGTTTGGAATAATTGTATTTGTTATATCAGAGTTTCTTTTTTTTCAATTTCATTCTTTTGAATATTTTTTCACAGTTTCTTCGTCGAAACTGAAATTGATACAATGCGACCTCCGAAAATAATTCAATGTTTCAATTACGTGACAATTATCTTATTCGGTGATCTTGGGAATTTCATTCGAATCTGACGAAAATCGATTCTCCCGCTTTTGTTTTCCTCGAAAAGAGTGTTCGTCGAAGCAGTTGTAAAGAGAAGAAGAGAAACCGTTCGAGGTAACGGAAACAGACTCGTTCGCGATTCCAGTAATCGAGTCATAAACCTGTCCTCGGCTACGTGAGGTCGGTGATAAGCAGTTGACTGATAAGATCGTCTTCTCTTCGATCTCTGCGTAAGATCGTTCTTTGGAAAACGAACGAATTTTCCTCTTTCTTTTTCCTTACCTTGTTCGCCTTGTTTATGCGTTATGAATATGTCTTTGACTTTATTGTTATCTTCCTCGTCAGTCCGTGGATTTTTACGCGTCTCAAAATTCGAGGTCTCTATTTCCGACATAATATATATATATATATATATATATATATATATATATATTCGAAGCGAATATTTATACCATTTGAAATTTGCACGCGCTCTGAGTATTGAAAATGTAAGCTCGTCAATTTTGAACATTCAAAAATTTAAATTCGCTCATTTTGAATATTCAATAATTTAAAGAACTCGCGAGTTCAGAATATTTGAAAATTTGAGTTCGCGAGTTTTGAATATTTGAAAAATTCAAACTCGTCAATTTTGTATGTTCGAAAATTCAAACCCGCGAATTTAGAATTTTGAAAATTTGTATTCGTTGAACAGTGCTCGATTAGTCACTCCTCGATTAGTTAAAGGATTGTTCTCAACAAGATGCAAGGAACGTACACTCGCGCGACTGGGAGAAGAACTCGATTTTGTAGAAAATGGCGCGGGGGGTTAACGAGAAACAGACGTGCAAACCGGTAGAAACAATTGGTCGATTCGTTCGCGGTTAATTAGAGAATTGCAGCGATGAAAATACTCGTCTGGCTCTTAATTCAATTCAGCCAATTAGCTCTCTCCGTCCCTCTACTCTCCGGCGACCATAATCTCCCCTGCCAACCTTGTTTCTCGAAGCGCGTGTCTCTAAACAGACGAAGACACGCGCGTTCGACGTTAGAATTATCCGACTATAATATTCACTCATAACGGAGTGATCCACGATGAAACACACACGACGCAGAGGAAAAACAACTCGAAGCCTCAAATTTTTAGCACGTTACACACGTACGTTTATTAATAAGTTTATCAAATTTTCGCGAATCATTTTGGTTTTAAATTCAATTTTCTTGAATCGTGTAATAAGTTTATTTGCACTGTCAATGATGAAATTAATCCGTGTTACAAATTGGTTGATTGTTCTTTAATTCTATGATTGTTCTTAAGTATTTCTCTTCGTAATTGTTATCTGTAAAGAGAATTAAATTATTCCAGTGTTGATAGTACAGTAAATATCTCGATGAATTTCAATCGTAGATCCAATATTTTCTGCAACGATGAATCGTTCTTTTAACATTTTAACCCTTCGAATTCGTACGTCACGTTGGAAATTGTTTGAATACAAATTATCACACTTTAAATAAATTGCATAATAAACAAACAAACAAACAAACAAACATTGCATTTTCGTGCGGTACGTTAATTTATCTTAAAATAAATACAAGTGGAATGCAAGTTGAAAGGGTTGAACATTGTGTACTACATGTTCAATTTCATATTGCACTTGAAGTGTTTCTAGCCAACTGGTTTCCTATTTGCAGTTTTAAGCAACTACGTGCATCGTCCATTTTTGAATTTTCGTTTTGTTTTTATGTCCCCAAGAACGAAACTTCCCCGAGGGGCGAACTGACGTTTATTACAAAATTTAATCAATTCCAAATTTGGTAATATTATTTTAGATTGAATCAAAGAAGGTTCCCTGGTGTTCGTTCGTTTGATCTGCACGCGGAATAAATTTGTGGTTCAAAGTTCGACTCGTCCGGCTGTCCTAGGAAAACTGGGTCAAAGTCGTACTGGTTTTCGTCGACGAAAAAAAAAAAAAATGTCACGAAAGAAAGAAAAATGTGAATCATGCGCACAAAATACGTGCATCGCGGTTTGCATAATCGAATTTTGTTTGAACGTGTTGTAACATACCGGTCGAAGGTTGCAGCTCTAGGGATAAAAACTCCCTAATTAGATCCGATTGTAATTGGGTCGCGGACTGTTTTACTGTCATACTATATTATTATACTACGCTATATACTACTATTATATTATGTAATATATAATATATATAGTATATAAAAATGGTATATAATAATAAATCAGTAAAAAGCATTGAATTTCACCGTTGCGTACATTAATTAACCTAGTTAATAATGAAACAATTTACCCCAGTTGAGCAACAAAATAATTATCAGCAAAAATAAATGCAAACGGAAGCGCGCCGCGACCACATCGAGAGCAAACCGAGTTCGAAGGTTTAACATTCAGAGAGACCTAGACAGATTTTCACGTGGATTGCGGAAAATCCAGAGATCCAATTTTCCACCAGCCGTTCCGCGGCTAAAAGTTTTTCATCGAACCGGAAAGAGAGAATTCGATCTCGTCGTTCCTCGTCGTTCCGGGAATTGCCGTAACTTCGCGAGACAGAAGTTTGTTATTTTGTTTTGTTTGAGTTTTCAATAAAAGGAAAAAAGTGATCTTTTCTTAATTAGGGGAAACAGCGGAATAAAACCTCGAGAAACGTTACTTTTCTTCGGACAAACACGAAGTTCGCTCGATCGTCGAGGAATTGTCGTGAAGTTTCCAACGTGAACGAGGCTACATTGGAAACTTCCCGGCGAGCGAGTTAATTGCACGCAGTTTCACGCGGCACCGCGAAATTAATCCGTGCCCCGGTGAGAGCGGTTGCGTAACGGAGGCTCGTCGATTCGCAGACGACGCATAACGACGGATCCGTTGGAAGTGGATTATGAAATGAGTTACGATCGCAGCTCGAGAAAGCTGCGTTCGTTCGTTTTACTGCCGTTTCTGTCTGAGCCAGAGCGTCAGACAGAGGTGGCAACGTGCTTTGCTTGCACGCTTTACGCGGGCAACTTGTCTACGAGGAGCAATTTGATCAAACAAACAGACAAAGAGACGGTTGTTTATCGTCGTTATCTATATTCTCGATGAGAATCTTTATCATACGCTCGAGAGATAACGGAGGTCGCATGAGCGGAAATTTATTTCTTCGCCAAGAGATTGGACCATCGCGATTAATTAGTATACATATATTGTATGTGTATAAATACAAATATACAGTTAGTACATATTATATGTACGAATGTAAATTTACATTAACATACATTTGTTAATTTTCATTAATTATTATAGTATTTTTATCAATTGTAAAAATTCTGCACAATTTAAATTTCAAAATAAACTTTCATGTTTACGTACAATCACTGTAAATCTTATCTCGCATTACAATTTGTTTCTAATAAAAAAAAAAAGTATTTTATATTTTCAAAATTTTATTTCGTGAAAATTTTTAACACGGCGAGACTTCGTTAGATTTCCTTCATTGTCACATCGACAACGCGTCTTATCGTATCGAGCAAAGCTCCTCCTCCTTACAGTTACAAGTCACGATTGGTTTCGATTTGAGAAAAAAGGAAGCAGATTGCAACTTCAACAACAGATTGCAAAGAAATTCAATTTCTTTAAATAGAATGCGTTAACAAGTAATAAAAATGAGAAATAACTGTCTCGCTGTTTTGTGTCTAGAGTAATGTTCGTACAATCGCTTCTCTAACAAGAGCGTCGAGTATTATTGGGAATGAAAAACCCGATGCACGGCGGAGCTCGCCTAGCTGTTATTTATCGTTGCCTGCGAACACTGCCATCATTTTGTCACACGTTATTGATCGTCATCGGTATTTATGCATTCCTCGAGCACTTCTGAATCGATCGCACGTTGACGTTACTACTTACGTGCCTAGGAACGATCGTATTATATTATCGTCTCGTTTACACGGGCTCGCTTGATAATACATCACGCGGGTAAATTGATAAAAAGAATTAAACGGTCGTGCGTCTCAAAAGTGCGAGCCGTATAAATCTGACACGGGAGCGTGAGTCAGAAACGCGAGGAGGAGTACACGTCGTACATGGATTGTGTTCATAAACACGTTACATCGCGCTCATCAGCCATGCGTAGTTTTATTCTGGGTTTATCGAGTCGTGTTCTCGACTGCCCAGTCGAAATTTCGTGTCTGCGTACTGAACCCGAACGAATGGGACTAAAGTGGGAAATTTGTGAAAATACGTATAACGTAAACGAGAAAGACACGCAGTAAATCGAAATTCATTGACGAAATTTACAGTGACGCAAAGCTATTAGTGAATCTACATTGAAAGGCCCAGAAGCAACTGTTCCGACTAGGAAATGAAGACGACTTTTTACCATAGAATTTTATCGATGCGCAAACATTCGAATCGATAGAAAACAAATTACAGGCGCGATCGCCACTCCTACTCGAGGTCTGCGCCACGCCCCCTCGCGAATCACGTGACCAAATCAACCAATCGCTAATTTTCGTTGCATCACCTAAAGTCACCCCCGCTAAAGTCACTTTCAGTGACAAAATCACTTCAGCTGATGTATTTGCAAGATTAGAATGAAAAATTATGAATTGTTCGCATCCAGTGAAATTGATATTTTTAGTGTCAATTATGTCATTAAAATTTATCGACGAATTAAAAAAATTATTACGAAAGATTACACCAAGAGAATCACAACGAACCTCCAACGACAATGCGTCGCTTATGAGTCTTCAAAATCATTGAGATATTTCAATGAATGAATGAATCTCCAGCAACGTGTCACCGTAATAAATCTGCAAGATTAAAATGGAAAATTAACAGTACATTCGGCGAAATTGATCGTTTCTCTTGTCGAGTGCATCACCAAAATTTCGGATCTAGAAAATTGATGAATTATTACGAAAGCTTGCATTAAAAAAATTGCAACAATGAATCACCAGAGTCCACGAGGTTAGATTGTGAAAAACTACGTGTTGCTCGTTTGACGACGTTACACTGATAATGCTAATATCAAAGTACGTCACCAAAGTTTATTCAGATCTCCAACAATGCGTCACCTATAAATCTACAAAACTGCTCACTCGAATACACTGACATAGAACCACTTGGTCAAGTATCTACCATCACGTCTACGAGTACTTTGCCAAAGTCTATTCAAATGTACCCAACAATGTACCGATAAATCTGCGAAATTACCGTGAGAGATCACGAACCGTTCATTTGGATACGCTGATGGTTTTAATCGTCGAGTACGTACCTCGATTCTCTTGTCTGTTTGTAATGATTTCTACAAATCGTCACAATATTCGAACACTGTACGTAATGTAAATATTTCGTAAAAAAAAAAAATCCTACAACAATAAATCTGGGCTTTGAGAGAATATATAATGATACAAACGAGAATACAAGACATTTCAATTTCCATTTGAGAACGATAAATAATAATGAATAATAACGAAATTTAAAAAAGTAACAATAAAGATTCCAAAATATTTTCCCATCATGTTACATGATGGGAAAATGCAGACGCTTCATGTCGAAGATGCCACAAATTGAAAACTTCCTTTGACGATTTTTGGGCCTCTCTGGAGACTCCATTTTTTCACTCCAATTCTCAATATTAAATAAAACGATGAAAATTCAAGAGGTTGCAGCACCTCGCACTCAAAGATCAGCAAACCCTTTGCTGAATTGAAGGGGAAGATCTTCGAAAAATATCAATATCTGAAAGAAAGATAAAAGTTAAATTTTTTTATTCTTCCCAAATATTTGATTCTCTTGTTTAATAAGAAAATTTGAATACGAACGCTCAAGTTTCGCAAACAGTATTCGAACGACTAAAAAAATCATTGACTTCTCAAAGAAACAACGCTAGCGTCGTTTCCTTTTGTCGACAATATAATTTAATGTAACTTCACGGTAGCTGCGCATGTTCTCCGTTTCACGAGTGTGATGGTTAAATAGCAACACACTTTTGAGAAACGACGGCACAGCTGACGTTGTCGCAAGATGTTGTTAAAAACGATCTCGCGAAATTACAATCGCGGTTTCAACACGGAAGTACACACTTTGACAGTTATATCCCAAGAGCGAAGAGAGAGAGAGAGAGAGAGAGAGAGAAAGAGAGGGACGAGACGAGAAAAAAAAAAGAAAAACAAAGAAAGAAAGGCTGTTTGTAAACGATCGCGAAGAGCGTAAGAGAGTCGTGGTGTCTCTCGGATGCTCGGTGTTTCTTCTTGTTGGATACTGTTGGCGGGCACGGGAGGTGGGGGACGCGGCCGAGGAGACAGTCTCGCGAGGAGGCGAGTGCCTCGACTGCGTATAAATACAAGCAGCCTGCCTCGTTCCCGCTTAGTCGCTGCGATACCCGATTCACGTGACGGCCCGTCTCGATTTCTCCGTCTCTGTGTGTGCATGCGTGTGTGTGTGTGTGTACGTGCGCGTAATCGCCGATATACACCTCTCGACTTGCCGCGGGCCAGCGCCATCGGGGCACGGGTGGTGGTGGTTGTTGCAACGTTCGAAGAAAACAAGGGGAGGAAGAACGAGACGAGAAGAGAAAAGGAGGAAAAGTGAGAGAAAGTCCGGCCGATCGCGTCTTCCTGGAAGATCGCGCGCGCGCGCGCGTGCGTGTGTGGTCCTCGGTTCTCGAAACGGACGAGTCACTCTCTCGATCGGCGATTTCGTTATCGACGACCCTCGTCGCGCCGATCTCGCGGTGGTTTCGAAGGAAGCGAAGGAACACCGCCGCTGTCAGGAAAGTCGGAGTCGGAGTCGGAGTCGGAGTCGGAGTCGTTCACCTGAGAGCCGTCCCCTCCCAAGAGAGAGAGAGAGAGAGAGAGAGAGAGAACGATGGAAGCGACGCTCTCCGCGTGAAAATCGCCAGCAAGGACTACTCCCGATCTCGTTTCTTCGTTCTCTCGGTTCACTGCTCGCGAACCGTTATCGAATTATTCGTTCCGAAACAGGTTGTCTCGAAGGATCGAGACGGATCTCGATCGCGAGAGAGACACCTGTGACGAGACTCACGGACGGACGAAACAAAGGTCGGATTGGTTGACAACGTTGGAGAGGCAACGGGACGAGGGGGGAAACGAGTTTCCAACGAAGGCTCGCTCGACTTGGGCCAGAAAATAGAGAGAGAGAGAGAGTAGAGAGCTTCGCTGCAGTCTCCGTTCTTGCGTTCGCGATTCTTCCTCTTGGGTCAACGATCTGTCGGTGGATCAACGCGACGGTTGTTGGCGTCGCGGACGCGTGCTTGCCGTCTGGTTATACACAGAGAGGATACGACAGACACACAGGCAGGCAGGCTGGCTGGTTGGTTTACAGGTGATTCGGTGGTGGTTCGTCGTTAGACGCGCGCGGGTTTCACGAGTGAGGAGTGAAAAGGCGGTCACTCGGTACGCCGCCGTGGCTGCTTTCACCGGCCACGGAATAATGCCGATCGGGCGTTAACGGTACGCGCGTGCGGTTCCTGCCTCTTTCTTCGTCCCAACGACGCTTGGTTGTAGTTGTAGTTGTAGTTGTTATTTCGCGTCGTGTCGTTGCTGGTCGTGGCCGATCTCCGAGGGAGGAGAAACGATGGCCGATCTCGGATGATCGGTCTCTCTCTCTCTCTCTCTCTCTCTCTCTCTCGGGTGTGTACAGTGCGTGCGCGTTTCGCTCCCTCGTGTTCTCTCGAGACTCACGGGTGTCGCAGTTGGATCGGCGACGCTGAAGGCGAAGCGCGTCGATCTCCCGAGCGGATATACGTAGCATGGAAACCAAGATGTACATCAGCAACAACGAGCCACCGTCGCAGAACAACGGCCACTCGGCCGCCAAGTACGCCTCGACCAACTCGATCCCCTCGATGATGGAGAAGGAGTCGTCGTTCGCGAAGCTGATCGGCGCTGTCGGCCGGAGAGACTCGAACGCGGTGCTGAGAGACAACAAGGGAAGACGGCACAGCGTGCTGGAGGATCTGAAGGCGCGACGGGACAGCCTGTTTCAGCGAGCGCGGCGAGGCAGCGCCGCCGAGGAGAAGGAGAACGCGAACGCGAAGCAGGAGCGCAAGGAGAAGAGGCGGGCCAGCGAGTGCGTAAACAGGAGGTCCTCGGTGTTCTACGTGTCGCAGGATCTGCTCGAGGAGAACCAGGAGCTGCTGGAGAACGAGAGGGTGCAGCAGGCGAGCAACGAGGGGAAGAAGGGCCGCAGGAAGTCGTGGCACATCCTGGCCAAGCCGCCGAAACTCGATCGCAAGAGGAGAAAAGGGATCGCCGGCGTGCCGAGCCAGGCCGGAAGCACCGACGGACTTCACGGCCAGGCCAGACAGAAGAGGCCATCCTGGTGGAATATATTCGTGCCCGACTCCGTTGCCAGGTATTTATTCACCGCGTCGCACCGTGTTCCTACCGGGTCCACCAAGTCGCTTGTTTCAAATGTGATACACTTTCCGCGACGGTGGAAATGGAACAGATAACAGAATGTAAAGATATTTCTAAATTTTTCTACGTACGATATGATGTTAGGTACGTGTACTTGGTTTGCGCGCACTAAGTTTTAATTATACTCGAACAACACGTATCCAAGACGGCGGAACCATTTTGTTGGAACTAGTACAAATTATATTCGTCACGAAATTATTCACGATGGTTGCAGTAAAAAGTCGGTCGCTTTTTGTCACTTCTCGAAGACGATTTCCCGCGAGAAATATAATACTAATCTCGAAGCGATATTTACATCGGCGGATTGCCTTGCCTCTACGAATCTTTTGCTCCAGTTTATCTTTCGACGTAACTCTCGTAATTCTTAATCTTCTGTCCACCTCATCTCGTAAACGCTCTATGGGATTGAGGTCAGGATTCTTGTGGCGGATGCGGTAACGTACGTGTAGTAACCGCTCTTCGACAATTTCAGGCGAATGCTTCGGATCTCGTCGTCTCGTCGAGAGTTGATCACATTTTCTGGCAAATTTTATTTATCCACGCTTTCTTTCAAATATTCCTCCCGCAGAATTTTCAAATATTTCACCTTGTCTAAAATCCCATTGATGGAAATAAAATTTCCCACTCCATTTGCTGCCGTGCCATCATATTTTGCTGTGGATCATAGACTTTTCTTGGATTTAATTTTGTACCGTTTTACGATCGCCACCAACCAAAAAACGTCAAATTTACTTTCATCGGAGAACAATACTGTACTCCAGAAAGAGTCGCCTTTGTTGATAAATTCTTTGGCATATTTTGCACATAAAACTCTATTATTATTGTTATAACATATAATAATAATTATTATTATACTAATGCATAGTAATAATAGTTGTTCTCATTCTTAATGTATAATGAAAATATACCCGTGCATCACACGTGAACAAATTTGAAAAAAATTGTTGTTCTATCTTGAGATTCCATGTCCATTTCTATTGTAGGTAGATGCATCGTGTTTTAAACGCTTTCGTCGGGCCATGAATACTGCGCGTACGTCTTGTAAGAGCGCGATGCCTCTTGTGAAACTCTCGGACGATAACGGGACATGGTCGTCTCCTCTATATCTCTCTGTTATCTTCTCGTGCAACTCTACGGTTTTTCGAGTGAAAAATGGCTTTTGCTAGAACAGAAGCTGCTTGCTCGCGTTGCGACGCGGATGGGAAGATAACGTTGAACGTTGTTTTCGCTCGCGGATGAAAGTCCGGTTCGTATCGATAATTTCGAATTCTGACCGGTTTTCGCAGTCTCGTGCTTTTATTTTCGTGGAAATCAAATGGAATAAGTCGATGTCAACTTAAAAAATCGTCGAGATAATTTAGAATTTTAGAAATATTTCGCTTTCTGAAAACTCGAGTGATCAAGAAATTGAAAACAATTTATTTATTAGTCTCGAAATCAGGTTAATACAACTCTAGAAAAAAGGAATGTTCTTTTCACTGACCGAGAACTTTAATCGTCGAACGTGAAATGAAAAATTATATTAGAAAAGGAGAAAGACACTAACAGTGAACGTAAGAAGTTATTTATTAGCGTCGAGACGAACTTGCGCGACACAGACTCTAGAAAACTAGGAACAACTGTTCTGACTAGGAAATGAAGACGACATTTTTGCCATAAAATTTTATCGATATGCAAACATTCGAATCGATAGAAAACAAACTACAGGCGCGATCGCTCAGTGCCAAACAACGCCACTCCTATTCGAAGTCTAGGCCACGCCCCCTCGCGAATCACGTGACCCAAATCGACCAATCGCTAATTTTCGTTGCATCAGCGTTGCACCTGAAGAGGTCCGATTTTCTGCGTTACTCCCGCTAAACTTTGAATGATAAAAACAGAAACTTTAGTAATCGCAAAATTAAAAACTGAACATGTAACAATTTATTCGTTAACTTTGAGACAAACGTGGTTCTGAATCTATCTATTATACTTATTAATTATAAAATACAAATATTATAAATTATATATATGTGTATAATTAAAACTTTAATAATCATTAAAAATTAAAAACAAACGCGCGCAAATTAATCTCAAATTTGCACTATTTTGATAAATAATTTTTATTTTTATTTAAATTTTTTTTTTTATATTAAATTCACGACGATCAGTTGGGGGGGAAAAAATAATTTTCACTTGTACGACAAGCATGTACAAGTTGGAAGGAGAGATTTTTTTTGTTTTTTTTCTCGGTATGTGTGTTATATCACCGTCGGCAGAACGCGATTACAACAGTGGATTAAAATTTCAAGGAAAGAATCGCGAAACAGGTGCACCGTGCAAATATTTAGACAAGTCAACGTGTCGTTGAAGTCGTAATCCGAGCCTGGGGTAATCATGTCACTTTTACAGACAGCCGTATTAGCATCTGGGCGATAACGGGAACGTTTCGGTACACAGAGCGATACCAAAAGCGCTTTTACCAAACGAATTTTTGCATGATCTGTTTGCGTTGCGTACGTAACAGGAGTGGAAAGTGCCTTGTGTCAAAAACATTTGCACGCGTTTCGTCCCTCCGCGAAGCGGCGAGATCGTTAATATATACGTGTTTCTTCATCAAACGACCTGACGTCGAGCCGTCTTGCTGATAAATCAATTACACGTACCGCGTGCGCGATTCCGCGCTTCAGTGCTTGCATCGTCATTCTCAGTTTTTTCTTTGTTTTTTTCTTTTTTTCTTTTTTCCATTGAACGAGAAGCGTCGTTTTGAAATTATTAAACGACGCTTCTCGTTCTTTTAGTTAAGTTAAATAACAGCAATCGTTAAATGTTTCTTGTAATCGATGATGCAACAATTTATGTATAAAATTTGCTCCTCTCTTTTGTTTTCATTTCAAGTTAAACGGTAGTCGAGTGTTTCTCTACGTTATTCATCGAAAATGAAACAATTATTTTAGTTGAAAGAGGGTAATAAATTATATAAATATGCTTGAGTAAATGTATCGAAGAGCTGATGTATGTATTTAAGGATTAATTGTTTTACCTGTTAGAGGAGTTCAGAGAGGATAATGAATTATACAAATATGTTTGAATAAATGCTCAAACGTGTCATCTTTCGTCAATGATCGATCAGTCGATGTCAACGACAGACTCGAATTAAAAATTATTCAGATGCATAGTTAGACGCACCGTCTTGGTGGAAGTTTCGGTAAGTTTCGATAAGGATGGAAACTGCAAATTGAACAGCACGGAGAAACCGAAAAAATCGGTCGATCTCGCCGATTTCCTCGGACTCGGACGGGGGGAAATTTTTCTGTAGTTCCTCCTCGTAGCGCGTTCGTCGGTAATCCCACGATTTCTCCGCGCAACTTTAATCGGAAATCGAGCGAAATCGTGATTCAACGTACGTACATGCGTTTATCGTCTTGATCAGACATAAAAATCGATTCCCGCCGTCGACGCGAGAGACACGGTCATTGAATTTCCACGCGTTATTGTTTTCGATATCGATTTTTCTGTCTTCTTTTTCAAGACATCGAAGTATCATCTCCTTATCTGTGAGTAACAAGTTCGAAGATCGTTTTTCGATCGTTTTCTATCAGTAGGAACGATACCACGCGGAATAACCCATTCGACGAGGTTCGTTCGATGCACGGACGACGATAGATAGATAATCGTCAACTTGTCGTTGATCTTTTAATCTCGATGTACGTTGCGATCTCGATCGAGCCAAATTGGCATCGATGATCAGATTGTATCAGATTAATGTCGACGCCGATGTTTCGATCGTTAAATTGCCGTAACAAAGAGAGGAAAAGGAAAAAAAGGAACGTAACCTTCGTCGATTACTCGCACATTTTATTGCCAACTAAACGCTAATTTTATTGCTGTTCCAAGCATCGACATAATTATCCCCTCCCCTCGGCCAGTTTGACAATCGAACGTTGCACGTTTCGAGATGGTGCAATCGTTATTCTTTTCTTTTTTCGTGTTCCGCTCGGCGTGGAATAAATTATATTTATATTTACAGCGAAGAGCGTAATTGTGCCAGTGATAGTGAAAAATTATCAAACTCCGTAAAGAAAGATCTATTTGTTTTCGTTTATTTTAACAGTCTATTTTAACAACAAAATCCAAACGTGTTAAAACTAAACTTACTTATCGCGGTTTTGAAGAATGAAATTCTCTCTTACAATATAAATCTCGCTGCATGATTTTTCTTGTTTCACCATTTTATTCAAACTTGAAACTTGAATTTTCTAATGTTTCAATTTTTACAATTTTCGAAAAAAACAAAAGTATCTTCATTTTCCTAGATAATGTAAAATCATGTTCGAAGAATTAACGAATTAACAATTGTCTGAGTAAAAGACAATTCACGCTTTGAGGTGAAATCATGTAGATCGTTATATTAAATTAAATTACCGACAATTTTTCCTTTTATTTATTATTTATATTTTTTACAATTATATATTTTTACAATATTCTTTATATCATTATTACATATTTAATTTTCAATTTTTAATTTGATTATTTATTGTTATTATATTTTCGTAATATTCCTCTTACATTATTTATCTTACATTTCCTTAATTGCGTCAGCTGCTTCTATCGAACGTCGTACGAATCGTTATTTCATCACACGTTAACATTTCGAACGCAGCAAGCATTCTCGGCGCGCGAATATTTCCCTGTATACTACGTGCGAGTTAGCAGGTACTTTACAAAGTACCAACACCAATCATCTATATATTCAAACAGTATAATTTGATTTATGTGCGTAGGTTTAGGTTCCAAGTGATTAGGTGTAATTAAGTTTGGCTCGAGTTCAGTTAGATTTATGTTAAACATAATTACACACGGCTAGATTCGGATTACCTACCATTTGATCCGATTAGATTAGGCGTGATTACGTACGATTGAATTTAGCTTAAATTCGAGTACGTTTAAATCTGGTGCCATTAACGACACTACAGTTCGTACAGTGTGCTCGCGTTACTTCGTCTCCTTCTCAATCTATATAGATTTTACGAAAAAATTTCATACTTTTATAGTTATTCTTCATAGTTTCGTTTTCTCTGTTCACGTATATCTTTCTTCGTCGGTGATAGATTTCTATGGAAAATAAGAGAAGTAGTATTTATATACTTAATTGTATATTTATAATTTGTTTATGCACGATTATTTATGATTAAATTTAATTCGGATTCATTATTCTCAATAGTTTCTTCGCAATTGACAGATTTTTTGTGAAAAATAAAAGAACAAAGCTTCTTTTCAATTTTCAATGATATTCGCATCCAACTGGAGAAACTGTAATGTATTTACGATTAAATTTAGATCACCTTCAAATAATTTTAAATTACTACTGTTAACAATATTACTCGCGTTATTTCATCACTGAAAGTGATTTTAGAAAATTGGGCCTCTTCAGGTGCAACGCTGATGCAACGAAAATTAGCGATTGGTCGATTTGGGTCACGTGATTTGCGAGGGGGCGTGGGGTAGCGAGCGATCGCGCCTGTAATTTGTTTTCCACCGATTCAAATGTTTGCACATCGATAAAATTTTATGGCGAAAATGTCGTCTTCGTTTCCTAGTCGGAACAGTTCTGGGCCTTTCAGTGAGACGAATCGCACTGGGGTGCAAGTCGTGCAGTTTTTTAATATCAGATTTCATTTGATGAAACATAAAAGAAGACGAGATTTCACAATTTCTTTTCAACTTCTGTTAACATGATATCCGCGAGTATCTAACGAGAGACAAAACACAACACCCTGCGGTTCGTGCATTCTCGAGTAAGAGCAAAAATCGAGCCGGAAACTACACGGAGGAAACAAAAAGATAAAAATCTACGACGATGATTTCCTCGCGTATCGCGTAGACGTTCGCGATTGAGGGGATTTCCAATTTTTATTTCCCGCGAGAGCGCATTGTTCCCGATCGAAGAAGAGAGAAAAAGGAAAATATTCGGTCGACTGACCAGACTTTTTCCCGCTGACGAGGAAAATTTACCGAGGAAATTGGGTCGACAACGGAAACACACATTCGCAGGCCCTTCCGCTTGGCTCCCTGAAAAATTGGCAGCTAGGTTTCGACATTGGTAGTCGGTTTTTTCCTTCTCTCCGCGTATCGTTCGATGGATCTCGAACGGTCGTTAATTTTTGATGGTTTTCCCAGTTTGATTCACGGCCGCGTGCTCCGTCTGATTCAAATAAAAATCCGTCTTCCCGTCTTCCCGTCTTCTCGGGAAGAATTCTTGAAAAACACCGGCTGGAGGGAGATCTTTCATCGTCGAGCCCCGTTTTACGAACGTCTTGGAACGAATTGTTTCAATCGGCTCCTCTCTTTATCTCCGTCGATAAATTTACTTCGCCCCGTCTGTTTCTTCAGCTCGAGTGAAAATGAAATTTATATATTTTCTTTTTATTGCAACGTATATATGTGTGCGTGTTTTCCTATTGCAAGTAAAAGTACAATTCGGAATATTTATTTGCAAAGCCAACGTGTCACGTGGAATTTCCACTTGCTTGGATCACTGTTCGAACGATCGAAGTGAAATATATTCCGCGCAGTAATAATTTATACACATGTACATGATGATTGTACAAAATACTATAAAATAGATAATGCCATAAAAGTATAATAATATAAAATAGATAATACTATAAAAATATGTAAAATGTATTTTATTACGTTACATATTATATTACATAGTGTCATCAAATAAAAATATTTTGAAACATGTGTAATAATCTACGTACGTATATAACACACGCACAATAATTTAAAATATATTTTACGTCATCGCTCTCTAGATTTATATATATATTTAAAGTACAAAGCAAGTATTTCCTGTACATTGTCGCGAAATATAATATAACTGGAGAAACGTAAAATTCTCTTTTTTTCAATTAAAAAAGAGTAAAAGGTAAATTTCGAAAGAAAGAAAGAGAGATGAACAAATTCGTAAGTTGAAACGACGCGGCCGTCGGCAGGGGAATGCGCGAGAAATTTATCGAGACGGAGCGCGGTTGCATCTGAAAACCGGTCGAACGTCTTAAAATAGCTGTCTGTATTATTCCTCGCTCTTCTTTCCCTTTTTTTCTTCCCTTCTGTCGAAATCCTTATTTACCGCAAGATTTCGCGCTTGAAAATTTTCTCAGCAGTCTCAAGCGCGAAATCTGTGATCGTATCTGATCGTATCTCTGCGAAATTTTCTTTCCTTTCGAACGTTTCATCGCCTCGAGTAATTGGAAATTGCGTCCGATCGGTGATACTCTAACAAACGAGTGTCTCCTTCGCTGATTAATTGATCAATCCCAAAGCAAACCTTTCGAAGAGGAAAAGTACAGAGAGAAAATAAAATTTTTCAGTATTTTTACAATTCTTTTTAAAGGAAAAAAAAAACACTTTTCCACTTGCTGCGTGATGACGAAGTGTCTTGGGGGGGAAAAACGAAATTAGAGTAGGCAAAGTGGAGGTTTGTAATGCTTTGTAACGAGACCATTTGAAAGTCGATTACTTTACGATTATTTCTATCTTTTTTTACAAAGTTATAACAATCTATCAAGGTATCGATGATCCTTCGCTTAAATAAATTTCGATGCGATAAAATACTTACTCCTACATTGGAAACATCTTGTATCTGTCAGAACACTGACGGTAAAATTTTGTTGGAAATGTCACTCAAAATGTGCCTCACATGCAAATGCTCGATAAAATATATTATTCGCGTTGAAATTCCACGCGCGCGTTCACTGTTTTGCTCAGTCACTGTACGTTTCTGCTAATTAAATTCTGCCACGAAGAACGGAGATTTTAATTGGCCGAAACGTGTCTCGAAACGAGAGGAGAGAAGGAAGAAGCGAAGAATTTGAAGCACGCTGAGATTGCGTACTTTCTTCCTCTTTGACTCTCTTTCGTACGGAAGGAAGGAAATTAAAGACCGCCAGAGTACGGCCAGATGCACGAATTGACTTTAAAACGCGTGTTCTCCTGCGTTCCGAGGGACAAGTTTCGTTTGCGCGATACGACGTTCCAGAAGAATCGTCTTTCGATGTTAGTTCTTCACCTTGCTTCCAAATAAACAAAAAAAAAGAGAGAGAAAATTCGACTTCTGAAGTTTGTTTTATAAAAAATATTTCGTCTCTTTCGGCTTACAAAAAAAGCAAAAATGGTTCGTTTTTATTTCGAATTTCTCCAAAGTGTATTGCAGATTTCTTTTATTCAAATGTTTTGAAATTTTTTGAAATTTATAAATCTAGTTTGTCAACATGTGACGCTAGGCCTTATCACTGAAAGTGATTTTAGCGGGGGTAACTCAGAAAATCGGGTCTCTTCAGGTGCAACGCTGATGCAACGAAAATTAGCGATTGGTTGATTTGAGTCACGTGATTCGCGAGGGGGCGTGGAGTAGACCTCGAGTAGGAGTGGCGTTATTTAATTTGTTTTCTACCGATTCAAATTTTTCTCGTTTATTTGAAAATGTACAAAAGTACGAAAAATTTTCGTTCTTTTCAGTCGGAGAAAAAGAAAAATCGACTGTCGCGTGAGGTGCGACGCTGGGCTCTCAAAGGAAGTCGACGCGTCGCAGATAGATACATACGTTAGCGAACATGTTGAGAACAATGTTAGCGATCAATGTCGCGTATATAAAACGCGCGACGAGCCGACCGACATTTCGCCGGTGCCAATAATGCGTTTGGCAAGTCGCGCGAACAACTCGACAACAGCGGTCACTAGAAATTGTTGCCTCCGGCGCGCAACATCTGTTCTCCCGCGCGTCGTTCGCTCCTCTTCGCGTGCCTTCTACATACGTGCCGTGAAAAATGTATCGCGCAACTTATTTGCGTTTCATCTCTGCCAGCGCGGTCGGCTCTCCGCGACCGTTATTTTCGTCCTCTGCGTCGTTTTTTTCTATTTCCCCGCTCTTTGGCCATCGTCAATTGTCAACAATTGCAAACGTTGCCCGCACGAGCAACGAGCGTTTAATTAACGTCTCTCAGCTACTGAAGGCTGGCTACAATGACTTTCGCGTATATCACCATTTTTTTGAACTGTCGCTCGCCCGTTTACGTTTCAAATTCTCTTTACACGAAGAAAATTACTTTTTTTTTTTTCAATTTCAAAACGTCAGCTTGGTTGAAGTTTTGCTCTAACGTGATTGCACGGTGTGAAACATCCGCCGGATGTAAATTTCACTTTTCTCGCAGAGTTCTTGCAGTCAGAAGTGTAGCCACGCGAGAAATCTCATTGTAACACCGAGAGGTTAAAAAGTAGATGCCAGCGGGGCTGGCGACACACGTAGCGCGCGTTTTATTTCAAAAATAAATCGACGACGACTCGAACGCGAGATCGTAGATTCGTAGGAGTGTAGATTCGAAGTTTCGTAAGTGGGCTGGTAATCCAATTAGCGATGGTTTCCAATTAGAGATTTCGTACGCGGTTGTTGCAACGCGACAAATTCTCAATGACGTTCTCTCGGTTTTGCCAGAGTCGTTTCCTTCGAGAAAAAAGATACTCCCTTGATTAGATACATGTATCTGGAGTGGATTTTTCTTTTTTTCTGACCGATTGACGCAGTGTTTGTCGAGAGTTGTATTTTGCAAGATCTAGGATTGTTTTTTCATTTTCTATTTTTACGACACGAAGCGTTTACGACACGAGGAGGAGGCTATTGATCTTCTCTGTTTTTCGTAAAAGGGAATTGTAACTTCTTTCTACTTTTGCACGCACTAATGCAAAAAATACTTTGACATTTTTCTCACAGATTTTTCTCACCAATCCGAGAACGACAAACAACTTGCCAATCAAAATAAAAAATAAGAATTAACTCTTTGAACTCGATTTGCATCTCTTGTACATACCTACTTCGGAGTAAATTAATGTACAATGGTGAAATTCAATTATTTATTTATTTATTACTGCTATTATAATATAATTAGTATTTTTTATAATTTTTTGAAGTTTGATAATTTTTGAAACAATTTCCAACGCGGCACACGAGTTTTGTAGCAAATTTGTATTGTTGTTTCCAACGTGACGCACCTAACCTAGAAAATACTCCTAACCTATAGTGTACAATATAATTTATTTTTTATAATGTTTTGAAGTTTGATAATTGTTGAAACAATTTCCAACGCGGCACACGAGTTTTGTAGCAAATTTGTATTGTTGTTTCCAGCGTGACGCACCTAACCTAAAAAATACTCTTAACCTAACCTAAATACTCGGTATGTCGTGGAAAAGATCGTGGAAAGTGAGTTTTTGCTCAACACGTCCGATCTGATGGGCAGAAGACCGAAGGCAGGAAATTAGATTCGAGCGTGGAGCGGATTTTATCCAAATAAATTCCGGCCGCGGAATTTTATGCCAGGTTCCGCGTGTTCGCTAAAAATACGTTGTTATGTCAGCTTGTTCTGTCTGTCCGCCGACGATACACATTCGCGTCGTCGGGAAATTTCGAAACGGTAAAAGTATGGGAACGCGTCGAAAGCGAGTGTTAATTAGACACGTATGGCTGCAGCCTCGTATTTGGTATCAATTGCAATGTAGGATCGACGCGGATCATTGCCCGGAGGTATTATCGATGCGAACGGTGTACGGCGCACGCTCGAGTCCGATTAGAATCTTAACCAGCTACGTGAAATTCATATAGATGTATGTATATATATATATATATATATTTTATAAATTATACATGGAGGTTATTGTGTTAGGAGTTACTGTGCCAGTATAAAAAATATTATCTAATTCGAAGTACATTGCAGGAGAGATTAATGACACTTTACGTGTAGCGTGTGATAAATATTGGAGTGTCTGCCAATTTTTACAGAATTGATTAAAAAATTAAGAATGTACATAATGATATATTTATTAATTGTAATAATAATATTATTATATTATGAATGACACGTTACGATATAATAACATAATAATACATATTAATATACGTGATAATATTTTAATATTTTAAATTTGAACTTCAATAAATAAATTAATTTCATTTCAAGCATGATATCTCGATCCTTCGATGAATTTGATCGACACATACTCTTCAAATATTTTATGAAAGGATAAGGAATCCTAAATTTATCTTGTCTCGCGTCTTTATACATTTTTTCTATATTCTTGAATATTTGGTCCATTCACACGTGTGGCGAGTGAATGGACACGTTGCCACTGCGTGTGATTTCAGAGTTCCGCCGATCGTTAGAATCAATTCTTTAACGAGCGATAAAAATCGATCCGCCATACGAGATTGTTTAGACTCCGCTATAAATCCATCCATGAATCTCTTCGCCGAAAAGATTTGATTAAATATTCGCGGTGAGTCAGTGAGCGGGGAGGGTTGATTCAGCGTCGTTAAACTGAAAATGCACGTGCCGTCAGTGACGTCAAAAATTGAGCGAAAAGCGCGCGATCCATCAGACCGCTGATCGAATAACAAAACGTCGAATACGACGTTGTATATACGTACTGCATCGTGCAAATAAGAATCGAGGATTCTCCATGGCAAACAAAGAGTTTATTATCTTATCGCGAGATGTGTGAAACGTTCTACATTCTACGAAATCACGGTCCACGATGTTGGATAGCAGACTCAAAAGTGCTCAAAAGTTTCCCTTTATTGTGGTCAAGCGTCTCCCTTCGTAAACGTTGCAACTTGTACATTCTGCCAGCGATTTTTTACAAAAAATTTTTTTACATAAAATATACAATGTCAATTAGAGATTCGCCTACACGGAGTGTAAATTCTTCTCTTACATTTTATTTCGTCAATTCTAACGACAGAAGTATAAACGTATAAACTTAGAAATTCGCTGTAATATAAATCTTGCCGATAATTTTCTGCAAAGTCAATTAGAGATTTTCCTTTTACATTCCATACCGTTATTAAAATGCTTTTAAATAGAAATACTACTTGTAATATAAATCTTGGCCGATTGGTGATTTTCTACACATAAAGTACAAAGTCGATTAGACATTTTTCTACACGAAATAAATAAATTTCTCTTCCTTTTGCATTGCATAGAAATATAAAAATACCTAGAAATTTTATAGTCTACTTTGCCAGCGATTTTCTACGGGAAAATACAGAGATTTTATTTAACCGGCTGAAGAAGGTTAATCAGAGTGATCTGTCCTGTGGAGTGGAATAAGAATTTCTGCACAGACACGGCGGACCAGAACGAGACGCCTTTGGTCTTCCGCAGCAGTAGCGAAGCAGAGACTAGTTTGTGAACAACAGTTTCTACAAGATATGTTATATGCATAAACTTGGTTTATCCTCGAGAGCATACATGTCTATATATATTACACACACTGAAAACTGTGTTGAAAAAAGTAAACTGCACGCAGGTGCGCGAGTCATCTCCGATCTCGAAGACACGAGGTTGGAAGATTTCTTAATTTTAGATACTTTATTACTAAATAATGGAATTGTGTACATATGTAATAAATTATAACAATAATTTGCATCAGTAGTACCTGCTTATTCTAAGCTTAACCTATTATACTATTTATTACGATTAATATTATTTGCGATTGATATGATATTTATTATGATTTAGTATGATTGTCGTACATATTTACAGTTAACAGCTTCTGTGGAGTGGCTTATAATGGAATTAGTATGTAGGAACATCAAGTTATAAAAAGCAAAAGTAAACCTACTTGTGACAGATTGGAAGGTCTAAAAATGCGTGCGACCGATTGAGCGAGTTATTCTGAGAAAGTAGAATCGCGAAGGGCGTGCACCAGCCTGGGAAAGTGACGTTCACTCGCGCGGACACGCAGGACGAGAAAGTCGCGGGCCGTCGTTACGCACGCGGCTCGCGTGCGTGTGCGATTCGCTTCGACCGTTTTCAAGCCCCCGTTATCGCGCGCGCGCGCGCGCGCGTTCGACTTGGCACAACGCGCTCGCCTCGACGTTAGAACGAGTAACTGACCTCGATGCAATTGCATTTTATAGCCGGATGTTCCGCCAAAGGCAAAAATATTGTCATTTTCGACAATTGCGCCGGTAATTACGAAAGTGGTCATAAGTCAAGAATGCACGACTTGTACCCCAGTACGATTCGTCTTACTAAAAGGCTCAGAAGCAATTGTTCTGGCTAGGAAATGAAGACGACTTTTTTGCCATAAAATTTTATTGGTATGCAAACATTTGAATCGATAGAAGACAGATTACAAGCGCGATCGCTCAGTACCAGACAACGCCACTCCTACTCGAGGTCTACTCCACGCCCCTTCGCGAATCACGTGACCCAAATCAACCAATCGCTAATTTTCGTTGCATTAGCGTTGCATCTGAAGAGGCCCGATTTTCTGGGTTAAACGTCCGCAAAAATCACTTTCAGTGATAAAATGAGCTTCTCAGTTATCTCGTTCTTTTAAAATAAAATAGTCTGGTGTAAATAATTAATTATTTAAAAATTTGGAATTCTTGGATTGTAGATCTTTCGATACTTGGATCATCGACCGTGGATCTAAGTAAAGATGCGAGAAGTGTGAGATTTCTTCGACTTGAAACTTTGGATTTTACCGATAGAATTTAAATCGAGGTTTCATTAACGTGAGAAAAAAAAAATGATTTTTAAACATTCGGGAAGCTATTGGAAAGCACGAATTGGACTTTGGTTTAACTTGCTTTGAAATGTGAGAAGTAATCGGTGTGGCGTGCATAATGCGGAAGTTTGTAATTCTATTTTTGTATCGAAATACATAGATTCTTATTATTATCATCAGTCATCGCAGATTACAAAATTATAATTTCGTTTAACAACTATCGAACCAGAAAAAGATAATCGACGAAGATAAAAGTCTTTCGATCAGTCGGGAATCTTATCAGACCAAAACTGGTGTCAATCGGTTCGATCATTAGGCTGTGACCTAATATTTCTTTAAAGACATGTATAATATATATATATTTGTCTTTCATCGAGTTTCGCGAGAGGCAATCGCTGTTCCGTAAGTGTTTCGAGACAGACGAATAGGCTTTGTCAATTGCAGAGTGGTGAGAGGTAGAATATTCCGATGAATAGATTCTGTCTTTGTAATTTATTTTCTGGCACAGGAGGCCCATTCTATCTTTTCAAAGGGAGGATTTACGTGCTTTTGGCTCGTTGCTAACTTCTACACGCAGATGTTGTAAGAGAATCGCGTTCTTACTTTTGTAACATTCCGCCGAGCGCGTATTTCCCAATCGTGTACCGATCGTTAGTACATATTGTGTTGCAGTTTTCGTTTTTTCTTTTTTTTTTATTCGAAGTCTTTTTACAATCGTAGATTCTGACGACGTTTAGTTTCATCTTCAACTAAGTGAATCACCATTATTTCATTATTTAAAAAACGAACCACCAATCGTTATTAAATTAAATTGTTACACTGTTATTACCCTTTAATTTTTTACTTTACTTTATCTTTGTTATTCTAATCAGAAAACTTCGAACTTGAAAAGTTAAACATGCCAAAAATATGTTGTTGTGAATACATGAGAGTCTAACCTAACCATTAGGTTAGATTCAGGTTAGGTTAGGTCGAACTAATTTTCTCTATTTATGGAAATTCTACGTGGCTTGTTTAGTTTCTCAAAAATTCGAAGTTCTCTGATTTAGATTACTTGTAATGTAAATTATGTCAAAAAAGTTTTCTTCTTTTCGTATTGTCCAAAGATAACGGAGATATTCAAAATTATTGAACCACCTTGCTTGTTGATAAAAGCAATAATAATATTAATAAATAATTTTCACGCAAAATACATCGTAGATGTATGCTCTTTTCATTTGTAAATTTCGCTTCAGATTCTCGAGCCAATTCTCAACAAAACACGTGTCTTGATCCTAGATAACCAGCTCAAGTCCGTGACGATCGATTTTCTCACGCCACTTCTATCATTCGCAAAATTCCACGCCACTTCCCAGCGGCACATTCCAAACCGTAGTCGAAGCAAGCCGCAAGACGAATACGAAAGTTTTCTCTCTTCTTTCTTACTTAACTTTCGCGGCTCGTGAACGTAAACGAGAACCGAGCGCAATTACAATCGTTCGTCGCGAGAATTAAAATCGGAGACGTTGGCCCTGCATCTATCTTTGAGCTAACACTTCGTTAGAACGACTGGCAGAATTATTTTTTGATAAAATTAATATTTGGTAAGGCTAATACAAAGTGGGCCAGTAGTCTCTTTCCATCCATTTTTTTTTTTTTTTAAATAAAATATAATAAGTAAAAAAAGCTAATTTTATTAATTTTAAATTAAATGTGAAAAATTGTTTCTTTCGAATGTTGAAAAATGAATAACAAGAAAATTACGGTTTTAGATTTTTGACGCACCCTGTACATCGTGAGATGCTCTGACGCTTAATATTTAATAAAGGGTGAAAGTTATCTTTTTTTCTTTTTACCAGAAATTTCATAAACTCGCGAGATTTCATTATCTCGATGAGAGAGAGGAGAGAAAGTCGAGATAAATGAAATTCACACTCTGAAAGTGTGGCTGTTTGAACAAAATTTATCTCCCCCAAAAAATTCTCAGGTAGAGCGAATTGCAAAAACGCTTAAAACCACATTGATCGTAAGACGATGGGTCGAGTAGTAAAGAATTAAAGGTAATTCACGCGAATTGCACGAAGGAACGAACGACGCGCCTCTAAGCCCAACCGGATCGAGGCGTTGCGCTCTGATTCGCGCTCGGATCGAGATCCACGCACTCGATCCTCGCGATTTTTTTCACCGTGCTCTGTTCTCCAAACCAAGTCGATTATTATCGACGTCGAACGATAAATTGCCGCTCCATCATGTCGTCTACCTTTCCTTTTCTCCTCTCTCTCTCTCTCTCTCTCTCCCTCTCGCCAAGATGGTGAAACGTAGAGGAAAGATAAAAGCTCTAGCTCAGGAATGCTGGTCGAACCGGATGAGAGAAGAAAGGATTGAACGTGTCCAAGTGTGTATGCGTGTGTATGTGTGTGTATGCGTGTGTGTGGGTAAGTTAGCATGGAAGAAAAGGCTGGTTTGGTCGAACAAAGAACAGGACTCGAGGTGTCTTGAGTCTTAAGCGTGGGCTTCAGATAGCTGTTGCCAGGGTTTTTATTTTCTCGCTGGATTCTACGGTTTCACGATCGTATGTACGTATGGTTTTCGACCATGGTGGTGGGTTCTTGGCTCTTTCGAGATATTCGAGCTATTTGAATTTCGCATTTGATCGGGAAACTTAATTTTTAATTATTATCTGAAAATAACAGTTTAGAATTTTTATTTCTGTACGATTCAAAATAGTAACTTCTGATATGATAGTTGTCGAGTTGAATTTTCTATTCGACCGATGATCGGAATATTAGTTGTAGACTCTACCTTTTTAAATTGCCTTCGCAAAAGCACTTCTATAAAAGTAGTGGAAGAAAAAGGAGAAATTTAATAATTAATTATCAACTATGAAAATTTGTTCGAGTTCACTCGAACGATGTTATTAACAAAGATTAATTATTAAATTTGAATATCAGTTGCAAATTGCAAAGCAAAGTTTGATCATCGTATCGTGAACGTGGAAAAAAACTGCACGACTTGTACCTCAGTACGATTCGACTCACTGAAAGGTCCAGAAGCAAGAACTGTTCCGATTAGGAAACGAAGACGACATAAAATTTTATCGATACGCAAACATTTGAATCGATAGAAATCAAATTATAGGCGCGATCGCCACTCCTACTCGAGGTCCACGCCACGCCCCCTCGCGAGTCACGTGACCCAAATCGACCAATCGCTAATTTTCGTTGCATCAGCGTTGCACCTGAAGAGGCAACCGATTTTCTGCGTTACCCCCGCTAAAATCACTTTCAGTGATAAAAAAAAGTGTCCGCGCTTAAAGTTCATCGTCACACTGTATCGTACCTTGCATCCAATCTTCTAGATTTTTTAACAAAATCCCACGTTACGTCCACTTTTCCATACAATTTTCATTCAAAGATGTACTTCATCACGCGAATTATCCACGGAGAACCAACCATAGAGAATTATTCACAAAACAGCGCACTGTCGTCACTCTCACCCAAGATCTAAGAAGTGTGTCGAAAGGCGGCTGTTCCAATAATTTCCCCCTTCAGCCTAAATCCCTCAGCTCGAAGCCAAATCCGCGGTGGATACATATTCATAGAAAATCCGACCGGATTAAAATTCCGTCGCGGTTTATCAGATTTCCCTCTCCCTCCCCCCCTTGCCCCTATTCGTCGCGCGCGCTCAGAGATGGCCCAATCGATCCGCGGAAAATCTAGCGATACGAAGATCCACAACGTGGAAGAAGTATTATAAATGACTTCGACCAAGAGGTTTTTTTTTCAAAGAGAAAGAATCGAGAAGACCTTTAAAATAATCTTTTCTTCCGCGATATATGTCAAAAATCTGTCGCAACTCGACGCGTTCTAAAAAGGGAACGCGGAAAAAGAACTTTGAGCAGCAGAGGAAACTCATCATCTGAAGAGAACACACCAATATTTTACACAAATATAGGACATAAATCTATAGTGTAAAATTGTCAATGACCGCGATGTCGATGCGGTTTTAAATTTGCACGAAAAAAGGAAGAAAATCTAGTTCGCTGTTCTTTGGCATTCTTTCAGTTCGTAGTCCTACGACTGTCTTCTTCGGCTTCGTTGGCAGACGAGAGACTCGGGCTGAGGTTAAGCGAAACGCGTCGGCACGGTCTGTTTGAATATTCCGTCGCCCCTTGGAGCGGAAAGCACCGTTTCGTTAAATGAGAACGAAACGTTTCATTCGAGCGAAAGGAAAACTCGCGTTCGACTGCATCGGTCTCGGTCGATTAAAGGCTCAGAATCTGTAAACACCCGCTTGAAACGCGAACAATGAAATTCCAAACAATTTATAAATTTACGAATTTGTTGCAACGTATCATCCACAAATTCATATAAAATTTTTGGTTGTAATTCGTATAAATGTGTCAAGTTGTCAAAAGCCAGAAAGTAACTGTGGTTCCTTTTGCGATCAAACGAAAGGCGAATTTTCTCGTGGGAAACGAAAACTATTGATCATTTTGACCTGCCGCTGAAATTAGCTTCCGAGAATCGAGAAATTTGAGAAAATTGAATTGGGATTATTGGAATTGCGTTTTTTTCTTCTAACAGATGGATACGTATGCGTATCTTAAAATGAAATTTTATTGCACATTGTGTGCAATCTAACAGCTGATCGTCCAAGTTGCTGTTTTAGAAAAGCAAAATGCACGATCGTTTGTTCGGCGTTGATTTTGCGAAAAATTATCCGACGTATACGTTGAAGAGGTCTTTAATCTACGGTAGATTTAATTTACAATTTGCTAAATTTCACTCTTGATGAGGATATTAAATCAAGAGTTCTTGGAACTCTTGTTTTTTTTTTTTTTAATCGAAAAAGATAAGAACTTCGTCGAAAGACGAAAAATGATAATCGAACAAATTGGACAACGCGTGAAGATTAATGTTTCGTAGAAGTGTAGCACTTGAGATATGAAGAGTAATTCCCTGAAATTATTATCACAATCATTATAATTATATGGTTATATGTTATAATAATTATAACAATTACATATATAATTATATGATAATATTTATATAATCTTTACAATAACATTTAATCGTAATATAATTTAAATAATAATATTTCAGTCATTTCGACACGTGTGAGTTTCAAGATCGAGGAAACGTATCCTCTCAAAAATGATTTACTATGTTACACCGACTATGTTACTCTCTCGTGATTCTTCCTTCACACATGAAGATCAACGTTCCGTAGAAGAGCAACGCTTGAAACACGAAGGAATAAATAATTATCTGAAATTGCTTCGCACGCGAAACAAAAATGTGTTATCGCCACGTTAATTAATTAATTTCGAATTTCATCGCAACACTTGCGCACACTCACTCGTCTGCCACTGGTTAAACGCTCCAGTTTAAGATTCGTTATCTCCCGATAACAGTCGAGAATCCGCAGATAATCAGCAACTGTCTTAATTCGACACTCTTATACGCCGTATCGATGTTAATCTCGCGTATAATTGGCGGACAGCCGTTTAAGTCGTTTCATCGGTTGACGTTTCTCGGAGGAGAGATAAAATGGTTGTTCCATTATGTGTTAACGCCGCAATTAGGCAATTCTCCATTGTATGGAAATATCGAACTGTATGTGAGATGAATCAACGACGGATCGTTTTGTAATCGACCGTCGTTTGCTTGACGGAAATAAACTGGTTCGATGAAGAGCGAAATTTTCATCTCCTGATTTTGTTTTTTAACTTTTTCACGTCTGTTAAACGTCTCTTAAACTATTCCTACGTTGGAAATATAGGGTGGTCACTGAAAGATTGTGAATGATATAAATACAAAAATAACTTTTACAAACACGTGTCTTTTTAATTTTTTATTATTTTATTTGGAAATATAATTAATGGATGTTTTTCAGTATTACGTGTGAAAAAAAACATCCCTCAAATGACCACCATTTTGAGAATGAACAAGTTACGACTTTTGCAAGCCCTTCAGTATTTCAGTCGCCATCCTGTATATTATCGTAAAACAGAACCGGCCAACTGGCGGTTCTTGCCCCCACTTTCTTGATCGCTAGCGCTACCCCCCTCCACTGCATCGATCTCTCCACTGCATTGGAACGAGCCCCACTCTCTCAGTGGAGGTAGCGATCAGTAAAGTAGGGGCAAGGACCCGCCAGTTAGCCCGCTCTGTCGTAGAATATACAGAGTGAACAGAAAAAAGGATTCATAGGGTAGATAGCACTCGCCTGAAACGTGATTCCCGAACGCGTTCTAACTTTTTTCACAAGCATTCCAATCGAAACAAAAGTTCAAAGCTTCTAACTAAATTTTTAAAACTATTAATTTTCTCGGCCAATGATTATCTTGAATACTGTTTACCTTAAAAGTTACGAACTTTTTTTATCATTAAAAGTGATTTTAGCGGGGGTAACCCAGAAAATTGGGCCTCTTCGGGTGCAACGCTGATGCAACGAAAATTAGCGATTGGTTGATTTGGGTCACGTGACTCGTGAGAGGGCGTGGGGTAGACCTTCAGTAGGAGTGGCGTTGTCTGGGCCTGTAATTTGTTTTCTATCGATTCAAATATTTGCACATCGTTAAAATTTTATGGCAAAAAAGTCGTCCTCATTTCCTGTTCATTTTCAGTTAGAACAGTTGCTTCTGGGCCTTTTTGAGACGAATCGTACTGGGGTACAAGTCGTGCAGTTTTTTCTATTCACTGTGACAAACGATCAGAATCGCGAAGGAAATTTAAAGAAGAAAATTTCGAAATCTCAATGTCGATAATTTCGCGATCTGATAGATTCTCTTGATTCTCGCGAAATATCTGATTTCTTCAGAAAAATCCTGGAAAAATTCCCTATTTCACAACGCCCTATTTTTATCCCCACGTAAATTTTGTCAAATTCTTCGGCCCCGGGGGATGCAAAATAGTAACAATAGAATATCTTACCGAATGCTGAAAATTCTCAAAGGAAATCTAAAGAGAAATCTGAATGTTCCCCCGTGGAAAAATGTAAAATGCAAGAGAGAGGAAGATAATTCGACGGGGCGCATCCCACGGAGCCGATATTAAATCCATCGAAACGTTGTACGCGACGGCAAACAGAGTCGTTGTGTACCAAAGAATTTTTCCATAGAACGTAACCATGAAAACTCCACTCCCCTCCCTCCCTTTTGCTAAACGATCCCGCTGTGATCCATGCATCTGTTGCCGACAACCGACGATTCTCGTCTCGGCCTTCGGCAAACGTTCGATGTGTACTCGCAAATTCACGGAGGAAATTTTTCTCCGCCACGTGAGAGAAACCCTCGGTAACTTTGTTTTAACTTTTGAAAATTCGATAGAAACCTTGGAAAATCGATAGAAACTTTGGAAAATCTTTGATCACCTCCTCTTTCTATGTATATACTATACCGCTTGCTCAAACAAGTTAAATGCATCGATTATCGTCATAGTGTCAATAATAAATTCTGTTTTGGCCGCGCTTGAAAGAACGGTTTGAAGTACCTTGAAGAAATCATTAAGAAGAACCTCGAAGAAATTGCTGAAGAAGTAAAGTCATGCGATAAATAGCGAATAGAGTTTTTAAAACGTGTAAAAGAGAACCGAAATGCTCAAAAACATAAAATAATTCTTCTGTGTAATACCACTTCGATCATTTAAATTGTTGTAAAATAAAATGAAATTCAGAATATAATTTGAGCTCATCTTAAGGCGAAGTGCAACAAATTCACTGTTGATAACTCATTCACGAATTGTCGTCCCCCCTAGAATATCAAATTCACTGAACAACGACGTATGGATTTATCAAAATAATGTTTAATTCATTTATTTCACTCGTCCGTCCCCCCTCTTCGCAATTAACCCCCAAAAATAGAAATCTGCACGATTCTACGCCGATCTACTAACACGCTATTAATATCAACCTATTAATACTCTACCAATGTAATCCAACGGATTGTGAAACATTCGAGCGGCAAAATTCTCTCGGCGTCAGGCTCGAAACTTAATAAATAGTGACGTTTAATTCAGCAAGCTAGGGGAGATATGCAAAGCAGCTGCATTATTCATCGAGCCTCCGCTCGAGGTTAATCTTCCTTCTTCGGGCCTTTCGCGTACGTGACGGAGTAACGAAGGAGAAGACGTGTTCTTCCCGTGGAAAAGGGAAGTGGCGTACGACTTCTCGCCTCTACGCCTGTGTGTGTCGCTGATTGCGACACGATCGAACTATCGAAAACACGCGAAACGATAACTTGGCTGAGAGTAGCCAATTACAGGGTGGTCACTGAAAGACTGAACGATACAGAACAAAAATAACTTTTACAAACACGTGCTTTTTTTTGTATTTAATTTAATAACTCAATGAGTTTTACTCATTTTCATGATTCTTGATTTCAAGTCTCATTTCAAAGTGCGAAGCCTCGAGTTTGTTTACTTTTCGAGATGATTTTGCATCGAGTATTGTAGCGAAGATTATCGAACGTTAAAAAGTTATTTTTTACTCGCGACTCGAGCCATCATCGTTTCAAAGATTGATGGAAGTCCCCTCTTTAGAACGATCCCCTTAAAACTTGTACGATTTCGTCTGATCTGACTCTAACGTTTCAACTTCGAGAAAACGGTAAACGAAAAATGGTAAACAGGAAATTTTAGGGGCTCGTTGCAAAGAGAAGATTTTAGTGATTCAGGATTTAGTCACGAACAGAATTGTTTAATGTTTTCGCGTGCGTTTTCACATTTCAACGCGTTCCAAAATAACTTCTTCCAAAATAACATTCTAAAATGTTTCCGTGGAGCTTTTATTACACGACTCGAAAATATCCGCGAGAACGTTGCTCGGAAGTTTTCCCAAATGTAACACTTCTTTCTACAGAAATTCCACAAATGTAGTTAGATTCCGAGAAAATAGGACTCGTATCTACAAAATGGAGTTAAGATTCTCTGATCGACGTCGTGAAAACGCCAGTTTCCCTGGATCTAAACTAGATTCAGATAGATTCACCGAAGATCAATAGCACGCGATCGGTCTGAAATCGATTTTTGAAAGCGGCAGGGTCGAGGAAGAGCCTGGAGCAAGCTAATGATCGAAGTTAGGAAACTGTTACCAGAGCCAAGTAAAAGTAACTCACCTTCGACCCGTTGTCAACTACTCGCGTTACGCCTCGAATTACGAAGGTTCGCGGTGAATTTCCACAGGACCGATCCGTGACTAATTACTCTCGATCACTTTGAATTAACATAATTACAGTGGAAGCTCGATTATGCTAAACTTCTGATTGAAAATGTAACTAGATATAATTAGAAATTGCCCTCCGGTCTTCCTTACAACATGTCGTTAAATGATATACTATTTTTCAGAGTCTAGACTATTTTTCAGTGTCGTTTTATCTTTTCGCGACGTAACAATGTCATTCGTCCTTATCCTCCTCTTTTCCATTATTATCACTGGGGGTAACCCAGAAAATCGGGCCTCTTCAGGTGCAACGCTGATGCAACGAAAATTAGCGATTGGTTGATTTGGGTCACGTGATTCGCGAGGGGGCGTGGCGTAGACCTCGAATAGGAGTGGCGATCGCGCCTGTAATTTGTTTTCTATCGATTCAAGTGTTTGCGTATCGACAAAATTTTATGGCAAAAAATTCGTCTTCATTTCCTAGTCATATACAAGGGATACAAGTCGTGCAGTTTTTTCCATTATTCCTAACTTTGGTCGAATGATCTTTCCAGCTATAACAATAACTATCACAGTCTGAGAACAACTTGTCCATTTTAATTAAGAAAAGAAAAAAAGAATACGATTCAACAAATCAAATATTACCATATAGAAATTTCACTGTATGAGTCCCTCTGCTTCAACCTTCGATCTCATATTCACCTCTATATCGAAAGACGTGTCGTACGCCTGAAAGGATCGTGTCGAACGAGAGAGAGACTTTCCGTTAGAAAATCGAGCCGACGTGACAAAGAGACGCGCGATTTAAGAAGCAATTTTGTCGAAGAAACGAGCACAACCCTTTTGGCGCCGACTAATTTGAAAAAACTTTTTGCACAGATTTTGGAACAGATTTAATTTGTTGGCGCATGGAGCAGTATATCTGAAAGCAGTAGATTTTATTTAAGAATTCATTTATATCAGTGATACACGCAGAAATTTAATTAGAAACAATTGCGAAACAAAAATAAAAGGAACAAAATGGAAACAAATAAAATCAAAAAGCAAATTACGAGTAATTTATTTTATTTTTACGGCACAGGTCGCTTCTTACATTAAAATTTTCGTAAAATATACTGCTCACAAAACTTGGGGGACATTTCAAAACGAATATGATTTTTGTTTAATAAAAAAAAAAAAAAAGAAAATCATATACTTCTTTCTCTTATCGCTTCATATTCATTTTGAAATATTATAATATAATTTTTGTGAGCAGTGTATATTCCTTATTTCTGACATTATGGGACAGTGTAATGGAATTGCTTCTTGCAACTACTCTCGAATGACTACGAGACTACTGTACGCGCCAAGAGTATCGTCTCAGTTCGAATGACGAATTTAGTTAGACTCGTCACCTTGCACTTAGGCGAAACCCAAGTACGTGTTGAGTGTCAGCCATCAAGGGGTTAAAATGGAGAAGAGATCCCCCCAGAGGTATCGAGTCAACGTCTCGCCACCTCCTTCGACCTCAGTTCCAAGTTGCTGCCATCCGACAGTTCTGAACCTTAGTCGTAACGACTCGTGGAATGCGCTCGTGCGCTGTTTTTGCGTCGTCGTCGCAAACCATCGAATATAATGGCGCGGCCATCGATGTCAGGGACAGCGTTTAACGAAGGCACGCTCGTAATTAGCGGTG